>JAMYCR010000007.1:16021188-16710051 GCA_028830335.1 Eucera pruinosa
TCTCGCTGAATTCATTGGCTGATCGGCAGGCCCCCTCATCGGTGCCCTTTCCTTCTATACTCTCCTAGTCCCGTGGCACTTTGGATTATTCCCGCGGATCTACAGCGAATGTTAATAAACAGAACTACATATATATCTCGCTGAATTCATTGGCTGATCGGCAGCCACCCTAATCGGTGCCATTTCATTATATACCATTCTAGTCCCGTGGCACTTTGGATCATTCCCGCGGATCTATAGCGAATGTTAATAAACAGAACTACATATATATCTCGCTGAATTCATATGGCTGATCGGCAGCCACCCTAATCGGTGCCATTTCATTATATACTATCCTAGTCCCGTGGCACTTTGGATACTCCCGCGGATCTACAGCGAATGTTAATAAACAGAACTACATATATATCTCGCTGAATTCATTGGCTGATCGGCAGCCGCCCTAATCGGTGCCATTTCATTATATACCTATCCTAGTCCCGTGGCACTTTGGATCATTCCCGCGGAGCTACAGCGAATGTTAATAAACAGAACTACATATATATCTCGCTGAATTCATTGGCTGATCGGCAGCCACCCTAATCGGTGCCCTTTCATTATATACTATCCTAGTCCCGTGGCACTTTGGATTATTCCCGCGGATCTACAGCGAATGTTAATAAACAGAACTACATATATATCTCGCTGAATTCATTGGCTGATCGGCAGCCACCCTAATCGGTGCCATTTCATTATATACCATTCTAGTCCCGTGGCACTTTGGATCATTCCCGCGGATCTATAGCGAATGTTATTAAACAGAACTACATATATATTTCGCTGAATTCATTGGCTGATCGGCAGCCACCCTAATCGGTGCCATTTCATTATATACTATCCTAGTCCCGTGGCACTTTGGATTACTCCCGCGGATCTACAGCGAATGTTAATAAACAGAACTACATATATATCTCGCTGAATTCATTGGCTGATCGGCAGCCGCCCTAATCGGTGCCATTTCATTATATACTGTCCTAGTCCCGTGGCACTTTGGATCATTCCCGCGGAGCTACAGCGAATGTTAATAAACAGAACTACATATATATCTCGCTGAATTCATTGGCTGATCGGCAGCCACCCTAATCGGTGCCATTTCATTATATACTATCCTAGTCCCGTGGCACTTTGGATCATTCCCGCGGATCTACAGCGAATGTTAATAAACAGAACTACATATATATCTCGCTGAATTCATTGGCTGATCGGCAGCCACCCTAATCGGTGCCATTTCATTATATACCATTCTAGTCCCGTGGCACTTTGGATCATTCCCGCGGATCTATAGCGAATGTTAATAAACAGAACTACATATATATCTCGCTGAATTCATTGGCTGATCGGCAGCCACCCTAATCGGTGCCATTTCATTATATACTATCCTAGTCCCGTGGCACTTTGGATTATTCCCGCGGATCTACAGCGAATGTTAATAAACAGAACTACATATATATCTCGCTGAATTCATTGGCTGATCGGCAGCCACCCTAATCGGTGCCATTTCATTATATACCGTTCTCGTCCCGTGGCACTTTGGATCATTCCCGCGGATCTACAGCGAATGTTAATAAACAGAACTACATATATATCTCGCTGAATTCATTGGCTGATCGGCAGCCACCCTAATCGGTGCCATTTCATTATATACTATCCTAGTCCCGTGGCACTTTGGATCATTCCCGCGGATCTACAGCGAATGTTAATAAACAGAACTACATATATATCTCGCTGAATTCATTGGCTGATCGGCAGCCACCCTAATCGGTGCCATTTCATTATATACTGTCCTAGTCCCGTGGCACTTTGGATCATTCCCGCGGAGCTACAGCGAATGTTAATAAACAGAACTACATATATATCTCGCTGAATTCATTGGCTGATCGGCAGCCACCCTAATCGGTGCCATTTCATTATATACTGTCCTAGTCCCGTGGCACTTTGGATCATTCCCGCGGAGCTACAGCGAATGTTAATAAACAGAACTACATATATATCTCGCTGAATTCATTGGCTGATCGGCAGCCACCCTAATCGGTGCCATTTCATTATATACCATCCTATTCCCGTCGGCACTTTGGATTACTTCCCGCGGATCTACAGCGAATGTTATAAACAGAACTACATATATATCTCGCTGAATTCATTGGCTGATCGGCAGCCACCCTAATCGGTGCCATTTCATTATATACTGTCCTAGTCCCGTGGCACTTTGGATCATTCCCGCGGATCTACAGCGAATGTTATTAAACAGAACTACATATATATCTCGCTGAATTCATTGGCTGATCGGCAGCCACCCTAATCGGTGCCATTTCATTATATACTTTCCTAGTCCCGTGGCACTTTGGATCATTCCCGCGGATCTACAGCGAATGTTAATAAACAGAACTACATATATATCTCGCTGAATTCATTGGCTGATCGGCAGCCACCCTAATCGGTGCCATTTCATTATATACCGTCCTAGTCCCGTGGCACTTTGGATCATTCCCGCGGAGCTACAGCGAATGTTAATAAACAGAACTACATATATATCTCGCTGAATTCATTGGCTGATCGGCAGCCACCCTAATCGGTGCCATTTCATTATATACTGTCCTAGTCCCGTGGCACTTTGGATCATTCCCGCGGAGCTACAGCGAATGTTAATAAACAGAACTACATATATATCTCGCTGAATTCATTGGCTGATCGGCAGCCACCCTAATCGGTGCCCTTTCATTATATACCATCCTATTCCCGTGGCACTTTGGATCATTCCCGCGGAGCTACAGCGAATGTTAATAAACAGAACTACATATATATCTCGCTGAATTCATTGGCTGATCGGCAGCCACCCTAATCGGTGCCATTTCATTATATACCATCCTATTCCCGTGGCACTTTGTATTACTTCCCGCGGCTCTACAGCGAATGTTATTAAACAGAACTACATATATATCTCGCTGAATTCATTGGCTGATCGGCAGCCACCCTAATCGGTGCCATTTCATTATATACTATCCTAGTCCCGTGGCACTTTGGATCATTCCCGCGGAGCTACAGCGAATGTTAATAAACAGAACTACATATATATCTCGCTGAATTCATTGGCTGATCGGCAGCCACCCTAATCGGTGCCCTTTCATTATATACTATCCTAGTCCCGTGGCACTTTGGATTATTCCCGCGGATCTACAGCGAATGTTAATAAACAGAACTACATATATATCTCGCTGAATTCATTGGCTGATCGGCAGCCACCCTAATCGGTGCCATTTCATTATATACCATTCTAGTCCCGTGGCACTTTGGATTACTCCCGCGGATCTACAGCGAATGTTAATAACAGAACTACATATATATCTCGCTGAATTCATTGGCTGATCGGCAGCCACCCTAATCGGTGCCATTTCATTATATACCATTCTAGTCCCGTGGCACTTTGGATCATTCCCGCGGATCTACAGCGAATGTTAATAAACAGAACTACATATATATCTCGCTGAATTCATTGGCTGATCGGCAGCCACCCTAATCGGTGCCCTTTCATTATATACTATCCTAGTCCCGTGGCACTTTGGATTATTCCCGCGGATCTACAGCGAATGTTAATAAACAGAACTACATATATATCTCGCTGAATTCATTGGCTGATCGGCAGCCACCCTAATCGGTGCCCTTTCATTATATACTATCCTAGTCCCGTGGCACTTTGGATTATTCCCGCGGATCTACAGCGAATGTTAATAAACAGAACTACATATATATCTCGCTGAATTCATTGGCTGATCGGCAGCCACCCTAATCGGTGCCATTTCATTATATACCATTCTAGTCCCGTGGCACTTTGGATCATTCCCGCGGATCTATAGCGAATGTTAATAAACAGAACTACATATATATCTCGCTGAATTCATTGGCTGATCGGCAGCCACCCTAATCGGTGCCCTTTCATTATATACTATCCTAGTTCCGTGGCACTTTGGATTATTCCCGCGGATCTACAGCGAATGTTAATAAACAGAACTACATATATATCTCGCTGAATTCATTGGCTGATCGGCAGCCACCCTAATCGGTGCCCTTTCATTATATACTATCCTAGTCCCGTGGCACTTTGGATTATTCCCGCGGATCTACAGCGAATGTTAATAAACAGAACTACATATATATCTCGCTGAATTCATTGGCTGATCGGCAGCCACCCTAATCGGTGCCCTTTCATTATATACTATCCTAGTCCCGTGGCACTTTGGATTATTCCCGCGGATCTACAGCGAATGTTAATAAACAGAACTACATATATATCTCGCTGAATTCATTGGCTGATCGGCAGCCACCCTAATCGGTGCCCTTTCATTATATACTATCCTAGTCCCGTGGCACTTTGGATTATTCCCGCGGATCTACAGCGAATGTTAATAAACAGAACTACATATATATTTCGCTGAATTCATAGGCTGATCGGCAGCCACCCTAATCGGTGCCATTTCATTATATACTATCCTAGTCCCGTGGCACTTTGGATTACTCCCGCGGATCTACAGCGAATGTTAATAAACAGAACTACATATATATCTCGCTGAATTCATTGGCTGATCGGCAGCCGCCCTAATCGGTGCCATTTCATTATATACTGTCCTAGTCCCGTGGCACTTTGGATCATTCCCGCGGAGCTACAGCGAATGTTAATAAACAGAACTACATATATATCTCGCTGAATTCATTGGCTGATCGGCAGCCACCCTAATCGGTGCCATTTCATTATATACTGTCCTAGTCCCGTGGCACTTTGGATCATTCCCGCGGAGCTACAGCGAATGTTAATAAACAGAACTACATATATATCTCGCTGAATTCATTGGCTGATCGGCAGCCACCCTAATCGGTGCCATTTCATTATATACTATCCTAGTCCCGTGGCACTTTGGATTACTCCCGCGGATCTACAGCGAATGTTAATAAACAGAACTACATATATATCTCGCTGAATTCATTGGCTGATCGGCAGCCACCCTAATCGGTGCCATTTCATTATATACCATTCTAGTCCCGTGGCACTTTGGATCATTCCCGCGGATCTACAGCGAATGTTAATAAACAGAACTACATATATATCTCGCTGAATTCATTGGCTGATCGGCAGCCACCCTAATCGGTGCCATTTCATTATATACCATTCTAGTCCCGTGGCACTTTGGATTACTCCCGCGGATCTACAGCGAATGTTAATAAACAGAACTACATATATATCTCGCCGAATTCATTGGCTGATCAGCAGCCACCCTAATCGGTGCCATTTCATTATATACCATTCTAGTCCCGTGGCACTTTGGATTACTCCCGCGGATCTACAGCGAATGTTAATAAACAGAACTACATATATATCTCGCTGAATTCATTGGCTGATCAGCAGCCACCCTAATCGGTGCCATTTCATTATATACCATTCTAGTCCCGTGGCACTTTGGATTACTCCCGCGGATCTACAGCGAATGTTAATAAACAGAACTACATATATATCTCGCTGAATTCATTGGCTGATCGGCAGCCACCCTAATCGGTGCCCTTTCATTATATACTGTCCTAGTCCCGTGGCACTTTGGATCATTCCCGCGGATCTACAGCGAATGATATTAAACAGAACTACATATATATCTCGCTGAATTCATTGGCTGATCGGCAGCCACCCTAATCGGTGCCCTTTCATTATATACTATCCTAGTCCCGTGGCACTTTGGATCATTCCCGCGGATCTACAGCGAATGTTATTAAAGAGAACTACATATATATCTCGCTGAATTCATTGGCTGATCGGCAGCCACCCTAATCGGTGCCCTTTCATTATATACTGTCCTAGTCCCGTGGCACTTTGGATCATTCCCGCGGAGCTACAGCGAATGTTAATAAACAGAACTACATATATATCTCGCTGAATTCATTGGCTGATCGGCAGCCACCCTAATCGGTGCCCTTTCATTATATACGATCCTAGTCCCGTGGCAATTTGGATCATTCCCGCGGATCTACAGCGAATGTTAATAAACTGAACTACATATATATCTCGCTGAATTCATTGGCTGATCGGCAGCCACCCTAATCGGTGCCATTTCATTATATACCATCCTATTCCCGTGGCACTTTGGATTACTCCCGCGGATCTACAGCGAATGTTAATAAACAGAACTACATATATATCTCGCCGAATTCATTGGCTGATCAGCAGCCACCCTAATCGGTGCCATTTCATTATATACCATCCTATTCCCGTGGCACTTTGGATCATTCCCGCGGATCTACAGCGAATGTTATTAAACAGAACTACATATATATCTCGCTGAATTCATTGGCTAATCGGCAGCCACCCTAATCGGTGCCCTTTCATTATATACTGTCCTAGTCCCGTGGCACTTTGGATCATTCCCGCGGAGCTACAGCGAATGTTAATAAACAGAACTACATATATATCTCGCTGAATTCATTGGCTGATCGGCAGCCACCCTAATCGGTGCCATTTCATTATATACCATTCTAGTCCCGTGGCACTTTGGATCATTCCCGCGGATCTACAGCGAATGTTAATAAACAGAACTACATATATATCTCGCTGAATTCATTGGCTGATCGGCAGCCACCCTAATCGGTGCCATTTCATTATATACTGTCCTAGTCCCGTGGCACTTTGGATCATTCCCGCGGAGCTACAGCGAATGTTAATAAACAGAACTACATATATATCTCGCCGAATTCATTGGCTGATCAGCAGCCACCCTAATCGGTGCCATTTCATTATATACCATTCTAGTCCCGTGGCACTTTGGATCATTCCCGCGGATCTACAGCGAATGTTAATAAACAGAACTACATATATATCTCGCTGAATTCATTGGCTGATCGGCAGCCACCCTAATCGGTGCCATTTCATTATATACTATCCTAGTCCCGTGGCACTTTGGATCATTCCCGCGGATCTACAGCGAATGTTAATAAACAGAACTACATATATATCTCGCTGAATTCATTGGCTGATCGGCAGCCACCCTAATCGGTGCCCTTTCATTATATACTATCCTAGTCCCGTGGCACTTTGGATTATTCCCGCGGATCTACAGCGAATGTTAATAAACAGAACTACATATATATCTCGCTGAATTCATTGGCTGATCGGCAGCCACCCTAATCGGTGCCATTTCATTATATACTGTCCTAGTCCCGTGGCACTTTGGATCATTCCCGCGGATCTATAGCGAATGTTATTAAACAGAACTACATATATATATCGCTGAATTCATTGGCTGATCGGCAGCCACCCTAATCGGTGCCATTTCATTATATACCATCCTATTCCCGTGGCACTTTGGATCATTCCCGCGGATCTACAGCGAATGTTATTAAACAGAACTACATATATATCTCGCTGAATTCATTGGCTAATCGGCAGCCACCCTAATCGGTGCCCTTTCATTATATACTATCCTAGTCCCGTGGCACTTTGGATCATTCCCGCGGAGCTACAGCGAATGTTAATAAACAGAACTACATATATATCTCGCTGAATTCATTGGCTGATCGGCAGCCACCCTAATCGGTGCCCTTTCATTATATACTATCCTAGTCCCGTGGCACTTTGGATTATTCCCGCGGATCTACAGCGAATGTTAATAAACAGAACTACATATATATCTCGCTGAATTCATTGGCTGATCGGCAGCCACCCTAATCGGTGCCATTTCATTATATACCATTCTAGTCCCGTGGCACTTTGGATCATTCCCGCGGATCTACAGCGAATGTTAATAAACAGAACTACATATATATCTCGCTGAATTCATTGGCTGATCGGCAGCCACCCTAATCGGTGCCATTTCATTATATACTGTCCTAGTCCCGTGGCACTTTGGATCATTCCCGCGGAGCTACAGCGAATGTTAATAAACAGAACTACATATATATCTCGCCGAATTCATTGGCTGATCAGCAGCCACCCTAATCGGTGCCATTTCATTATATACCATTCTAGTCCCGTGGCACTTTGGATCATTCCCGCGGATCTACAGCGAATGTTAATAAACAGAACTACATATATATCTCGCTGAATTCATTGGCTGATCGGCAGCCACCCTAATCGGTGCCATTTCATTATATACTATCCTAGTCCCGTGGCACTTTGGATCATTCCCGCGGATCTACAGCGAATGTTAATAAACAGAACTACATATATATCTCGCTGAATTCATTGGCTGATCGGCAGCCACCCTAATCGGTGCCCTTTCATTATATACTATCCTAGTCCCGTGGCACTTTGGATTATTCCCGCGGATCTACAGCGAATGTTAATAAACAGAACTACATATATATCTCGCTGAATTCATTGGCTGATCGGCAGCCACCCTAATCGGTGCCATTTCATTATATACTGTCCTAGTCCCGTGGCACTTTGGATCATTCCCGCGGATCTATAGCGAATGTTATTAAACAGAACTACATATATATATCGCTGAATTCATTGGCTGATCGGCAGCCACCCTAATCGGTGCCATTTCATTATATACCATTCTAGTCCCGTGGCACTTTGGATCATTCCCGCGGATCTACAGCGAATGTTAATAAACAGAACTACATATATATCTCGCTGAATTCATTGGCTGATCGGCAGCCACCCTAATCGGTGCCATTTCATTATATACTGTCCTAGTCCCGTGGCACTTTGGATCATTCCCGCGGAGCTACAGCGAATGTTAATAAACAGAACTACATATATATCTCGCTGAATTCATTGGCTGATCGGCAGCCATCCTAATCGGTGCCATTTCATTATATACTATCCTAGTCCCGTGGCACTTTGGATTATTCCCGCGGATCTACAGCGAATGTTAATAAACAGAACTACATATATATCTCGCTGAATTCATTGGCTGATCGGCAGCCACCCTAATCGGTGCCATTTCATTATATACCATTCTAGTCCCGTGGCACTTTGGATCATTCCCGCGGATCTACAGCGAATGTTAATAAACAGAACTACATATATATCTCGCTGAATTCATTGGCTGATCGGCAGCCACCCTAATCGGTGCCCTTTCATTATATACCATCCTATTCCCGTGGCACTTTGGATCATTCCCGCGGAGCTACAGCGAATGTTAATAAACAGAACTACATATATATCTCGCTGAATTCATTGGCTGATCGGCAGCCACCCTAATCGGTGCCCTTTCATTATATACCATCCTATTCCCGTGGCACTTTGGATCATTCCCGCGGATCTACAGCGAATGTTAATAAACAGAACTACATATATATCTCGCTGAATTCATTGGCTGATCGGCAGCCACCCTAATCGGTGCCCTTTCATTATATACTGTCCTAGTCCCGTGGCACTTTGGATCATTCCCGCGGATCTACAGCGAATGTTAATAAACAGAACTACATATATATCTCGCTGAATTCATTGGCTAATCGGCAGCCACCCTAATCGGTGCCCTTTCATTATATACTATCCTAGTCCCGTGGCACTTTGGATCATTCCCGCGGATCTACAGCGAATGTTATTAAAGAGAACTACATATATATCTCGCTGAATTCATTGGCTGATCGGCAGCCACCCTAATCGGTGCCATTTCATTATATACTGTCCTAGTCCCGTGGCACTTTGGATCATTCCCGCGGATCTACAGCGAATGTTAATAAACTGAACTACATATATATCTCGCTGAATTCATTGGCTGATCGGCAGCCACCCTAATCGGTGCCCTTTCATTATATACGATCCTAGTCCCGTGGCAATTTGGATCATTCCCGCGGATCTACAGCGAATGTTAATAAACAGAACTACATATATATCTCGCTGAATTCATTGGCTGATCGGCAGCCACCCTAATCGGTGCCATTTCATTATATACTGTCCTAGTCCCGTGGCACTTTGGATCATTCCCGCGGAGCTACAGCGAATGTTAATAAACAGAACTACATATATATCTCGCTGAATTCATTGGCTGATCGGCAGCCATCCTAATCGGTGCCATTTCATTATATACTATCCTAGTCCCGTGGCACTTTGGATCATTCCCGCGGAGCTACAGCGAATGTTAATAAACAGAACTACATATATATCTCGCTGAATTCATTGGCTGATCAGCAGCCACCCTAATCGGTGCCATTTCATTATATACGATCCTAGTCCCGTGGCACTTTGGATCATTCCCGCGGATCTACAGCGAATGTTAATAAACAGAACTACATATATATCTCGCTGAATTCATTGGCTGATCGGCAGCCACCCTAATCGGTGCCATTTCATTATATACTGTCCTAGTCCCGTGGCACTTTGGATCATTCCCGCGGAGCTACAGCGAATGTTAATAAACAGAACTACATATATATCTCGCTGAATTCATTGGCTGATCGGCAGCCATCCTAATCGGTGCCATTTCATTATATACTATCCTAGTCCCGTGGCACTTTGGATCATTCCCGCGGAGCTACAGCGAATGTTAATAAACAGAACTACATATATATCTCGCTGAATTCATTGGCTGATCGGCAGCCACCCTAATCGGTGCCCTTTCATTATATACGATCCTAGTCCCGTGGCACTTTGGATCATTCCCGCGGATCTACAGCGAATGTTAATAAACTGAACTACATATATATCTCGCTGAATTCATTGGCTGATCGGCAGCCACCCTAATCGGTGCCCTTTCATTATATACGATCCTAGTCCCGTGGCAATTTGGATCATTCCCGCGGATCTACAGCGAATGTTAATAAACAGAACTACATATATATCTCGCTGAATTCATTGGCTGATCGGCAGCCACCCTAATCGGTGCCATTTCATTATATACCATTCTAGTCCCGTGGCACTTTGGATCATTCCCGCGGAGCTACAGCGAATGTTAATAAACAGAACTACATATATATCTCGCTGAATTCATTGGCTGATCGGCAGCCACCCTAATCGGTGCCATTTCATTATATACTGTCCTAGTCCCGTGGCACTTTGGATCATTCCCGCGGAGCTACAGCGAATGTTAATAAACAGAACTACATATATATCTCGCTGGATTCATTGGCTGATCGGCAGCCATCCTAATCGGTGCCATTTCATTATATACTATCCTAGTCCCGTGGCACTTTGGATCATTCCCGCGGAGCTACAGCGAATGTTAATAAACAGAACTACATATATATCTCGCTGAATTCATTGGCTGATCGGCAGCCACCCTAATCGGTGCCCTTTCATTATATACGATCCTAGTCCCGTGGCACTTTGGATCATTCCCGCGGATCTACAGCGAATGTTAATAAACAGAACTACATATATATCTCGCTGAATTCATTGGCTGATCGGCAGCCACCCTAATCGGTGCCCTTTCATTATATAAGATCCTAGTCCCGTGGCACTTTGGATCATTCCCGCGGATCTACAGCGAATGTTAATGAACAGAACTACATATATCTCTCGCTGAATTCATTGGCTGATCGGCAGCCACCCTAATCGGTGCCATTTCATTATATACTATCCTAGGGTCCCGTGGCACTTTGAATTATTCCCGCGAGTCTATAGCGAGTGTTAATAAACGAAGTACATATATGTCTCACTGATTTGATTAGCTGATCGACAGCTACCCTAATCGGTGGCATTTCATTATATAATGTCCGAGTCCCGTGGCACTTGGAATTATTCCCACGAGTCTATAGTGAGTGTTAACCGAACTATATATCCCCCTGAATTCACTAGCAGAGCGGCAGCTACCCTAGTCCGTGCCATATTTTTTTGTTTGGTTTCTAAACGCGTGGCACTTTATATTAACGTCGCGAGTTAATGACAACAATAACGACAATAATAACAATGTGAATAATTGAAAATGAAATAAATAATGCGTATATGTAGATATGTAAGTGGCAATATCACATTGCTAAACTAGGTGAGCATAATGATCATAATGAGAATATGCCAGGTAGATTACTAATTGTATGTGGAGGAGTGATCATCTATCTAGAGAACTAAGATCATGGTTCAGATCTTTTGCATTTTGTACGTATGAGTTGATTATTATTCAAACTAATGGAAACCATTACTTGTTATAAATGCAAAGTGAATATTAATACTTTATGGGAAATATCGGAGTGCCATCCAACTTATATTCTACGTAGTAATAAAAAAAAAGGAACGAGACCTTAACCGGGACTAGTAATATAAAAGAAATTGTATTATATATTATTGTATATTGTATATTATTATGAACTCGTGCAAATTCGTCATTATGCTCACTGATTCACCATTAAATTTTTATGGAATGCACTCACCCACTGCTAGCTTCATAACGCCTGAACGTTGTTACCTGAGTGTTACCTGCAGCGAGGGAGTCTTTAGTTGTAGAGGTTATCTCGAAGTTGTAATTCTTGAAGTATCCTGAACATCGAAAGGAGAATTAATTTTTCGTTGCATACACGTAGTACTACTTTTATGAATTACAGTTTTTATTTAACATTGTATTAGATTTACATAAAAGTTTCCTATCACATTTTTTTGGTTTACTCGTAACTTTGCATTGTACTTTTTTTAACATAAGAAGATTGTCGCATGATATTAGGCAGAAGAAGACGAAAAGAAGTCATTTCGCACAATGACATATATATAAGTCTAATGATAAACATCGGCATTCAGATAAACTCAATCATTTAGTAATTTAAGTATGAGAATGTTAGTTTGAGTATTGTGAAAGACAGAATGTCGTGTGAATGGGTTTGGACTAGAGCGATTGCTGAGCGAACGGTATTATTTAGTTAAGATTGGCTGAGGCGCGAACGAAAATTGTTTGGGACAGAGGCAATTGAGGTGATGTGTGAATGAAGGGTTTGTGGTCGCGCAAGATTTCGGGTGAACGTGACTCACTGGGTTTACGAATGCCTGTAACGAGCGAGAGCAACAGAGAGGCAGAATGAGAGAGAATGAATGCATGCAAGGGTAGAGAATGCGTGGAAAGCGTGGGTACGAGAGTCGAGAAAGAGAATTCAGAGAGAGAGAGAGAGAGAGTGAGTGTTCACGAATGATAAACGTTGCGAGTAGAGAAAGAGGTTTGTGAGTGAGAGACTTTGCGTTATAGTTATTTTATTATTTAATAAACTATTATTTATCGTTTAAAGAGACTTTTCTACCTCCCGCTACCTTGAAATCATTCACGTGAGATGTAATTAAAATAATCCCTACAGTATTAATTGCAATATTATGTAATTTAAGTTTTATTGCAAATAAAAATTCAACTTACCAATTGCAGTCCGTTGAACCGCGGTCCGAACATCAGTCGATTATTTGTATTATACATCTCTTATTATTAGCTGCTTATATTTTAAGGCAAATTCTGTAACAAAAACAGAAACATGTTTTTTAAATAAGGAATATAGAAATAATTGATGTAACCTTAGCCAATTTTTTAAACAATAGGATATGAAGAACTTACATCTTTATTTGGTAGCTTCGGTCCCAAGGATGAGATCCTTTATATTATTCATAATTAGCATAGCTGTTTATTTCTAGCTCTGCAACAATAGACAAGAACATATAATTTAAAAAATATTCTACTGAATACTGTTTAGAATAAGTAGTAATGATTTTGTTTAACTTATAATGTACTTACATTTTTCATTTTTGGAGACCACTCCGTATGGTCGTGACCCACACTTATACATTTTTGTTTTATATTGTGATTTGTTTTGTTGTTATTTCGTTATTTTAATGTGATTTAATTGCTGATCGACCGATCTATAACATAAAAAAAATTCCTATAAAATATATGAAAAAAGTATCGTCCTTTAATAGAAACTTAAAGTCTACATGTACTTACGTTTTAATCCCAAGATGAAACGCAGTTCGTCTTCCTCGATGAACGTTGTCTGCATCTTCCGGGCTTTAATACCGTGACGAACAAAAACAAAAGTTACAAAAAAAAGCACTAGAAACGCGACCGATGTGTAATTAGCGACCAATAATTTCGAAGCCCAATATCTGTAACAGAAGAAAAAAATCCATTCTTATTGTAAAGCTGCAAAACATAAAATTGGTCTAATTAGCAACTATTTTTTCGTACTTACATGTATAGCTGTCTCAGGAATGCAAGATGGAGGACCGCTCCGCAGCTTACTCCTTGAGTAGTTTTATTTTCTCGGCGATCAAAGCGTCGAAACATGGAAACATCACGACATTGACACATTAAAACATGCAAACATGAAAACATGGAAACATGAATACATGGAAACATAAGAACCAGAAAACAAAAAAACATCAACACATGAAATCATCGAAACACAAAAACATCAAAATATCAAAACATCAAAACATCAAAACATCAAAACAACAAAACATCAAAACGTCAAAACGTCAAAACATCAAAACGTAAAAACGTCAAAACATCAAAACATCAAAACATCAAAACATCAAAACATCAAAACATCAAAACGCCAAAACGTCAAAACATCAAAACATCAAAACATCAAAACATCAAAACGCCAAAACGTCAAAACGTCAAAACATCAAAACATCAAAATATCAAAACATCAAAATATAAAAATATCAAAATATAAGAATATAAAAGTATACAATTACCAAAATACTATACCATCAAAATATTTAAGTATAAAAACATAATATTTATACCACATGACCACATATAGTTAAAGCCAAAGACTGATAAATTTGATTGGCCCCTCATTCTTTGCATAAATTTATTTTCTCTCTAAGTAGTCTCTCCTTAATTGCTGTCGTTCCTTGCATAAAATTTCGTCTCTCCTTAGTTCCTTTCAGTTCTTTGATAAAGTGTGTTCTCCCATTAATTCCTTTAAGTCCTCCAATCAATTTTTTTGTTTCCATCCATGTCCTAAAACAAACATTAAAGTATTTATTAGCAACTTGTTCAAAGATATTAAAAATAATATTAGCTTCAACCCAACATTGTATATTAATTTGTATTTGAAAAGCAATATTACTCCAATTTAAAGTAAATTGTATTAGAGATAAAAAATTGATCCTCGTTAAACACGTTTAATTAAATTCCAAAAAAATATTAATTCTAATATAAAATAGATCAGAATAAATGTTTGATATTAAAAAAAAATGCACATTTTGTAGAATTCATATAATAAAAAACAAAAATATTATCCTATTTCGAAGTATAATTGAAATAAAAGAAAAATATTAATTCCAGTTAAATAATTCCAATTACAATAAAGTAATATATAAATTTCAATATAAAGTAATTCAGAATAACTGCTTAGTGATATAAAGTAAAATTCGATTCAGAAGCAAGATAAAATGTACGCATCGTAATTGCGAAAAATTTTTATTCATATTTTACCGAAAATGGTTCCAAATTTCTATTAAAAACTATCACACAATGATTTCGACGCGTTCTTTCCACACTATTTCAATATTTTAGTTATGCAAACACTTGTTAATTAACTAAAAAATGGAAATTTAAAGCAAGAAGAGAAGAAGAGACGCTATCACTTCGGCGGTTGCACCACTTTTGCATGGAGTTCGAATTTAACGGATAAAAGCTCGAACGTGATTGGCCGAGAGAAATGTTGCCATTTTTAGCACCCTTACGCGTTATCATGTAACTCCCGTAGGACGCCATTGCAAGTCAAAATTGCAAATCATTATCTAATCAAATAGTCACATGAAATACCGTATAAAATATCATATAAAGTAATCAGTTACATAAAAAGCATCGAAAATGGAAAAAATATGTAATAATAATTAAGATTTTGATCATTTGCAGCACTCAAAAGTGAAATATCGCGTATGACGCAATATCTTAGCAACCAGGAAAGCAAAATTTTAACTTACGTATTTTTCCGGAAAATATCACATAATTCGCGTCGAAAACTATTAATTCGCGTTCCTTTATAATACTTTCAACACTTTTGAATGATTAGAACACGCGAAACTGAATTTAACATGAAAAAAATGGAAATTTCTATTCACTTGCAACAGAGAGATGCACTCGCGAAGAAAGAAAGAAGACGACTGATGCTCCCGCCAAATCTATAACTACGTCACTAATCCGCGATTCTGATTGGCAGAAGGAAGCCATATTAACTTCGACACTCCCACGCATTAACTTTTAACGGTTTTAGAACGCCATTACAAGTCAAATATTTCGAACCATTTTTCGACAAATAATTGTATGAAATGTCGTACAAAATACATATAAAACTACCAATTGCGTGAAGAAAACATCGAAAATGAAAGAAATATGGAATAATAACCAAGATTTTTATGATTTTCAGCACCGAAAGTGATATCACGAATGAAGCAGCATATTAGAAAACGTAGAAGCAAAATTTTAACTCGTGTATTTCTGTAGCAAATCATGAATAATTCGCGTAAAACAACTAATTACGTAAAGAAAACAGCGAAATTAGAAGGAATATGTACTATAGCAACATAATTTTAATCATTGTCGGCACCGAAAGTGAAATATCGCGTATGACGCATTAGCTTAGCAACCAGGAAAGCAAAATTTTCACTTACGTATTTTTCCAGAAAATATCACATAATTCACGCCGAAAACTATTAATTCGCGTTCCTTTATAATACTTTTAACACTTTTGAATGATTAGAACACGCGAAACTGAATTTAACACAATAAAAATGCAAATATCTATTCATTTATAACAGAGAGATGCACTCGTGAAGAAAGAAAGAAGACGACTGATGCTCCCGCCAAATCTATAACTATGTCACTAATCCGCGATTCTGATTGGCAGAAGGAAGCCATATTAACTTCGACACTCCCACGCATTAACTTATAACGGTTTTAGAACGCCATTACAAGTCAAATATTTCGAACTATTTTTCGACAAATAATTGTATGAAATGTCGTACAAAATACATATAAAACTACTAATTGCGTGAAGAAAACATCGAAAATGAAAGAAATATGGAATAATAACCAAGATTTTTATGATTTTCAGCACCGAAAGTGATATCGCGAATGAAGCAGCATATTAAAAAACGTAGAAGCAAAATTTTAACTCTTGTATTTCTGTAGTAAATCATGAATAATTCGTGTAAAACAACTAATTACGTAAAGAAAACAGCGAAATTAGAAGGAATATGTACTAGAGCAACATAATTTTAATCACTGTCGGCACCGAAATTGAAATATCGCGTATGATGCATTAGCTTAGGAAACAGGAAGGCAAAATTTTAACTCACGTATTTTTCCAAAAAGCGGTGAATAATTCGCGTCGAAAACTATAAATTTATGATCCTTTACGTTACTTCTAAACTTGTTAACACGCACAATATATGATAATGGAATTCAAACGATAAAATGTGAAATTTATAGTGACTGGTAAAAAATGCAATGCATTCCCGAAGAAAGAAAAAAGACTACTGATGCTCCGCGCAATCTGTAACTACGTCACTAAATGGCAATCGTGATTGGTCGAACTCGAATTCAACGGTTTTCGGAGAAGAAGGTGGAGTGTCCGCCCCCCCCCCCCCCCCACCCCGCCCCACGCGAAAGAACCAAGAACCGTTGGAAAATTCACATTCAATCCGAACTACTTGATTATAATATAATTTAAATCATAAATAAATAAATGGTAGCTTTAAGACACCAAAGAATGGAAAAGGCAAATTGATATTTCCGAGATACCGTAGATATTTTATCGTAAAAATTGACGAAATAGCGAATTGAAATAACGCGTTAGGAACCGAACGCATTTATCGCAATCAACAATTTACACTTGAAAAGTAAAACTGCAGTAAAATTACTAACCTTTTTACTGCTATTGCGTAGTTTTTTACGTCTCCTGTAGACCCATGCAGTCAGGAGATGAAAATCAGTTGCTTGCGACGAAGATTCCTCCGATGGTGAATCGATGAAAAGTTTTTTGTCGAAAGGAACGTGTTGCTATAACAGAAGATCACAAAATAATTAGATAAAGTTACACAAAATTGCTTAAAAAAGTATATTTCTTACTACGGAGACCAAACTGAGTTCAAGAGCTATGGATGCGAATCGATAAAATAATTATTAGCAAGCGAGATGCCGGGGACGCCATGTGACGCCATTAGAATAACTGCTTAATTTTCAATTAAAACAATAAAATTATTACAAAATATCATACCTAATAGCTCTTTTCTTGCCCCTGAATCATTCGTCCCTGATCGCAGCGCAAAATATAATAAATAATTGCATAATTAAACAATTTCTAAAAAGTGTTATGCAACAATGTTACTGCAAGCACTGCTGGGCCGCAACTGAAACTCTGTGCACCTAAGTGTGCTCGAATTGGCCAATGTTTTTGCAAGTAGTGCCTCCTACACATAGGTGTAGGCATAGTGATTTTAGTTATTGAGAAAAATTATGTAAAGGTCCCATTATTAATATCTAAATACCCTTGCATACACAGAATAAACTATTTAAATATCGTTTTAAACTTTCCGCGAACTAATTATATCAAATTCATCAGTAATTGATTTAGGGAGATAAGTCGATTAACTACCAATAACGTGTGGATGCACCTGATTGGTCATTGCAATTTGCTACTAAAGAAATAGTCCCCCTTTCAAGATTCCAATAAAAAAATATAAATGATAGAAAAATTTGTGATATTGCTTATACGAAACGATAGAATAAATTTTTACGAGAATTTTTATATATAGGCCCTAAAACAAAAGAGTGAAGATAGGTGTAACGCGAAAAGTAACATATAGTCTACTAAAACAAGTCAAAGGTGCTGACAGCAAGTGGCGAAGACTTCCCGAAGTCTCGATGAAACCTGATACCCTTCTGTTTTGATTGTCGTACGTTTCGAAATAAGAATATTTTATATACGAACTGTTAAAGTTTCATAGATTGTACTTACGAATTATCCTAAACGCCTGTCCTTAGATGCCACAGACGAGAATTTGCAGCACAGTTTATACACAGTACGTTTTTGCATTACAAAGTTTGGAGGCTGTTTGCACAGATGAAACGTAAGAAACATCGATATCGATTCAATTTGAACCAAAAACGTATCATTGCATATTACAAATTACATAGATTTTCAGAGTAAATTTAACAGAATGCGCTTTTATGTCGCGAAGTTTGAGGTTTAAAACATCTGAGATTTAACCTAGGTTTGCGATGCGGTGCGAAGTTTAGTCGTAATATGTATAGTGAAGTTTTTTAAATGCCGTTACTCTTGGGATAACTTGACAATGGTAATCATTATTTGTTACCGTTGTCGATAATGTCACGATCTGTACCACAGGATACCACGGATACCACAAATGAAGCACAGAATAGACCCATCAATTCAATCGCAGAACGAATTCTAAAATAAATATTTGTATAATAATTAGTTCAATGGTTTATTCAAAACTTAATTTTAATTTGAAACTTTTAGCACAGACGAGGTACAGGATAGATCTACCGTCTAATGCATTTTTTCGTACCGGGATTCGAGGGTTCGCGAGCCCTGTTACCATTCTCGCGTCACTCTCGACGTTATCGATTTAACGCGAACGACGAATTTAACATTAGCAACGGTTAGAATTGAAACTAAATTTAGCCGTGAAATATAGGATAGATTATTATAGGCAAACTATAGAATTATTTAGATATCCATGTTGCACTCGTTGAGGGATAGTTGATCGTTCGTCTGTGTTGCAACATTTCTTCTAATGCAATTTTATGCGCGTGAAAAAAAGGTTCATCTGCATTAACGACGTTCGGCATTGTCGTGTCTTTACTAACGTCACAGACGAGGTACAGAATAGACCACTCATCTTATGGGACTTTGTGTCACCATTGACTAAGAAAAGGATAGACCACTCTCCAATGCTTTTGTTTGTCACACGGTTTTGGGGCTCATGAGCGCCATTACCATTTTCGTGTCACGTCCAACGTTAACGGTTAAGCATGAAATAAATGTGCAGCGCTGCAAGTGATAAGAATTAAAACTATAATATCTGTAACAATTTAAATATGGTTAGATATACAGTTTTATATATACGTTCGACCATTTACAATATCGGCGAATTAAAAAGCATTAACAAATCAATCTCATGGTGTATCTCATATACTCTTTAAATTATTTTAATATTACGCTGTTACGTAACGAAATGTTTAACGTATTGTATTTATTGTTACAATAAATTCCTCAGAGCGCAAACGTATAATAAAGATATAAAAATTAATAAATCTTATCATATTGTACTAGAAAACTAGTGAAAAATTGAGAAATGTCTCTTCTCACGCGTGATCCGAAGAAGGGGAGTCACGTGACATCTCCTCGCCTATATAAGCAGCGGAAGGGCGACGCGCACTCTTATTGTTGCAGGTGCTCCCGAAGGGATCGGATCGAATCTGAATATCACAGATTCACTTTTTAGCTAGATGATGACCAGAGATGACCACTGGGGCTGACCCACCGCCCACCACCCACCACCCACCACCCACCACCCACCACCCACCACCCACCACCCACCACCCACCACCCACCTACTACTAATTTAACCCATTACGTTTGATAAACATATATCTGTGCATGTATGATTGTATTGCAGGTGCTACCCACTAACTTTTATTACGTTATTCTAATTATTTTTCATTTTATTTATGTTATTCTTCTCATATTTTACTCTGCTATCATTTTATTTTGCTTCTGTTTCGTTGTATCATCATTCTGTTCTATTAATTACGTTTGTCTTCTAATAACTTATATATTTCATTCTGTTTAAATGTTACACTGCTTACATTTTATTCTGCTAACATTTTACTTTATTTCTCGTTTGTTGTACCTACATTCTATTCTATTAATTACTTTTGTCTTTTATTAATTTATTGCGTGGACTACTAATTTCACTTTAACAGATTAACTTCGTCACGAAGATTCAAGAATTTTTAAGAAGAATTTTAACAAGAAATCAGCGAAAGAAGATTCATCGCGGGATGCGTGCGTCTAATTCTAAGTTAGAATAAGCTACGTACATTTAGTCAGAGTATTAGTACCTCGATTACTGTGCATGCATTTTGTTCTAGGATCGCTCGACAACTTAGAGCCAAAAAGCCTTAACTTCTCTTAACTTCTCTTTCAAAGTACATAATATCTTTCATCCCATTTTTGCTCGCGTTAATCAATTTGCAATCGCTCGATCCCTTCGAGATTCTCGCCACGCACTCGCGCTCAAACAGCCGCGCTGTTCGAGGGTAGTCATGGACAATCGAACTGTATGCTTGGTAAGTCGTTCTGTCATACGATCTCAATCTCATTCCTAATCGCAATCGACGTTCGTTCGCGCCTCGAATCGTTGAAATCGCTTTCGAGTCAAGGTGCAGCGGTGTTTGCGATGCGAGGATCTGCAGCCCCTATCGAAGCAATTCGATAGGGGTGCAAGGCCCTGTAGGCTGGATCGTACGCATCTCTGTCTCGGGTACGCAGTGCGGCCTTCTGTTTGCTGCTGGGGTTAACGTAATGTTAACTTTCTGTTAGACGGTATCAGTGGTCATTATGTACTGCCCTCGATGTAGAGGGATTCTTGCGATCCGACTATTAGGCTGTGCTGGATCCTCCGCAAAGCAACGCAACTTCACCTCGGTCTTGAAAGCGATTTCTTTGACTCGTGTAAGTCGCGTTCGAATTTCGCTTTCGATTCGGGTGAGTGCGAGTCGCATGACAGAGCGCTCGAGTATAGAGTTTTGTTGCGCATGCAAGTGCGTTTCGTGACTCGTTGGTTCTTTCGAGAGATAGTAAGTTGTGTTTGCTTTGCTCGCGATTTTTATATTTGCTTTTCATCGCCCACTTCCGGGCGAATGTTCAAAGAATTAGCGTTGCGTACAGAGTAAAGTAGAGTTTAGTTTGCCGTATTAAATTCCTCTTTGCGAGACACGAACGTTTTAACAAAGTGTCAGCAGAGTCTCTTGCTTTTCGTAATATGGCTCTAAGTTGGAAGGGCATATCTTAGAAACAGAATACATCGGTAGGGCTAAGCATCGTTGTACAGTTTTGTGAACCGAAATTCATTCCATGTTCTCTTAAAGTTTCTTCGAGAAACAAATTACTTTTCGCGCGAATATTCAGTAGCTTTAAGAAATACTTTAAGAATAATCTTCAACGGGAAGTCATCGAAAGAAGATTCATCGTGGGAGGCGTGCGTCTAATTTTAAGTACATATAAGCTACTTATATTTAGTCAATGTAAATTTTGTACATCGATCGCTGTTCAACTTGCAGCCAAAAAGCCTCAACTTCCCTTTTACAGCACATAATATCCATCATCCCATTCTTGCTCGCGTATATCAATTTGCAATCGCTCGATCCCTTCGAGATCCTCGCACGCACTCGCTCTCAAACAAGCGCGCTGTTCGAGGGTAGTCATGCACAATCGAACTGTATGCTTGGTAAGTCGTTCTGTCATACGATCTCAATCTCATTCCGAATCGTAATCGACGTTCGTTCGCGCCTCGAGTCGTTGAAATCTCTTTCGAGTCGAGGTGCAGCGGCGTTTGCGATGCGAGGATTATGCAACCCCTGTCGCAGGTACTCGATAGGGGGTCAGGGCCTGTAGGCTGGAACGTAAGGGTTTGGTAACCCTATGTTGCAGCTGCAGTAGTTTCTAGGTAATGCTGGCTCTGTACTTTATTCCTGCCATTAGGGTTTGGGGCACTTGCGATCCGACTATTAGCCTGTGCTAGATCCTCCGCAAAGCATCGCAACTTCACCTCGATCTCGAAAGCGTTTTCTTTGACTCGTGTAAGTCGCGTTCGAATTTCGCTTACGATTCGACGTGAGTGCGAATCGCGTGATAGAGCGCGCGAGTGTAGAGTTTTGTTGCGCATGGGAGAGCGTCGCGAAGCTCGTTGGTTCTTTCGAGGGATAGTAAATTGTTTTTACTTTGCTCGCGACTTTTATATTTGCTTTTTGCTATTCGTAATATGGCTGTAAGTTGGAAAAGCGTATCGATACTTACATCTAGTCAAAGTAACGTGTACCTCGATTACTGTGCATGTATTTTGTTCTACGACGGCTACCTAACTTGGAGCCAAAAAGCCTGAACTTTTCTTTACAGTACACGATATCCATTCTCCACGCACTCGCTCTCAAACAGGCGCGCTGTTCGAGGGTAGTCATGCACGATCGAACTCTATGCTTGGTAAGTCGTTCTATCATACGATTTCAATCTCATTCCGAATCGCGATCAACGTTCGTTCGCGCCTCGAGTCTTTGAGATCGCTTTCGAGTCGAGTTGGAGCGGCGTTTGCAATGCGAGGATTTGCAGCCCCTATCGAAAGTGCCCGATAGGGGACCAAGGCCCTGTAGGCTGGATCGTAAGCATCTTTACCGCGGGTACGCAGTATGGCCTTCTGTTTGTCGCAGGGGATACGTCTTCCGTTCAGACGGCATCAGTGGTCCGCTACTGCCCTCAACGTTTAGTTTCTTGCGATCCGACTATTAGGCCGCTATTTCCTCCGCGGAGCAGCGCAACTTCATCTCGGTCTCGAAAGCGATTTCGTAGACTCGTGTAAGTCGCGTTCGAATTTTGCTTTCGATTCGGGTGAGTGCGAGTCGTATGAAAGAGCGCGCGAGTATAGGGTTTTGTTGCGCATGGGAGTGCGTGTTTGCTTTCCTCGCGATTTTATCTATTTGCTTAGCGTTGCATACAGTAAAGTAGAGCTTAGTTTCGCACGTTATATTCCTCTTTGCAAGACACTAACTTTGTAACAAAGTGTCAGTAGAGTCTCTTATCATTCGTACGTCGGCTCCAAGTTAGAAAAGCGTATCTTAGAAACAGAATACAACAGTGGGGTTAAGCATCGTTGTACAGTTTTGTGAACCGAAATCCATTCTATGTTCTCTTAAAGTTTCTTCGAGAAACTTTAAGGGCGTAGAATGGCTTTCGGTGGGTCTCGGCGCGTAGTCACCTCCTCGTGGTGAGACCTGGTAATTGGTATCGTTTTCCAAAGAATGAAACGTCTTTCGAAAACGATACCAAGCTAAGAACTACGCATTAACGTGTAACCTTTATATTTTAGTTTATATTTTACCTTAGACTTTCGTTTACATGCATCGATCTTAGATTACATCTTACAGTTTCCAAGAGTGATCGACTTCGATTTCCAAATGCATGATACACGTATCTTTGACTGTGCATTTTGCAGGCTGTGCATTTCTACTTTAATATTGTATTAATATCGATTAGAGAACTGTGTATCGTATGATTTAGACTGTTACGAATTTGGTCTACGTTGAAGCTTTGTTAGTTTCGTGCTCGTGTGACTCAGTTTGTCGTACGTGTAAAATATCACGCGTAATATTTCTATATGTTTTCAACATATTTTCTGGAAAGAGACGTTTATTGTACGTGCATCTTACGACGTGGCATTACGCAGTTGCTATACTCATGAGCCCCAACTCCGGGTGACAAAGAAAATCATTGGATAAGTGGTCCATCCTGTTCTTAGTCAATGCCTTAAGGATGCAACATAGGAGAAGTGCAACAAACATAATTACTAACAAAGAAAGGAACGAAGTCGAATGATCTTCGACTTCATCACTAAAAGTTACAAACTACAAATCATTTAAACAAAATCTTGCAACTAAATAGTAAAAACAGTTAAATATAGTACCGCGCAAAGTTAATGACAAATAGACAGTAAGGATAGTAATGAATTAAATGATTACTTTACTTAAGATTTTTAATATCTCTACTTTTAATTGCACGTCTATTCATAATAGTATTCATACTATTCAACTACTCTAGTGTGGACACAAATAACTCGCGAATATATTACAATATTTAAAAACGCGTTGCGCAAGAAGACCTGGCCTAGTCTAGTAAATAAAGCGCACAAGAGAAATGTACACGGTAATAATGTATAACCGTGGTCACTGTACTCGTTTATGCAAAACACTACGTATACAACCAGTCACTCGTGCCGAATCGGACCTTTCATCCTACGACATGCGTGAGTAACCAGAAGAATTCAAAATGCATGCTAAACACCATTAGACGACTACGCTGTCATCTGCTGCAGCCAGGCGGATGAAAACCTGGTGATTGACACCCTGTCGATCCAAAGACAAGCAAATCTGTGGAAGACCTATGACAGAAAAAAGAAAGAGAGTTCGTTAGAAACACTTAGAAGCAGAAATCTAAGCATTTTTATAAACTGCACTGAAAAGATTAAGTAACGCGTAACACAAACTGTTTAACTATTAACAAACCACTCAAACGATCTGGATAAAACCAACTAATTCAGAACCGCGACACTGAGCACTTTCTTTTCTGCCCGGACTCGATGATTAGAAATGCTTAGGAGCAAAGATCTAACGCTCTATCTAATCCTCACTCGCACGGCAACCTGTCACCGAACACAAATTGTTTAACTATTAACAAACCACTCAAACGATCGGGATAAAACCAACTAAATCTGAACCGCGACACTGAGCACTTTCTTTTCTGCCCGGATTCGATGATTAGAAATGCTTAGAAGCAAAGATCTAACGCTCTATCTAATCCTCACTCGCACGGCAACCTGTCACCGAACACAAATTGTTTAACTATTAACAAACCACTCAAACGATCGGGATAAAACCAACTAATTCTGAACCGCGACACTGAGCACTTTCTTTTCTGCCCGGATTCGATGATTAGAAATGCTTAGAAGCAAAGATCTAATGCTCTATCTAATCCTCACTCGCACGGCAACCTGTCACCGAACACAAATTGTTTAACTATTAAGAAACTACTCAATCGATCGGGATAAAACCAACTAATTCTGAACCGCGACACTGAGCACTTTCTTTTCTGCCCGGATTCGATGATTAGAAATGCTTAGAAACAAAGATCTAACGCTCTATCTAATCCTCACTCGCACGGCAACCTGTCACCGAACACAAATTGTTTAACTATTAACAAACCACTCAAACGATCGGGATAAAACCAACTAAATCTGAACCGCGACACTGAGCACTTTCTTTTCTGCCCGGATTCGATGATTAGAAATGCTTAGAAGCAAAGATCTAATGCTCTATCTAATCCTCACTCGCACGGCAACCTGTCACCGAACACAAATTGTTTAACTATTAACAAACCACTCAAACGATCGGGATAAAACCAACTAATTCTGAACCGCGACACTGAGCACTTTCTTTTCTGCCCGGATTCGATGATTAGAAATGCTTAGAAGCAAAGATCTAACGCTCTATCTAATCCTCACTCGCACGGCAACCTGTCACCGAACACAAATTGTTTAACTATTAACAAACCACTCAAACGATCGGGATAAAACCAACTAAATCTGAAACGCGACACTGAGCACTTTCTTTTCTGCCCGGATTCGATGATTAGAAATGCTTAGAAGCAAAGATCTAATGCTCTATCTAATCCTCACTCGCACGGCAACCTGTCACCGAACACAAATTGTTTAACTATTAACAAACCACTCAAACGATCGGGATAAAACCAACTAATTCTGAACCGCGACACTGAGCACTTTCTTTTCTGCCCGGATTCGATGATTAGAAATGCTTAGAAGCAAAGATCTAACGCTCTATCTAATCCTCACTCGCACGGCAACCTGTCACCGAACACAAATTGTTTAACTATTAACAAACCACTCAAACGATCGGGATAAAACCAACTAAATCTGAACCGCGACACTGAGCACTTTCTTTTCTGCCCGGATTCGATGATTAGAAATGCTTAGAAACAAAGATCTAACGCTCTATCTAATCCTCACTCGCACGGCAACCTGTCACCGAACACAAATTGTTTAACTATTAAGAAACTACTCAATCGATCGGGATAAAACCAACTAATTCTGAACCGCGACACTGAGCACTTTCTTTTCTGCCCGGATTCGATGATTAGAAATGCTTAGAAACAAAGATCTAACGCTCTATCTAATCCTCACTCGCACGGCAACCTGTCACCGAACACAAATTGTTTAACTATTAACAAACCACTCAAACGATCGGGATAAAACCAACTAATTCTGAACCGCGACACTGAGCACTTTCTTTTCTGCCCGGATTCGATGATTAGAAATGCTTAGAAGCAAAGATCTAATGCTCTATCTAATCCTCACTCGCACGGCAACCTGTCACCGAACACAAATTGTTTAACTATTAAGAAACTACTCAATCGATCGGGATAAAACCAACTAATTCTGAACCGCGACACTGAGCACTTTCTTTTCTGCCCGGATTCGATGATTAGAAATGCTTAGAAGCAAAGATCTAACGCTCTATCTAATCCTCACTCGCACGGCAACCTGTCACCGAACACAAATTGTTTAACTATTAACAAACCACTCAAACGATCGGGATAAAACCAACTAAATCTGAACCGCGACACTGAGCACTTTCTTTTCTGCCCGGATTCGATGATTAGAAATGCTTAGAAGCAAAGATCTAATGCTCTATCTAATCCTCACTCGCACGGCAACCTGTCACCGAACACAAATTGTTTAACTATTAACAAACCACTCAAACGATCGGGATAAAACCAACTAATTCTGAACCGCGACACTGAGCACTTTCTTTTCTGCCCGGATTCGATGATTAGAAATGCTTAGAAGCAAAGATCTAACGCTCTATCTAATCCTCACTCGCACGGCAACCTGTCACCGAACACAAATTGTTTAACTATTAACAAACCACTCAAACGATCGGGATAAAACCAACTAAATCTGAACCGCGACACTGAGCACTTTCTTTTCTGCCCGGATTCGATGATTAGAAATGCTTAGAAACAAAGATCTAACGCTCTATCTAATCCTCACTCGCACGGCAACCTGTCACCGAACACAAATTGTTTAACTATTAAGAAACTACTCAATCGATCGGGATAAAACCAACTAATTCTGAACCGCGACACTGAGCACTTTCTTTTCTGCCCGGATTCGATGATTAGAAATGCTTAGAAACAAAGATCTAACGCTCTATCTAATCCTCACTCGCACGGCAACCTGTCACCGAACACAAATTGTTTAACTATTAACAAACCACTCAAACGATCGGGATAAAACCAACTAATTCTGAACCGCGACACTGAGCACTTTCTTTTCTGCCCGGATTCGATGATTAGAAATGCTTAGAAGCAAAGATCTAATGCTCTATCTAATCCTCACTCGCACGGCAACCTGTCACCGAACACAAATTGTTTAACTATTAAGAAACTACTCAATCGATCGGGATAAAACCAACTAATTCTGAACCGCGACACTGAGCACTTTCTTTTCTGCCCGGATTCGATGATTAGAAATGCTTAGAAGCAAAGATCTAACGCTCTATCTAATCCTCACTCGCACGGCAACCTGTCACCGAACACAAATTGTTTAACTATTAACAAACCACTCAAACGATCGGGATAAAACCAACTAATTCTGAACCGCGACACTGAGCACTTTCTTTTCTGCCCGGATTCGATGATTAGAAATGCTTAGAAGCAAAGATCTAATGCTCTATCTAATCCTCACCCGCACGGCAACCTGTCACCGAACACAAATTGTTTAACTATTAAGAAACTACTCAATCGATCGGGATAAAACCAACTAATTCTGAACCGCGACACTGAGCACTTTCTTTTCTGCCCGGATTCGATGATTAGAAATGCTTAGAAGCAAAGATCTAACGCTCTATCTAATCCTCACTCGCACGGCAACCTGTCACCGAACACAAATTGTTTAACTATTAACAAACCACTCAAACGATCGGGATAAAACCAACTAATTCTGAACCGCGACACTGAGCACTTTCTTTTCTGCCCGGATTCGATGATTAGAAATGCTTAGAAGCAAAGATCTAATGCTCTATCTAATCCTCACTCGCACGGCAACCTGTCACCGAACACAAATTGTTTAACTATTAAGAAACTACTCAAACGATCGGGATAAAACCAACTAATTCTGAACCGCGACACTGAGCACTTTCTTTCCTGCCCGGATTCGATGATTAGAAATGCTTAGAAACAAAGATCTAACGCTCTATCTAATCCTCACTCGCACGGCAACCTGTCACCGAACACAAATTGTTTAACTATTAAGAAAGTACTCAATCGATCGGGATAAAACCAATTAATTCTGAATCGCGGCACTAAACACTTTCATTTGTATCGATGTAGTCGATTAGAAACAATTAGAAACCTAGACCTAAGCATATTTCTAATTCTATTGAGATTGGCGACATGACGCGTCACACGCGAATTTCTTCATATTATACGAACCGATGCACGTTTCCGATTAAATCCAACTGATTATTGAACGCGGCACTCCGCGCTTTCATTTTAGGCTGATAATTAACTACTGCAGCCCGTACTTTCATCTTAGACCGGCGCGAACGAGCTCTTAGAAGTCGAGCAGATTTCCGTTCCTATTCTTAGGTTAGATTTAACGGTTTAACGGTTAGCCGTTTCCCGCGTGAAAGTTGCTAATGCGCAGACTCGTGCGCGCGCAGTTTAGTTTTACGTTTGACTAGTAACGTGATTGTACTAGACGATGAGAAGATTGTTGTCGTCCATGGTACGAAATATTTTGAAAAAGCTGCGTTACTGTCTCATTTATTCTAAACCTAATTCGGTTACTAACTCCTTCTATACCTCATCCGTACTTCTAAGTTGTTAGCGGAGAAAAATAAAATTCAAAACCATTTTACTGTACAATTGACTCGCGGCATTTTCTCGCGCTTCTACGTCTACATTTTCTATCGCATTAATAAATTACATTTCGATGCATGTACACGGATTGCCACGTACTCGTGCAAAGCGTAAATTAATACGTTCGGCTAAGGCTATATCTCTGTAAATGTATCTTTACGTTACAACAAATATATAAATTCATCGTTGCGTTCATCGTTACTATTAGTTCTGGGGAGCATTCCGCTATAATAGCATTATAAAATCATGAACGTACGTTTCAATACGTGCACGCGTATTGCCACGTAATTGTACGTACCGTAAATTAATCGTTTCACTAGTATAATGTATCTCTATGTCGAAAACTAACACCGTTCTGCTGCAAATGTGTCTTTTATTTACGCTAAATGTATAACGTATTGTATTCATTGTTACAACAAATTCCTGAGAGCGCATTTGTATAATAAAAATATACAAATTAATATATGTTATCGCGCGCTCTTCCTGTTCCAGGTGCTCCCGAAGGGATCGGATGGGATCTGTATATCACAGATTCAAATTTTAGCCAGATGATGATCAGAGTTGACCACCAGGGCTAGCTGTTCAATGAATTAACTTCAAAGTGGCTTGATTTAACTTCAAAGATGTTTTAATAGATGTTTTGGGGTTGGTTAGGAACGAGTAAAACGTACGCTTCTCTTTCGACAATCATATTTTTCCAATGAAAAATAGAATTTAGATGAAACAAGAGGATTTTAAAGAGAAAGCTTCCTTTATACTTTTATACGCTTTTTTTATACGCTAAGGCGAATGCAAGAATTATAATTACTATGAGTACTACAGAGGGCATATGAAACACTCGGATTTTTGTCAATGACGGTATTTCAGAGCATGTGACACGAAGTCCTATAAGATGATAGATCTCTCCTGTACCTCGTCTGTGGTCCTCGTTTGTAGAACTGCTATCGATTTAAAGGTTGCAACTTTGCCCGAGGTCGGTATTTCAGAACGTGAGATGCAAAGTTAAAAATGCCTAGTTTTATACTTGCTTTTATACTTATCCTATGCACTCATAGTTATTATTTCAGTGTATTTATTTAACACTGTTGAGGCAAAGCCTATATTGTAGATTTTCTGTCTGTAATCCGCTCGCGGTCATATAAATTCCTATTCCATCCGCTGCAGTTAAAGAATCTAACTACATTTACCATTGCATGGTAAGAAGATCTGAAAATACACACCACTAAAATTGAAAAAAATTCCTGTCTTTGCCTTGCAATTCAAAGATTCCTAATACTCGCTAAATTAAATAAAAAAATAGGGTAATTAATTATAGATATCCATTTGCGAATATATGTTCCTTATTTTTCGTTACCTACTAGGGTAGATGGCACAATTACTTTTTACTCTATTTTAATCCTATCGCAACAAGTCTTTATAGTCGTATGAGACTACTGTTAAACGATGGCAAATTTAATTTAGTTAGACCTAATTAATTAGGTATCTAATACAGATCAGTACAAATACTTTTTTTCACCTACCATATATAATTTTTTTCTGGTAGACGAAGGGCTCTGCTAAATTCTTTGGTATTCGAAAAACTTCTTATGTCACAACCCAAACGACATAATTCAGCTGCTACTAGTTATTTTTAAATATTAAATATAAACGCGCATGCAACGTCCATTTGTGTTATTATATAAAAATGAGGTTCAAATTTAGTACTGTAATTTTTTAGTTTAGCCTCGATTCTTCATAAATTCGTTCGCTATTAAATGAAGTAATTAAAGTGACAATTACAGGGACGCTGATAGTAATTGGGACATCATCTATCCTGTAACTTTTTCATCGCGAAACTTTCACCGGATAAGAATGCGATAGATGTAATAGACGAGTTGCGAGGAGAGATTTCTAAAAAAATTTGGCTAGTCCGTGGCAAGGGTATAATGTTGCAAATCCTGTGAGTGATAAAGGCTGTCGCTTTTCCATACACCGTCGAGTAACTTCCATTTATAAAGATATAACAGGGAGCACTTTGAGGCGGGAAAATCCGCTTTACTTCACGACGCAGATTCTGTTGCAACTTTGGCCAAAGCTTCCTTAAGTGGTTATGGCGCTTTGGCTTTGTATCCCTCGGCTTTCCGGATTCCGCCGGAGTGCCGGAAATAAACCACCATCGATGCACCGTTTCTGTATTTTAAGTGACGAAATAACAGCTTCTTTTCCTAAAATCGTTTCAAAACGTGCAACGACTGTAAAGTGTATTGGCAAGCTTGCGTATCCTTCAATGAAACGTTTTTCCCTATCAGCTTTTTCATTTTCTCGCGATATTAACGCTTTTATTAAATTCCTTTTTTTCTCTACGTTATTTTAACGACGAGTTTGGCACGTGAAGTAGATTACGATAAAATGTCATACTTACACGTTGCTCATTTCTAATAAATCGTAATTTCGACTCTAACTTTATTACGAAAAACTGTATAAGGTTGAGGTTTATAAAATACGAATTGCGCGTGATTCGTCGATGTTTTGTATTTGATACGGCGTTGAAGAGATAAATATCTAACTTGAACTTTCCATCGTTTAACATTCGTAATAAAATAATAAAAAGAATTCAAAGTTAATACAGTGTACACATGATATAATAATGATCAGGTTTGTTAAATGATTAATAAACCTAACTCATAACATATCAACTGGTTCTAAATAAAAATAAGAAACGAAATGGTGTATAATTTATAGATCGACGTATTATGAATATAATATTGCGAAGACAATTGCGTTTAATTAACTCCAACTATTTTGATTAATATGCGGGATTTTCGGAACAGAAGAGTTTCTTAATTCCCTAATAAATCTAATCTAATTAAATCGATACATGATCCGTGTATTTCGTCTGTTCGTTGATACGACGCGTGTAAATAGGAAAAATAGGTCTAAATTCCGAGAGCCGGTGAAATGATTTCGAGCGGAGAAGCACACCGTGGATGGTAAGGATATCGTATTCGTCTCCAACTAAATTTTGCGTCTACGAGGTGGTTTGGGGATGTACAGTCTGTGGCTGTGTTTGTTACCCTCTGTCTCGGTGCCTCTCTCCGCCCCTTCAGCCACAATAGCATTAAAATTACCAAGGAAATTCAATTCCCAGTTGGAAATGTATCGCGCACGTGTAGGTCATACTCGCGTAGAGAATGTCGGGTGTAACGTAAGGTAAAACACAGGGGCGTCGACTCTCTTGGGTTCCTTACCGTCTTTTAAACCCTTCGTTTAAAATCAATTTCCATCTTATCGATTGCTTCATCCTCGAACAATGAAAAATATTAACCACGCAAATAGAAAAGTCTCGTACGTTTTATAGACTTAAAATCGTCGACTATTTTATCAAAGTGCAACTTATTATAGCGTCGAAATTTTATTCGATTCACCGTAAATGTACCGCACGAATTTTTGCGAAACGACGACGAATCGATTAATCGAAAAATCGTAAAACGGGAAACGAAAATGGTAGACGCCCCTGGGTTCGAAGCGATACAGAAAGGCGCATATAACACACGCGCAACTCGCATACGTAGAGGAGGCCGCTGCGGATAGCTTAGGTTGGTTAGTTAGCGTGCAAGTACACGTATCAAAGGCACTCAGAATCCGAGCTTAACAAAGCCAGCTTTGGGTTTACCAACCGTGTCACGTAGTACGTGTATACCTTACCTGCTCACGCTTCGCAAAACCTAAACCTCCTGTGGCCCGTCTAACTTTGGTCTTAATGCGTCAACGTGGGGTGGTGAGGGGAGGGGGGGGGGGGATAAGTTTCGTTGGGGCAATTAAAACTAATTATTCCCGTCCGCGGTGCGGCATCGGCTAACCGAAGGGACCCTCGCCTTGCGGCTCGATCGTTTCTAATTATATACCTCCGCCATTGGTATCTCGTTAACCGCGAATTTATAGAAAACGCTTTGGAACGTTAATTGACTTTGCGGCGTAATCCGGTTCTCTTTACTTGCGCTGTTCAATTTTATCAATTAACTTCTCGCAACTCGATGATACGCTCCTCGCTTACTTAGATCCACGGATTTCTTTTAATTAGACGCGCTTTAATCTTGGGAAAGAGAAAACCGAAATTTGAAGTTACACACGTTGGTAGATATTAATTACGATCCTTTCCCGGGCGCGTACGAAGTAGGACAGTTTTTGTAACAATTCGGGTTAGGAGAAGTGATGGAGAATGATCGATGGATCGCAGCGTGATCGAGGAAATGAATAGCTTTAAATAGTTTGTGAAATAGCATTCTTAATTAAAGTAAGCTTCACTTAAATTTAATACGCATTTGCACATTTGACGATAGTTTACCGATTTCATTTTTAATGAATAAATTAATTAAACATGATAAATTATCGAATGATATAATGAATAATATTAATGGTTTTGTTAGGATTTATCGATTATTGGATTTTCAATGAGAGCTAAAGTACGACTGCACTTATTTTAAATTACAACAGTGTTCCCATTATTACATTGTACTTTCATTGTCCTCATAAAAGAACTGCATATACCTATTTCGCATAATCTAATAACTAGACTGCAGATTTTTATGCAATTACGCGAAATTTAAATCATCGAAAAGACTACGCGAAAGTACGCGTAATAAAATAATACGTAAAATTATATGAAATATCCAAAGTAAAAGTACCAAAGTATATCTCGCGTTATACAAAGAGTGAAACAGATCTGTATTAAACATCCACTTGTTTAATTTTCCCTGTAAAAATATGAATGTACATAAAAATTCGTAGTTTATCTACTAATAACCACGCATCAAGAGATAGTGCCTGAATAAAGGGTTGATTCACCCTCCAAATTTATACTTCACTTTAAATATCGCGTATTTGATGCATTACACGCCATTTTGCACACTGAAATTTCTCACAAACGCGTAGAAATCCGTAGCCTTATTGATACTAATATTTTACATTTCGCGATTTCAGTTTTAACAATCCGTTCGATTTCCTGCACTTTTGCATCTCCGCGAGAGGCTGTAACATAATAGCTGGCATAAGGGTGAGCGAATTTGAAGCAGATTAGCGTGACGCGTTCAGGTACCGTAGACTGGTATCGCAAAGGCAGGCATTAGAGATAGCATCGCGAATGTAGAATGCCGGTGCGGCGTCGCACTATGGCACACGAGGGGGGTATCGAAAATTTCAAGCCAAATGTGCAACTAAGTAGCTACTTAGGGGATTCGGATCGCATTTGAATGGGAGATTTAGCCCGGCGGATTTTCGCCCCGAATTGAGCCATTGTACCATTTAAAACGGCCACCTGACGCCTCTTGACACGCCATCGTTTGCCTTTCCTCATTTTACAGACCGTCTAACGACTACGTGTCCGAGATATTTACGAAACTCGTCGTATAACATACAAGGAACAGTGACAAGGTATTCTTCGCCAGTGCGCGTTTATTTTGGAATTCTCCATGTTCTTCCTATCGTTTCTATACTGTACTTCAGAAGCCAAAAAGTGATCTGAATAAAAGCAGTTATACAACGATACAAGAATTGTAAATCAACCATCAACAAACGTATTTTGTTATTTCACAGCTACGTTTAAGGATGACTGTTGTCACTACAATTGTTTCGTTATTTTTAAAAAAAAAAAATATTTGATATAAGAAGTATTAATAAAATATTGATTAATTCGGATCGAGATTAGGAATTGGAAATTATATTAAGCTACATTCAAAAACGTCGCGTTATTGACTCGTTATTAAATTAGTGTATCGTAGCTTTTTATACATACTTTCGGAATGTATTAATATTGATTTGTATGCAATAAATTAACCACTTGCGCTGGAAATTATTTAGCGAGCACCTGTGATAAACTCATCCGTAGCAATTTGCAGCGATTTAATTTCTATACAATTTTCAGACAATGCATAAAATGTACTCGTGACAATTCTTCTTTATTCTGTATACTTTTCAGCTTCAAAAATTTCATAGGTTTCGGTAGATCTTATCGATTATAACGTTATTCCAGCGCAAGTGGTTTAATCTTCTCGAAAATATCTTGGTCACGCTCTTATTAGATAGGCTGTAAATAACTTCTCTTTTCGTGCTTAAAAATCTCGTCCTCGCGAATCTGGCGATCGCTTCGCAACGATAGAAGAAAATAGCGAGCGGCAAAAGCGAGTTCTGGCAGCTGTCTCGATTACTTTTTCCAAGCCACAGCGTCAATCTGCCCCGGAGCATAACAGCGCAATCTAATAGGCGGTTGCACGCCCAAAAAATTAGCTCAAATGAATAAATGCCACGCTGATGGATCGCGAAACTATTGACGCTTCTCCACGCCGTGCAATACCTTTTTACTCGCGCAAATATTGAACGGAATAATTCGATTGTTGCCAGTTTAACATCGGAATCCCGATGCTTTTCCAATAAACGTACAAGCGTGAAGTTTAACGGAGATTTCGGTTGGAAACGGGATCGCGAAAATGGTGGTCGGTTCGACAATATTTTGTCGAGATAACTGTGGATGTTTTGGCACCCCAACGCGCAGAAGTGGTCACCCCTCTTGTAATACACGGCACCCCACCATCTATCGAATTATTTTGATTCTGCGATAATTCACCCCGCCTAATACGCCATCCCCCTTCTCTGCCGAGGGAAAAAGGCGATTCGGGCATTTTGATGGAAATTCGAAAACACACGAGCCCGGAAATCTCTCTGCGAATTCGTGCGCGAGGATTAGTAGGATTTATGGAGGAAGCTGCAAGCGTTCGGGGTTTAAAAATGCCGCACGAGTTCGGAAACAACGTTACATCTTTATTGGGTAACTCTTTCGTTGACGTCGATGTTTATTCGGGCTCGAGAAATTCACGTGGAACTACTATTGGTGATTCTTGGCGATTAACCCCTTGTCGTGTGATGATTATTACGCTATGGAATATTACATTATCAATACTTCACTCGTGGCGAATACTTAAACAGATAACTTAAGTAGAACGAAGTTTAACTCCAATTGCAATTTCTGTTTCACTGTGCAAGATAGGGGATTTATCGAGTCTCCTAAATTAATTCCAACATTTCAATGTTCTATATTTGACACGGTATTAAAATGGCTAGCTAATGTTACAAGATATAGTACCTGAAAAGATTCGTATGGCAAAGGGTTAACCAAGAGAAGCCTCGTTATCGAATTTTCGTGAAACATATCTTAGGTGGTGTAATATTTATGGTCACTGCCGCAACGCGATACATAAATAAGATAATGAAAATAAATTTACACGTGTATACATTTAACAAACGATTGTCTTACTTTTCGAAGACGTTACGGCATCGAAAGGGTTAATAACAGTCAATGGCGTCAATAATCGTCACGAGATTTCGTTAAACTCCGTCCACAAAAGATCGGACGAAAATTTGTTCGCCGTTGTTAGATGCCGCGTGCGAAGGGTTAATCCGTTGAGACGACAACGGCTTAAAATCGTCGACGCGATAGTAGAAAAAGTTGTAGGTTTTGGCGTGTGCCGATCGGATTAACGGGCTAGTCGCACGTGGTCTGCGAGCGGAAGCGATGCCATTAACGCGATTCGAACGATTCGACGAATCCTTGGCCCGTGTCGAATCCGTGGCGGATTGATGCGGTCGATTCCGATGTAATTTTTGGAAAGCATAGCAGAGGCGAGCACGCGATAATCCGTCGCCGCCCGGTATTGTCGGGGCGAAATTGAATTTCGTCAATTAGATTTTCAGCGTTTACGGTTGGTTAGGCCGCGTACAAGGCGGCACACAATGGGCTTGAAGTACGTTTCCTGGACAGCTGTGTCGAGTGTCCGCCTCGATACCTACCTCTTATGCCACCGAGTCGCCACCCTCCTGCCACTCGCATTATTATAATGCGGCCTCGGGCCTGATTTTACCGGATCACGAAACCGTGTCTAATTCATTGTTCGTCTTTCCTTCGGCCGCGAATCACTCCAACTGCTTAATTGCCGGCGAATTTGTCCGGTTCTCGATCGATCGATCGTGAAATTTGACGGAACAATTTAGAAGCTCGAAACGCGACCAAGGATCGTCGCTTACCAGTGGAACGCGTGAACATCGTCGTATCATTGTCGACGAATTCGGAACGTCGCGTATATTTTCATGGAAATCCGTTCATTTAACAATAACAGCACGGCATAAACACTGTTTCCCATTTCCTTGATAACGACTGTTGCATGCTGCTTCCATGATGATTATAATACATTAGAAACTACTTTTTTTATAGTAAAATAGGTGTGAAAATGTCAATGTCGAGTTGACGTAGTGTTTGCGTTTCGCTGATAAGCGAATGATGATCTTAAAAGTACACTTACGAAATCGGAGAGAAGTATTTAGTTGATATTACTTCGATTTCTGTTGTACAACGTCGCAATTGATTAAGCGGCTAAAAAATTGCAACTAACTATTGAAGCTAAGAAATCTCGCTTAAATTGTGAATCACGTTTCGGTGCTCCCAGAAAAATCACCCTAATAATAAAGAGTACGGGGTTAAAGTTTGCAGCAAAGGGTTTCCTTTGAAATATCTATCGATTGATACATCCAAAAAGTTCAATCCGCGTTCTAAATGCGAACGACCATTAAGATTTTGCTCGATGATACGTCTGTAAGAATGTTCGCAAGAAAAACAATCCACCGGCTTTGAAGGAAGCGATTGAAATGCCTCGAAGATCTCCGCTCGAGCGGACTGCACGATTTGAATATTCCGGCGGGCTAATTCGCGACTGACAAAAGATGTTATTCCCGTGCTCTCTTCGTCCCTCTTTCGACCGTGGCGTTACCCGAAGGGGAAGGCGAAGTTTCAGGCCGCGACGGGCGTCTTGGTTAATCACTACAATTGATATTCCGCTGATATCACCGCCACCGAGTGACGGAGCAACGCGGTAACGAAGTAACCCGATTAAAGGGAGCCTCTTATTGGCTCGCTCCTGCTCGTTCCCTTCAATCGAGTTACATGATTAGCTGCAGACTGCGGGAGAGCGAGAAAGAGGGTGGAACGAGTACTCGACATCCGCGCAAACATCAGAGGAACCAAGCCAAGACAGGCATTATTAGCATTTTCATTATCGATGTCATCCTGATCGAGTACTCGTAATATTCTATTTTTCATTTCATTTATGCCCATCCTCAGTACAGTAGTTTAGCGTGAAAGAGGATAGATTCTTCGCAACGAGTCCCCAACATTCGTGCAAACATCAGAGGAATCAAGCAAAGACAGGCATTATTAGCATTTTCATTATCGATGTCATCCTGATCAAGTATTCGTAATATTCTATTTTTTATTTTATTTATTCCCATCCTCAGTACAGTAGTTTAGCATGATAGAGGGTAGTTTCTTCGCAACGAGTCCCCAACATTCGTGCAAACATCAGAGGAACCAAGCAAAGACAGGCATTATTAGCATTTTCATTATCGATGTCATCTTGATCGAGCATTCGTAATATTCTATTCTTTCTTATACTTACTCTATTAATTACCATCCTCGGATTCGTGATATTTTATAATCTTTCAAATACACAAAGATTAACCCTTGCAGTGTTAATGTGGAGAAGTATGAATGGTGAAAGGTAAAACTAATGAGGACAGGTAAGCAACGACGATTATTCGGATCTCAAGATCATCTATGCTCCTCTAATTGACGATGGAAAAGCATCGAATGCATTTCATATAGACGAAGTGTTTTCTAACGATAAGCTTTACACTACATACTTAGAATCGTTTAGAATCATAACCTATTGTCATTTCAATCAGCAGTGAAAGGGTTAACGAAGATAATGAAGGTAGAATGTGTTAAAGATTGCAAAGATTTTCTTGTGCTTTGATAAACGAACAAGACACGAGAAAGAAGGAACTGTGCATGCTTTGCAACAATTTGGAGAAACATGTGGTCAGATTTATGGCAAAACGTGATACGTTGGATGCGTTAAAAAGTGCATGGCACATAATATAATATACAAAAATAGAGAAAATATGAATAGTGAAATACACGATACAATATTTAGAGTTTAGGGGATAAAACAACCCTTTATTTAGAACCCGTTTCCTTACCTATATTCATAAAGATGCCAATTTGCATAAAGATTCGCGGTCTAATTATGATCCCTTCCCCTCCGGATCAACTTTACGTCCAACTTAACTCAATCCGTGTAAAGTAATAACCCTTAACTGAAACAATACATAAATAAATTTCGCGAGTCACTGTATACGAATCTTTGCTACCTCGTATTCGGCCATTCGGCCACGATACAAAGAATAATAATATAAAGAGAAATCGCGAGAGTGCCGGGAACGTAGCCTGTGACAGGGATTCGTTTAGCAGGGACGTATCGGCGACTTCCGGCGGGTAGAAGAGCAGAAAAGCAACCGGGCGGAGAATGGTACGTCCGCGAGCAACCGAGGAGGGGAGGGAGGGCTGGCTCGAAGCGAAATCTGGAAAACCGCATCACGCAAGGGCGCATCGCAATACGGGCCGCTGATTTCCGACATTAATGACATATTTGTGACAATAATGTTCTGTGTAAACGAGTATATTATATAATGACGAAATACGCGGGCTGCGGGGGAAAGAGACGAAGCCCATTGCTGCTGTGTTCAGTCTAACATCCACGAGTTCCCCTGCTACTCGTCTGCATGTGTAACGTGCACGAATCGGTCGTTACGTGCAGGTCGCCGTCGTGCCTCCTCGCCTGCAACAAACACACCGACGTTACACGTTGAAACGGAGCCGTTTCTCGTCGACGTGTGGGTGGAAGATACTCACGGTCGCAGGAAACAGCGCATCATGGTAATAACCGTCATCAAACGACGACCACTTAGAACCAGGCCGGGTTCCTCGTGGAAAATTCGTCCTTTTACCAGTGGCCGCGGAAACCGTGCTTCTTCGGAGCATACAGGCGATTTACTTTCCTCTTCTCTACTCTTCTGTTCGTCTGCGCGGCGTTTCTCGGGAAATCGAATCGAAGGAAGATCAGTTTCAAGTCGGTTTTAAGGAAGCGCACCGCGGTTTAATCGATGAGATGGCTCGTTAATTTTACTCGTATACAGCCAGCGGTGCTTTGTTATTCACGGTCGCAGGAAACCGCGTGTCACGGTAACAACCGTCATCAAAAAAACGGCCACTTTGTGCGAGCTCGCGTTTTGCCGTGTGGAATTAATCGGTACGCCGCCGTTGCACGAAACAGTCGTCAAATTCAATATAATACTATCTTTCGTTACCATTCGAACGCGTAGCTCTATCCGATTTTGAGATAGAGTTTTCTTAACAGTTCAACGATAACGTCTATACGTTGTACCTATGGACCCTGTAATTTCTTTGTATAAGAACCGATTAATAAGTATTTAAGACGGAAGAATTATCAATTTGCAATTGTAATGGCGACGCGAAATCAATTTTTATGTTCCAAGTTATATCGCGTCGAATACTATTATTCTAACAATGTGACAGCATTTTTAAAATGCAAAAATCTCCTAAAGTTACAACGAATGGGAGAAGAAATTGCATCGTAGGTGAAGGGTTAAAACGTTGCGCCGCGTGGATCACCGATAAACCACGCTAAACTTTCTGTTTCGTTTAAAGTAATCACGAGTCCCGAATTTTCGTTGCACCGTACCGAATTATAATAAAATATCTCCACCTGCGAAACATTTTTATATTAACTCGTAAGACAAGTCTAAGTGAAGTACAATTCTACTACAACATATTGATTAACGAATTAACATAAATGCGTTCGATCAACAAATATGTTGATCTTCATACAATGGGTACGAAAAATGTTCGCACGCCTGTATTTATTTTCGTATTCACGTGCTAATAAATTTGGACGGAAAACATTAACTTAGTTATTATACTAATATTATATACTAACACATTACATTAGCTCTATTATTATATTATATTATTAACTTTCTTTCTTATTATATACAAATCTACTGATATTGAGCAACTATAAAATTGATCCGTCATAGAAGCGAAATAAAAAAACTAATCACAGCACGGTTCGTTAAAAAAATTCCAGTTATATGCGAATACTTTCTGTAACAACTGTAGGGAAAATTAGCTCGTCTAAATCAAGCCTTATCGGTCGGATCATTCTGTTTAGCCCTGTTCCAAGACTTCCTGGAATCTAGAAGCAAAACAGGTATCCCTTATTTCAATCCTCCGCGTATTACTCGTGAAACGGCTAGCAGTAGGAGACTCTGGGCTATTTTCTATTAAATTAAAGTATCGTCCGCTAACGAGCATTCGTGACGGCGACACGGTATTAAACTGTCCGCGATATCCGCCATTTCAAAACGACCGGCGATGGAGATAGGCGGTTTGCGCGAACGGGGGTTGAACGAAGACAGACAGTGGAAAACGGAACCGTTGGAGGGAAAAAGGGAGACGGAAAACGCGGCGGAGGACTGGCAGATAGAGGGAGAGAGAGACGGATGGACAGACAGAGAAATTACAGCCGCATGCTGCGTTCAGGAAACGGCGCATTCTATTGTGCTTTTGTCATAGTTAAACTGTCAGGCCAATTTTGCGTCGAGCCAATTTATGCTCACGTGTCCCGATGCGTACTCGCGATTCTCCTGCGCCGCGCCGCGCCGCTCCGCTCCGCGCCGGCTTCGAAGTGCCACGTTCTGCTGGACTGCATAATTTTGCAAAATTTTCTGCGCTCACAGGCATACGCGTGCACAGACGCGGGAACGGGAAACGAAGGTGAACCAGACCATCCGCGTTATTTTCAGACCAACGCGAAGCGGTCCCGCGTTCAATTTCGATTGCACCTCGCGTCGTCTTACACATCGATACACTATGCAAGTACTGCAGTTGAGAGGGTACGGAATAAATTCTTGCGATTCGTTTCGCGTACATTTTTGATCGGAACTATTTTGACGTTACTTCTTAAACGTCGTCGTTTGATATCGGATTTACTCTTTGCCTGCAAGGCTTTAACCCTTTTACTGGTGAATTCGTAAGCAGTATGGGATTATTTAAAAGTACGAATTGTTAGTCTAGAGATGACACGCGAGCGATGGGGTTGAAAAATGGATTTCCTTGTTTGCAATGGAAACTCGTAGAATCTATAAACTTCTTTTTCGAAGCTTTACGTTACTCAGAATCGTCTGCACGCGCAGCGTATTATTATTTTAATGAACAGTGAAAGGGGATAATTGGGGCTAAGAGACTCGAAATGTTTCGAGTTTTCCAGTCTCGAGAATTTGGAACATCAAGGCTACTATTTATTTATTTAGATGAACGAACGCCAATTAGAATACACGGATAATACAATAGGATTCTTTTTTTCCTACTTACGAATTACATTTACGATTAGCTGTAAAGGGCTAATCAGCAAATTCGATGAAATATAGCAATTCTTTTCTAAAAAAAAAAAAAAGGCTCGTTGAATTCGAGCTTCGTCTAGATGTCAATTGATGCGCAACACGATCGCGACAGGGGCAACAAAAAACGAAGTGGTACGGTCTCCGCGGCGAATAATCATTACGATAATTTGCAGTTTAGCCTGCGAAGATGTTGCGATTTCGGTCACGTAGCAAAGCGGGACGATTCGTTAAGATTCCACGAAGAGTTTACATCGACTTAACGACCGGAGCTGCTCTTGAGCGCTTGGCAAATCGCAAGGGGACGTACCCAACCGGGGGGCAATTAGCGTAATTAAATAATAATTGAAAGGAGAGAACGGTTGGTCGAGAGAGCTAGTAACCGAACCACGCCCCGAGCATTCGTGATATGCCGACCAATCGGCCGAGACCGTGATTTCCTCCCGACTCGTCTTAATCACGCCAATCTATAACTATCCTTTAATCGAAAGGCCCGCCTTATAAAGGGGAGAACTACGGTCAACCATCGTAGAAATATTCTTCCAATCGGGCATTCCTTGCCGATCGATCGCTTCTTTTTATACGCTGCTTCCGAGCGACGATCTTTACAAAACTAACCGGATGCAGGCGATATTTTTTTAGTTGAAAACGGAAACGTTTAGTAAAATTTGTTAAACATTAACCGCTTTGCTTTTGGATGTTTACGAGAATTGCGTTTCACCAGCTTGGTAATTAAAAAAACGAACTTGCGATGGATAAATTATTATTGGGGCTTTATAATGATTTAGATAGATATTGGTCACACTTTGCACTCAAGGTATATACATTTTATAAGTAGCGCAATATAATACGTTAGCTATGACTGGCGAAGCACGAATGGTATGAATCGCAACGTGCGCAGACGTACAACGAAATTAATAGTGTTTCGAAAGCTTAGTTATTCCAATATTCAGTGCCCGTCATAAGAATTTTGTAAAACGCGTTGCAAATAAATGGCAACCATTCAAAATCAACAATAGGAAAACGGTACACCGTACGTATAATTGTTACCTGTTATATAGTCTCCAAGTATTTAGATGTAACGCAGCGACGACCGCTCGTCAAATTAACTAAATAGTAATAATAATCGAAATTAACCGTTACACGCGAGTAAATTTAATTAATCATCGGCCGTAATGGACGCGAGCAACTTTTATCTCCCGTTCGCTAAATATCGCCAGGGAAAAGATAGGGCGAATATTATCGAAAGCAACGATTTGTTGCGACGCGCGGAGAATTTAAACTCCTCTCATGCATTATGCATGATGGTTGCGAAAGTGAAACAAACTACGATGGAAAAACTGGTCCGCGCCGTTCGAAGCTTGGCTCATCCAAAATCGATCCGATGCGAACGGTTTACGCGAGAGAACCGATATCTCGTCGCGTCGCGAAGGGATTTTATTTCGCGTGAATCCGGCGGTGTCGCGTTTCGAGGTATCGCGGCGTCTTGGATACGGGGGCCGAGGCCCGTTGCGTATTAGCCCGGTAATTTGTCGATTCGCGGTATTACCGGGGGGATCGTGGCGAACGAAACAAAAGGGGGAAGAGGAGAGAAAGACAGAGAGAGAGAGAGTATGTATTCACGGGCTGAAATCGCGAAACGATACGCAATCGAGGCTTCCAGTGAAACGTTCATTCGTAACACGTATCCGGCCAATTAGCCGGGGCGTTAAAGTATTCTATGGTTTCAAGGAAAGGCGGTTTGTGCACTTAAACGCAGTCGACTTCGCTCGACCCCTTCCTCGACCGGCAACACTTTCGATGCCCGATGTGCATGAATAAAACATCGCTCGAAGAGGCAAGCCGATGCACGAGCGGCGTGCACGGTTGGAGAGAAAAAAAAAAAAACAGAAAAACCACGCGTAATGTCTGAGAAAGGATAGTTTGCACCGCGCGTTCCCGTGGAATCGTTAACCGCTCGCGTTAGCGGTTATATCGCCGGGGTGAGGCGAATCGGGACGCTGAGCCGGAGAGACGGCTAAATTATTCGGTAAACCCGATCGGTTCCACGGCGATGACGACGGCGAAAACGCAGAGGACGAAGGATGAAAATTTTAAACGCTAAGGCAAAATGAATTTTCGGCAACCGTTACGGAGGGGTTGCTTCGACACCTACGTCCCTCTTCTGTTTCAACGTAATCGGGTTATCACGCCGACCAGACAGCTTTTCGATTCCGGTTGTTCATTAAAGAAACATTGGGCGAACGTTGCCTTGACGCGTTGCGAACGTATTTGGATTAGATCGGTACCAGAAGACTGACTACATTTGCGCACGTAACCCTCTGGAGACAGTTGTAAATTGTTGTTTTCTTTTTTTTTGTATCGGAGAAAGAATTCTTTAGGTTTCTTAAAAATTTGGAACAAATCACTGCGCTGTTATATCGCTTCAGTTATTCGTATAACTTAATACTATATTTATCTATTTATTTATTATTGTTAAGGCGTTTCCCCTTGTATGCGATTAGTATTATAGAATTGTTACGAAAATAGGTACTATAACTGTTATATACTTATATACTTATATACCTATATACTTATATACTTATATACTTATATACTTATATACTTATATACTTTATACTTATATACTTATATATTTATATACTTATATACTTATATACTTATATATATTTAGCGCTATTTTCTAATCCATTCATGCAAATGAAAGAGATTTCTGAATTTCGACAAATTCACTACGCTACGCTTATTAATTTAGTTCGCTATTTATAAAATACGAAGTCTAACAACGCGTCGTATACTAGCTGATAAATAGTTCTACCTGTTCCAACTCCTTATTCATCGTTTCATACTAATCGTAAAAAGAACGTAGGCTCCGTACATCGTATACCGTGTTCGAGAGATTAAAGTAGAAAATAACGAGCTAGAAAGTAGTCATAACGAACAATATTCGATAAATTCGTGCAGCGAGGGATTAACCATGAAATCTGAAATCCGTCGAATCGTCCAGTTCCGCCAATCTAGCGTTAACCATCCCGAAACGAGATAGTAGCTCGAAGTAGCATCTTCACGACCATTTTGGTGTCGGTCCGGCGTCTAGAATGGGTTGGTTATAAAGTATACACACGCACACACACACACATTTCTGCTGTTTCGATGACTGCTTCCCTGAAGAGTAGCAAAAGCGTATAACCGTATCTCGCCCATGTGTGCGAGGCACAGAGCTCCGGCTGCTTGTATCTTCGAGTGGCAGCACGATCTTCCAATGAAATTGCAGTGCATGTATACGTCGGGTGGTACAAGCCGGCGCAGACGCGCCACGGAAACAACCAAGCCAGAGGAGGGTGCGTATTTCCACCCTCGACTTGGGCTGGTAACGCCGTGGCCGGGGTGTGAAAATCAGGAGCGAGCTGCGGCGGAGGCGGAGGCGGAGGAGCAACGAAAGAGAAAGAAGAAGGGTGAACAGAACGAGAGGGGAGGGATGGATGAAAAGTGGAGAAAGAGGAGCAGAAGTAGGAGTAGGAGGAGAAAGGTGGAATCGAAAGCGGGGACGAAGGGGATGGCTGGGAGAAGAGGGTGAGAAGCTGAAACACCCCTGGGTCCAGCGAACTAGGGAGGATCAGAGAAGAGGCAGAGGAGAGAGAGAGAGGGAGAGAGATAGAGAAGGGGTGGATGGTAGTCGAGTGAGAGGGAGAGATTGCCGCCATTTTACAGTGGCGCGGATCTGCATAACGATCAGAGACTGTCGTGTTTATCAAAGCTTTTCTCCGCCATCTGCATAATTTTCTGCCGCGCCAGGATAGAGAGGAAACGCGGGTGGCGAGCGAGACGCGGCAAACCCGGGGCGGCTAGATACCTAGCTACCCTTGCTTCTTCCACTCTCCACTGCATTTTATGTGCACGACTTATGAAACTTTAACGCCCTTACGAATAAATTACTCGAGTAAGCGCCCGGTCGCTCCAGCCTTCCGGACGCGTGATTGGACCATTTGCATTTCGAGCCGCTCGAATTAATAGAAAAATAGTTGACGGCGGACCTGTACTTCTAACGTGTTCATCGCGTTTAACCTGTAATCGCGGATGGTGTAATATTGTCGCGTGAACGCGAAGCGCATAGGTCTTAAATAGTGCTGGGTATTAATGGATCGATTAAAAATCGTGTGAAGATTTTTGGATTTAACACTAGGTTTACGGACGTTACTTGTATAATTCGACAGGCTTCCGGAAAAATACGTATACTGCATATAAATATTCGAAAGTAGAAGAGTGAGGATGAAGAGAATCACGTAGAATACATATTCACACTATTGTATTAATTAAAGTTTAACATAAAGTACTGAAAAATAATATTTATGGTTTCTATAATTTTAGGTATGAAATCTGAACGGCGTCAACGTGACGAGTTCCGTAAATTTAGTGTTAATCTTGGATTTAAGAGGATGATTATTTTTGCTGTGTTTCCAATTTTTGCAATAATGTATCGGCATTTTTCGAGATGCGTAAACTTCCTCGATTCGCGTCAATAGATTAGGAATCCGCTGCTAAGGGTTGAAAGTAAGGTTTGAAGAAAAGGTGCTCTTCGTTGTTATCTTAAATGTGACTATTACAATTGATAATGAATGTAATTATCACGTTTACCAAAGTTTGATCGTAATAGGCATCGTTTAGTTATCTTTAACCAGCTCTACGCCGAGTGCTTCGCTAATAGAGTAACTGATTATGATAACGATAGCCAATTGATAGCATCAGCCATGATTATAGTAACCTAATTCCAATCTATACTGAAGTTTTCATTTTATACCTAAATTGCAGGAAAATAGTCGACTGCGCGATGCAGTGTTTGGCTTGAAATAGCAAAATGAATCTCCACTAAAGTGTTAAAATATATATATATTTATTTCGACTCCACAGCCAAGAAACCTGGACTTGATTTACATTCCGTTTCACTTATTTCATTTGCTCTTCCCGCTCATTCCTTATGCTTTCATTTAATTATTCTAGCCTCGCGTTCTATCTTAATCTTTCACCAAAGGGTTAACACAGACAACTTCAACGTTGAATCGCTTCGTCGCGAAAGTAAACGGATAGTTTTTTAGGACAGGATATTTACGGAGAGAGCTACGGTGATCGATATTTGACGAAAACACGTCAACGACATATGTATTGGCGTGTTAGAGGATCGACACGGGCGAATTCCCAAAGCAACCGTTGAGGAAGAAAAATATTTAGTGACAGCCCCTACGAAATCGATGGGGTGGTACCCGTTATTAGGGCTCTTATTAACCCAGCATATGGACTAGAAGGGCGATTTCAGATACCGATCTCTCTCGTCTCTCCTTCTCGCCCATTCTCGCCGTGTCGGCGGTGATCGCGCGCAAAGATACCGCAGTTTGCAGTAACAGGTTCTATTTCAAGGGATTACAGATAGCCCTAATCTTCATCGGCGATCATCTCTTTTTCGATCTATCAGCCAGAATGCAAATGTTCCCGTCCCTCGAACCGTAACAGGAAACTTCAAAAACGCGAGCCTCAACGTTTCGCGTTACGTTACCCCTAATTTTCTTTTCGGATATCGAGAGGATACACGCGGTAACTCATTGTTAGTATTTCACATGGTTTTAACCCTGCTACAGTCTTTCGGCCATTGATGATACGAAATAGTAATCGTATTCGCTCTTTTTTGACACCAACCGTACCTGTTATACGATACACATTATATATTATTATATTATTACGTACCTCTATTCGTAAATCTTTCCGAGTAAAAGAAAAGCATTTCTAGTTCCAGTTTTCTACCGAAGATTTGTTTCCTCCTCAAATCGCTACGCGTTATAAGAAACGTAGGAAGAGTTTTATTGTACAAACCCGTAATCTTAAGGAATTCCTGGAGAACAGGATAAATATGAAAATAGAGGAAAGATAAAGGAATAAAACGACTGATAATCTAATAAGATTGACTACAATGGTTGAACGCGTTTTACGAAATGATTTTAATTCGTCTCTAACAATATTTGAAAATTATTTAACAAGCATTGCCACTCAATGATTGTGGCCACTGCATCTATCATTTGCTTTGCCGCGTGAATAATGTATTAGCATAATTTAAACAGAGTATAGATTGTTCGACATAAAGTTGTCCAATGTAAACGCAGCTTTATGAATATAAGAGTGTGTACATCGTTATTCGTCGAATAAATCAATTATTTATTTGTTCGTTTCTATAGAGAGAGAGAGAGAGAGAGAGAGAGAGAGGAAAAGAAAATTCATTAATCCGTTTAGGAAGGAATTCAAGGGTGGAACGGTTAACGCGTTGGTTCACCTGATTTGGAGGCTTAATGAGCCCGTTGACACTTTGATGCAGGGTGTCCCGCGTGTCGCCGGGGAATTGCCAGTTCAATAATTCAGAGGCTGGCCGTAATGGAACTTGTCCGCGGGACTCGATCTATCATAGGAAATTGCACGGAGCCCTTTTACCGCCGCTCATAAGAAACATACATATTAGAAGAATAACAGCGGGCTGGCGGAGTAACCCAGTGTGTGTCTGTCGTTCCGTTCCGAGAATTGATTAGAGCCCGGAAATAAATCGCGCGCGCGTGTGGGTGCATTCGTTCGCGTAAATACGTGTGCGTTCGAAAAAAAACAAACCGTGACGTTTTCTGAAAGAGCCAGATACTCGACAAAAGAGGGAAAATATCGTTGGATTATGCAAGAACATCGGAAGGGAATCGTGGAACACGGAACACATCGTTGGACAACAAGAGGACGATTCTGAAATTTGTAGAATTTGATTTCATGGAGACTTGGTCGATTCGTGCTCGCCGATTGTTAATCAGTCGTCGATTTCAAACGTTGAGAATTGCAAGCTTTCGACATCCGATGCATTTGGAATTCGGTGCATTGAGAATTTAAAGGATTGACAATTCTAAACTTTAGGAGTTCAAAGCATTAGGGGTCCTAAGATTGGAGAATTCAAAGCATTGAGAATTGCAAGCTTTGGACATCCAATACATTTGGAATTCGGTGCATTGAGAATTTAAAGTAATGGCAATTCTAAACTTTAGGAGTTCAAAGCATTAGGGGTCCTAAGCTTTGAGAATTCAAAGCATTAGGGGTCCTAAGCTTTGACAATTCAAAGCATTAGGGGTCCTAAGCTTTGACAATTCAAAGCATTAGGGGTCCTAAGCTTTGAGAATTCAAAGCATTAGGGGTCCTAATCTTTGACAATTCAAAGCATTAGGGGTCCTAAGCTTTGACAATTCAAAGCATTAGGGGTCCTAAGCTTTGAGAATTCAAAGCATTAGGGGTCCTAATCTTTGAGAATTCAAAGCATTAGGGGTCCTAATCTTTGACAATTCAAAGCATTAGGGGTCCTAAGCTTTGACAATTCAAAGCATTAGGGGTCCTAAGCTTTGAGAATTCAAAGCATTAGGGGTCCTAATCTTTGACAATTCAAAGCATTAGGGGTCCTAAGCTTTGACAATTCAAAGCATTAGGGGTCCTAAGCTTTGACAATTCAAAGCATTAGGGGTCCTAAGCTTTGACAATTCAAAGCGTTAGGGGTCATAAGCTTTGAGAATTCAAAGCATTAGGGGTCCTAAGCTTTGACAATTCAAAGCATTAGGGGTCCTAAGCTTTGACAATTCAAAGCATTAGGGGTCATAAGCTTTGAGAATTCAAAGCATTGAGAATTGCAAGCTTTGGATATCCGATGCATTTGGAATTCGGTGCATTGAGAATTTAAAGGATTGGCAATTCTAAACTTTAGAAGTTCATCGCATTAGGGGTCCTAAGCTTTGAGAATTCAAAGCATTGAGAATTGCAAGCTTTGGACATCCGATACATTTGAAATTCGGTGCATTGAGAATTTAAAGGGTTGACAATTGTAAACTTTAGTAGTTCAAGGCATTAGGGGTCCTAAGCTTTGACAATTCAAAGCATTGAGAATTGGAAGCTTTGGGAATTGAAAGCATCGAAAATTGTAAGCTATGGGAATCGAAAGCTATTGGGAATTCAACGCCTTGAGAATTCGAAACATTGTGAATTTGAAGCGTTAGAAATTCCTAGCTTTGAAAATCCATCGTCGATACACGAAACACGAAACTCGTTAACGAGCCGGCGATTAACGCGATAATAACGATCACGAAAGAATACTTAACATTTTGTTCACGCTCTCAAGAAAATGATGCGACACAGAGGAAGCGATTAATTGGTGTATGAAAGTACAGCAGCACTCTGTGAAAGTAGAACCGGTTGCAAATAATCGGCGATTCCGTTTGCGCGAATTTTTCCGGAAGCACTAAGCTGGTTGTATATCTGTCGAAAACGCGCGCGCGCGCGAGAGAGAGAGAGAGAGAGAGATTGTCGAGGGTGGTAGAGTTGCGACAGCGAACAGCGGCCTATCGTCGTCCGTCGGCAGCGAGGAAACGCTCCCAACGTCAAAAGCAAAGCTCAGAGGCAATCATGAGCTTTCGAATGCAAAACAGCAGCTTTCGCCTAGCAGCACTCGGCACTTTTACATTTAAATGTAAACTCGCTGAGTGCGCGCCGCAGAGCCGCCCTCGCCATATCCAACCCCCCCATCTAGCAACGGACCCCATCTCGACTTTCTCCTCTCTCTCTCCTCCTCGCAACCGTGCACCCCTATCTCTCCGTTCCGTTTCTATCCGCCACCTCCTCCTCCTCCTCCTCCTCCCCTTTCGAGGACGTAGGCGATATGGCGGAGGCGCCTGGATTTAATATTTTACACCTCAAATGTTGGGTGCGCGCGCGTTCGCGAGCCAGAAATGCAAAACAGCTCGTCGAGTATCCCTCCGTCGCCGTCCATAACGATTCCCCCCCCCCCCCCCTCCCCCCCAGCCCCTCTTTCGGCTTGGATTGGATTTAAAACGCGCTAATTTGTCGAGCACGACACGACCCACGCTTTGCACAACCCCCTGGCTCGCGTGTCTTCCATCGTACGTGTGAGCGTGTGTTTCTTCTGTAGTCGAAATTGCGTACAGCGGTGAGGTTACGGGGGTGTGTTAAAAGTGTGCACGTTTGTGTGTGTGTGGGCACGGTGGGCCACATCTAAATTTAAAATCTGCTTTGCATAATGCCCGACCTCGTCGTTGCTCGTCGACCCCGGGACCGCCTAATTGCGGCCTCGTTCGAGCCTCGTGTCCCTTCGACACCTACCGGCAGCCATTCTCGAAAAACCGGCTCCTTCCGCCCACCACCCTTTCGCTTGCTCGCTTCCGCTACTTTGAATCGACCGACCAGATAACCGGGGACCCTCGTTCTGTCCTTAGTCATCGATCTACCACTTCTACGGGGATCAATCTTCGCTTCTCTAACACCCTATGGATCACTCGGTTTCGTTCAGTATTAGTCTCCATTCTTCTATACTTCGAACGATTTTAACTCTTCCTCTCAAGTTGGATCAATTTTAACGGGGTTCAGAGATATGCCAGTAGAAGATGCAATTTTACGCAGTTATAGTAGGGGAGATTTTTGTTGAAGAATTGAATAATGTATGGGATTTTCGCGATGCAAAATTTGGAAGTATTTAAATGTTTGGATAATCTGCTAACGATTTGTTCAAGTTTACTTAATTTTCCATACGTATCTTAATATATATTTTTTGTAATGGTGTGCGCATTAATTCACAAGTGTCTTAGTACACATTTTCTACATGAATGTGTGGATTAATTCATAAGTGTCTCAATACACATTCTCTGTAATAGCGTGTATTAATTCGTAAGTGTCTCAATACACATTCTCTGTAATAGTGTATACTAATTCGTAAGTGTCTCACTACACACTTTCTGTGATAGTGAACGTATTAATTCGCAAGCGTTTAAATACACATTATCAACAATAATGCATGGATTAATTCATAAGTGTATTAATCTATATTTTCCATAATATCGCGTGGATTAATTCACGAGTGCTTAAATAAACAATTTCTGTAATAGCGTGTGTATTAATTTATAAGTGCCTTAATACACAATTTTCCGTAACAGTCTATGCGTATTAATTCATAAGTATCATAAGTGTCTTAATACACAGTTTCCTATCATATTGTATGCGTATTAATTCACAAGTGTCTTGATACACAGTTTTCTACAATAGCGCATGATATTAATTCACCAGTGTCATAAGTGTCTTAACACACATTTTCACGTCACCTGCCCAATGTTTCCTACTTCTATTATCACCTGCAAATACACGTGTCGTACTATAATTAATTTTGCAGAGTATCCAAACATTTGTACCTCGTGCACTTTGCAATACGAATTAAACTTATCGCGTCTGTCATTAAAGAAACCGTTTCATTCTAAAGTGCCACGACCAACTTACGATTTCGAGTTCGCTGTTTATTGTCCACTTTAGGAGCGTCCGAAAATCAGGTGCCTCGGATCGGTAGATCGATAAGTACGATCACGAAATCACGTATCGAGGCCATATCTTTCGGGGCACGCGCCGATAATTACCAATTACCAATTACGCGGAACGGTAACGAGGCACCGGTCGATTGCTCCGTGTAGCACACGCGCGGGAACGTGGAAATCACGTGTTGCGAACGCCGGAAGTCGATCGAAAGAAACTTGCTTCCACGGGTTCTTTCTTTCGAAAGGATAATGTGGCCGCGGGTAATTTAGCCACACGGCGATACAACGCTGCAAAATGAAATATCGCGTATCATAATGGCCGACTATGCTTACAAGAAGTTCACACTTTTCTGTTAAACCATGCAAGAAAGGCTGCTCTAAATCAAGGCTTACAAATGAGATTTATACGAGGGCGAGTCAATAATTATCCTCAATAGGGCTATAACTTTTTACCGAGATTACATTGTCGAGTTGCGCCTGCATCATCAGATATCATTCGCTCTCCTCGCCTTCCATTTGAAATTTCAACCTAATAGCCAGCTCCTTTCCCTTGTTTTCGAGACGTTAACCCTTTCAGCGTTACGATCGTACATATATATTCACTGTTAATCTCAAATATCGCAGGCAGAGCTTGAAAGTTCGATTTTTTAAAATGCTATCTCCTAAAATTACTCAGCGCTCGAAGGATTAACACTAGTAGGACAAATTTAGTAGCTCAAAACTGTATCATTAAAATTGTGAACGCAGCCAATGAGTACAAATTGCCCCTGAACTTCTTTGACGGTACCTTTAACTCTTTCAGAGCCTCTAGAGCCATGCGATAACCGTCAACCCTTATTTTATATTTTTGCAAACACTCTCGGACCTCTTGCACGAATCTCATTTGATATAAACGGGTTACTAGCCCGTGAAATAAACGTTATTGTTTATTAATATTCGCAAATATATCGCGGACAATTATCGATAACGCGTATAACGCGAAGGTTAACCGGACGAGTATTCCACACGCGTGCGTGCAAATTTCCATCCCCCGTCCACTAATACAGTCATCGCCTGGCATTGTCCAGGAAACTTTGTCACGGTGGTCACGGGGGTAGATCGCTCTGTATCGTGTTTAATGTAGTATTAAACGCAGCTATTGTGACCCATCGTCCATCGCGTTCACAAATTTACTTCCTCGCTTCCCGCTACGTCCATCCGTCTCTCCTTGGAAAAGAAAAAAAAAAAAAACAGCACTAGCACGTGCCACCCCCTCTTACTTATTTCCAAGCAGAGAAATTCGAAAGTAATGCGATTTCCGTCCCTCTGAAACGGTCATCGTTTCGCTCTTTCAATCGCAAGGGTCGAGGAGAGCGGGGGAAAAAAAAATCGTATATCGTGAGATAGGGGTAGCTTCAACCCCATTCATATGCTAAGACGTTCGGCCAATATTCGTCGACGACTATTGGCAAGCGAACTTTTCGCTCGGGATACGCGTGATTTCTTCTCGTTTGCTATTTCATCTTCCGCGATTTGCAAATCTGGCACATAGCTGTTCGCAGAAGTTGGATGCTGGGCGGATGTCAGTCGAAATTTTTTAACTCTTACGTTATGCAAAGTCGTTGGAATCGATAGCAAAATAACAGACATTTTTCATCGTAATTTAATAATAGGTAAAGGGTTAACCAAAAGTACCTTTAGGATGTTGAATGAGAATATCTGTGAAACGCCGTGTTTGTTAATAAAATAGAGGTGAAAAAAATAATAATTGAAACGAGAACGAACGAAGATAATAGAAATAAAAAAAAACAGATTAGAAAAGGGTAAAGCAGAAAGGGAAAGAAAAAATATCCTATAGTCTACTTTGGATAACCCTATATAATGTGTGTTTCTACAACATATGGAAAAATGAAGCTGAACTTTTTATTCAGACCCTTTCTTTCTTTTCTAATTTTGTTCGCCTTCTTGTTAACACTTATTTATGTAGTCTTATGAATATTGTCAGAGATCCTTCAATTATATAAAAGTTACCAAATGAATAAAACCTTCGAATTCGCGGTGACATTTGACGGTGTTAATGTCCATCTTTCATTTCGCTTCAAATTGATCCCACGTTATTTGTTTGTTCACGATTCATTGGAGAATTGCCCACAATGCGAATGTAGCAATATTTCGATCGAACCATGAGCGATCAATAAACGAAACGATAGTACGAATCTGACCTAATAGCGCACGAGGGACGATTAATAATGAAAGCATAAACGAACGAGAGGTGGTAAAAATCGCGTCCCTGGTCGATGAAAGTTCGCAAGCGACTTGGAGTTTCTAGCAATAAGCGAAACATTCCAGTATCCAATTATTGGCTGGCGAAAAGGATGAAAGGATAAACGGATAGAGGGCATTGGAAAGAGTAGTACATGCCTCTTACTGTCGTTACTGGCAGTTTCCTGTGATAACCCCAGCATTATACTCGCAGCCCCCCGTATAACAGGGGAAGAGAGATTCACAATGGGCCACAATGACTGAGCCAACATTACGAATTAGGCTCGGTTACGCGTTTATTGCCGATTCCGGTGCAGGACATCGGCGTCGATGTGAATTTTCCGACCGCCGCGAGAGAACGAACGAGCTTCGAGGCACGCGTTCGCAAAAGGACGCCACTGCGGAGATGCGAAGTATTAGCATTGGTTAGCTTTATGGGGCGTTCAGTTCCGCTCTGTTCCATCGTCTCTACTCTTTCGCTCCTTCTGGCCGCTCGTCTTTTTCCCCGCATTCGTTCGCCAGAGAACGCGAACGACGGCAGATCAATAAAATCTGTCTGTCTGGAAAAGTAATGCCAAATCGACTGTCCGTTTTTTGGCGGCGAACAAATAAATGTCACAAAAGGAGCGGAACGACTTGCGCGCATCGACTTTCCTCTGTCCAGCCAGACGCTTTAAGGGCCCTGTTTTCTGCTATCAACTCCCGTCGAATGTTCCGCGGTTGCTTTCTAACGATATCGGATATCAGAGTGGTCGTTAATTGTTCAGCTTTAACCCATTCTCTACGGAAACTTGAAAGTAAAGGCTAAGTACAGAGGACAGCTTTTATTAACCTGTTCACCGACGATGAGTAATTTTTTAGTTAGAATCACCTTCGTACACAACCGCTATAAATTAATAAAACGGAAGTAATATTGATTAGAGGAATTTTAATCGTTGCGAATGCAAATATAGAATGCGGTGATTTTGATACGCAAATATAAAGTGGTCTTAAAATGTGAAGAATTTCTGAGAGAATAAAGTATTGCTAAAATATTGGTAATTCGAAGGACGAGTTAACTCGTCGCCCGCGGTTAACAGATTGATATTAGAATAGCATAAATATAGCTACAAAAGAAGAGCAGTTGTTACGAATATGGAACTATTAGGATAAATATAAATATTTGAATACTGTGTACCATTAATTACAATGCTGTATCGTCGCATAAATTGCAACAAAAGTTATATAAAGTATAGCTTTAGATATTATGCTGTAGCTATATAAAATACAGCGTCCAAATATCGCGCTATATAAAAAAAGATACGAATGCTTCTAACGAGAGATTTTCCAATTTTTTAGGCATCAATCTTAAGACGATTTGCGTTAAATATTTGACTCGGTTAAATCGTGCAAACGATGCAGAATACATTGAACCCGATGTACGTTGAAGATATCTAACATAAGTGATGCTTGAATTTGCTTAAAGCAAAACTGGATTAATCATTGGTACGCTCAAATTGTAAATAGCAACAGTAGCAAAAGAGGAGTGGCTACTCGAAAGGGCGAGGAAAGGTTTCGCGTGTTATAAATGGTGTTTATGGAATATGGTTGCGTTGGAGAGGGTGTATTCGTGGGAGATCGAAGAATCTGACGTCGCCGGTGGGAAAATTCGTTTTTTCACGGTTACGTGACTAGCAAGAGCGGGGTGCACGACAAGGGAAGGCGAAATTGGGACGCAATAATTATTAATCAATTTCGTATTAATTGTTTTCTGGGCGTCGGGGCTTAAGTGGGATGTTGTGTTCTGGCTCCTGGCAAGCTCTGCCCCGTAACCAGCCAAAGTGTCATACAAGAAGATTAATTACGTCGCGCCACCTTTTATGTGCGCCATACGTGTGTGACTACCCTTCTCCTTAGCCGGTGGATACTTGGAAAACTATCCTCGAGTCGTTCGAAGATAGAAAAGGCCAAGAGAAAAATAGCGAACGCCACTTCGTACCGTAAAATATTTATATACCATATATCTATTTAACTCTGCTTGCGATTCTCTCGGGTCATTCTTTAATACCTAAACGCGTTTCGATTTCTTTAAAACATTTGGTAGGTTTAAGAGAAACTTCATACGCTTCATTCGTAGACGATAAATACGTACTCGTGTAAAAAAGAAGAAAAATACTGTATTACCAGTGCTGACTAGTAAGATATATTTTTGAATTGGAAGAGTCGATTACTGCAATTGCAGACAACATTGCAGATGCGGTAAGAATAATACAATAAAGATACAAAGTTGCAAATAACAATTTGTATGCACACTTATTATTGTTTGGATCAACTTGTTCTTTTAACGTTTAGCATAAAACTCTATTAGAGTATAAAATTAAGGTGACCGCGTGGAATAACAGCTATTCAATCGTAGTACGAATGCTGGAACGAAATAATACTGCGAATGAAATGTAGCGATACATATTTATCTTTAACGTTTTCTGTGCAGTATTGAGGTGTTTAATTGCAGTGTTATCGATATTAACAATAGAAAAGTACGATGAACGTAGATCAGACTGATAACTTTATTCGCAAATTCTTCCATCGTTATAATTACAAAAATCAACGAAAGAAAATGTACCAGAGCAAAGTAGAAATACTACTGCACACTCACGAACACGTAAATGTTCGCCAATTTAAGTAACGTCCCTCTTTCTCGCGATTATAAATAATTATCCTTAAAAAAGAAAGGACACGATTGAATAGAACAACATGTATAATCTCGAATACAAAACCGCTATTCGAACATGACAACATTCGCCACTCTTCTCGCTAGCTTACAAACTTTACTCCATCATCGGTACATTATACTTCGTAAAAGATACAGAGAGAAAGTAACTTAAAATAGGTAAGAGTTTTGGAGGGGATCGCTACGATTTGCGATTAGTTCAAATTCGGATTGAAAGTTTCCCTCGTTTCCCCCGAAGGTAAGCAAGACTCTCTCTCTCTCTGTCCCCCCGGCTATGTGTACGATTTCGCGGAAGTCTTTTTCGTGATTGCACCCTGCGCTGCGGTTGGTAAAAAAAAAAAAAAAAGAAGGGGGTACGCGAAAAATAAAAGAGACCCAAGGGAATAAGATTTCGCCGGGTACTCCGTTCCCGAGCCACGAAAGAGCCAAGTTAGTTTTATTTTACAATCCATCGGCTTCCACGACACGGAGGGGTGAGTTTCGCCGTCGAAAGACGAGAGAGAAACGAGTTGGATGGCGGTTGGAATCCTTCTGGATGGTTGGGCGAGTGTCGAAGAAGGGTGCGCGAGCTACGAAGGGGCAGGAAAGGGGGGGGGGCGGAGACGGGCTGTCAACTAGTGTTTTAAAAGTTTGCGACAGCCTACAAATTGGCTCGCTCAGTTCTTTTTAAAAGCACCAGCAAGCAACCACGGTAGCTCGTCGCGTACCCCGGCAGCGTGCCTGTTCCCTCGTGTTCTCGTAGCCGTATCGTTCAACGGAAAGCTTACGGAAGTTTCTTGCCAACGTTACTTTGTACCGAGCGAAGGATGATGTCGAGTAGATAGCCGAATTTTTAGATCACCGAGGGCTCGGAATTAAAGAACCTGCGTCGCAATTGTTTTCGATCGGATTCGATTTCGTCTTGTTTTCATTCTCGCAACCAAGGACGTACAGTTACTCACAAAATTGAGCGTACGCTCAATTGTAATCCACAAATTGTGTAATTCGTGTAATCCACAAAGTGTAATGCACATAAATTGAAATACAAAATGATCAATTATACGTTTACGAATGGAGATGATTTCGAAATGAAATTACAAGAAGATGGCGGACAATATTTTACCTTCTCTATACAAAATTAATTAATTTCATGCCACAAGGATTAACGGTGGTTAACGAAATAGTAATCTACGTGTATCATATCTCTATAATAGTGAAAATATCGATGACTACGTCCACGTTTGTGTCAGCGAAAAGGTTATACCTTTACGTTTTCTATTAAGTACGTATAAATAACTTATTTTCGCTCACGAATTTTGTACGTACTGTCCGTTAAAATATGCGAATGAAATGCATATATATTGCGTGTTTCTACTTTTCAATATGCGCGTATGTATTCACATTTCAGCTATTTTTCATCGGCAACATAGATGTACGCTCAATTTTGCGAGTAACCGTATGTAATATATACGAACGTCCTGAAAGATCGCGCAATCATTTAGGCAAAAATATACGTGTTCGGTTTTTGCAACACGATGCTATTTTTAGTATAATCTATACTTAATATAACGCGATTAATGAAGTTAAATATGCGGACATTTATAGCCGTACTGATTTTGCAATAATGTAAGTAATCCTCGTCTATGCTTTGAAAATTCTTTTCATTTTAGAGTGTCGTAGCGAAAGAGTTAATATAGGGATCGAGTGGAAAAGTGGTCCAAGTGCACAGTATTTACATATATAAAAAAACAACGTAAATATATTTTATTGCTATTGAGGCATTTATTGAATTTTGATATACGGTCTACAGAAAACGGAACTATAGGTTAGAGGAAAAGGTAAAAAAGGCATAGATGAAGAAAAGATATTACAAAAAAAGATTCATGATTATATTTCCAAATTATTCCTGAGTATGCTCAGTAATTTGTTTCATTCCTCAGAGGTATGTAGATTTTTCAAAACGTAATGTAACTTCACTCATTTTAGCGATGAATTTGCCCATCGTTCGGTTTTCAAAAATGATGCCCTATTAAATAATTTAGATTCCGGAGTGACGCAAAATTTAGCCACATAACGAGTTAAAATTGTCACGAATCTTGCCGCGTCCAAATTTCAATTAAACGCATTCGAATAACCCAAACTCGGTATGAAAGTTTAATTACACGATAGAATGATACACAGAATCACTTTACAAAAAAAAACTTCGCACCCAATTACACCATTCAAATCCTCTCTCATTCGGAGGATTAAAACATCCTCCTTTTAATCTCAGCGCCGCTTCGCAACTTAACCTACGCTTGCATATTTATAAAAATATGACGTTGTACAACGAAGAGAGAGATATATATATATATTCTATAGTCTAGGATACGTTTGGAAGTCGTGGCCATCGGTGCGTTACTTTTCGGCGAACGCAAATGATCGCGCGCGATGGGGAAAGCGCAGTGAAACTCCCGAAATAAATCGCCGGGAAGGGGCTTTTTCTATCAGCCATTGTACGCTCGATCATTATTCTCGGGAGTTTCGCGAAAAGTTCCGACCATTCTCGGACAAATCGACCTCCATCTAAGAGACGCCGGTCCCCGTATAGGGAATATGCTTGCGCGCGATTCAAATCCCGCAAGTTTAAAAGTATTTCGACGTAAAACGCGGCCATTTCTCATATTTCCTATGCAGCCACGCTCCGCCGTGGTCGCATTTGATACACTCTATTAGTCGCATCCCCGGACTGATTTATCGAGTTACCCCGCATTATTATACATTTTCCCCGTTACGGGACCGAGATTCATCGTATTCTGGTAGTTTGCCTGCTCTCCGCACATTCCATTAGTCGACGCCGGTGATCAATGGTTATTATGCGGACTCAAGATTCGAATCTTTTCCAGAAACGGGCCATGCTTTAGGCGGAAAGACCCGAATAATGGAGATGATGCGCGTATCAAACGAAATGCGACCTCGCGAATAGTGATAAGTTCCCAAAAACAGTCGTCTATCCTTATTTAACGATAGGGTAGATGTCCTATTTGCTGCCACCTTTAGCTCGTCGCTTTAAGCAACTTCTATTTAACCCACGAATTGTTCCGCTTAGAGCACAACAGATCAGTTAACGTCTCGTTTATTTACGATGATCTTCGTTGTACGTTAAATACGACGTATTAATTACTAATTCAATTGAAAGTATACAACGAAGTCCAAGTCATTTAAATAGTTGTCAATCAAGTGGAAATGATCCTTGCATATATTAAATATAGACAGAAGATTGACCGTAAAATCGTCACCTTTACTGTATCAGAAAAATTTCCATACTTTTTACGTACGATATACTAGTCGCGTTTTTATGCTCGAACAACACAATTCACCTGCCAATATTTATATTTAAATATTAAATATAAACATATACGCAACGTTCGTGTGTGTTGTTGCATAAAAATCAAGTCCAAATTTAGTATTGAAATTCTTTCGGTCTCGTTTCTTCATGCATTCGAGCGACAATTATAGGAACGCTGACAGAGTAACTAGAACATCTACCCCACGTGAAGAGAAAGAAGTAGGAGGATGTTGTTAGAGTTATAAATAAATACGCTAAACGTTAATGGCACTTAACTGAGCGACGCGCGGGGCACAATTTATCTAAACAATTAGTCGCGATCCATACTTTGATCCTTGGCCTTCTTCCTCGCGTCACGAGGAACGATGAACTAACGCGGTAACACAGTCGTTTTTAAACAGTTTATCTTGAAATTTGCACGCACCGTTTCAGGCGTTACTTCGGTAAAATCGTCGGCGATCTCGGTGAATCGAACATCGAGAAGTTTTGAGAAAGGAACGACGGCGATTTCTGCCTGTTAACATTGTCCAGGTGCGTCACCGATGCGGTTTCCGTCATTGGTAAATCTACGTCAGTTTCTTGCTCGTTCGCCCATTCCCTTCGACCGGCTTGAACGACCGTCCATAAGTACGCGGTCAACACTGAATCGGAAGAACGTAAACGTTTGGAAGAACGAATAATTTTATCCATACCGTTGACGATGCATAGGATAGATTATCCATTGTTACACAGAATAATTAGCAATCTACCATTTTAGCGTTGCATGCGATATTGCTACAATAATTTAGAGGAGACGAAGACAGCAACGGAATTGTAACTAAATATTGCGCGACGCAGTTGTTTTCGACACATTCGGCGATCTTTAAAATTCTAATCTATAATAATGTATATATATTGTATATATTGCCTTCCTATAATATGTTTCAAATCTGAATAATTCTAGAAGATAAGAAGATCTCAGCAAACAGAAAAACGGAAGAAGATCACCGATCAAATAGCCACATATGTAATTGATTACTTATTTCTGAATTTACGAATGATCCGTTTTTAAAAACACGAATAAAACGGGATGAATATATGTTGCTACCCAATACTTGTGGACCAAATTATAAGGCACCTTGAAAATTTCTTGGATCAGTGCTTAACTTTATATTTAGTAGCATGTGATATGAAACTATTTATCGTTAATCGATAGCTTCGTAAATTAAACAAATATCCAATTTAATTGAAATGGATACACGTTCGTTTGGACGAAATTATAAGACACCATCTTTGGTAATTAAAAGAATATATATAACTAATCGGAAATAGGTTTCACTTCTTTTCCGAATGTTAATGATAAGTATACTACTTCAATTCTTCTTCTTCAATTGTTATTAACAACACTCCCTCCCTTTTATTTTATACTACTTCACGCATTCGATTTGGTGAACTTTTGCACGATTTCTTCGTATAAATTTGATCCTACTCTGGCCGTGCCAGCAATTGATGATATTTCCTATAAATGGTTTCACTTTTTTCCGAATGTTAATGATAAGTATACTACTTCAATTCTTCTTCTTCTTCAATTGTTATTAAATTAAATGGATAGTCTATCCTATACCAATTCAACGAGTTGACGCGTTAGCCAAATTTTCCTAACGAGCTAATCGACAGCGAATCATTTCCGACCGTTGCACGAGCGTGATTCTCTCGACGCGCGATATTTCCGCGACAAAGTGTAATCTTTTTCTACGTGAAAATTGACGAGGTGTAAAAAACGTGTCTCTATTTGGTAAGAGCTCGCAACTGGTTCTAAGTTTCGAGTGAAAAAAACCGCGGCATTACCGTAATTGCGCAAATCGGTGAATCGACATGAAGCGAGAACACAGTTCAATCGCGCGTAGTATCCGAGACGCGTATAGAGAGAGAGAGAGAGAGAGAGAGAGAGCTAGGAAATTGTAATGTACTTACGTAGATAGATACTGGACACTGGAATGTACCATATTGATTTATCGTAAACATCGCATTGTAGTTCGTGCGTCAGATGAATAGACAGCGCCACAGACTGATCTATTATGCTAATCATTTGCAAATACATCCAAGGCACGGCGCACTTAGGTTTCCTCTGTGAACGTACGCGGAAGTTAGCAAGATCGTTAGCGAGTTTAAGCAAGGCTGCTACGTGCCGAAAATACGTTTTTCAAATAAAGAAGCCCACGCGGCGAATCGATTCGCTTTCGATACACGAGTGGGTACTGTAATCTTCGTTCTCTTTTGTCTCTTTGCTATCCGGCTTCTAAATGTATCGCAGGAATTAACACATTGTCGACGGTACGCCGCGAAACGGATCGGGTCTCGATTTCTCGGGACAATTTTCGGATATATACGTACATACGCGTTGCTCGAAAGCTAAACTGATTAACTAAATTCATCTTTGCGAAGTTCGACGTTAATTCTGTATTTGGGTCATCGAGTTTAGGTATTCAACGCTGACTAGTGTGTACCAGCATTTCACGTACACTTGTATAATAAATCTTTCTCAGCGAAGAGAGAAGCAGAAAGAAATCCAAACTGTGAAAAATTCATTATTTCAACGGTGTAAGAATTGCTATAAAGTTAAATGAACGAGAAAGATTAATAAGGAATGTAGAATCTTAAATAAAATATTTTAAAACCGATCGTTTGACCGGTCATGATACGATTAATGTTAAGAGAAGTGGAATCGACCGTCTGAAACGAATGAAATTAATTTCTGTGAAGTTAGACGCTAATTCTGTACTTGGACGAGCGAATTTAGGTACTAGGAAAACTGGTTGGTTAAATTATGAATGATACAAGTCTCTTGTAACACGATACTTCGACTTAACACGGTGCAAAAATTGCAGAAGTCTTCTTTTAACGAAATCTCGATCGTTGCAACTTCGATCATTGCAGTTCGACGAATGAAAACGAAAGATGGAAAAGAAAAGAAGGAAGGAAGAGGTTTTGTAGTTGATTGCCTCGTCCATTACACGAACTTTTATTTTTCCCGTTTAATGGGCATAAATATGAACGATCATTTCGATCACTTTTGTACGTCAACGAGTTGTTCCAGCGTACCGAATAAAACTAAAAATTGACATCTATCCTTCAAACCTAATTCGCACTAATTAATGAACGACAAGCTGACAGAACTAACAATAAGTAAAAAATCGAACGGTTGTGTGTTCAGAAATGGGAGCATTTAAAGCAACATTTGCAATGGAATATTATTAATATATTTTTCATGAGTAACGTATATATGTTCATCCGTTAAAAGTACAGTAATACGGTTTTCCTTGAATCATTACGAAGATCAATTATTTCACAGCTCATTTTACGTCAACTACAAGCTTAAATGAGCCTACGTTGAAACGTTCACCTTACCATGTTTTTCCCGCTAATTGACGTCTTTTGTTTCCAACGCTCGAGAAATGCGAAAAAAAAAACCACCGATTCGCGTTAGCCGTCGGCAATGCGTCAACCGATCTAAACATATACTCACGGAAATTGATCCAAAGGCGAGATACGCACTGGCCAGTAAGAACGATATCGTGTAAATAAAGAGGAACACCACTCCTGTCAGAGCTACGAATTTCATTTATTTCACCTTTAATTAGTGTCGGCAAGATCCTAATCGAACCTACATATGTACGTATTGGGTTGTTCAGAAAGTTCGTAGCATCGAAATCGTATTACGAATTGTGCAATTAGAGAAGGATTATTTCTTGCGAATCTTTGCTAAATCGTGAAATTTTTCATTTTAATAACGAATAGCACGAAGGACGTATATATACGTCCTGAATAGTTGAGCTATCATTTGCTGATTACAGTATACTTGCTACTTGCTAATAAAAGTATACATCTATACTTTTTTAACATCACAGTAATACTTTTATTATCATTGGTACATGTTGGATTTTAATTAGTGACGCTAAACGTTTAAATATTTGCACGCGAACTATTGTTAAATTAATGAAAATTATCTCCATCTTTGTATCAGGAATGCCTTTCAGTTTTAACAGAAGAGTATCCGCGATTGATCAAAAGAATACGCGACATTCTTTAACGAGACGTCATGATCAAATGCTAAGAAATATGATTGAATCTTATAACTAGAATATCATAAACGCAGCAATATTATATTAGACATTATATTAACCACTTGGCCTACAATAACGAGCTACACTCGTGCTATGAATTCGTGCACACATACAACAAAATCGAATACTATTGAGGGTAAAATTCGATTTGAACTTTAATCTTAGATTTGTTTTACAAGATTCGGAGTTGTAGAATAAAAATTGCCTACAGTATCTATATGGTTTCTACTTGATATCGTATGAAAATAGAGATCAACTAACGTTAGCATACGTAGATAATAAAATAATCGTATGGCAAGGGGTTAATGACCAGGAATTTAATATATGAGACGTTATTTTTGAAAGTGGTATAAGTCCATTTTTTCATACATCGAGATATTTAAGGGAATAAAAAGAGGACATCTATATCTTGCTAAAATTACCATTATCTCATTTTTTTCCAAAAGTGGACTTAAACCACTTTCAAAAATAACGGCTCATATAATATTAGAGGAACAGAGAAACCACTTAGAGATATTCGTTTACGAGAAAGATGAAAACTATTCAACGTCGTATCATGCAGCATTGTACAACAATATAAAACCTACTCATTGTTTTCTACTGCTCTTGAACACTTCGTAAATATCGCTACGAACTTTTCAAACATCCCAACACATTAACCCTTCAGGCACGGCACTGTTTATCGACGTATCCAACTCAATAGAACACTTTATACGTTACCATTATCTTAATCCGATTTCGCTTCGTAAAATAAATTCTAAAACTCTTCCAAACGAAATTCTATCACATATAGATCCATTCGTATACTAATTTCGAACTTGAGGAACGATATTAAAGTGTACCGATGCCGCCACTGATGGGTTAATCCCAACAAAACACCCACCTTTCATTTCAATTTGCGAGACCCTCACGATCTGCATCCAATTCAAACCGAACATACCCCAGTTCTCAACCGAATCGAAGAAATCGTCGTCCGTTTTTCTCGAGAAATAGTTACTCATTAACACGTTCAGCATGAGTATCGAGAGGGACTAGAAAAATAGATCGCACTTGAAAACTTCTCTGTCAACGCTTGTCATCGTCGTAACGATAATTCGATAATTCGCGTTCCTCCAGCAGGACGCGCGCGATTCGCGAAAACCGGTTTAAACATTTGCCGTAGGATCGTCTATCGTCGCTCACCATGGTGTATGATCCGATGATCCTCGTGGACAACGACAGGCCCATACAGCACAGCTTGTTCATCGTCGAATTGTTAACGTCTTCATAGGATGAACCACGAATACGAAATGGCTCGAACCGCTACCAATGATCGCGGTTTTCGTTTGCTTGCGTCGCGGTCGTCAAGCGAATCGACACTTCGCCGATGCTTCGCAAAAAATGTAAACACACATGGCGAGCACAAGTAAATACGCGTTCGAGACGCACGCAAAACTAATGGAACACTGGATTCTCGACACCACCGGTTTAATTAGCTGGCTTACGAAGTCGGCTGATTAATCCACGGCTCGTCTCGCGCGGCACGATGATAATCGATCGTAATTGCAATCGCAACAAGGACGCGACGCGAGATTCAATATCGTCTTGTTCGATTATCCGTATATGACACTGTGATAAGTTCAATTAGGCTATTTATCTAGACGTACGTATTAAATACGGGTAAAATGCGATGACCACAGTGGGAACTTCATTCGCGATTAGTTTTCAGCAGGTTTTGTAATGTTATTGGGAATCGAATGATGACGCCAACTTTGATCGAAGCCTCGAAACCAGCTGCGCGCCAAATTCGTGCATGCGCAGTACAGATGGAACAGTAGAGAATACACAAACGTGCGCGTTGACATGTGCTTTTAGGTTAGGTTGTTTTGTACGTTACAACGATCGGTTGTTTTGCATTTAATTAGTAACGCGTGCAGTGTTTTTTACTGGAGCGTAAGTTAGAAGAATAATCGGTCCAAATGACTGTGCAAGACATGGATATTTGCATTAATATTTCCGCGGAGCCTGCTTCGAAAAAGGTAAGCGATAGGTTATAAAACGATGCTTAAAACATGATAATCAATTAGGAAATTATTGGCACCGAGGCAAAGGGTTAACAGAAAGATAAAGAATAAGGAGATAATACAGTAACTTCTTATGTTTTCCATTTGCAAATGTATAATTTAGGCTTCGAGTTAATGAAACTATTAGCCATAAGTTAACGACGCAGTTTTTTGTTCGTTTCATGCAAATAGAAAGATATTTGGGTATTTTAACAAATTTACTTCGTTGTGCTACTAATTTAGTTCAATATATTTTATATTTTAAAATATGGAAACTAGCTACGCATCTCGTAATCGTTGGTAAATATTTTTTTGGTTCTGAACAACTATTAACCCTTTAACGAAGATCTATGATCTTTGAGATCATATCGATCATAAAATCATAATCATAAATGATCATATCAGTTGCAAACAAAGTAACATCTTTTGTGCTATTCGAAGCAATTTTGTTCATGAAATGAATGGAGCTCATTTTATGAAACTTCATCTAAGAATCTTGTTTATTTGTAGTTTTATATTTTATGAATTTTCATACCGCTTTTGGTATTCTAAAATATGTCCTAAAATACGCGAATAAATGAAATTTATGTATGTATCTTTGAAAATTGAATGTTTAACGTATAACATCCACATTGTTTTAAATAAAAAGTCCAAAACCTTGTTTTGTTATCCTCTTACTTTTCATATCGCTGATAGTTAGAATGTTTTACGTGTGCCAATAATTTTACGATTTCCTGTGCAATTTCAATGAAATTGTGCTCTTTAAACAGCAAGTGGGAAAAGAAGACGATTCCATTCTTAATTTAATGCGAGAGAAAAAAAGCAAAGTAGTAAAAAATAAAGAAACGAACGTCAAAAAGTCCAAAAGTAATTTATTGGTTAGGGAAACTGGTTCGGTTAAGAAAAGGGTTAAGCAAAAAGGTTTGGGCACAATTGTTGCGCAGAGATTGAAGGAAGCAAACAAAAGTCAATCGCCTGCGAAACAAGTAAAATTTAATATCAAACCGCAACCGGGTATCAAGCAGAAACATTCGAAACCGGAAGTACCTAAACCGGCTGTAAAAGTAGCGGAAGTTGATTCAAAAGTAGATAAAACCGAAAAAGTTTCCGATGAACCTATAATCTTGTTCACTAAAGTTACCACAGAAAATTTCGGTAAAACGTTATTGGCTAAAAAGAGAAACGTTACCGATGCGAATTCGAAGAAAACGCTTTCAAGCATATTTGCGAAACAGACGAATTCCGCGAATGAAAAAGTCAGTCTATTAGATACCTTAAAAAGAGTAGAGGAAAAGGAGGAAGAGGCGTCAAAAAAGAAAGCTAAAAAAGAGAAAGAATCCAAGGAATCTAAAACATCCGAGACACCAGGAAAGGTGAATCCTGGTAAGAAAAAGAAGAAAAAGCAGGTAGAAAAGTCGAAAGGTGAAGAGGATAGCAACGCGGGAGATAATAAAAATGCACGTTTCGCGCATAAATCGGGCGGAAAGATATCTTCGCTGTTTGGTCATAATCCAGAAATACCAAATATTGGACAGAGATTGGTAAAACCGATAAACGAGCCAGTATTTGCGGGAACAACTTTCACCGATCTTAATGTCCATCCTTTTACGGTTGGTATTGTTAATAAATACCTAAGTAATATTGGGCTGTTCGGAAAATTCGTGTTGCAATATCTTTACACCGCATTTAGTAATATTTTTTAAATGCGTTTCTGGACAACCTAATGCATTTAACCCTTTCGCTACGAAAGATACGTATACGCATGTTTTATCATTAAATTGCGGATCTTTGTGCACTTATAGGAAATTTGAATATGTAACAAGGTGCAGAATGCAAATGGTATTCAAAAATACATTGTAGAAAATATTCAAAGTAAAATACAAATGATAGTAACTACAGGGTAAAAGAACCAAATATTATCCATCAACAATAAACCATCAGAATATAATAATTTGTATTTTACTTTGAATATTCTGTATAATTTCGCATATTATATTTAAATTTCCAATCAATCCATTAAAATCCACAGCATAACGATTAATTACATAATTGTAATATTTATAATAAATATCCACGCGCATCCTATTTCTATATTAATAAAAATTATCCTAAATCCTGTATCCTGAACGATTTTAGCGCTAAGAGTGACGTATCGAGCGAAAGGGTTAATAATAATACGAGTTGCTAATAATTATGTCACATTTGACTCAGATATCTAATTTGGAGCAAAACATGCAAATCACTAAAATGACCACAGTTCAACAAAAAGCGATTCCCCAGATACTATCCGGTAAAGATGTTTTAATCAGGTCTCAGACTGGTTCCGGAAAGACTTTAGCGTATGCTTTGCCCATAGTCGAATATTTGCATAAAGTAAGACCGAAATTAAATAGAAACAGTGGTTTAAATGCTCTCGTAGTCGTGCCCACGAGAGAATTAGCACTACAAACATACGAGTGCTTTCTGAAATTGATAAAAGTAAGTGCCGCGTGATTAACGCTAGGTTTACGGACATTACGTGCATAATTTGACAGGCTTCCGGAAAAATACGTATACCGCGTATAAATATTCGAACGTAGAAGGTTGAGGATGAAGAGAATTACGTAGAATACGTATTCATACCATTGTATTAATTAAAATTAACATAAAGTACTGAAAAATAATATCTATGGTCTCTATAATCTTAGGTATGAAATTTGAAATCCGTCAATGTGAAGAATTCCGTAAACCTAGTATTAATCGGGCTTATCGATCGCGCGAGCAAATTTCAATTGATTGTTAAACGATTCTAGCCGTTCACGTGGATCGTGCCGGGATATTTGGCAGGCGGTGAAAAGAGAAAAGCGGAGAAAGCTAGATTAAGGAAAGGATGCAATATTTTAGTCGGTACACCGGGTAGATTATTAGATCACATAAAACGAACGGCAGCATTGAGGTTGAACGACGTTAAGTATTTCGTTTTGGACGAGGCTGATAGGATGTTCGACATGGGATACGAAAAAGATATTTCCGGGTACGTGTTTTCGATTAATCTTCCGAAAAAATAGTCTGCCCCCAAAGTGCGATAAAGTGACAAATGTCTCCTGTTAATAAACGCGAGCAATCTGCCTTGAGAATACTTAACTTCAACTCTGATTAATGCTAATGTTTGTTACCTTGTAACCGCGCTACACTGCGAAGCGTAACTATAGCAGTCGGAGGCCAAGTTAGGTGTACGCTAAGTAATTCATTGCCTACGGCAGTGGTTTTGGTTTTTGGGGAAAATTGCTACTTACTTCGAAAACTTATAAATTATGCCTAAATGAATTCATTCCAGTTATATGGATTATTATGCTTCTGTAAGAAACAATCTCTAGTATTTCATGCATTTTATACGTCGTTACATTAAAAGTACGCCTATAATAATACAATCCGCAGTGTATATTTGCATTCAAATTTTACAATGAATTTAAAGAAAGCATGTACACATTTGCTTTATCAATTCGTCTACTTTTCGTTTCGCGGAGTTAATCGGTTTGGCAATTGAGCGTCTCAAATATTAAACCCTATTTACCTTTTGCAATACTATTACGCAGCATAGTAAGTGCTTTAAAAGTGTCAACCCCGAGCGAAGAAACAGGCTACAACGCGATGGAAATGTTGCGTGGGAACATGAAAAAGGTTTTCACGGACGAGGACTTGGAGCAGATGGAAAACAGCGGCGATTTAAAAGAATCTCCGAGCAACGATCGAACCGATTCGATCGACAAGTTAAACAAGATCGCGGATTCAGTATCCGAGGACGATGCGATCGAAGATAATGTTGAGCAAAAACAAGCGTATCACTCGAGCAGCGATAATGATTCCGACGACGACGGGGAGCCTTACGTTAAATCGAAAAAATCCCAGACACGGAAGCTTTGCACCGTTTCTACGGAAGAGAAACGATCCGATGCACCGAGAGATAATAACGGGCAACAAACAGTGGATAATTACGGTGGCGAGGATGAGTCGCGAAAACAGACGATCCTGCTTTCCGCAACGTTAACGAAGGCGGTGGAAAAATTAGCGGGTCTCGCGATGCGTGGTCCTGTTTTCGTGGACGCGGCGAAGGAAAATTTGCAAACCACCGGCGGTGACGTCAGTGAATTGAACGAGGATCTGGTGGTGCCCCAAAGCGTAAATCAGAGCTACGTCGTGACGCCGCCGAAATTGAGGATGGTGACCTTAAGCGCTTACATCGCGGGCAAGTGCCAGGTGATTGTTAGCTACTACCATTGACCAAGGACAGGATAGACCACTCATTCGTTAGACAGCAATTTCACCGCAAGCAATGATTTTTCTGACTTTTTCAAACACTTCAGTCTTTCAGTGGCCACCAAAATTTTGTAGTGGTCACAAAAATTCGTGGCACAATGGGTTAATTTTTCCGACGTTTCTGTATAAGAATGGATAGCCTATCCTATGCTTCGTCGATGCTACTACACTTCTGGTGGTTTAATTTGTTCTAGTAGGTACTCTAAAATCGTAAGTTTCACGAGTATCGTTCGCGTTATTAATAGGGTCACGGACAACACAAAATATTGATATTCATGGCCACTCAAGACATGGTCGATTATCATACGGAGATCTTATCGTCCGTGTTGAGCAAACCTGTGGACGAGGATGACGACGATTCCGATCCTCTGGTAGACGTGGAATTTTTCAAGCTGCACGGTAGCATGACTCAAAGGGAACGCACGGAGGTGTTCAAAACATTCCGGCTGGCGAAAAGCGGAGTTTTACTTTGCACGGTAAGGAATAGTCGTTCAGATAGTTCGTAGCGATAGTTGAAAATCATTCGAAGGCGCCTAGGTATTATTCCATAGAATAATTTTACGTATCCTTGGTGATTCTATGACTAAAAATTAACAACTATTGCTTGAAGTTTCGTCGCTCGTTTAATCGTCTATCTAAATTATAATTACATTTAAGTTCCATTTAATTTTTGTAGTCAGATAAGTTAAGATTTTGGTTCCTAATCAAATGAAATCTCTTCGGGAACAAACGGTTGAAAATTAGGATTCGGTGTTTCGAAAATTTGCGAATCTAAAAGTTAGCTTTCGATCCGTTTCTATATGATGCTTAATTCCGGAGATTTTCAATTGTTTTTGGGAAAGGGTTGCGAGGTAGAGTAGAGGAGAATCGCGTGACGCTTTATAAATGCGACGAAACTGTTCTGAAAAAGGGAAGGAAAGAGGAGAAGAAAAGCTAGAGATACCCGGCGGCACTCCCCAAGCAGTAAATTACCCCGTGGCTTATTCTTTCAGGGCGGAATTTAATATCTCTGGACCCACGCTGTGTCCGGAGGTTAAAAATTATGCGCGAGCACATGAGGCCTTCGTAACGAGTATAATTATGATTGTTTGCCCGTTATGTGCCAGCCCTTTATTTAATTGTTTTCTACTTTTAACCAGCCAGTGCTCACATTAACGATACTTCGCGTGGAACGCAAACATTTGCAGGGAAAACTCTGATAAGTTCTCTTTTTTATTCAGTTCGAATTTCCAAGCATTTCACTGCCAAATCTTTCGAATTCCATGCTCTTGAATTTCAAAGCTATTAAGTTTCCAAACCTTTGAATTTTCACGCTTACGAATACCATGCCTCCAAAATTTCAAGCTTCTAAATTTCTAAGCATTTCAATATACAAATCTTGGAATTTCTAAGCTTTCGAATTCCAAGCTCTCGAATTTTTATGCTTACGAATTTCCATGTCACCAAATTTCTAAGATTTTTAACTCGCAAGCGTTCAAATTCCAAACCTTTAAATCTCTATGCTTTCGAATTGCACACCTACAAATTTCCAATCCTTTGAGTTTCTAATCTTCTAAATTCCAAGCCTTTGATTTCCAAGCTTCCGAATTTCCAATTTTATTGATTTCCAAGCCATCGAATTCCAATAATTTCGATATCCAATCCTTTCGACCTTCTAACACAAGCAGGCGGTATATTAAAAAATTCCCTTGCATTCAAAGGTTTACTTTGAAAAAGCATCCATTCCATATGCAGCAATCTAATAATTTTGCAACGCAAGCGTCGGTCTGAAAGGCATCGCGTATTTCCTACATATTGATCGGCAAAAAGACACGACACGCTACTTTCTTCCGTTTACTAATTACCGGCGTATTACACGAATCAAATTAATCGCGTATCGACGTACAAGATCAACTTCCTCACTTATCGTAATTCCATGACAACTGGTTCATTATTATAATTAACAGTGAAAGCGATCGATTCGGAGCCCCGATAAAATACGATAATAGTAATTAAACTCATTAATAGGGTTACTTTGTAATTCTCTTCCTCGCTGGTTATCATAAACGAAAAAAGAAAAAAGATACGATTAGAGGCATCAAAAAGTTGAGGGGAACGCGGGAATTTTAAAATTCATGATCCGTGACACGCAAACAGTGTTACACATTTGCCCATCGGCAGGATTAATTCCTTTTAATCAGGCGATTGCGTCGTTGATTCGATACGTGTTTTACGGTAACTCGCCACAGGTTGTCATTTATCACTCTACCTTCTCCGTTGAATCTTTGACAGTGGCCATAAAAAATATTGCTACACCACTGTATTTATTTTCATATCCATCTTTTTTTTTTTATTCTTATTATCTTTTTGCTTTTTACCGACAGGTGTCGGCAAATAACTGTACGAGTAATTTCGATCTTATCGGGTTTTCAAGCGAATAATATATTAATTTTAAGTAATAACATCGGTAAACGCTTATGTTACTGATTGGGCGAAATTGGTTAAGTACTGGGTTGCAACGTTGCGACGTTTTTTAAGTTCCAGAAATGGTAAAAGTGGAGAACGCTTCAAGGTTCGGTAAAAGTGGAATAAAGTCGCTGATTAATTTGATACGTATGTACGTAATTACTAGGCTGCGGATCTTTATGCATTTGTGGAAAATTTAAAGGCGTAAAAGATGCGCGATGTATATAATACGCAGAAATATACAAAATATCGAAGATAAGTGTACTTTGTAGCATTCAGAGGATGAAATTAATCAGTGTTAAGCTTGCACTTCCTTATTTGCGTTTGTAAATATATGATTCTGCATAAAGATTCGCTTTGATTGATTACACTTACTTCTCAGTTAATATATAAAACATCTTGAAGACACTAATAAGAAATGTAGTTTAAATAAATATTCAGTTTTCATAATACAAATAGAGTTTCGTGAGCATTATTTAGAAACTTTGTACGTGTTCCATATTGGATGCCTTTTCCAAACCATCGAATTTAGTTTTTCCACTATTGTCTCACATTTACCTAATTAAATATATTTAATATAATTAGTAATTATATATAATCAATATATATATATATATAATCAGTTTCTTTATCCGAACGCCTTGATTTCATTCGAAACAATACCGTCCTCAATTTATCCTCGTCAAAATTCTTCCATACTACCAACATTTACCTTACACTTTAATTGCCGATAGTTCAAGTGTTAAACAAATTCGATAGCTCATATCATTTCGATGTTGGTTATAAAATTTCTCCTGCTCGCAATGGCACAAGTACAAACGTTGGTCTCGGGGAGAGAGCATGAGCAACGATGGCAGCCGCCCACATTTTACCGCGTCACTTGAACGGAGATTCTATGGCAGCATTATTAATTTCCACGTTGAAAACTCACGAGAGCCCCCGCGGATGGAATGTTCCGCGGCTCTCAGCGGTGGTGAATCCGGATCCACGAGGTTGATCTATGGTCCGAGTGAGATGTTTTGAGCGGACGATCCGTTCTCGATCCTCTCGTAGCCGCGATCGTAGCCTCTCTCCTAAACGATCGTTTGTCTTAATCGCTGCCATCGATCGCTCTTCGTCCCTGTTTTCGTTACATTATATCGCACCGGTGGCAACCGCGGTGCTTGTTTCATCTAAAGATACGTGGGCGTCCCCGGTTGATTTCACTTTATCAGCCTATCATTTGGCCGAGCCCTAATCGGACTTGTTTATATTCGCCGATCAATTATCGCGATCGTGAAGCATTGCTTATCATGAAAACGGTAGATCATCTTAGATAATATCTCTATACAAGATTTATCGGGTCAACGGGGGAAAAAAACGCTTCTACTTTAAAGTACGAATGATGAGAGGGGAAATGGTAGTCGGGTACTTTTTCGTTGGAAAAAAAAGAAACGAAAATACGTAGTCGCTTTCTTGCGTTCGTCGATATTTTATTTCGGCGAGGCAAACTTCTTTCTCCCGTCGTTTTCCTTCGGTCGGGCGCAGAGAGCGCGGCGCCTGGACCCGGTGCGCGTCGTGGCCCGGCGTCGAATTAATTTGATAAAAGGATATAAAAAGGAGGAAGACAGACACATCCGTATCGTGCCGCGAAAGAATTTTCGGGGCCACGACGCCCCCCACTGGTGGTCCGGGATTAGTCTCCAGGGTCGTCAAGCAGAAACTCTCGATGTGCTCCGTTCGGTAAATCATTGGTTAACCGAACGCAAGGAAATCAGGGCCGTGCTCAAACGTTCGCCGTTGGGGTCCCACAGCGGGCGCTCGCTGCCAGCCGCGCGCATTCACCTTCGTACAAAACGAGAAATCGACGCGGTTTGTAAGACATTTGTACCAGCAGATCGCACACTCTCCGGCCCTTCGTTCTCTTGCCTCTTCACTCTTCTTGCATTGCCCGGGAACAAGATGTTCGGTTTCACCGATTTAACGTGGAAATTACCAAATCAAGTCCACGTGGAAATTACCAAATCAAGTCCACGTGGAAATTACCAAAACATCCATGGCTTGCAAATCATGTAGCGTGGAAATTACCAAAAGATCCGTGTCTTGCAAATCAAGTAACGTGAAAATTACCAAAAGATCCATGGCTTGCAAATCAAGTAACGTGGAAATTACCAAAAGATCCGTGGCTTGCAAATCAAGTAACGTGGAAATTACCAAAAGATTCGTGGCTTGCAAATCAAGTAACGTGGAAATTACCAAAAGATCCGTGGCTTGCAAATCAAGTAACGTGAAAATTACCAAAAGATCCATGGCTTGCAAATCAAGTAACGTGGAAATTACCAAAAGATCCGTGGCTTGCAAATCAAGTAACGTGGAAATTACCAAAAGATTCGTGGCTTGCAAATCAAGTAACGTGGAAATTACCAAAAGATCCGTGGCTTGCAAATCAAGTAACGTGAAAATTACCAAAAGATCCATGGCTTGCAAATCAAGTAACGTGGAAATTACCAAAACATCCGTGGCTTGCAAATCAAGTAACGTGGAAATTACCAAAAGATTCGTGGCTTGCAAATCAAGTAACGTGGAAATTACCAAAAGATCCGTGGCTTGCAAATCAAGTAACGTGGAAATTACCAAAACATCCGTGGCTTGCAAATCAAGTCCACGTGGAAATTACCAAAACATCCGTGGCTTGCAAATCAAGTCCACGTGGAAATTAACAAAACATCCGTGGCTTGCAAATCAAGTAACGTGGAAATTACCAAAAGATCCGTGGCTTGCAAATTAAGTAACGTGGCAATTACCAAAAGATCCGTGGCTTGCAAATCAAGTAACGTGGAAATTACCAAAACATCCGTGGCTTGCAAATCAAGTAACGTGGCAATTACCAAAAGATCCGTGACTTGCAAATCAAGTAACGTGGAAGTTAGCAAATCAAGAGTTTCAAGCTTTCGTGGCTTGATTCTGGATATGTGATTATTACTGGGAGAAGGATTCTGGGTTTAAACCTTGTCCGCAAAGAAATACATATCCCATTGTTTTGTTAAGCATCGCAGCTGGTTTCTTGAAGCATTAGGCGAAACATTGAAATCGAGTATCGTATTGAAGCAGTTGGAAGGATACAGGAAAAAGTTGGACAAAATGAGGTAGCTTGATTAAACAGAGTTGCTTGACGAAATGGGATACTTAATATTGTAGCTTTTCCACGTGCTGTTATTTTGTTGATGTCAGTAGAATGTCTTTTGTACGTAATAGAAACGAGTGAGATACGATTGAGGGGTTTATAACAAGTATAACCCTCGTCGAAGTTTGGATCTTTAGTCACGAGATGCAGAATTTCATATGCTATTGGTAGATTGTAAACGTTTATGCATTTATGGGAAAACAAAATCCACATAATACGCGAAAATATACAAAGTATGTAAAGTAAAGCGAATTTTAAAATACTTAGGGGGTGAAACAAATCTCTGCCTATATTCTAATCATTCAGCTGTGTTCGAAAAATTATGAGTTTGCAATAAAGATCAGCAGTCAATTTATTAGGTGTATTAACAAGTAATTCACTGTTTCTGTAATAAGTTCAACGTGCAGTTTATATTCGCTACGTATTACCAAGATACAAACAATGTGTATACGCTAGAGAATAACGCCAATTATATTTAAGATAAGATAGATACTTGATTGTAAAGTTAATTAAAATCACATGATTCTGTACTGTGGTATAGAAAAGCCTGAAGCAAAAATTTCCCGCTAATTTTCACCCTATTTTATATAGCCTACTTAAACTATATCTAAATCCGGTTTCTTCCCTCACGTTTCACTACGATTTGGGTATTTTCAAAATGGTTTTTACGTCCTGTGAACGCGATTTACACGGAGAAGCCTCGGCTAGCAATAATTACATACGTGGAAATCACCACTTTTATATCTGTCCACCATTATATATTTCCAGTTTAACTATAACACGTTTGGTTCTGATGATGTAGGATGTCGCAGCTCGGGGATTAGATTTGCCGAAAGTGGACTGCGTGATTCAGTATACAGGACCAACTTCGGCCAGGGATTACGTGCACCGAATTGGTAGAACCGCGAGAGCTGGTTCTTCCGGTTCGGCGACGATCTTTTTAACGCCGCCAGAAATCGAGTTCGTGCGAATGCTCGAATCTAGGCGTATCAGGATCAGGCAAGAAAGCATGGACGATGTTTTGGATAAACTTTTGGGCCACCTGTCGAGCCATACCTCCGCTCACAACGCTGCAATTGCGTTGCAGAACGAGTTTGAAAATATGGTGCTGGAGAGCTCGAAGCTTCGCGAAAAGGCGTGCAAAGGTAAGTGGAACATCGACTTGAGACATTTTGTTTCTTCGTGCTAGAATATTGCAAGCTTTATTCCCAATTTTGTGCCTAAAATTTTACCGGCCATTTGAGTCCTATGCAATTTTGGGAAATCGACGCGTTTCTGGATTTATTTCACGGATGATTAACACGATTTTTATCCCGAATTTTATTAATTCTTGTAATTGCTTACAATTTTCAGTTCGACTAGAAAATGATGAGTTAATATAATACAATGGTAGAGTAATAAGCAAAGTAAACAGGTTTTTTATATAGCTACGTTATTTTTAAGTTACATGATGTTATAGGGAACTAATGTCAATATCATCATCTTTACTAATCATTACTAAACAACGAATTTTTATGCAATTTAACATTTTTACAGACTAAAGATTCCTTTTACAGATTAAAGAAATGTATTCCACATAGAATACATAGAATAATTTCATCCTCTAAATATCCTAATTCGTACTTTACTTTAGCTATATTTTGTATATACTTTTCCATCTTTATATATGCACTTTTTGCATGTTGAAACTTTCCCCAAGTTCGTAAAAATCCACGGTCTAATCATTACCAAAAGTGTCCATTGAATTTATATTCGACGAATTCGATTAAAAATCCCGAATTTCTATACCTTATACGCACGTGTATCGTACTAAAAATGTACTCGAGACTTTGTACGCAGGATCGCCAAACATTTGCTCGTATCGAAGCCTCGAACAATAATGGTTCCCATAAAGTATCCCAGTCGTAAAACGGCGGACAGTGTTCCATGGTTAACGGAAAGTCGAATAGAGTTTATGGTTTTACGCTTAACGCGATTGCGACTTTTATCACGGCGAGACGCGCGTGCATGCTAGACGCACGCACACGCGGAACTGTCGGGCGAAATTTAGCGAAGGATGAGGGAGCACTTCGATTCAGTTGGATCGGAACGAAAGCGAGCTGACTTCAGGGTAGGCTAAGCTAATTCCAGCGGAGCTCCCCACTCGCATATAAAGTAACCCCTCATACGGCCGCGTTGCAGAGCCTTTGCTCTGTCTCGGTTTTCGTTTGCCACTCGGATATTTACATACTCTCTTGCTAAGGAGGGATGATCTTGTTTGCCATGCCACGGTTTCCCTATTAGGGTCGTTAGGCCGAGGAATTTATTTGCTGCAATAATAAATCCATTAGCAGGCGATGATTCGAGTTTCATTCGGAGGGTAATATTCACCCTTATGCTCGATCGTTATATTATCTTCCTCCTTATGCCGTTTATATATACTTTCACCAACTGTGTTTCGATCAATTTTCAACAGATCGAGCAATTTTTGTTCAGTTTGCTTTATTAACCGTTCGAGCGCTGAGTAATTTTATCTTTATTTCATCTTCGCTTTCTGGATTCATCGATACGATTATTGTGATCTTTATTAACCGTTACGATACTTCTAAATTATGGTTTGGTGAACATTTGACAGTAATTATTTATTGCGTTGCGAGAATCGAATTTGTAAAGGGTTAAGGGACATGAGTCCTTTGATATTTACAAGGGAAATGAAAATATGAAATATAATACGACTACGTAGCAGTGTAACTTATTGTTAGTACATACATTTAAAAGTATATGATTAATTTCGGAACGCCGCCAGCAATGATCTTCTAAAAAAATTGAGGCTACCATAGAAACAATCGATGTTCTCGTGATACTTATTCGCAAGAGTGGATATTGGAATTTTTTATATATTTATTTATTTGGTAACGAGTCAATAGTCCAATGTATAAACCATACGATATACAATAGTTAATATAATGTACTACTAAACTAAACTAAGTTAGAATTGTAACTATGTGGAATAAAAGAAAATTGGCGATCTAAGTATTTTTAAACAATCGGCAAACAGCTGTTTCGAAGTTCTTAGCGTTCATTGAGAAGAAATCTGAATTATTAAGCCTTAGTTTCTTCATTCTTGAGAACAATGAAATGAATATGGTGCTATTTTTGCATACAACATCTCGAATTAATTCGTTACTATGATAGATAAAAAAATGGGCGAATATAACGAAATACAATTTACTCAGTTGACTGTTAAATCTAGTCGGATATCAAAATCTGGCTATAAACTAGCTGGGAAGTTCACACAAATCGCAGAAACTTTTGGATGAATTGATTCTGGTGGAGAACGATCGATTCGAAAGCGAAAACTAAAGGCCATAAATCTTTCTAAGAGGTTTTTGAGTTTGGTAGTTGTATCACGTCAAGCGTGGCTTTACACGAAGGTTAGCCACGGTTTTTGAGCGCTTAGGCGCCTCCAGATTTGAGTGACGGTACACAGTTAACCACTTGACCGTTCCTCTACGTGCTCCGTGTGATTGATAGATTAATTGTCGCCGACATTCTATAGGGGTGCGATATTACCGCTAAATAAATATAACAGAAAGCAAAGAAATTGATACGAATTTAACCCTCGATTGGTACGAAGTCGATATTAATTATATATTACCTTGTTACATATATATATATATATTCGTCCCACTCTTGAATGTTTTTAACACTCGACGAATTTCGAATTTTATCCTTTACTAATTGTCCTATACTATTATACTAATTATGAAACAGAAAGGATGTGAAAAATCCTATGTGTAAGAATAGAGTATCAATTGAGGGTTACACGCTTCGTTCGAAGCGTTTTCACAGGACACTTCTATTATATATCTTTGATACCTCGAAAGGTGTGGAAAGGAGGAAGTAATATCTAAAGAATAGCATTATTCCCCTCTTTGCTAGCCCTAGAATTTAATTCGTGACCGATGTAGGGTCAGAGCAGGGTGCGTAGAAGTGGAAATCTCGCTAATTCGTAACATTATCACCCCAATAGAGCCGAACAGCCCTCAATAGCGAATACAACAACTCCATGGAACAACCCCCTGCTATTCGACCCCTACCACCAACCAAAGAGATTCATCCACTCCATCTCGTCTATATATGTACGTGTCGTCCTTTATACCAGCTCTCAGCTATACCCTTTTCACCCTAACTTCGCTAAATATTTTCAATCCATTCCCATCTTTAGTATCAACTTTCTTATCTTCGCATAAATGCATTTCATAGCGTTTATATCCTTATGGAATCGAAGTGAAAATTGTGTTAAATAACTTAATTAGGCTTTTAAACTCGGTAACTGTTTCACTTTCCAAATTGAAGAGATTACATAATTTATCCTGTATATATATACTTTATGCTAGTAGTTTGTACATTTATCTATTAGACAATTATTATTGCATAGTATCGTACAATATTTTAAAAGCAAAGTGGATTACGTTTGGCAACAATCTTCAATAGCTAAAAGTTTTTTAACTAACTTGTTAACCCCTTGCCTTACAATTTGTTAACTGCTATACTTACGTAAGTTATCGTCATCAACAGATCACAGTCCTCATATTTGTTAAAAATATTAATATATTCTCTCATAATTTGTGTTTACTTGTTCTTAGTCTTCTAAATGGAAACTAAAGCTAGAATAAAAATAACGCTGTATTGCAAACGGAACTTACGTTTAACGAATTTATGCGTAATTTCGTGCCACGAACGTGTGACTCGTCATTGTAAACCAAGGGATTAATTACTCTCATGCGTTAATATTTAACGCGATTCACCTAAAATCATTTCCCATATATACACTCGCAGCTCATTCTTCGATCAATCTTATGAACCGAAGTTAAAATTAAAGCTACTCTAGCTAAACTATCGAGTACAAATTATTGTATTCTATAAATAAAATAATCCTTCGTCGAGATTTTGCTTCTTTAAAGAACGGTAAACCATTTTTGTTCCGAAGCAATCGTCAATCAAACGTTATTTGATATTCACCGCGACCCATATATATATCGCGATCCATAGTTTGAGAACCATCGGTTTCGTACATAAATTTTTCCAAAAGTCAAGAAGAATAAAGAGCGAGTTAGATCGAACACAACGTAGACCGGTTGTACGCGTTTCGCATGGGGGATGGCCCGACACAATCCAACCACTGAATGTGGCTTCCGCCAAAACCACTTACGCTTTGTGGCGAGAGACTCTTAACAATGCGATACAGGATACAAATACAATAAGACGCAGTTACATCACTTAGGAACAATGCCACCCCACCGTGGCCCACTCTTGCACCCCTTACCCACGCTTCTCTTGCCTTCTCTCGGCTAAGATACCGCCGCCACCCCCCGCTCCGCGGCTGATTTATGTGCTAAATGGAGAAAAACATTTCTCCCTTTTCAACACCGGGGCCACCAGAGAAGAGAAAAGATCTTTGCAAGTTTCTTATACGCGGAAGCGTCGAGTCGCGATAGAAGGCAGACGGAAATCAAGCCGGAAAACGTCAAGCCGTAAAGGTCTGCCACCGTGAATTATCGAAATTATGGACGCTTAAAGTTTCCCCGCTATAAATACTAGCATTCTTTTTAACGCGTTTCCCGTTTAACCCTCGCAATAACGGAATTCAGACGTTCTACGTTCACTACTATCGTGTTGGATAATATTTCAAGGATTAACGATATAAATAATTATGCAGAAGTTTTGAAATAGTTAAATATTACGTACAAATGTGCGGCTGATTATAAAAGTGACGTAAGACGAGAATTTAAAGGAATCGGATTTATCATGGATTTTGTGTTACGTTGATTTATATTATGCAAAATGTGGAATCTTTTCCTTTCCTTCCTGTTTTAACTTATGCCACTTTTAAATATTTCTTCGTGCAAGAAGTATTAACCCTTTGCACTCCAAACGTTTTTTAATACTGCTGAAGCTTAAATTATCCTTACGTAATTCACAATTTAATTGTTCTTCGATTTCACCCACTTCCAAATGTTTGTACATAGTTTCCTTTGTCTTTTCTTATTTTTTTTACGTAGGAACATAACAGAGTTTTGAAATAAATCCTGTCTCCGTAAAGGATTCCATACTTAAACTGCAAATGGTTAAACGTTTATAGCTATTTACTTCCAAACGTTTGTAGGTGGTTCCTTTTTGTCTTTTCTTATTCTTTACATAGGAACCAACAGGGTTCTGAAATAAATTGTGTCTCCGTAGAGGATTTCGTGCTTAAACTACAACGGGTTAAATGTTTATAGCCATTTACCCAATCAAAAATTAACGAACGCGTTCCCGGACACGTTTGAAAAAAGCTTCCCAGGACGTTTCGCGACATCAATAATTGTAGCTTTCAACTCGGTTGTGAAGCGATTGAGGGGGAGAGAAGGCTGAAGGATCTCGATCCGTCAAAAGAGCAGAGCGGGAAGCACTTCACGGTAGATTTTTCGCACGGAGTGACAGTAACACTGGCACATGTCAAGTTCTCTCAGGATCGGCGAACCCCCGAGTTTCTCAGCCTCGCTGCTCCGAAGCTAGAAGTTAAGAGGGGATAAGGGGGTGACTATTAGCCACAGCACTTGACTCGACCCCCGTTAATGCCTCTTAATAGCTCACCGTGCTTCCACGTACCCCATAGAATCGCCTACGTATAACGTATACACGTACAACCCCCGTGAAACTTAATGGAAGCTCGATTAATAAGGGCGCGCTAGCTACGGCCAATAATTACATCCGAGTTTACGCCGCACGTGGCCTCATTTACGCGTGGGCGGTACTCACGTATTTTCACAACCGTTCCCGAGATTTTCTTCGCACCTATTGATACCCAATTTTTATACGAACTTTCCAAACTCGAACAGTAAAGGGACGAAATTTAGTAACAGAGTAGATGTGCCACTTTAAACTTATTTATTCGTTACTTAGGTGTATGAAACATGGTTTGGTGCACCTTTACCAGTGCATAGGGTTAATGTTTGTCCTGCTGCACGATTAAACGTGGCGATCGCGAGTATAAAACTGGATCTCGATACTACTCTTTTACAGCGTACTCTTCGTGGATACGTTTCTACTCTAGCTACCCCCGCGATATGCGAGAGATTTTCAACCGAAGGGACGCGCATTTGGGTCACTACGCCAAGAGCTTCGCGTTGAGGGAAACACCGCAAAAGATCGGCGGTGTTGGAGCGAAGCTTCATCTGAAAGACAGCACCAGGCTAGTGCACAGCAACAGGCTCACCATTGAAAAGTAAGTACTTTGCTACCTACCGCGCGATGGAACAATTTTTGGGGATAATTATAACCCTTTGAGGGCTTCGTAATTTTAGGAGATCGGCGCGTTTGTAGATTTATTTTCACGGATCAAGCGCATTGCATGACATTTAATACGAATATTACTACGATGCTTCTAAATTCATATTTGGCGAACATTTCACGCTAATTATCTCGTGCGTTGAGAGACGTAGAATTCGTGAACTCTACAAAATTCATGGTATACTCGTTCAACAAAAATGCACAGTATCGGGGGTTGAAGTTTAACCTGAATCCTAACTTTGCCTTCGCGTTGAAAGACCGAAGATTACCGTACGAATATTGTCCACAAAATTCGAATGATTCGTACACGAGTAGAACAAGGGGCTAACTACAATTCACCCTGATATCTCTCCCTTTCTTTCCACCTTCCAAATTCCAGTAATCCTCGTCGAATTCTAAGGCGAGACCGTAGAGACAATCCTACGTGTGCACGGTTCGAGGTGAAGTTGCCTCCGCAGTGCCATGTATTAATGACGGAATCATGCGTGGCTTAGCGTGTTAACTGGCGGTGCACCCCGATCTCTCTGCCGGTTTCCGCGACGATATAACTAACAAACGCAACCACGTGTGTTAACAGATAGTAGGCGCAAACGTAGCGAGAGGACAGCTCGTGGTTCCTAGATAGGTTAGATACGTCAAAACTGTCGCTTTGTGTCATTCGTCATGTACGACGAACGGGCGGACACGGTGTTGTACGGTGGCTGGCAGCCATAAGCCATACGGCTCTCGTCGTGCTCATCCTCGTTGCGTTTCACCGTCTCTCCCTCGGCCACTGCTTCCCTTCGTTTCTCTCCGTCCTACGTCCCCTCGGTCTCTCGTTCTCTCGAAACCGCGTCTCCGTCTATCTCTCCGGGGTATGCATTTCACATGGCATTCGGCTGGCTTCTGCCCTTCTCCAGGCTTCTCCCGTTCTCTCTCCGATCCCCGTTCGCCTCTCTGTCTCTCGCTCTCTTCCTCCATTGTTCATAATTATACAATACGGCTATTAAACAGACTGATGCGACCGCTACTTCCGGCCCTGGCTGCGCCATTTACGGAAACCACGGGACGAGCACGAGCCTCTCTTGTGTTCTCTCGGCCACACGCACACACGATGTCTCTTTCCTCGTGGAAATACTCTCTCTCTCTCTCTCTCTCTCTCTCTCTCTCTCTCTCTCTCTCTCTCTCTCTCTCTCTCTCTCTCTCTTTCCTCGCGTCACTCTGATTTTCTGTTCATCGCCCGCCGCTATCTTTTTGCGCTTACGCGTATACGTATTTATGTTTCCCCTGGTTTTGCCTCCCTACCCCTCCATGTACCCGTCTAGTCGAGATCTCTATTTTTTCCGGTTGCGCGCCACGTTTGCTTGGTCGACCATAACGCTCGCTACAACCTCCTGATGGAGTTGCCTCTTTGTTTCCTATCAGACGTTGACACTGTGCACGCTGAATTATTCTTTTGCTGTTCTGTTTTTTTTGTTTTTCGTTTTTTTCTTTCCTTTTTCAGCGCGTTGGAAAATTCTGCGCTACACGCTGCATATGTGTACACATTCCTACTCTTTCATTAACTATTTGTTTCCCTCGCACGTTTAACCCAATAGCTTGCCAATCGATTCGTTAACTATAAGTTGATCCCAAGAAATCTTTTCAATACAGTAAGCTATGATCGTATTAAGCCCTACTTCGTAGACGTTTTTTCAGCCCAGTAAACGCGAATGATAATGGCTCCAGTTATTTTTCAGTGGATAAAAGTTTTTGAAAAGATCTAAAATATTCCGGCAAACAATTCTGACCATTCCAAATTAAGATTTAAATGCAATAACTTTAAGGCTTCTATATTTAATTTGGTTAGGAGATACGCGTTCTTTTACAAAATACATAGGTCAGATTAACCCCTGTTTACAGGGTAAGAATTAACCCCTTGCCCTACAAATATTTGATTACCTACGTACGATAACATAAGTAGATCACCGCTTTCACATTATACTAATTACAAATCGTATGAATATTGTAACCAAGTTTTATTTTACAGCCCCCAATCTTGCTAAACAAAGAGTTTAAGTATTGCTCTCAATAATATTCGACCATAAATCATAGAACGAGCGCGACTAGGTATCGTAGACCAAAGTATTAACCCCTACAGCTACGAGAGTTAACGATAAACAATTCACCGCCTCAATTTCGCAAGACATCGAAATACGTCACGCGTATTCCTTTTACCAATCTTCAAAGACTCGAGCCAAGTTCCCATTCGTTATACCAATCGTTAAAAAAGTTGAATGAATGCCGCGTATATTTACGCGTTCTATTCGGATCATAGTTCGTCGCACGGGTTTTGACTGCCGTTTATGTTCTCCGAAAGCTGTACGCCTATGCGAGAAGGCTATCTATCTACTGTTTCGCGGTGGGCACCGCGCCTCTTTCTTCCAAGCCGACATTAACCATTAACTTGTTTAATGCGATTTGAATGGGCGTGCTTTCGATGCACACAACGGGTAACCGACGGGTGCCCTCCACCCGTAGAAAGAGAGAGAAAGAGAGAGAGAGAGAACAAGTCCGTTTTAATGGGTGAAAGGCGGGCACCGAGCTGACGGTCCAATGGATCGAGAGACCCATGGTGTACGCCTCTGTGGGTGCGATTACGCCTGTCCATGTCCATGTTTCTCTCCGCGTCATTGTATATATTTTCTGCCTCGTACCGCGCGGGGCTCCGTTCCGCGAACAAGGCCAAACTAGGGATGGGCGATTCTCGCGAGAGTATCGATTACGAATCGCAACGATGAAGATCGATATACCGGAGAATTGAAAGGATGGAAAAACAGCGGATTTGTTTTTTCGCGTATTTCGAGATACACTATCGGAAAAGGCAGTTTAGAAGTGGTGCATAATAGTGTAGCATCACTTTATTTCTTAATGCTTGTTACGATTTCTCGGTGTAGAAATAATAAGGAACATTAACTAAGATTTTTGTATAATACAGTACCACGCGGTACATACTTTAGTGAGCAAAAAAAGGGTGCAATTGTAGCTTGCGAAGAAGATGAAATTTTGATGGTGAAAAGTGCTCCTAGACTCGGGTGATATCGCAAGGTTATCTACGATATTTCAGATACTCCTATGAATTATGGGAAATACAATAAAAGAGGAGTTGAAAGAAGATAGTCCTCTCATGACGAACGTCAAATCGTTAATGTTGCTATGAATTCGCCAACGAATTGCTCGGATACCGTAAAAGAACGAAAGCTTAAAACTATATACGAGTGTCCATAGTGGTATAAGAAATATGAAGCTGCAAAATGTTTCGAAGCTACGTCTCTCGAAATTCAATTTAGTCAGCGAAGCATTTGTCGCATGCAGGAAGGTAGAATTTTACCTGGTACAAGCTAATAATTTCTGACGATTCCCGGCGTGGCGTGTTTCGGTTGCCGCCAAAGATTAGGCGAATAAAACGGATCGGGCGGGGAAAAACGTAGCGACGAACGTGAAATTCGGCACGGCAGTTGTCCGAAATTCGCTGCCACGCCAACGGACCAGGGGGTGTATTGCCGGGTTTTTAAAGCGAGTCCGCTTTTTTGTCGATTTTCGATTACCTCGCTCTGTCCTCGCCACATGTCGTTTACGTCGAATTACCGAAAATTGCGGGTTAGCCCTAATGCGACGATTAAGGAGCGTCTCTGCGTTTTCAGGCCCGACGGGGAGCCGGCAAAGAAGAAGCAGAAGCGTCAAGGTGACGAGCCGAAGATGGGGTTGCTGAAGAGAGTCAGGATGCTTAACACCTCCGAGTACGACAGCGGCCTCGAGCCGTTCAAGAAGCCAAAGAAATCCTGAGCTTCGCATTAACACCTCGTGACTACTAGTAAAACAGAACGCGGTTTCGTTATCGTGATTCTCCCCCACCTCTCCTGTAAATACTCGTTGTTCTTTTTAAAGCACGCCACGGTTAACCGGAAAATCTGGTTACTCCGTTTCCGCGAACTTATTAACCCTTCCGCGTCCGGCAACTTGGCGTCTATCGCGTTAACACGCAGGCCTGGATTGGACATTATTCGAATTATCGTTTAAGATAGCGTGCTATTTTAATTCACAATTATTTACAGCGATCCCCTTTAAAATAATGTTATTTGGAATGTTATTTCGAATAGCGCGTTATTTCATTTCACTATTATTTACAGGCCTCTGATCATCTATGAAATAATGTTATTTGGAATGTTACTTCGAGTAACACGTTGGTTTGGTTTTTAATTATTTGGGATGTTATTTCAAACGACACGTTATTTTGTTTTATATTCGTTTGAAATTTTACTTTGAATAACGTGTTATTTTGTTCTATGATTATTTGCGATGTTACTTTGAATAAAGTATTATTTTATTTCACAATTATTTACAGGCCATATTATCATCTTTGAAATACCATTATTTGAAATATAACGTCAAATAGCGTGTTATTGTATTTTATTATTATTTGAGATAATTATTCGATGTAATTGTAAAATTGTTCAAATTATATTGTTCGAAATTATAGGTGATCTAATTACAGGTCCAACTTTGGTTTGTATTAACACTCTTTTTCCGCATGTTATCTTGAAGATTATTTCTTTCGTTAAACTCGAAACAAAGAAATAATGAAATAACCCGCTATTTAAAATATATTTAGTTCAAATGAATCGATGCTATTTTTATTCTCAATTAACAGTCTAAAATAAATTATCTCGAATAGTCATTTCGCATTTGTATTTCAAATAACGTTTGTCCAGGTTTGCTGTAACTACGGGAGAGATTTTAGTTGAGAATCTACGGTACGACGTTTGCTAGTTGCGAATTGCTGAGTTTTCAATCGATTAGAATTTCGACGAATAACAAATTGCAGCTTGTCTCTAAGAAGATATTTCCATGAAAGGTGAATTAATATTGCGTATGAGTCAAGTTACAAATGGTCAGTAAAATATCCAGCAGTGTTACATAATTTGAGAAACGTTACGCATTCGTTATTCATGTGTCAGATCTAGCAGAATAATTAATGTCGTTTTTTAGCTTCGCAAACGCGTGATATAACAAGGATATTAATTATTACTAGAAATGATATATTCAATAATGTTGAATATTTTTGTAAATAACTGTACGTATCGAAGGCATGTATAAACAATTATGACACGCTAATTTAATAATCAATCTAAGATGCAGCATTGTTAATATAATCTCCAGCTGCTGATCTCAATCCCAAACCAATCAATATCTTATCCTTTAACGATATCGATACCTCTTAAAAGACACCGTAACAATTCACAATAGTGTAATAAATAAACCAACTACAATAATAATAAAATAACTGTTCGAAATAATAGAAACTGATTCATTAATCTTTGTATTTTTACCTCAATCGAATAATTGCAAACAAAATAACAAAATTCCCAATTTTAAAAGGAGACCCATCTCCAGTTAAAAATAGTATTAAAAATAGATTAGTAGCTAAGTAGATTTAGTAGATTACTTATCGCCACATCTACTATACGAAACGATCTCAAGTTTCTCGAAGAAATAAACCAATTCGCGCGGTTACATTTCCGCAGCCGTAACAACCGAATCCTAAACGAAGTAATTGAAATAATTCGAATAAAGTTGCCCGCTTGCCGCGGCCAAGTATATCACGCGCCGTGATCGCCAAGCATACTAAACAGTGCACTAAATTGCGCTACGCGTAGCGGCGAGTGCACGCGGATGCACGACGGTTTTTTGGTCGTAAATATGCGAGGAGGACGAGGCGTAAGTATGTCGGGAGCGCAGGCACATAGCGCGGATACAGAAATGGGGGGGAAGACAGAAGCGAAAGAAGGAAGAAGAGGAATAAGGGCGGTGGGATATGATTAATACGGCAGCATTATTTTCAGATTTTTTGCACCACGATCCGCGAGCGCAAATTGCTTGCAAATAAAGGCGGCGTCGACTATCGCCGCTGGTAGGACAGCAAAGGCGCGAGAAGGGGGAGGGGAAAGGGAGGAAACAACGATGAAGAAGGGAAGGGGTTGGAGGCCGAGAGCTCAGCCGGGCTTAATTTAATTTAATTATGCCTTCTTTCTTCGCTACCAACGCGCCGGAAGATAGATGGCGAGCCCCGGAATCGCTTGAATTGCCTCTCCTGCCGGCATCCCCTACGGAATTACCATTTTCTGTGATAGATTTCCACTTTCCATTAATCGGTCAACCTCTCCGATTAATCGTCACCGCGACGACATACGCGAATTTTTCATTCCGCAACACTTTCGATCGGCAGCCGGTCTTCGCTTTTTCCACGTAACACGATTTAACCCGTTGCTCTGCAATAACGAGCGTCACTCGTTCTACGAATCATGGCGTTGATTCGACAAATACAGAGTTACTGTTGTTGACTGGGTCAAATTTAATTCGAACCTTAATTCTGATATTTTATTATAATACTTGGAGTTGTTAAATAGAAATTGCCAATAATAGTAAGTAATAAAATAATCCTAATGCAAGGAGTTAATTAGTAGACGACGCGAGTTTATGCTAATGCAGACTTTGGAACCAAAGCGGTGCAACTCTATTTTTTACCATTTTTTTTTAGTTACGGTGTGTAATATATGTAAAAAAATTGATGTGTCGTTTGGTGCACGTTTTATGCGAATTGAATAATAAACGAGCAAATGAGTTGTTGCTAGACTGTGGATTTTTATGCACATTCATATCGTTGTAAAGAAGTTTGAAGAAATAGAATCCAAATCGCTATCTGAATAACTACTTATATATATATACTATGCTATACTTGTTTACTTAACGTAGCGAAACGAATTAAAGACAAGTTTCCTTCTTCTCAAAATATCCCCAAGTCTATTTAATTCACAAAAGGATCACCAAATTTAAAAAGCTTCAATAAATACAAAAACAGTTGAACATCGATTTGCAAAATTTAAGAAGGATTTACGATTAAGTCAGAAAATTAACCAACCCCAAAATTGATGATTTCTACGAATATACAATAACGAACCTAGTTAATTGCACACAATTATTTCTATAATTAGATAGGTACATTATTCCACATAATTAGATCAGATACGGATAGTTAGATATTTACAAATATATAATAACGAACCTAGTTAATTCCACGCTATGAAAATGTACAAAAGTTTCGAAGACATCCTTACCTTTACCAATCTTTCGCGCTAAAACGAATCACTACTATTTCATATGCGCCAAGCTAATAATGTAAACACAGAATCTTCGCACTGGCAGTAGAATTCATTCGCCGATTTACCCGTGACGAGTAATAATCACCGCGCCGGTGTAAGTATTAAGTAAAACACGACGATTCGATTCGACTGGTGGCGGCGGCGCGGCGTATATTCGAAAATCAAGCACGCAGATGGCCGCGCAAAGAAGAGGAGGCACTGCGGTTCGGGTACCGGCACGAAACTCTCCCGGAGCAGATTCATTTGCCTTAACGATTACCCGCGTGCCGAATAAAGTGTTTTTCATCGTCGGAAGAACAGTAAGCGTCGCATGACACGGTGAAATTTAATTAAACGTAATGTCCATCTCGAGGTCTCTCGTCCCGATGCATTTTCGAAACCCACCCAAGTGGCAATCTGTGAGCGGCCACATTAGACGAGACGGGGCAAAGAGTGCGATATTTATTCGTAATGTGCATCGCAATTCGTCGTGGCTTAGCATCAGTCATAGTCATCGCGAGCGTGCACACGGTCATAATGAACCGTACGATTAGGATATCCCGTTCGTTCGTTCGTAAGTTCGTCGAATGGGGTTTCGTGTACGAAGAAGTAATCGTAGATTGCTTGGGAAGGAATATAAAAAAAAAAGGGAAAGAAAAAAGGAAAGTCGAAGAAAGAGTGTAATTCTCATTACCGGAGGATATGCGCAGCTTGAGTCCGATTAATATGATAGAAAAGGGGTGGCGGCGGATAAGGGAAAAGAATGCTGCTTACGCGCATCCACCCTCGTGTTTCGTTTTTACGTGGAAAAATGCGCGTCCGCGACTAATGCGTCCGACTGAAAAAAAACAAACTGTAAGTAGATATGAAAGGAAACGATTATTCCGGCCGATTACCGATTTCCGACCGGTTAAACATTTTTTTCGAATCGTTTACAACGTAGCGCGTTCATTTCGTTATTGCCGGTCATTAGGTTCGGAATTTCGGCGTGGCAGCTTTTGGATATCGCGTTTTGGAGCGATATAGATCTATACGCGATTATTTGGAGATGGAATCGAGTATAGAAGCTAAGATTAATTAATTTAGGCCAAAGAACTGTGCAATGTAAAGGAATGTAAAGCAAATGTAAAAAATAATCGAAGTCTATTTATAAGTTTTCGTATACGTTATGCATTTTATTAAAATACTCCATTTTTGTATCGAGATGCGAAAAGTAGTAAGTTAATACGATTAAATCTAGACAGTTTAAGTTGAAAGTTGTAACCGGAAGTCATCCTAACCCGAAACATAAGGATTATGTGCAACAAATAAATAAATGAATAATAAATATATCGCAAGTATATTTGAACCTATGTGAGATAGATTCCAATCCTCTATAAGCACTTTAACAAAATAGAGAATGCTTTCAAATGTACTCGAATCATCGCGAGATAGATTTTAACTCCTTTTTAATTCGTTTAACGAATGTGATCGCTAGACAACGGATTTTTACGCTTTTAGTGGAAACTTAAATATGCAAACGTTTACATAACGCATCTGATCCGTAAATATATGCAAAATATCTATAGTAAGGTACAAGGTGTAATATTTAGGCGGTGAAACAATTTTCTACTTATTTTCTAACTCCTTACTTAATTGCGTTTACATTAGGTAACCAGAAAATTTCGTGTCGTTTTTAGATTTAGTCATTCGCTTCGTTAATTTAAAAGAGTTGTTGAATCAATAGGAAAAAGTAATAGAAACTGAAGATAACTCCTTTTTAGAATAAAGTATTGCTCGATCTATTTTGCGTATCACTTATTTTCTATCGATTAAAAACTGCTCAGATTCCGTTTCTTCAATATCATTAATTAAAGATATGAATTTGCATAAAAATCCGCAGCCTATTTATTACCGAATCGCGTATATTTGTATTCGCGTGGCGCGTAAATTTCCGCCTTAATTCGCCCAATTCATCATCTTATTTTACGATCCCCTTCCCAAGAAACCTCTCCATTTGCATTCGTGTCATTTCACCGTTCCGAAACTGTCACAGAACGCTATTGAATCGTCGCAGGTGTTTCACCGAAAGATACCGCATCTGTCCCGAGCGAATCGGTATTTATCGACGAAAAGTCTTCCGTTTCACGATTTCATGCCTCCAATTAACGGTAATATATTACAGCAATGATCCTGAAACCTATATAAAGTTTGACGATTCACCAACCGTGCACAGCCACTTTTTATCGTAATAAGCACGTTTGCTATCTCCAGCATCGGAAAGGTTATCGAGACTTTTCATCGACAGTCGAAACGGTAGAAAGAAAAAGTCTGTGTGTATATGCGCGAGCGTGTGTATGTGTCACAGTTGCCGGAGCCTCGACGGTGGAACAATATCAATAATTCGACCGGCAAGGAGAACATATCCTATAATTATTGCTCTAATTATTCCGATAACGGGGCAATTAAATTTCACGAGTACGGTGTGTAACGCGATTTATGTCAGCTACGCGGTGCACATTCTCTCGTCGCCTCGGCACAATGAAGAGAGAATTCTTTCTAACGCTCGGCGCAGGAAGACGGAGGGAGCCGTTTCCGCAAGACCGGCAAGTGAAATCCGTTCGAAAATGCGTCAGAATCAAGGCGATTAGCATTTTACAGGCTGCTCGTATCCCGTGGAAACGTTTTACTGGGCTGTCGTGTGAAGGAGCCATAGCCTCGACCGGGCGGCACAGGCAATAGCTGAGAGTTGCCTGCAATCGCCACTCTTCCCTTCTTATTTTCACATTTTCTCCTCCACGCGAGATACGGATACGTTTGTTGCATCGTGTCCGCGACGAGCGATCGTATTATTTTCAACGTTTCGACATTATCGCTGCACTTCGAACGTTTATACGTTTCAAATTGGTATTGGCTGCGTGCTAAAGTTTCGATTGGTTCGATTATATTAACCCACCATTTGCATCGTAGCGATAAATACGCGATCAGCTTTGTAATTCAAAGACTTTCGGTTTTACTTGGGAATTACGCGTAATAATCGAAATACGGCAACGAAATTTGGAGCAGATATTACACCTTTTATTGATCAGTATGAGTATCTTTAAAATAATTGATACACAGTGTTACATTACAAACATCAGAAATATCAATGTCAGTTATTGTACGCGGATTCGTCCGGTCGCGGATGCAAATGGGTTAAATATATATATAGTATATTCCAAATAACTTACTTAATCAATCGAAGGATCGCTATTATTTTAGTAACGATATCTCTGATCGATTGAATTAAAATCATTCCAGTAGCAATCGCATTTCCCTATAATAAAAACGACCTAAATATTAAACGAATAATGAGGCTTGGTGTTTCATGCAATTTAGCAAGAAACCAATCGTTAACTTTTGCACTCAGCTAATAAGTATACACCAAGTATTTCTTTAGTTTCGCGTAAGTATATATTTATGTTATGTAGAATACAATTCGAGTATTCAACTCTCTCGTACTACATTGCGTAAGGGTTAAACCGAGCAACGATTCGGTTGCCCAACGTTCTTCGTGGTCTGTATTTTAAAATACCTCCGTTCGATTCATTATGGAAACGTTAAACGTTGCGTTAAACGAATTCTTTGAATCGCGAGATGCGGATAAGATTAGCGGAGCGATTATAATTTGTTGTAAGACGTATTGCGATATCTCTGTTTCACGGTGCGCGAATTAGGGGAAGGTTCTTTAATCGCTGTCTAAAGCAATTTCTCGTTTTCACTGTTACACAAATCGTAACAATAATAACGACTTATTAACTAGGACGAAAATCCTTTTAGTAGATATTATATCGATGCAAGAATAACAGGCTATGTTTCTGCTTTAGGTATTCGATAAAGATCACTGCTATAATATTCCGTTATTACCTCTATTATGTTTTCCCTTCGCGGAATAGAAAAGAAAATGGAAGGGAAAAAATGATTTCGATGCAAATGTGACGTGAACTTCCCATACAAAATATTATTGTGTAAGCATATCGAATAATTACCATATTTATACGTACTTACATACGAACCATCTTTCATATCAATTCACGTAATTAAACATATATATATAGTTTAAGTAATATTGTTCAAGTTACAAATACAGAACCTAATACTTTGTATGCGATCTCGTTATTATCATTACTATGTATGATAAATAATTTCTGTTCCTGTATTGGAAAATGGCCTAAGTTCTTTTTATGTTAGATAAATAAATAAATAACTAAAGACATTTTTGTACTTCGAAGCAAAGGTTACTCCTTAGTGAAGTATATTTTGAAAAATTCTTCACTCTTGAAAGAGTGAAATCCGCTTCATACTGCGAACAACTTTGTTAAAACTTCAATTCGATCGACTGAAGCTGAAGTTACAATAAAAATATTATAGGGGTAGATGTCCCTACAACCGACACTTTAATTATTTCATGTAATAGCAAAAGTAACGTATTATTTCATGTAATAGCAAAAGTAACGTACGACGAATCATAAATAAACAAATGTCGATACTAAATTTGATCCTCGGTTTAAGTAACGTCGCAAATAGATTCGATGTTGAACAATATTACGCTCCGGACTGGAACTGAATTTTTAGGTTAAATACGTTCTAAAATAGTTAGCTTAGAGCAGCGATAATTGGTACATCTAGCCTAGCAATGATTTCGTGCTGGTTGGATTGCTATTGAAAGGAAACGAATTAAAAAAAAAAGAAAAAAAAGGAAAGGGATGCGCGACTAAGCGGGGAAAAAATCGCGTAAGCGAAAAATTGCGAAAAAGATGTATTACGACGTTGGGGATTGTACCGTTTGGAAGATCGTTATGTTGAATTCATGGTAGATTTGCCGGTCGATAGGATTTCTCGTGCATTACCGCATTAGTGCACTTGATCGCGATAAGTAACAAGCTGTAAACTGCTTTCCCCGATGTGATGCAGGACTGCGCGATTTTGTTGCCTCGGTACAAACGATAATAGCGGCCGTATACACACAGGTTACTTAACGTTCATTATAATTAACACGCTCGATGGCTTAACTTTCCCAGGAGGAAAGCGAGAATAATGTGCGTTTGTAATCGCCGACGCGTACACATTTAATTTTACCATTTCCTCGAGCCGCTAATGACCAAGGAATTTATAAAATTTAACGTACCTTGTAAGCAATTTTAATCGATCCCAACTCCTTTAACCCTTGCCACGTACCGCGGATTCCGTTAGCTTTTAATTAAAATGATTACACCACCGTGCGTCAGGCAACTCGTCATATTTGTACAGCCTTGCAATGAAACATTCGCGCGATTATTCTTGAACGGCGTACACTCGTGTACCGGGCACCGTTTTACAATCTTAAATTCTTGTTTAAAAGTACGGAAAACGAGAAACGTTCGCGTAATAATAGGCATCCGTACATTAACGGAGAAACAACGAACGCGTAATACGAAAAGTGTAAAAACTCTCGACGGGGTTAACATGAAATATGTTATAATTAAAAAAAAGAAGATTTATGTATTGAATTGTTAAGGAAATTCGTAGCGTGTTTCGTATTAAGTTCTGTTGCGTAATTGGTGGAATTTGTTTGCGAATTCTTATTAGATAATACTATTCGTACTTTAAACAAAAATTACGTTACTTTCGACACACTTGGATACCTATAACAATTGAAGAACAACTCCTAGAATTGATTAAAGAAAGACGCGATAGAATTTTTTGGATCAAAGTTGGACTTTTAAGATAAGGATTAAGACAAGGAGCGAACGAAAATATTGTAATTGAATTGTCGAATGAAATCGACGAAGAAAGTTTTGAAGAAACTAATCGTTAATAGAAAGATAAGTCTCGCTCATTGTTAAAATTTTCCATTCTATTTACTCGAATTATAATTTAATCGTTCGTTCGTTCGTTTAATCATTCATAGAAATTCAAACTGTTACGCAAAAGAGGCTAAAAAAATCGTAATAATGATAAAGACAAAATGTAGCAATAACATAAATACAATAACTCGCGAAATTGATCGAATGCTATCGTTTACTACATTTCCTATTTAATCAAATTGCAATCATTAAATAGAAAACTTTACCAGCATATTTAAAATGCAATTTGAGTTAAACATTATTCGAAGCTCGTTTCAAAAACCTCGATCGATCACACGGATCACCGTGTTAATGTTATTCTTACATTTTATCTTTATCATTAGAATTTCTTTTCAGCCACTTCTAGCATTTGAAATTTCTAGAAATTATTAACGAGAACCGAAGGAAACTCTCTTTAAAAATTGTATCGCCGTAATTACGCTTCGCGGTGTACTTTCCAACATTCAGCGTCGAAAAAAACGAGACGAAAAAGAGAGAAAAAAAAGAATAGCGAAGCATTGATTGGCAATTTAATGTGAAAAGTACTCTTAGGCGGCGGTGTATACGTGGAAGGTAATTAGAAACATTTGGTAGAGAAGCGGAGTGACGTAGGCGGAGTTTAATGAACGATCGCGCAGAGAGCGGAAGCATGGAACTCGGTGAAAGCAAGGCAATCTCGTTTCACGGATTCCGGGTGTCTTTGAAGAGACGATCCGCCGCGATATTCGCGCTCCGCGTTCCACAACAATTAACCGATGGCAATTAAGACATCTAAATTAATTCGTTATAAAGAAGGCAGATATTCCGTAGCGAGCGAAGCCAACGTAATTGCCCGGATTCTCACAAGCCGAGCGCGCAAGAGAGAATCCTCCACGCACACATCTACACTTACACGGCCGTGTGGCGGCTTTATACATAATGCAGAGTACGCAGCAGACAGGCTAGCAGCTGCAATTTACCAACACTAACACCGTCGCCCGGTAATAGCAACAATTACTTTATTTTACCATCTTCCCGGTTCTCAAACGAGCGCGCGAGCTAGTTGCGTCTAGGCAATTTCATTTCCTCGCATTTTAAATATCCGCCTGTTAAGAAGAAACTCATCGCGTCGCGAAACGTCGACTTTCTTTTCCCGTCGCGGTGCCAGGCTGCTGTTTTAGGCGCGAATTATAAAAGGTTTCCGCGCGTTTAACTCTTGCACCCGTAATAGGATCAAATTTGTTCCGTTTTTTTTTGTTTTTCTTTTTTTGGTAACTCGTAGGGAAAAACGAGGCAAACATTGCTGATGTTGTTACGAATCTTCTTGATGGGGTCTAGGACTATCGAGTTCCATGTCCGCGAAGTGCTAAGGCACTTTACTCGAGAGCGCGAAAATTAAATAAAACTTTGTCGAATTGAACTTCTGTTTAATCTTGTGTTAGTTTAAGAAAATTGAGAATGCGATAAGCTCCGGAGCCGGTTTTGAAAACGGAGAGAATTCTCAATACGTCTTTTCTTCTTCTGTTCGCTGCTCCTTTCTTCTCGCCGCTCCTTTTTTCCCGCTGCTCTTTTGAATTTCCGCGCTTGCGCGGTAGTTATTGATACGTACAGTCTTGTTCACATCACAAGCGAATACATGACAAGATTACTAATGTATAAAGTCCTACTCGCATTACAGGGAATACGTGACAATGTTATTAAGGATAAACATGAAATTGTAATTGGAATTCAATGAAATATAATTCTCTATCAACACTTTGGCCTATAATAACGAGTTACACTCGTGATATGAATTCGTGCACATCGTCGACAAAAACGAATACTATTCAGGGTAAAATTCAATTTGAACTTCAATCTTAGCTTTGTTTCACAAGATTGGGAGTTGTGAAATAAAAGTTTTTTACATTATCCATATTGTTTGTACTTTATACGATGTGAAAACAGTGATCGACTAACGTTAGCATAACGTAAGTAATCATAAAATGAGTAATAAACGAATTGTATAGCAAAGGGTTAACACGTTCGCTGTCTATGAATATTTAGCATAGCCGCCAATTGTTCCGTTGGGGAAAGCAACGAAATGTTCAACGTAAAAGTTCTGGTCCTCGTTTGTTATACAAATATAATTTATCGTAATTTATTCAAAGTGGTTACTTTTTTCAGTTAACAGTTAGAGGATAGCAAACAATGAACTTTGTTTTAATAGAATTCACTTACTACTGATTGACTGTAGCATCTGATATATGGGACAACGAACGTGTCAACCATGTATTCATGGTTTTTGTATCATTTTTTACCTAACCGTGTTTCGTATTATTTAAAAGGTTCCTCGATATTAAGACAAATATACAGAACACGCTATTAAATATTTGCTGACGAAATAAAATCTGTATTCCTTTGTACGATTATTATTAGTAATTTGGATCACTGTTCTATTTTGGCCTCGCAGTTAGTTCTGTATTTTGATCAGTGCGATTTGTACATCATTAAAGACGAAGAAGTAGAAATACAATATTCTTGAATCGTGGATTTATGCAATGAAAGTTATGCAAGTCACTCTTGATCAGTGAAGTAACAGAAAATTATTATTACTGTCTACTAATATCTATAATGTTATGTACGTTATAATCTAACATTATAATACATATAATGTTTATCACAGTTTTCGAAAGAAATAGCAACAACCAATTTCACATTCGAACTTTTAAAACGTAAGCGAATAGGTAACTTTTGTGATAGCAGAAAATGGTCTCTATTTAACCATCAACCAATAAAAGTAATAAAATATCCCGATTTTGTTCGAGTTTCCCTTAAATTTACAATGGAATATCTTTCATTAAGATGTTAAGTGAAAAACAGCATGAGAAGATAGCTCGAAGCACAGCGGCTTGTTTCATTCATAAACCCTTTTGTTACAAGTTTCCTCGGCTAAAATTTCACCACGCGACTAGGTATAGTCTTCCTCCCAGTCCTGAGTCCTAAAAAATCTCGCGCCCGAAATAGTTGAACTCGTCAGCCGTGGCGCGCGTTTAAAATGTTGCCCCTGCGTGCACGAAACAATGCGCTGATTAGACGCGATCTTCGGTATTTATGTGTCTACCGCGGTGTAGACTCCGCGTAACGATGGCCTTAATTTTCGTGATCAAGATCTGAGCAAATTATAAGTTACCGTTTCCTGGAGCAGCTTCCCGTTTGCCGTGTAATACACCGAATTGAAATTGTAATTCAGTCCTCCTATGCCGCGCTTATTTAAGGCTTTCCGTACACACGGCGCACCGATGCGCTCGTTCTTTTCGCCACTTCTTCTCTTTTTTTTTTTTTTTTTCCATCGGGTCCCTTTTGCCGCGATAGCGATCAGCAATTGTACGGATCAATTAAGGAGAAGGAAAATAAAACCTGACGAGTGCCGGAGAGAGCGTAAGTTGTACGTACGTATATAGGAAAGGGTAACAACGCGAAGATAATGCGAGTCGTGTACGAACATACGGCCCGGCGATTTTCATCGTCGCGAATACACGGTCCGAGTGCTTTTATGTAATAATTTCATTATTGCACGAATCTCCGCGGCTTCCTGATGCCGCGATGTTACATTACACGATAATTGTCGTTTTTCACGTCCGTTTCCTCGTTTTGAATTATTCAAGTTACGGCCCGAATAATAATAATAATAGCCGCACGGCATACGATGGGAAAACTAGGCGCTCGATAACACCGACGCATTGCTGGCGCTTTTGTCGGGCGAATTAATCAAACGATCCGCGCCTTTCCGTCCTCGTCGCTTATGGCACTATTTTTACATCAATAAAGCCTATAACTTCGAAAGCATTCGAAGCTGCGAAAGTTTCGAGTTTTCACATGGCGAGAACGAATCTAATTTTCGTGCAATTCGAAGCTATGGTTAATCGTAACTTTATGTGCAATTTTAACCCTTTCAGAGTTGATTGAAACGGCAATGCGCTGCATCGTAAACAATTCTAGGTAACGTAAAACTTAGTGCTAGTTTTGACCCATCTGTATCTTTTTTTATCAAGCATTTGAAACCTCGTTTGAGGTTTACTTCCGCTGCACAAATATGAATAATGATTCCGTAAATCTTATATTACACGTATCCGCTAATTGTAAGAATAAGTTACGTTACTATAAATTTGAATGAACGAACGAGCTGGTACGCGTTGGGTTCCGCGATTAGTAAATCTAAACTTAAGGGAATCTGTGGATATTTTCCTTTTGAATGTTTCACACGGCCGCGAGCGGCGACGAAATCGTTAGAAACTCACTGTCGCAAACGCGTACGTTTTGCGAAATTTGATGTAACAATTTCCAGTCTCCGCGAGGCTCCCGCCGCCAGTACGTAGCTCAGTTTCCTGGCGCGATAATGTTGCCGCAACGCGCGCTAATTGTCGTTTTTCACGTCCGTTTCCTCGTTTTAAATCGTCCCACCTTAAGCCTGGCGAGCGACATTTTAACGTTAACGAGTGCTAGTTTAACGACACTCCTCGCTCTTAATTGGCTACCGCGTTGGATTTATCATACCGCGCGCGGCCATGTTCCTCCTTTTGTTTCACGGGCGCATCAATGTTGCGCTTAACTTTGCAATCCGTTCCCTTCCCTTCGCGTTCTGCTCTCCGCGTGCGGTGATTAATGTCCCGCAAACGATGCGCGCTGATCAACAATGACAAATCGCTACTACCTTCACCCGAACTGGTAATTTAAAAATTCGAATTCAAATTACGAAAATCACCTCTCTCTCTCTCTATCCCTCCCTCCCTTCCTCCTTTCCCTTCCTGCTGTGAAAAGAAAAAGGGAAGATGGGTTACAACCGCTAATACCAGATGGTATTTGTAGAAGTTCGACGCCGACAAATTGGAAGGTACAACGATCAACAGTGTGACGTTTAGCGAATCGATAATGGTGCCGGTCGACGCCTCGCGGTAAAAACGGCAGTTTGAAAAAAACGAAGGAAAGAAGAAAGAAAAAAAAAAAAAGAAGCGACGACAAGAGAGGCGGGGGATGGGGACGGGAAGGATGCTCGAAAATTATTCCGATATGAAACTCATCGCGCGGCGTATCGCGTCAAAGGAGCCAATTTAAAACAGCCCTTTCCAAGATTATCAGCGCGTCGTTGCGGTGGGATTAATATATAAAAAAGACGAGTACGAGAAAGGCGGGAGGGGAGGGGTGGGAGGTGGGAAGGGTGAAGCAAAGAGAGGAGAGAGAGAAAGAGAAAAGAGGAGGGGCAGAAGTGTGCGGGATTGGTAAACTTCCCGGTAATTTGTTCGTCAGTCGCTTTGAACCTCTTTTAAACAACTACTGTGTTCCCTTCCACGTTTTTTCGCTATCTTCCCCTACCCTGTCCACTACCCTGCACTGCTACTATGCTGCTCGTTTGAAAAAGGAAATTATTGCGGACCCCGAGTTACGGCGAGAGAGAGAGAGAGAGAGGAGAAAGGGAAACACGGAGGAGGAAAAACTTCGTGATTAAAGGTGCTTCGGCTTGTTAAATTATTCCGTAAGAAAGTGCCCCGCTCGAGATACCATTAAAGATTCTATCGTGAGAACTTTCGGAAGATATTTCCCTCCCAATTATTATCGATCGGTCTAATGAATTTGCTCCCATCGTGGATGAAGTGTGCAGGTTAGGCTTATCTTATTTATGGGACTTCGTGTCCTGTGGTCTTTTCAGTTGGCGAGATTTCAAGAAGGATGAATTTCGCGAAGAACAGCTTACGTTTTATTGGCTGAAGGATGGCAGAGACTTATAATGTAGGTGTTTTGTACAAGTTCTCAGTTTCGAGAATTTCGGTGCTTTGAAAATGTGAAACGTAGGGAATTCGATGTACACATTAGGGATTCTAAGCATTGAGAATTCGAAGCTTTGAGAATTCGAAGCTTTGCAAATCGAAAGCAATGAGAATTTGGCACTTTAAAAGTTTGAAACGTTGGGAATTCTAAGCTCTGGAAATTCAAAGCATTCGCAATCCTAATCTTCGATAATTCGAAACATTGCAAATTGAAAGCATTGAGAATTTGGCACGTTACAAATTTAAAGCGTTGGACATTCGCAGATATGAATAACGTGTGACGAAAATGCAGAAGCGATGCGAATGCTTCGTTCGACCATTATCGACTCAGCAAAGTTACCGAATCAATCGAAGACTCCAATCGTCTGAAGAAGCTGCAAAATATTCAGTATTCGAGAAGCGGTAATCCAGAAGCGAAGCATTTAAGCACGTCACCGAATTAAAAGCCCGTTAATCGTTAACAAAATTGAATACATCAGTCCGCATGCCGCAGTTAAATAAAGATCATTGTATACAGTATACAATCCATTGTATTTCGAGCTACAGAAACGGCAACTCTATACGCTACAATCTCATACCTTTTCGAGCAGTTGAACATTTCAATGACCACGTTAAAGATTCTGCAATGGTAAACGGGCAAACATTTCTGTTTCTCAAATATAATTATAGAGATTAGATAGAGTCGAAGAGCTAGAAAATTACAGTAAGAGATTGTTGCCTTGAATCCTTAATTGCTCCACTTTTATACATCCTGGATCTGGTGTATTAGTAACACGCGAAGTACGTTGCCGCCGAGTAACGAATATCTTCGGCCTGGCGTAATAAAACGTTAATTCGGAGCATCGACGTCGTGAAAGCAACTGGACGAAACACGATAAACAGATTACAAGATACTCGCCGACCGCAGTGCCTTTGGGGCGGGTTTTGCGTTTCTGTGCTTGTAATGCATTTAAATGCGAGCTACTGCGCGCTCGAAGGGACCTTTTACGTTTCGATTATTCAAATAGAAATAACAGCCGCACACACCTGTATCTTAATTCTCTTCCGACGCATTTTTCCTACCAATTAATCCTCTGTAATCCTACGCGACTTGCAAGTGACGTACATACGTGTATGTCGCTATTTTTTACCAATTTTAATTGGTTTACTTGTTACTCTATCGCTTAATTTTATTGCTGTAATTCAAATAGAAATAACAGGGACACACCTGTATCTTAATTTTCTTCCGACGCATTTTTCCTACCAATTAACCCTCTGTAATCCTACGCGACTTGCAAGCGACGTACATACGTGTATGTCGCTATTTTCTACCAATTTTGTTTTGTTTACTTCTAACTCTATCGCTTAATTTCATTGCTGTAATTCAAATAGAAATAACAGCCGCACACACGTATCTTAATTTTCTTCCCACGCATTTTTCCTACCAATTAACCCTTTATAACTAATGGTATATTATGTGTCTTTAAATATGGAACTTATTCTTCGTGTAATTCTTTAAATATCTATAAATGTTACGTTATATATTTTAGAAAGGAATCGTTTAATGTCTATTTTTCATTGCGGGTCAAACTGACCCGTAACAGTGTACGAAGGTTAAATCTTGAGATCTATAGATCGCTTAGAAATCATCGAGTTCAAACCACGTGACCGTGAGCTAATTTATTGCGAGCGATTTATGAAAATTAATCTCAAAGTATCAAACGCTCTTTTTATGATTCTTGTACATTCAAAGGGTCTCTTAGTTCGTTTATGAAACGAATTAAATCGCGCGTAATCTAAGAAATCGTAAGCAATTATACGTAATGTCCATTCCCAAAAATAAATAAAATCCCGAGTGTAGAGGGTTAATCCCCGTGTTGCCATTTTATGCCTATTTCTTCCATCAACGATATTATATTACAGCGCATGCAAAGCGGTCGTAGACGTATTACAAAGCATCGTTATGAAAAAATAAGATCGTTACGACTTACCGCGTAATCTCGGCTGTGGATCTCGGCGTGCGTAAAATGGCGTTGAATTTTCCGCTTCCTACGTTTGTCGTTGGAAGGTATTTTTATTGCTCCTCGGTTCTTACGTGACTTCTCTTTGCTCCTTCGCGAACGAGACACGCGAACGCCACACATGTCGACAGATGGTCAATTGAACGTCGTATAGCGTCATTGGTAATTCTATCGAACGCTCAAAATCATCCCCTTTTTTTCCCCTCAATCTTGCAATTTATCTTGCTCTTTAATCCGCCGGCGACAATTTCAATCGACCACATCTGAAATTCATAAGTTATTTAAACCAGCGTTAAATATTAAGTATCAACAAAAGTTCGGGCGATTTTCGTAGCAGAAATATAATTATATATTTCTATACTTTATATATCGAAGAATAATTGGAATGGTATTTTTATAGCATTTCAAAATACAAAATTACTGTATCGATTATTATTATTAGAAGAGTTTGCCCATATTTTGCATCGTTGAATAAAATTCTATTCTATAAAGAATGTATTCGAAGTGTTATTCGAAGAATTTACTCGTAATTCAGTCACTGAACGAATTGTAAATAAATAATTTACAAGTTTTGTATCTTTCAAATGGTTAAGCTTACAGATTGTTTAACCCTGACGTGGTCTTTAAAAGATTCATCGTATAAATTGAAAACATAACACGTTTCTTAGATTCGTCTTAAGACTCCGGAATATTTTATACAAACAAGAACGCGTATGGATAAAGAAATGACTTGGGAAACGCAGCAGGGTTAAGCGAACTAAAAGAGTTGCCAACAAATTCAAGACAATACAAAGTATAACAAAGAGTAATAGCTTTTCTATTTATGTATCTCTATTATCTATTTCTATTATATATTTCAAAAAACATCTAAAACTCTCTCAAACTTAAACACATCTGCAAAAAATGGACCAACTCTACTAAAAACACCACTGCTTAAATAACTTCGAGCAGTGCTGTAAAAATATGGTTCGAGTACGTTTGCGATAGGAGAACCGCAGGAACATAATATTATTGTCCGCTAAGGGAGAGTTTGGTATGTTTGGTGTAACTTCCGCTTGGCTCGAAGTTAATTCGAGGAACGAGCACGGTTCGTTATACGTTGGAGAGACGCGAGCAATAAAAAAGCGAAACGATCACGATTGGACACACCTGTAACTGCATGGCCATTATGAGCTGCTGCAGTCGTGTCGATTTCGAAATTCGATCGCCCCGGATCACCTAAGGTTTCTCGACCGTTACCCGTTGTCACCGTGCACCGCCAGATTGCATTCGAATTTACATACGATCGACACGAGTCATGATACTGCCGCGTTACGATCGCGCTAGCACACATGCCCGCTTCCGTGTCGGGATCATACGTGGAACAATCAAACGCGTTAATTACGGAGGCACAAACGAGATATACGAGGATCTCAGACAGAAACGTGTCACGCCGCGAAAACGGCAAGTAAGCAAGCACTGTATACAACGTGAATCAAACCGCTTGCTACCAATATGTTAAAACGCTTACGACTTACGGGATACCGTTCATATTTATCGTAATTGGATATCGTAAATCATTCTAATTAAAAAAGTAGCAATATACACGCTTACGATGGATCGCGTAGATACCCGACGGAAAGAAGAAATTGTACGAAGGAATTGTTCTATACCGACGTTACACTGATTAGGCTTTCTTTTATACACGCCACTTCCGCTTTCACTATGCCGGAAGTGTTTCCATAATTAATTCGTAGGAAAGATCCGTATCTGGATTAAACGAGCGGTAAAGTAAAAAGAGATTTCTTTCTCGATTTCAACGTTCGCATCATTTCACTTCGCCCGTTATTTGTCATCCGCACATGGAGATGCATAAACGCATGATCGTGCAAAGGGACGAAGGAACGAAACGGATTTAGGAATTCGATTGGCCAGAATATTGATAGTAACTTGTAAATCCGCGAGACAGCGCTGCACGATAATTGGAAGAGGAACACAGTTCGCGAACTGCTCTCCGCACGGTTGGTCGTGTATATGGGCGCCGTGACACACACAGAACGATGTTAGACGTTTGATTAATAGCGTCAGCGCTCATTGGTCACGCTACTAATAAAGGAGCGTTCACACGTATTAAAAGTTCGCGCCTCTGCGTCCACGCCGGCGCGGCGCAGGCCGGTGTGCTTCGCGTCTTCTCGCCTCGTCGTGTAGCCGAGGTGTATAACGTATATCGCGCGATATAACGAGGGAATGGCGTGCCTCGCTCATAATTGAAGCGAGCACCTACAATCCAATCGTTCTTAATCATTCGAATTCATCTCGCCTGCAAGTTCCGTTCTCCATTATTGCCCGTTGCCTTGCCAAGCAGCGAAACTTATCCGGTCCTCTATGCTCCTTTCCTGCCAATAACCACTATGGACTACCGTTTTCAACAGTTACTGCTCCAATCCCATTTTCTTCGACACGGTATGTTGTAACTTTAATACGTTTATCGCTGCTCGACACTTTGTCCTGGAAGCGTGTCTCGCGATTGAAGATAGGAGGGACGGCATTGAAACGTTTGTTGATGTTTGGTGCTTTGTTTGGAAAGTGTATCTCGCCATTGATGGAGGGGGGATGCGAATTGGCGCGCAAACCTGTGACCGTAGTTTCGAGGTTTGGTTAGATTCAAGCCTGTAAACTAGGCGATCTCGTTTCTTTTCGCGGGCAGCGAAAACGACGAAGATTACGCGAAGTTTTGTATGCTAATTTGGAGCATTGCGAAGGGGATTAGTATTTCGTTTACTCTAAAAGTGTATTAGGCTATAGAAGAGGTGGGGGGGATGAGAATCGGCGGGAAACGTGTAGCCATAGCTTTGAGGTTCGTCTTGGTTCGAAGTTAAGCTATTTGGCGATTATTCTTTTGCAAAAAGATTCGTGAGAAGTGAAAATGGAGAAGATTGCACAAAATTAAGTGTTCTAATTTGGAGCACTGTAAAGTGAGTTAATGTTACACTTGTTCTAAAAGTGTATTAGGCAATAGAAGAAGGGTGGGGGTAAGAATTGGCGGGAAAACATGTAATCATAGATTCGAGGTTCGTCTGGGTTCACAGTTAAGCTTGTAAATTGGGAGTGAAAATGGTGCAGACTGCTAATTTAGAGCACCGTAAAGGTGATTAGTTTTTCGTTCGTTTTAACAGTGTATTAGGCGATGAAAGAATGGGGAATGCGAATCGGTGCGAAAACCTGTGACATAGATTCGAGATTCATTGGGATCCGAGCCCGTAAATTAGCCGAGCCCCGTTCTTCAGCAAAGAGCTTCGCGAAGAGCGAAAATGGCGGAGATTACGCGAAATTATGCAAATCCGCGGCATTGTAAAGGGGGGTCTGTTTTTCGTTTTATTGGGCCGGGGTCTCTGTGCGGTATCCTCGGTCGTATAACCGAAACAAAAGGTTAGCTAACGCAGAAACAAAGGGTGTAGGGGCGAGTAGAAATCTCTTGAGGGCACACATGCAACGAATTTAACTGCTTCCCCCGGCATTATTCTTGCCGGGATTCTTTTATTCCCCGCCTATTCTCTGACTCTCATCCCATCCTCTTTCCTATCGTATCCTTCTTCGTATCCTTCTCGGGTGGTTTACTATTTGCTCAAGTAGAATTTTCCAACTTCACCTTTTCGCGCGATACGCATTTATTTCTGCAGCTATGTATGTACAATTTATTCGTAGTATATTTTTCACGGACATTTTTTATAAATGGTTCGCAGGCTTGAATAAGGCGGCCGTCTTTAAAGACTATTCATCGGGTTGCTGAAAGTTTCGCAGTCTTCGTAACAGCTTTTAAAAGGTGACAAAATCCCCTTGGAGCACGCTGCGCGAGGGTGGACTAAGTTACAATTAATTAATTGACTTCGAGCCCCTGTAATTCATGCGGTAAGTCAAACTTAATTAATTACCCTTCGGGATCAGAATGGAGCAGGTTGCCCCAAAAAGGATCCCACACCCCCCCCCTCCCCTTCTGATTCTAAAGGTTATTTGTAGCGCTTTTGCTTGAGAATTATTTCTTGCTTTGCATAGAAACGCGTTAATAGGCGACTTCACCTGCTTTATTGCGTTATTATTATTAGACTGTGGAGTTTTATGCAAATTCATGTTTTTATATAAAAGAATTGAAGAATTAGAACATAATTTGAAAGTACTTTCACCCTTAAAATATAATAATTGTATTGGGCATACAAATTAATTCAGAATCATTATGTTTAAACTTTTGGTATCTTTATTAATTAAAAATCGTCGCTTTATTTCGTTTCAAGCGAGAAGTTTGCTTCGTATATGTATAAATGCTAAAAGTTTTGAGTATTAAAGCTGTATTTGATGTTTTGTGAATAGGTATTAAATCTTGTGAAATCCTAAATGCTCAAAATTAATTTGTACACAATATTTTGTATATTTTTGCCTATTACATGAATTCTGTGCGATTTTGTATATTTAAATTTCCCATAAATGCATAAAAATCCGCAGTCTAATTATTACAATAAACAATGGGATGACGTCGCTTTCAAATCACGAAAAGAAGAATGAAATTAAATATGTATTTATGCTGCAAAAAGTATTTGCACACCGCTGTATTTACTTAGATATTTAACCCTTTTTCTTGAGAATTTCAATTTGTATGATAAATGTATATAAACCCATCGTCTAATAATTACGTAACTTTCACTATCCATAATAATTGAGGACTAAATACTGATTAATTAGGGTTGAATATATTAATCCTTCTATAATTTGCCGTCACGCGAATGAAATATAGAATGGGATTAAAAAATTAAGAAAGAATCATTGAAAAACGCAAGTGTATGGAAATGCTTTTTGTAGCTTCTGCAATGTTCTCCTTAATTTGATTCATTGCCTACAAAAGTTGCTTGAAAGGAAAAATAGTAAAGCTGAAAGCGAATGCTATGCAACACAAATGAGGGCAACAACTTTACCCCCATATCCGACAGGAAAGAAATAGGTAGAAATGTCGGTTGTCGAGAAGGCTATTAATTACGGACACCCTCCGCTATTGTAACGTCGTCGATAACTTTTCTATTATCCTTTTAAAGGGGATTTAAGGCCGTGTAGTCTTAACAACGGCACGCTTGTGGGGCGTGTAATCCCTTCTATCATTATCGATATTCTTTCCTTCTTTTTCTTTTTTTTTTTTTTTAACGTGACTTTTACATCTGCTCCGAAACGAATAAAAATTCGAAATCTCGTTATCCGGAAAAGACGATCCTCAGCTGTTACGTTAATTTCACAGCTGTGCGCGTTTCGTTCGCGACTTTTACACGTTAACATACTCGCTATAACCATTAGAGACTTTAAATTTTTCAAACGAACGTTGAATTGTTCGTTCACAAATTATATTTGTCCATAAAGGAATTTTCACTGCATTAAAGAATATTTTAAGAAGGACATTCGAATTTCACTTGCCAGCGTAGTTCATTTAATTTCATTTTTTCTCGTTCCTTTTTAAAACACGTAACTATCTATCAATAGTGTTAAATTCAGCAAACTTCAAGCTTTATACTTGTGTACAGTAAATGTTACTCAATGTAACTTTTACTTAATTAAGTATTATAAAAATTTGACCCACATAAAATCGCCCATTTCATACGCAACAACGTAATAGTATATAATACTACTTTTGTGTGTTCTTCTAACATTCCTACGAATTTTCCGAACAATCTAATACTTTTCTAAATCGTCATACGTATAATCCGTTTAGAAATCGAACTGATTAACGATCAAAAATGAATCAAACTGATTTTTTAAATAAATCGGTAATAAAGTTCAAATATTCGTAACAGCTGCAGTTAATTAGTTCGACTTCCGAGGGTCTCATATATGAAGCATCTATTTTTCCAATGTTTCGCAACGAAACGAACACGTCACGCATATGTGACGCTAGTAGCGAGTACGTTAAAAAAACAAAAGAAAAAAAAGAAACGAAAGGGTTTTGTTGTTGAAGTGATAAAGTTTGAGGAAAAGGACCACCTCTTACACGCATACGGCAGAGAGAGAGAGAGAGAGAGAGGAGGGCTTTGTTGTTAATGGAAGGCTTGATGATTGTGGACGATCGCCGAAGGTGTCTGTCTGGCTGACAAGCCGGCACTCTCTCTACATTATAATTAATCAATATTACATCGACAATGGCCTCTTGCCTCGGAGTCCATTGTTGCAATTTGCTGCTCCTCTCCCTTTTGTTTACGCCGCGATCGACCACAATTGCGATTTTAATTGTACCGCTTATAGCGGGGCAAGCCGAGAAGAGCTGTGCAACATTTTAAAAGCCGGCCGCTCTCAAACGAGACGGTACTTAATGAATCTTCGTGATGCTAATTGCACCGCCTCGCAAATTGCCCCGCCGTTTTTCTGACTCATGCATGTTGTACGAATTATAAGAATTCCACGTATCCGCGCTTGTATATTACCCGAGCTTTTAAACCTATTTGATAGGTTAACGAGCATTAAAATTACCTAAATAGGAGGCTTTCCTAATTATCGGCTTCGCTGAAAAAAAGTTTCGCCGTGTTTCCTTGCAACACGTAGCATTAAGTATCGCGATGCACACGTTGATACGCTTATAACTTTGCATATGCAAATGTGATTCGAATCGTGGAATTTTGAAATGTAGCCGCGGTTTCTTTCGATTCGGGTTAGGTTAGGTTTTTGTATTTAGCTTTTTAGAAGCTTCGTTTCGGGGTTCATTTCGGCGTACAGTAATTTTTACAAGCTACGCAGGGTCTCGCTTAAGACATGCCATTTAACCGTGATAGCGTAGCAAGTATTTTACGCGCAATTTGAATTACATCAACGTGTAGATTCCCTTTGAGAAGCATTTTTATTCCAACATCATTTCTTCGAAGTGTTCAACCGTGTAAAACTTGCACACTATTAAAATAAAAGGAAGAAATATTGATACAAATATTTCTTGAATTATTCCATCCACAAATGAAAGAAAAAATACGTGTTCGTATTTACAAGAAGATTTTAAATAAATATCGATCGTTTTATGCTAATGGCGAAAAGAAAGCAGTCTCCGTACATCGTACTGATGCCGTGCCTAAAGGGTTAAATGCGGGTGAAAATTAATCGTGGTAGGGTAAGAGGAGAAAGAAAGAAAACAAAAAAAAAGAACGTCTAGGCGAAAATTCGGCGAGATTGTAACGTAGAAGCGGGAAAGGGTAATTACTAATGATCGCGGAGGATCGTTATTAACCCTTCTGGTGGCGAGGCATCAGGCTCGGGACGTAGCAGGACCATTGTCCATTCCACTAGGTTCATTACGGTGTTCCAGTAGGGAATGAGGCGATGGTCGGGCGGGATGAAGTAAAAAAGGGGTGAAAGAAAAATAAGAAAAGTGTCGAGGTCAGAGGAGACCGAACGGCTACCGTGAATGGCGTATCCTGACCCAAGAGCTGCCGGGCATCAAAGGGCCTCAAAAGGGCCGCTACGAACCTCGGCTGTCCGAAGCTCATTTGTTTTCACCGGCGCATGGAAAGATCGATCGACCGATGTCTTAACCCTAGACTCTCACCGAATCATCTGCTTTCGATAAGAAAAATTCTGAGGCATTAATTAGATCGGCGGCGGCCGCGTTAATAGAGTCGTGATGGAAAACTGATTGCCGCGGGCAAGTTCCGGTAATTTGCGTCCAGTCGAGGCGTCTTACGCATTTTCTTCTACCGATATTCGCGTAACGGTCTGTTAGGCTACTTGCCCGGGTTTGATGCAAAGTAATCTCCTCGAATTCGTAACTTTTGCGAGAATCTAGGCGTTAGAGAGGGGTTTAGACGATATGGTTTTTTGAACGATTCGGTAGTAGGGCGAATGAATAATTTTGCGATTTAACCCTTTCGCTATCGGCACTTTGGAAGTGAGAACTAAAGGCGTAGATAAGGGGAGCATTTATTAACGTGAAAATAATATCGGTATAAACAGTTGGATATTATATGTGTAACTGTATTATAATACCCCTGTACAAATGATACTAGAAATTATATTATGTTATAGAAACAATATCAGTTCGATTCTTGAAGGCGTATATGTACGTCAATGGTAGCCAAAGGGTTAATCATACATGGAATCGTCCAAATCTTGGCATTTACCACGCTTGAAATTCTCAAATTACCGATTTTCCATACCTTCCAATTTACAAAGCTTCCAATTGCCAATGCTTCGAATTCGTAAAACTTCCAATTCCTAATACTTCGATTTCCGAATGCTTAGAATTTCCAAAGCTTTGACTTTTCGTCGCACGCCCAAATGTTGGCATTTACAAGGCTTGAAATTCTCAAAGCACCGATTTCCCAATGTTTTCAATTTACAAAGTTTCCAATTGCCAATGCTTCGAATTCGTATAATTTCCAATTCCTAATGCTTCGATTTCTCAATGCTTAGAATTTCCAAAGCTTTGATCTTTCGTCGCACGTCCAAATCTTGGCATTTACAACGCTTGAAATTCTCAAAGCACTGATTTCTCAATGCTTTCAATTTACAAACCTTCCAATTGCCAGTGCTTCCAATTGCTAATGCTTCGAATTCGTAAAACTTCCAATTCCTAATGCTTCGATTTCTCAATGCTTAGAATTTCCAAAGCTTTGATCTTTCGTCGCACGTCCAAATCTTGGCATTTACAACGCTTGAAATTCTCAAATTACCGATTTCCCAATGCTTCCAATTTACAAAGCTTCCAATTGCCAATGCTTCAAATTCGTAAAACTTCCAATTCCTAATGCTTCGATTTCCCAATGCTTAGAATTTCCAAAGCTCTGAATTTTCGTCGCACGTCCAAATCTTGGCATTTACAACGCTTGAAATTCTCAAAGCACCGATTTCCCAATCCTTTCAATTTACAAAGCTTCCAATTCCTAATGCTTTCATTTCCCAATGCTTAGAATTTCCAAAGCTTCGTCTTTTCGTCGCACGTGCATCCATCAAACGTACGAACGCCGCCGCACACGATGGCAAACCGTAGTATAACAACTATAGCAAACGCAAACGGAGTAAAAACATCAAATTCAAAGGCGCCACTTTTAACCGTGCAACCCTCTCGCTATCGATTCGACGGCCAGTGGTTAATTCTAATGAACGAACCGATGAACCGATCGGAAAGGTTAGCCGGTATAACTGGCCGTACGAAACGAGAAGCCTATAAATTCTTTCATCGGTCTACCAAATCATTGTGCTACGGGTAGGTTCTCACGGGCAAAAACGCGGTGCATTATCCGGAGGTGATTGCAACGGATGAAAATTCCACGAAGGCGCGCCACTGAGTGGTGTGTGTTCTCCACCGCGGCGCGGCCGGGGAAGTTTTGAAAAATCGGGATGAGGAAGAGGTTACCAGGTATACGCTAGGATTGCATTTACAAGGAGCGTACGGTAGTCGAGAAACGAAGTGAAATTATCGATGCGATTGCCACTGAAACATCTCTGGACGAAGGGCCACCGACAAAGGGTCGATCAACGATTCTCTCCATCTCCCTTCATCTCGTGTTTCTTTTTCGAAAGATAACCCCACGGTGGCCACCTTTTTGTTTGCACAGTAAGATTGCTTGCTTGCCTCTTGCTCGGAAATTGACCGAAGATTGCGGCCGACCGACGTTTGCTCTGCGGCCACGGCCTTAACTTTGCGCTACCACAAAAATATCATTCGCTTCCTCCTTTTCTTTTCCATCTTCTCCTTTTCCCTTCCCCCTTTTTTTCCACCGTTTCTTCTTCGCGGTATCGCTTTCTTTCGCGTTTTAGCGTAGTCCCCAAAAACCAATCGATCTTTTACATTTTTGTGCGCGTTCAATGTACATAGGACGAAAGAATGCAGCTGCTGTACTTTGAATTACGTTTTCTCACGTCGACTTTTAGTTTGGTCGAAAAGTACGCGTATATTTTACACGTTCGTATTCTTAACCAATTGCGATGGTAATTATTTAGCGAGTATCTGTGATCAATTTATTTATAGTAACTCGCAGCGATTTAATTTCTATACAATTTTCGGTCCGAATGTTACAATCAATGCGTAAAATGTATCGGTGACAATTGTCTTTAATTCTGCATACTTTTCAGCTTTCAAAATTGCACAGTTTTCAGTAGATCTGATCGACGCGTGTAGCACGTTATTCCAGCGCAAGTGGTTAAACGTGAAATGATAACAAATTCGCGTGTTAGCAAATTCGACATTGCTTTTGTGAATTAGAATTGTCATTTGCTATGTATCGTGGTATGTTACATTGAAGTCTATTGTTTACTGTTTTAACCTCTTGGGGGACGAATCTTTGAAGACCAGATAAAATTACTTTATTTAATGTATCCAATGTATTTATTCGAGATATATTATAATACATTGTGTAAAGCAAATAGTAGTAAAAATGTTGAGTTATAAAATGTTCGAGAAATATAAGATACACATATGTGGCCACTAAGAATTAATGTTACTATGTCGAATTTAAGGTAAAACAAAATGTACTTACACATATGTACCAGTATCCCTCAATAGGTTAATTGTAAAATGTGTTGTACTGTTTAAAATGTGTTTAGAATCGCTTAGAAGCAAATGAGGGATTCTAATCAAATTTAAGTAATTTTGTTCTACTCGAATTATTGCTGGTGCATTTAGAATATACCATCTAGTGAACGAATAATACGATTTCAATTTGAAAGTCTTCAAAATGAACCATAACAATAATAATTCAGATACGTACGAATGTTGTAAAACTTAATCCCTTTTCGGTAAAAGTGTGTAGAACGTACTAACGTTTCGTTTAATTAGCTAAATTCAATTTGAACCACGGTATAGTAGTTTCACGTCTGTCTTTCAATTCACCATTTCGTAAAAAACAACCTTGCGATATAAATACACACTTACTCTGATATTAATTAAACGCGAGCGCAAAGTCGAACGGTACACGGAAAATAATCGTTTCCATTGGCGACCACAACGAACCAAAGAAGGACGAAAAGTGCGCCTACAGTTGGCAAAGAAATTATATCGTAAACATTTTAATGCGTGGCAACCACAAAGCTTCCTTTTCCCTGGCGTAACTTCCCTTTCCTCTTCGCTGCAAGAGATGATGTCTAAGCTTATTATCGAGTCCCTCGAGAACTTCTCTTTCTCTCCGTCTGACTCGTAGCATTTGATCGAAGTTGATGGAGCGAGCACGGAGCTAACCGCCCAGAGTATTATGTGTCGAAAAATATTCAAGAAAACCTCTTCGGCCAGTCCTTCGAGGAGCAATGACTTTTGTCCGCCACGATACTGTCAGAAGTGATTACTCGTAATGGATCGTGCTCTTAATGCTTCTCGTGCGTTACGGAATTATCCTTTACCGTCGCGGCGTTCGAGCAGCTCTGCGGCGTTTAAAGGGCGTCGTACCGCGTTGCACGATTCCTCTGTACGATTAAAAGTAACACGATTGGATGCGCTTGTTAAACGCGAGCCCCGCGCAATCGTGTTTGATTGTTCGCGGAAAATGTTGCACGAGTTGGTTGCACCGGTTAGAGAAAGGAAAGATTTATAGGCGGCTTCTAATAGCCGTAAATCATTTCGTATCGTAAACAGCCAATAAGCCGGGATCAAAGAGACATTAAACCCGACGGAGGAAGGGGAAAGAGACGAGGAACCGGTTAATTGTTGCAGAGGCGCGATTATTAAATAAAAAGAACGAAGGACAGATTACCTTCTCCTAGAGAGGCTAATTACGATGGGCATTAATTAAGCGCTAACGACGAAAGATTATTAACGAACAAATCGGCTCTCCTTACAAGGGGACAAGGTTTGATCGACGAGGCATGGAGTTAGCCGGGGGCAACTACGACAACCGATCGATCCATCGATCGATCGATCGATCGGATTACCGGCCGTGCACGATCCTCGTTGCAACGGGGGAATCGTATCGACGACGTAGGATCGATTGCAGAATGAAACACTGTGAACTAATCCGGGAGACAGAAGGGAGGACAGACGCACGGGAAAGACGCTATTGAATTACCATAAAACGCCATGATTAACGTAAAGTAAACGAATATAACGCCGCAAAGACCGCAGCCTGTTCTGTAGCAGTTAAAGTATGTCCGCGGCATAGTTTCCTGTATCTTTCTCCGCGCTCACGTCTCTTTATTAGCGCGCGCTGTCGTTCACAAGTGGACTGAGCATTTTTATGCAAACTCATTTATTCGGAAACAATACGAGACAAGTGGAAGCTAAACAGGAAGTAGCGTCGTTGTTTAAATAGTAATATGGCTTCTCTAGTTTGACTATTTCGTATGGTTTTGCGCCCCGCGTTAATTCGACACTCTTTAACCCCTTTCGCTACTAAAGACGTATATATACGTCCTGAAGAATTGGGGAATCGTAATCGTTTCTGTAAACACGATACTATGTTTACTATAATTTATACTTAGTCTACCACGATTACGTATCCAAAATATGCACATATTTATAGCCATACCGCTTTCTTAATAATGAAAATAATCCCCATCAAATATAATTAATTATCACTGTATTTGATAGGAGTGATTATATTCGTTGAATGAATGTATCACGATTTTTTAATGTCTTAAATTTCCTAAGATATTCAGATCCTCCTCTTTACTAATCTGAGTTATTTCAGATAATAGTTCCTATTAAATTACCCTGTACATTTCATAACTGTTACCTTACTAAGATTATCGTCGACATAGAGCAGAATATAGAATCGTAGACATTTATAGCGTACTAAAAATTTAAACCTATTTAAATCTCGCGGCGCACACCACTTATCGCGGAAACCACCATAGTTCGCTCTACCCGCGCGTAAATTCGAATTTAATTGCCTAAAATCTCGCATCGCGATCATCCACTATGAGAGAACTTGCTTTCTAACTTAAGTCTGTCGCGCGAAGTTAGAACTTCGCACGATTATCCGCGAGGGTACTTACATAGCTGATGTCTCTGCGATTAGGGGGTGGGGGAGGTGGTGGGCGGAGCACAATTTGATTTCTCCGAGCTTTAGAATCTCGGGACGCGATCTAATTGCTTTGTGGCAGAAATTCCGCTGTTTTTTCCGTAAAAGAAGTTAAGTGGACGACGTGCGTGCACGAGTGCGTGAGAATTGACATGCGTGCGTGCGTGTGCGGGCGCGTGACGGTGTACGGTAGGACAGAACATATGATACATATGGGAACGTTAGGCTCTGCGGTTTGAAGCCCGTAACGTGTGGCCAGGGCCGTACGGAGCTGTAAGGCTCCCGAAGAAGGGCAGAGGGGGGAGGAACCGAGAACGCGCAAGGAGAAACGAAGAAAGGAGAGAGAATACACGAACGATCGGCCGTACTTTTGTGTCTTGCCACACATTACACGTGGATTTAGCCTTCGAGGATTGCGCAAACGACCGGCAGGCTTGATTTCCGATCGATTGCAGTGTCTCCGATGACAGGAATTAACGTTGTAGCCTTCCGTGGGACCGCGTACAAGATTCTTTTCAAATTCCATATCTTTAGCGGCAGTTAGGGCAATGTTGGGCTAAATTTCGGCACTTTACGCGCGATAACTTTGCACCTGCGTTCGAGTTTGCTTTTACCTTTTTTTTTTCGGTGGAAACGTTTTGCTGTCTTCTGTTAACGTTACCTAACACGAGACTCGTTTTGTTAAACGATCGTAAGTGCCGATTAAGAGCACGTTTCTTAAAATTGGCTACACGGTTTGAAACTGAAAGATGTACTCTTTTGCCAGTTATGCATTGGAGAATATTCGGGCTCTTTGTAATAAAATAGAAACTAAAGTTATGCAAATACGCAGAGTTGGAAATTGACTTTCTAGTATGAGCTTCTAAAACTTATTTCTTTATGTCTTTTGACGATACGATCTTCAATGACGATCAATATTTCGAAACAAAATTCAGTACTCGTCAAAGGGTTAACACATTGGCCGCCATAACGATTTTACTCGTTTCAATAGAATACATTACTAAGAAACACAGGTGTTTAACTTGTCTACTATATTCCCGATATTGTTCCATTGCTGCTGCAACGCGAAACGCAGTGACAATTCTATAAACGTGATTGTCTATTCGATCGGAATGCTTTAGTTGATCGCAGCGTCGCGTTAAGGGTTAAAAGAAATTGCTCTCGAATGTTAATACAATAAAGTGCTCTTTGTTAGCAGCGAATTATCACGGTCGAAAGATTGCGGCGTGTGGTGACGGCGTTGCTAAAGGAGAGCATGGAAAAAAAGGGGGTAGGTGCATCGGTGTATTGCGTCTCATTCTCCGGTGCATTGCGCAAGCTTGTGAGAGAGTCGATTGGCTGATCGGTTACAAAGTCTCTCTTGCGGCAAGACCGCATTCCGTCTTTAACCGGTCCCTTCATCGACTCGTCGGCTCAATCTTATCGATGAATTCGTCGATCCGGCAATACCCACGATTTTTACGATCCTTCGACCAGGATCAGGCTTCATCGTTTCCTCCCTCCGCGAAGAGACATCGATCGCGAACCTCGTACTGTCATGCAGCATCGAAAGAACTCTTCGGTAACTTTAACCCTTTGCACGCCAGAGGCGACTCTTAAGTCCTCAAAATGAACTACGGTAAATTTACCACGTACTGCCAGTTTAACACTTGGTTTACGAACGTTACGCGTATAATTCGACAGGCTTCCGGAAAAATACGTACACTGCATATACATAAATATTCGAACGTGGAAGCGTGAGGATGAAGAGAATCACGTAGAATACATATTCGTACCATTGTATTAATTAAAGTTAACGTAAAGTACTGAAAAAGAATATTTATGGTCTCTATAATTTTAGGTATGAAATTTGAACGGCGTCAACGTGACGCGTTCCGTAAACCTAGTGTTAAGCTCGCCGCGTAACGTTGTTTAACTATTTTAGAAATTACTTAACCTAGACATCGTTCCAGTTTGGAGTATAACATTGTTCAACCGCTCTTTTATTTATGAACATTTTCTTATACGTTGCATGTAACGAATTAATTGCTAGTTAATCGAAAATGTACGACAAAGTTCAATGTCCCTATTACTGTTACTTGAAAAGTTCTCATTTAAATAGAAACACGTTTTTACATATATTAGTAATGCAGTTCTTGTAACAGGCATAAGATGTATAGTAAACGTATCGCTTTTAACTGGATTATGACACGTCCCATACTTTACAATTACATTGGTCGCGTTTTAATGTTCAGCAGCACATTTACCTGCTAATATTTACTTTTAAATATTAAGCGTAAACGAACATGAGTGTAGTAATATAAGTGTAGACGAACAATGTCTATATGTTGCTACGTAAACACGAAGTCCAAATTCGTTATCAAAATTCGTTTACTTACGATTCTTCGTCCATTACTTTGCTATTAAATGAAACAATTAAAGTATCGGTTATAGGGACAGTGGCAGCAATTGGGACAATTATCCTAATAATATCGAGCAAGCTCAGTATCGTTTGTTTTCTTCGACTAATTGTTTAACATCGTTTCTTTCCTTGTCCAAAAAAAGTCGCCGTAGTAGGACTTATCGCGTATTATATATTTCCTATATATGTATATCGTATATTCGCTAACACGCACGACACTCACGCAAACTCGTACAGCTTTCCAACGAAGGAATCGATTTGCATACAGAAGCATTTACCAATCCCGCATCTATCACGGGAATTATTTGTAATTCGAAATTCGCTGCGTGCCTTTGAAATTGCACGCGGGCTCGGGTAGGTAGCGTTCAACCCCCGTTGCTTCTGCAACACGGTTTAGACGGTGCTGCATTGACGAATTGCGCGATTTCTATGCTCCTCCGAAGCTGCGATGGAAGCTTCTGACTCCATCTGATTGATAAAATGCCAGCGATCTGCATGCCGACACGCGTCTGCTGTGAATATATGCGAGAGTTACGCGTTCCTCGAGCTAACCCGCGAAAGAATCCACGCGGAACGCACAAAATAACAAATACAAAGAGAGGAGGGAGAGAGAGAGAGAGAGAGAGAGAGAGAGAGAGAGAGGAAATCTGTGGATGCTTGCGCTTGGTTGCTTTGCAGCATCTTTTTCTCTTCTTACCGGTGCCCCCTGCTAATGACGTAATCGACTAACAAGAATTCCAGCTACCTACTTCTCGTTCTCGATCGTTTTCTCTCTCGGTTAACGTATCTCGGTCCATCTCGTTCCTCAATCTCGGTAATCGTTTTAATCTTTCCGAGCGGAGGCAACTCTACGGCTAAATTGAGATCTCGCAGTGGCGAGGTTCGTTCGAGTACTCGGCGAATTCCATCGATTCAACCTTTTCGCCCTTTCGAAGTTCTTCATTACCATTGCTACCAGAGCTTGATTTCTGGTTCTGCTGTACGAAGTTTTGTGATCGAGAAAAAAGTCCACGTTGCGGTGGATTTTTCGCTCGGAAGTTAGGCAACACGTTGCATCGTCGAAATCTTCGAATTGTCGTGGTTTGAAATTTTCCGAGCGTCGAAATTTCAAACTTTCGAAGTTCCAATACTTTGAATTGTCATAGTTTGGAATTCCCAACACTTTGAATATTCGCGTTACACTCGTGCTATGAGATATGGTTTAGATTCAATAAAAACAGACATTACTGACGTCAAGTCATCACAATTTAATTTGTATCCTTGGAGGTTATTGTATAATAAAATTGCCAACAATATTTAAATAACTTGTACGATAAACATTATAAAATCTCTCATACTTAGGTAATAAAGTAATCGTAGTATAAAGGGTTAAAAGCTACTAATTCCCAATGCTTTCACTTTGGAAAGCTTCCAATTCTCAAAGCTTAGGATTCCCAATGTTTTGGATATCCAAATCTAAGGATTCCCAATGTTTTCGAGTTGCAAAGCTTTCAATTCTAATTGTTTTAAATTTTTAAAGCGACGAATTCGCAATGCTTCACTTTGTAAATCTCCCAATTCCCAAAGCTTTGAATTCCCAATGCTTTGAATTCTCAGAGCTTAGAATTCTTGATGCTTCGAATTTTCAACGCTTAGAATTCCCAATGCTTCGAATTCCCAATGTTACAAATGTTTACAGCGTCGAATTTCGCAATGTTTTGCTTTGCAAAGCTCCCAATTCTCAAAGCTTAGAATTATCAATGCTTTCAAGTTGTAAAGCTTTGAATTCTCAACGCTTTGAATTCTCAAAGCTTAGAATTCTTGATGCTTCGAATTTTCAACGCTTAGAATTCCCAATGCTTCACTTTGCAAAGCTCCCAATTCTCAAATCTTAGAATTAGCAATGCTTTCAAGTTGTAAAACTTTGAATTCTCAACGCTTAGAATCCTCAAAGCTTTGAATTCTCAATGCTTTGAATTCTCAAAGCTTAGAATTCTTGAAGCTTCGAATTTTCAACGCTTAGAATTCCCAATGCTTCACTTTGCAAAGCTCCCAATTCTCAAATCTTAGAATTATCAATGCTTTCAATTCGTAAAACTTTGAATTCTCAACGCTTAGAATTCTCAAAGCTTTGAATTCTCAATGCTTTGAATTCTGAAAGCTTAGAATTCCCAATGCTTCGAATTCCCAATGTTACAAATGTTTACAGCGTCGAATTTCGCAATGCTTCACTTTGCAAATCTCCCAATTCTCAAAGTTTACAACTATCAATGTTTTCAATTTGTAGAGCTTTCAATTCTCAATGCTTTAAATTCTTAAATCTTAGAATATGCTTTCAACCAATGCTTTCCCAATGCTTTCAATTTACAAAGCATCTACCACTCAATGCTTCGAATTCCCATTGCTTCCAATTCGTAATGCTTTCAATTCCCAAACTCTAAGCTTCCCACCAACGTTCCAAATTTTCAAACCACCCCCGTTTCCCGAATACTTCCGTTTCGCGAAGCTTCCAATTTTCAATACCCCGAACCCTCGAAGCCTCGAATTGCCCCAGCTTTGACCGTTCCGCAATAATCTGCCCGCTATCCGGTCCGTTTTGTCCACGGTCCGTCGTATCGAGGTCGAATCACAGCGTCGCATCGCAAAGTTACAAAGGCCGATTGAATTTCGCGACTACAGGGAGTACTTACGGGGAGCCTCGGAATTAGCGTGGTCTTTGGTCGCAAGTTTAAGCGCGGAAACCCCGCGGGCACGCAGCAGAAGTATTCGCCGTGATGGTGGTTGTAGATGGATTCGCGGCAAAGTCGGTGCGGAACGACGGCAATTAATAGCGGGTGCCTATAGGGTGCCTGCGGAAGTAAAAATAAAACGGCACGAAGCTCGCCCCTTTGGCGGCACTACGGCGGCGAGTCATTAAGCGGTCGGGGGAGGGGAAAAAAAAAAAAAAAAAAAAGAAGGGGAAGGCATTGTATAATATCTCGTGCGTTACCGCGAGAGCGAAACGGTGCATGTGCACGCGCGCACGCGTTTGCGAGCTTTCGACTTCTTTCTTCCGCCCTTTCGACGCGCTTTCCAATGGCACGAGCCAAAACTAACAAAGTTTCTAATTGCCCGTGATTGCGCGCCCTCATTTTACCCCGTGTTTGCTTTTAATCCGTGAATGAAACGAACTCGACTCGCCGTCGTTCGGGCGAATTTCTACATTACGCTTCGCGTGTGCACGGATTCGACGTCTCTTTGCTTTTACCGTACACATATCTGGGATACGGTTTTGTTAGGAGTATATTTGCCGTGGTAGAGAAGCTGATTTTTAACCCCTTTGCAAGTACACTTGTTGACAACGGTTAAGAAACACGGCGACAGTTTGAGAATTCTTTTGTATTGTTTATTTTCTGAAATATATAGCTTGGAGTTAAAAATAATGTGAAAGGGTATCAGTGCATAATTAACCCTTTCACTACTATGGACGTATATACACGTCTTCAAGAGAACCAAGTATTATTTATTATTTTGTTTTATCTTATTGTATTATTTACCTCGTGAAATACATAGCTTAGAATTGAAAACAACACGAGAAGATAACACTGTATAATTAACCCTTTCACTACTATGGACGTATATACACGTCTTCAACAGAACGAAGTATTATTTGTTATTTTGTTTTATTTTATTATATTATTTACCTCGTGAAATACATAGCTTAGAATTGAAAACAACACGAGAGGATAACACTGTATAATTAACCCTTTCACTACTATGGACGTATATACACGTTTTCAAGAGAACGAAGTACTATTTGTTATTTTGTTTTATTTTATCGTATTATTTAGCTCGTGAAATACATAGCTTAGAATTGAAAACAACACGAGAGGATAACACTGTACAATTAACCCTTTCACTATCATGGACGTATATATACGGCTTCAAGAATTCAGCTGACATTAGTTAAAAGTATACGTATATCTTTTCTGTAACACAGTATAATTTCTGCTATCATTCGTACATTAAATATCACCTAGAATATCCAAATATCGTATCTATATGAATAAATGCTACTCTAATCCACAGTTTTAGTTTTCGGTTCTAAGGTGCTGGTAGCAAAAGGGTTAACACTCATACCGTTGCCATGTTCGAATGAAAATTGCCGAAAAACATGCACGCATCGAGGATGCTTGTAAATTTTACGCGTCTAAACGAGAATGACTCGAAGTGGTGGGCAATTTCTGGCCGTCTGAAGATACGAATCGCGTGCTGTTTAAATGCGCAGTCCGATGGTAAAGCGTAATTTATCGGATTAGAGTTGGGTCGTTTGGTTTCTAAGGAGCAACGAGTGCACGGATGCGATACACCTTAGGCGGGAATAAAATCGCCGGGAGTGACGAAGGGTCGCGGCAAAAACGCGCGCTCTCGAAGAGCTAATTTTTCATTCGTCTTCTCGGTCTATTTGGCCCCTCTCTACTACTCCCTTGCATGCTACCACTTACGTGTGTAGATCGGCCAAAGCATCCATCAACCGCGCGGCGCGGCGGTGGTGACTTCGAGATGCAGAAAAACTTAATTACCTTCATTAAGCGAGGCTGCCTGCGTGATCGCGGCTGATCAGTCCCCGATTTCAGCCCGTCCCGCGTCCCTCGATCATTTTCGAACGATTCGTCTTGGATCGCCTGTCAAATCAACATTCCTCTCCTTCGCCGTTGCCACCGAAAATTAATTTCCAAAACCGGAACCACGGTTTTTTCTTCCCGCCCGGTTAACTTCCACTCGGATATCGAATTCGCGAATCTTACGGAGTATTTTCAGTTCGTGTCATGCTGTTCATCTTCTTATTTCTCAAAAACATTTCCTCGAAACAGCTATGAAAGATGTATTATTAATATAATTCAAATCTAGGCTCCAAATTCTATTGCGAAGAATTTTCTCGAAATTATGAAATTTTCCTAGCAGAAAGGGATGCGATCGAATTAAATCAGGCAGGGTGAAGTAGATGCTTCGTCTACTAGTATTTCGCTAAAAAAGATATCTTAAACAAGACCAACGCAAACAGCTTTAAGAAGTATAAAACAGTAAATAATAAATGAACCATAAAATAATCCCAGCGATATCCGTAAATCTAATATTAAACACCGTTGAATTCCATCGTGGAAACATTAGCAATAAACCTCGCGGGGGAAATACTAATAAAAGAATGCTGTTTGTATTTTAATTCGGTCTCGAAAATATTTGCCCACAGAATGGAATCTTAAATCATAATTGAAAGTCAGATCCGTTGTTCCGTGTAATAACTAATGCATGAGGTTGAACGTTAAACGTTGCAGCAGCGAAGAAGAAGAAGAAGAAGAAGAAGAAGAAGAAGCTTCGGTTGAACTCTTAACGCCTTAACCACACCGTATCGACGTACAAAATCTCCCATAACCCGCGACATACGCATTCGCCAGCGTTAGACAATTAAGAGCAGATAACTGTATCAGTTACTGTATCATGCATTAGCCGTATTGTCAGCAACGTCTTCATGGTGCCTTGAACGCGCATGTATAACCCGTCACGACGTTGAATGTGTTGCCCCTGGAAGGGGGCAGGTGTGGAAGAGGAACACGCCGATTAAGGAGGTGTCTATGGGAATTTATGCCCGCGTTAATTCACGGCAGCGGAGAGTTCAGCTTCGCTTGTAACCGCTTCGTGCCGTGCCGCACCGCACCGCGCCGCGCCGCGCCGCATCGCGCTTCGTTATAGTCCTTTGCTCTCGTTTAACGGCGGCCAATAACGAGCCGAGCTACCCAGCGACGCGCGATAATAAAGCAGCAACCGTAATGACAGCAAGAAGGGAGCCTCGTCGCGCCATTACTCTTATCGTCATCTTTCGAAGCGCGTTCCCATTGTCATGTACTGGAAAATTGCCTCCGGCGAAACGTTGCTGAAACACGAAAGGGGAAAATATGCTCGATGCTCGCCGGCTGGCATTCCTTTCGCGCAAACTTAGTTTATCTTCGTTCAGCGATTCACTTACGGGATCGATACCGTGCGAAATTTTCAACGAAACGTTGAATCGCGATACAATCGAAAAGATGAAAAGAAAAATACAAATGTAATAGGGATGGATCTTAGACGCTTTTTGGGGGGGGGGAATGAGGGAGGGGGATGGAATGTTTAAACCTTTGACTTGGAGCGATGGGCACGACGAGTATCGAGGATTATAGTGTAAATTCGAGTCTCTGTTAACACTTTAGCTATCGTGTTTCTTGGGAAGCCTACAAATTGACTGTATTTTATTTCTTACATCTGCTTTGTTTCCGAAGAATCTTTCATTATTATTGTTTGAAATGGGTACGGATAACGCAAGTAAATAGCGTTGCTTAGTTTTCCGTGCTCGAATAAAACAACCGGTGGCGTTTACGCATTTAACTCGCGAGCGGTAGATAAAGCGTTACGGTTCCATTTGTTTACACGCGTTCGTAAAATTCTGGGTCCTGACGAGTTTCATCGATCTACGATACACGTTCCTTTAGATTAGTTTTCTAAGTTCTCGCGTGCGATACGTTCCTCAAACTCAACAATCGTCGTGTACGCATCCGCAGTGTTTTCAGAACGTGACAGAATATTTTGAAAATATTCGTCCCTCGGTTGGACGATCGCCGTAATCGATGCAGAAACAAAAGAAACGCGGTGGGAATGTGAAACTAGCAGCACGTCCCGATCGCGAGCAATAATATAATTGCTACGGTTTATTTTTGAATTTTGGCGGAGTCGAACGATGGCAAACAGAAAGAAAAAGTTGCCCGTGGCTGTTTTCTGCCTGCGCACGAACACGATGGAGAAACGTTCAGACGTTTCGACCTTTGTCGGCGAAAGAATATTTCAGTAGCAATCATATCGGTAATTCGCCGGCTGATTGTCCCTGACCGCAGCCCGATCCACGAATGGGCATCGTTCCTTATTTTATTCCGTCCTTATTTGGAGAAAGATAAACCCTAACGGACCCACGGCTGGCCAACATCGTGGAGGAGTATCGAGTGGGACGAGGTGGAAAAGGATGAGATCAAAGGATCAGCATAAACGATCCAATCAGTCGAGTAATTCGCCGTGATTGCGTGGTATTCGCGCTGACGGACCGTTCTGCTACCGTGCGGAATATCGTCCGGCTATCTTAGAAAACAATCGTCCAATTGAACGGTTGATAACAAAAACGACACCTCTCCATTTTTATCCTTTTGTAGAAGAGCAAAGAAATACAGTAGCTTTGGATTAGTTGTTAATTTATTCACAAGGAATTCTATTAGGTGTACCAATAATGAATTCTTCTTTTTGCCAAGTTCAGTATTTGTTTTAAAATCCAATTTAATAGTTAATAACCAAAATGACACCTCTCCATTTTTATCCTTTTGCAGAGGAGCAAAGAAATACAGTAGCTTTGGATTAGTTGTTAATTTATTCACAAGGAATTCTATTAGGTGTACCAATAATGAATTCTTCTTTTTGCCAAGTTCAGTATTTGTTTTAAAATCCAATTTAATAGTTAATAACCAAAATGACACCTCTCCATTTTTATCCTTTTGCAGAGGAGCAAAGAAATACAGTAGCATTGGGTTAGTTGTTTATTTATTCACAAGGAGCACCATTAGGTGTATCAATAATTAATTCTTCTTTTTGCCAAGTTTAGCATTTGTTTTAAAATCCAATTGAACAGTTAAGAACCAAAATGACACTTGTCAATTTTTATCCTTTTGTAGAATACCAAAGAAATACAGTAGCTTTGGATTAATCATTAATTTATTAACAAGGAACACTATTAGGTGTATTAATAATAATTAATTCTTCTTTTTGCCAAGTTCAGTATTTGTTTTAAAATCCAATTGAACAGTTAATAACAACGAAAAAGGACACCTGTAATTTTTCCAATCGTTGCATACCGATTTCTTTGGGTGGCGCGCGTCCATCTATAAGCGATCGTTTAGGCCTATTTTTCTACGGTAAAGATTACACTTCCACCTTGCGTGGCTTATTAAATTAGGATGATACGCTGTCCCACGTCTCGGACAATTACGATCCGATGGGTGTTTTTAAAGATCATCGTCGAGGCTGGCACGGTCAATTAGCGATCGGGATCGTCACCCGGGTCCGCGTATCGTATTTCCAACGTGGGAGGTCCACGGTATCTCTTCCGAAAGGATGAACCCGTGGAACTTCGTAAGAGGCTTCCATGGTATGCCCTGTGCGCCGCGTTCGGAAATCCTTGGATTACCGTGGAATCCGGCAGAAAAATTTCTCGCAACGTTCCTACGGCGACAACCTTATTGAATGTCGATGCCGCGACCGCAGCAGATCGTTTCTACAAAAGGAGCACACCGGTGTACACGAAAAACTACGCTGCATCGATTGCGTTTTGCGTTGGAAAACCACGCTGCAATCGGATCGTTCGTATGCCGACAATTATAATTGATCGAATAAGGGTTGAAGATCGAAAAGAAGAAGGATAAGGGATGATAAGGGGAAGGATAGGAATTCAAGGTAAATAGAATAGTGGATGATAAGGAGGAGGATAAAGATTTAGAGGAAAATAATATGAGATGATAAAGAGAAGGAGAGGACTTCAAGATAAATAGAATAAGGCTGAAAAGGGGAAGGATAGGAATTCAAGATAAATAGAATAAGGGATGGAAAGGAGAAGGATAGGAATTCAAGATAAATAGAATAAGGGATGAAAAGGAGAAGGATAGGAATTCAAGATAAATAGAATAATGAATGAAGAGGAAAAGGATAGGAATTCAAGATAAATAGAATAAGGGCTGAAAAGGGGAAGGATAGGAATTCGAGATAAATAGAATAAGGGCTGAAAAGGTGAAGGATAGGAATTCGAGATAAATAGAATAAGGGATGAAAAGGAAAAGGATAGGAATTCAAGATAAATAGAATAAGGGAAGAAACGGAGAAGTATGGGAACTTAAGGTAAATAGAATAAGGGATGAAAAAGAAAAGGATAGAAATTCAAAATAAATAGAATAAGGATGAAAAGGGGCAGGATAGGAATTCAAGGCAAATAGAATAAGAGATGGAAAGGAGAAGGATAGGAACTGAAGATAAATAGAATAAGGGATGGAAAGGAGAAGGATAGGAACTGAAAATAAATAGAATAAGGGATGAAACGGAGAAGGATAGGAGTTCAAGATAAATAGAATAAGGATGAAAAGGAGAACGATAGGAATTCAAGATAAATAGAATAAGGGATGAAAATGAGAAGGAGAAGGATTAAAAAGAAGAAGAATAAGGTGTGAAAAGGATAAGGATAAGGATTAAAAAGAAGAACGATAAAGATTGAAAGGAGAAGAATGAGGGATGTAAAGAAGAAAGTTGCAGATTGAAAAGAAAAAGAAGATTAAAGGATGAAAACGAGAAGAATGGGGATTAAAAAAACGAGCAAGGGTTGAGAAAGAGGATACAGATTGGAAATTACTATAACATCGATTATTCTAGTTCTTCAAATGCTTCCAAAGATTACTTAACTTTCGTGTAACTGTTAAAGGAACCGAAATCGTATAGACACACAACGATACATAAAATAATATGTCTAACGGTAATTCGAAGAACTTAAAATTAATAAGCCATTAAACAGCCAATTTAAGAATGAAAATTGAACGAACGAACAAATACATAAAAGTAGAATCGCTATTTTAAAAGCTACCGTAATTAAATGTTCCCGGTTATTCCGGGAACCTTTGTTCCTCCAACAGATTCGCATTTACATATTACCGAAAGAATCTTTTGCTAAACTATCAACGATGATTCCTGGAACTGTTCGAAACCGCGTGATCGATGCTCGCCGATAGGCTAGGTTTCCGTTTGTAACGCGACCGTCGATTACGTACGTAGCGTGAGCAATTAACGAGAATCATCGGTATACATACATCGTAGTCGTACGCAAATGGAAGAGGAAGGTGTCCACATGTCCGCGACGGACGAATTCGGGTGCGATCATGCAAGAAATCTGGCCGAACGAACTGGAAGGGACGGGGATCCCGTAACACGATCGGGCCAGTACGATCGCTTCGGTGATCCCTCACCGGGCGCGCGTATGTAAACGTGAAATCGTGATACGAGATCGTCGCCGGTCGCCCGGAGAAACCGGCACACTCGTCCTCGCCTCTTTACCAGAAACGAGATGAGTGTCGACCTGTCCCGAACGATTAGAGCGTTCTCGTGACGCGAGACAACGGAAACCAGAATTCTATGAAGATTAAACCTTATTCGTTGCTCACAGTGAGCTCTCGGCACACAACGATGCTCCGTTCTGTTTTTACCGGGCTCTTTTTCCCTTTAATTATCCCGCGTCGAGGTACAGGATATTGATATTGTTGTTAAAATGTGGCGTGAACCGTTAACGAGCCACGCTAAGTTTTGTCTTTTTATATATATATATATATAATTTATTCGTCTTTTGGCAAATACGTATTTCTGTACTATTGTCAACGTTACGAGTGGATTGCGGATTTTTATGCATTCGTGCGAAATTTAAAATGCGAGAAAAATAAGATGGTTATTTTTCATGAAAAACAACGAACTGTTCAAAGTAAAGTACACGGTGTTGTATTTAAGAACGAATCAATCTTTACCAATGTCTCGTTTCTTTAACTGTGCTTACAAAAATACGAATTTGCATGAAAATCCGTAACTCAATTATGAGACATCCTTCGAATATATATATTCCTTAGAAATCATTCTCTTTTAAGCGAAGAAAAGCATCGTACTCTATACGGCCGATTCAACTGCCTGAACAGAATCTTCGTTAACGCGAACAAATATCAACAGTTATATTTCTTCGGTTCCTATTATAGATTCATTTGCGACACACTTCGTCGCGTTAATTCACCGCTGTCTTTTCTTCTCCTTCTGTGATCCATAGGATTAATTCCCGTTCAATAAATAAATAAATAACAGTCACCTAACAGAAAACTTGCATCGTGGAAGAGTTACAAAACCAATGTAAAGGGACGAAGCTAAAGGGTTATCCAAAAGTACCTTTATCATGTTGAATTAGAATATCCTTCAAACGTCACGTTTGTTAGTAAAATAGAGGTGAAAGGAATAATAATTGAAACGACAACGAACGAAGATAATAGAAATAGAAAACAGATTAGGAAAGGGTAAAGCGGAAAGGGAAAGAAAAAAAAAGTGAAAGTAGGTGTTCCTGTAGAATTATTACTAATGCTAAGCTAGCAAAAGCAATAATGCCCAACGTTCCTATATATCTGATAGACTAAACTAAGGCGATAGAAAGATGTGTCTGGATTTCGTTACACGAAGTCACGAGACTTCGTCGCCAGGCAAAGCCATAAACAGTCTCGTCAAGAAAAGCGCACCCCAACCTTCTTTTGGGTGTTCGTCCCATTCGGTTTCGAGAACTAGAAACAGCGAGACGTGTCTTTTTAAAGCCGTATTAATAAAGTGAGACTAAAAGACATAAACTGCTTCATTATATCATAACCCATTTCCAATAGTTCCTATAGTCTATTTTGGATAACTCTATATTTTGCGTACACGCGAATGGAAGCTCGCAGCGTCTTGGCCGCAATTATTTTCTCGGTGCATTAGAGCAGTTACCGAAGCCATTGTCACGAAAGCCGCGTTAAAATGGTTTATTCGGCGAGCTGTGCAGGCGGGCAAAGTTGTGCGGCCTCTGCTACATAAGCCGTGTGACAAATTGGCGACCGTTAACCGGACAAATGCTCAGACCCGTGGCCATTCGAATCGAAAATTTGCAATCCTTTATTTAGTCAACAAGCTGGAGGGACACCCGGTTCCTCCTTTTGTCGCGACACCCTCCATTAGACCTAGCCGGCCCTTAAACGACAGTTTCTAGTCCCAGGAGAGTTTTCTCGCTCGAATTCGTCGATCTTGCGAGCGATTCGCAACGGACGATCGTCGTTTACAAAGAGTTCCTTTCTAAAATCATTTGCGGCGAAGTTGTAATTTGTAATATTCTTTGTCGCGTTCCTTCGATCCTCGCTTATTATTATTGGCTAGTGGATTCAAATATATAATAGGTATTATACACAGTGATGCTCATAATTATTTGAAAGATGGAACGTTTATAATTTGCTTCGATTTCGTTATAAAATGTAAGCAAATTTTCTGCTAGTTAAAAGTAGCTCAGGTTAGCCACGATTAGAACAGTTGTCTTTGTTTTTTATTGGCAATCGATTGCAATTATGCGCGTGTTAAAGCTGTATTATTAAAGCAAGGTGTAGGTATGGAATTTTTAGGTCGGTCGAATAATTATTATCGAGAGAAACAAATTTTACATGGGATTCTTAAGACATTCGGAACTTCTTAATTTCTTAAAAATTACAATATCTACAATACTTATCTGTAAAATTATAATATCTATAATACGTATCAATAAAATTACAATATCTATATTACAATATCTATAAATCTATACAATCAGGACAGATTGCATAAAATGCGAGATCATTTGTTAAAAGTATACGTGGACCATTCTCATAACTTACAATTAGTATTGTTTCCGTGGTCATTCGTACATATCGTACAATAAATTATTCAGAGTATTAAAATATTCATACTCGTAGCGTTTCGACGTCGATAAGAAGTGCCTCCGTTAACGCATTGAAACTGCTTGCAATTTTTAACCACCGTAGCGAAAGAGTTTAATTAAATAGTTCATCTTTTCAATTCGCGAGAGATCGATCGCCTCGTAAGACGTTTAGTTTCGATTGCCGGAAATAATATCGAACGCGCGATGCGAATAAAAATTACGCGCTCCGTTAAGACACGTGGGTAAGAGCGCGCATGTTTCAAGAGCAACGTATCGATGCGCAGTTGTAAATTACTCGTAAAGGGAGAGAGGAACAGCTGCGCAGATCCATGCATAAAAGTTTGGATTGATAAGATCGATGGTTCATCTTAGCGACGAGGCAACATGGCAAGGGACGATTCAGCTGTTTCTTTCTTTACGATTTCAGTTGTGTTCCGTATCCTCTTTTTAAATTTCCATAAATTACGACTTGTAAACGCGGCGTCAAGGTGGCTTGGCTTGGCTCGACGTTTAAAGGGAAAAATTATAAATTGAGGCCAGCTATTCGATTATCTTAATGAAAATACTTTCACATTTCCACGTGGGAAGCGATATTACCCGGCAGCATTCGCGTTCGTCTAGCGATCGAGCATTAACACTGCCGCGCGAACACCGTGCGAGGCGGACTTTTTAAGATATACACGAAGATTACATTCCGCTGGACGTGGAAAAGTTGCGGTCGCAAGGCGAAACGACGCGAGTCGTATGTTTGTTTTAAGTTTCGAGTAGAATTGTTAAATGTCGCACTTTGGCGAATTGCATTTGCTTTCGGGGCAGAAGGAACTTACGTTTTTGCAGTTTGTTTAATGAGTACATAGATTCTACAATTTCCCGTTTCGCATCGTGCACGAGAATGAAAAATAGAGTAAATGACTTACGTACTGTCACTGTTCCTATAAGTTACGATGTAATGTTTGTACTTTCCTTTATATCACATTATATATATTTATATATGTATATGTTGTAACACATATTTATAGGTCGCCGTCATTTAACGCACAATGTGTAAAACCCTATACTTACATGTCCCCGCAATTTTAAGAGCAGTCAAGAAAAAAACATATTTTTATGTCTCCAATAACAAATAAACTCCACTTTCTTAAAAGAACGAATCATTCTTCTACCGTGCTTTCACTTACAAGCACGCGAGTAACGTTTGCCTGTAAAGCAGTCGCAGTATCATGGAAACCAACGAAAACCCTTAGTATGGAATATTGCCACGGCGAACGAATCCCAGCTACGCAGCCGAAACTTTTTACGCTGGAATCAAAGATTGCGTTCCGTTAGACGCGGGAAATATTGCCCGTTTTACGGCCACGAAACGGTAGAAACGAACGAAAAGCTTAGGGCTAGAAGATTGGCACGGCGATGGTGGAACTTTACGTCGTGGTGCGATAAGTAAAGACGTGATTCGGCTTGTGAGACTCGCGAGTAGGAGTAGGAGCAAGCTCGGAGTCACCGCGCGTATGATGTAATACAGCGATGGTAAGATCAAAAGTTCGCAATCGACGTAGATACGAGCACGATGCCGAGTCGTCGTCTGTAATAGATAGAAAGATTACATTGCCGATTGGCACGGGAGGATAACATTTTCTCCTCGCGGCGAGTGAGATTAGTGCAAAATTACAGAGGCCACAGCGTAGAGACGTGCCTGGACGATCGCGAGTCTGCCTTTCGCGCGAATCATTCTACTGGCGCGCCGTTTTGCCCCGAACCGAACGGGATGCGTGTAACATAAACGTCGACGAAACATGGGATAGACTTTATTCATTATTATATAGAATATAAGATATAAGGGCTAGTTGCAAACGATTATAGGATAATATTCTTGGGACCTTCCCCTTTAATTCAAGCCAAGGGGCATTGAAATTGAACGTCTAGGAGCGAAGAAATTAATATTTTTCATCAGATACTTTCTGAGTAATCTACCATGGCGCGATATATTTGTTTATAACAAATGAAGTGCAAGGGTAAGTTGTAAAAGATTACGGGATAATATTAATGGGACCTTTCACTTTAATTTGTGCCAAGTGGCATTGAAATCGGACGTCTAGGGACTGAGAAATTAATATTTTTCTTCGGATACTGTTTGAGTAATCTACCATAACGCGATGTATTTGTTTATAACAAATGAACTGCGATAGCAAGTTGCAAAAGGTTGTAGGATAATATTCTCAGGACTTTCCCCTTTAATTTACGGCAAGGAGCATCGAAATCGTCCCACTAAAAGCCGAGAAATTTTGTTATAGAATATGTTGCAACGCAGACAAGTAATCTTGTATCTGTTACACAAACCGACATGCTAATATACGTAAACATTGTTTCTATTTAAATATCAACGTTCCAAGTGACAATAATAAAGACATTGGAATTTGTTGTGCATCTCCGATGAATTAATAATCAATTCCTTATATTTAACATACGAAACAAATCGTCATAAATGAACTCGATGTTAAACAATATTATGCTCCAAACCGGAACACGATCTCCGCGTTGAATACATTCTTCAAATAGTTAAACAAAGTTCCGCGCGAACCTTAAAGTGTCAGCAATTTGTACATCGACCCTCTCCTATGCTTCGCCAATGCTGTAATATAATAAACGCAGACCAGTACGCACGGAACTTCTTCAGACGTCGATGCTTATCGTCTCGGCACCGAATGCTCGTTGATTCGGGGACGCATCTTGATGTTGTTTTTTAACGCGTTTCAATCAGCCTGCCGGTGGAGATAAAAATCGTTAACCGTGGCGTCGTACGTTGTCGGCGTCTCTCCCTCCTCCCCCTTCTATCTTTCCAATCCGATATACCATCGCGTTACGTTACAATTTGGCGATTTTAATTTACTCAATCGCGATGGTCCGCGTCGTTCGTCTTTCCTGGCGGCGCGGCGCGGCGCGTATAAATTCAATTAAGCCACGCCAAGCTGCAGCCGCGTCGCGAGTTCCAACGCGAGTGATAATTGTCGAGCATTGTTTTGAGAGCCGCTGGGCTACAGATGTCTCCGGCTAATTAGTAATTAGGCGGGCGCAAGGCCGGAATTATACCTTTCGGACCAACTGAAATGAAACACAATTCATTATCTCGACCTCGTACCTTTAAGCACGCTGCCAACGCGGAATGCGCTCGTGCCCTAGAGGAGACGCATCTCCTTTCTCACCGCGTCTACCGCTAAGCGTAATTGGACGTTAGGCGAACGGAATACGTCCGCAGCTGCCCCGTTTGCGTTTCAAAGGAAAATTCGAATCGCTAATTGTCGGGTGCAGATTTTTCTTTTCCCGTGTCTGCCTGGTTCAAATGCACGCCTCTTGCGACTTCTCGTTTGTCTTTCACTTCTTTTCGTGCCGATGCAGAAGCGGAACACGGTTCAACCCCTTGTCTTACGATTATTTTATTACTCAGGCATGTTAGCCGATGCTGATCACTGATTTCGTATAAAGTTACGTATAAACGATTCGAATGTTTTAGGCGATATTTGGTTTTGTAACGCGAAGCCTAGCTGTACTCAATTCGTGGCCGTATGTTTGTTTCAATTTCAAGGGTCGCAGTAATTTTTTAAACAAACGCTTGGTTCAATTTGGGTTTCGAGGTCTATGGTGTAAATTATTATATCACGATGTTGTGGCTCGCGTAATATTGCAAAGAAAATATGTACAGTGGCTTAATACAAAAAGTATTAGACACACCACTGTATCTTTGCATTTAAGTACTACTTAATTAGATTCAACTAGGGTAGATATAGCAATCACTGCCACTTTAAGGTTCGCGAGTAACTTTATTTAATTATTTTAGAACGTCGTTAACATAAAGATCGTTCCAGTTTGGAGCATAACATTGTTCAACGTCTCTTTTATTTATGAACGTTTTCTTATACGTTAAATATAATAAATTCATTACTAATTCAATGAAAATCAACAACAAAGTCCAATATCCTTCGTACTGTCACTTGAAAGCTTCTCAATTAAATAGAAACACGTTTTTACATACATTAACACGTCAGTTTGTGTAACAGATACAAGATATATAATAAACGTCGCGCCTTGCTTAATTATCACACGTTCCACACTTTGTAATTACATTAGTCATGATTTAATATTCAACAGCACATTTACTTCCCAATATTTACATATAAATATTAAGTGTACACGAATAATACAACGTCTGTGCGTTGTTACGTAAACCCACGCGCAAACTTACCGTTCTTTATGCGTTACTTTGCCATTAAATAAGCGAATTAAAGTGGCAGTTATAGGGTACACTGACAATAATTGGGTTAGGTTTGGGTAAGGTTTGGGTTAGGTTTGGTTTGGCTTAGGTTACCTTAACCTAAGCCGAGCCTAACCTAACCCAAACCTAACCCTAACCCTGACAAGTCACGAGGCAGTTTACGCAATCCAGCGACTTATCGCGAAAGGGAAGCAGAAAGTCGGGGGTGTGCTACGAGAAAAGGTAGAAACCGATTTACCCCACGATACTCCGCGGCCAGTCCCAGCTGCCCATTGCGGAGGGGTAAAGGCCATTAAAGAGGTTTGTCCCGAGACCGTTGTTTACGCGGCGGAAGTGGGCTATAATCAGGCCGTGGTGCACAAAACCACAAGGCAACGATATTACTGTCATTTGAAGCGGGTCTCTCTCCCTGTTCTCGGCGGACGGGGAATCCTCCCTCGCAACGAGGAAAGGGGCAACCCGTTCGAGAGCTGGAAATTAAATGCCTCGGATTGTTCCGTCGTTATTAAGGGCAAAGGAGAACGCGTAATTACCACCGATCGCGTTTGACTGGTGGAAAAAGCTGCTCGCGATTGCGAACGTTCGTGTCGCTGGACAACGGACACAGATCTCGGAATGATCTTCTCCGGCCAATCATCGGAACCTGGCCCTTATTATCAATCTCGAACGAGCTTCGAGGCGGTTTGATACGGCCACGGGAATCGGCGAAAATTAAGCGTCTCTCTTTCTGAATCGTTCTTCGCGATTATGGGTTAATACCGTTTTGCCCATTGGTAATAATATATTTCACGGCGATTGCTTCGGTGGCGGATTCGAATAGTCTATCTCTTCTTCCTTGCGGAGAATAATTTCGTAAAATATTGCGCCGCGTTTGGGAAAATTTCTTGGACTTATAATTTAATCTATTTAGACTTGGGATTATTTTAGGTGGAATTTTATGGGATTTTAAACAGATGCACTTTATTTCGAAGCTGTACGGTATTAAAAATGGTCTCAACTCGATTATAAAGAATGGTGACACGTATCGTAAATCCGTCGACTTTTCTTTTCCACTTCGGCTAGCTTTAAATCTAAATTATTACGTTGCTTAAATTCTTACGATTAATCTTAATTTTTCTTTCCACTCTAAGGGCTTTACCCCTGTTAATAAATAATAAGTAAAGTAAAAGATACTTGTATAGGTGTTAGAAATATTGATAATAGTCGACGAACGTAATGATCAGAAGTTTCATCTAAGGGTTTATTCTAAAGTAGTATAAAATAGGTACAAAAATTTCGTCGATAAATGTTTATGTAAGTGTGCATATTTATCTGTGTTCAGTCGATCAAATTTTCATCGCAATCCAAATATGAAGCTGCTTAAAGTGTTTATCGTAACGATAAGCAAAGGAATATATGTTTTTTTAACTGTCGAAGCAAAATGGAAAATAATCGTAGCGAAATGAAAGAAAGAGAAAGTGATTGTTCTATTACGCTGTGACTTTTTTGTCACCCTATTAATTCGAATACAGTAGTCGTTTCTCTATTAACCCCTTGCACTGTAACAACGAGTCACACTCGTGGTACATACAGTTATAGTGCTCTAAATCCGGTAAACGTGCATCGTATTTGCGTTAAACTTTAACTGTAACCGCGACAACAATTTTAATTCACGAGGTTAACGATTATCGAGTATAATTCACGTAAAACAATTCAGCGTTCTGCATGCGATGGAATATTAGAATAATAAGTTACCCTACGTTACAAAGTGTGATCCATAAAAAATTAGTAGATCAAGTGGTTAATCTATAAATCAACAAGCAAATTTTAAGTCACCTAAAATAGATAAAAAAAAATATGCGTGTATATTATTTACGCATTTTGTTGCCTCGAAAGAAAGGCTACTAAATTTATCCTTGGTTATTCGCGGCCATCGCTATACGCGCTTGGAAATCTCTTCCTTTAATGCTTCGGCAAACGTTTTTGGATTATTATCGAAGTTCGCCTGTATTACTTCGGCCGCGAAAAGAAAAGAAAGGGAGCAACAGCGGCAATGGCCGATCGTGGCGAAATGGTCTTGCCATTACTTTAATTGGAGGCGCATTTTATCCACGAAAACTGCTGCGCCGATTGCGCACGATTTCACGGAACGTTCAATTGGAGATCGTGATCAAGCTCGGGCCGTGCTTCGATTATTATCATCGTCCGATCATTACCGTGCCTAGTCGCGGTCGTTGTAAAGCAAACTGAAGCGAGTCACCCGAAATTAAATGTCCCCGAGAATGCTCCGTTGCGAAAGGCATTTTTAACGAAATCCCCGTAGACAATGATCATATTGGGGGGGAAAAAATAGTCGAACGAGGCACGATGTCTCGTTGTTGGTTGGTAATGGAATAGATCCAATTACCGGCGATGTCATTTGGCTCGGAAAAAGGCTTTCACGATGACGACCTATTGCTTGGATCGTGGTCAATCAATTATCGGCAAATTGCGGACCTTTTTGCAAACTTCTTGCGAACGGAGAAGCGGAAGCTAAACACCGAGATTAAATCTTCCGTTGTTCCGCGATAAAATATTCTTATCCGATTTCGTTGCGAAGCATTGGAGAAAATTGAAGGTTAATTATTTTCCTTGCGATACCTTTCCTTTTTATTCTCATTCTTTGTATGTCTTTTTTGCGCGTCGCACGCATTTTTTCTAATCCTTTCGCTATGGAATGTTAAAATTGAGAACTCGAAGCATAAATAAGGATCGCTTTTATTAACCTGTTAGTTTAGTTTAGTTTAGTTTGTTCTACTTTAGTATAACAATATAAAGGAATATTTTCCAAGTACAGCATTCGAATTCGTATGATTTATATTAGAATTAATATAAGAATAATATAAACATAATTTGGGGGTTGTATGCGATTAATTATACTGTAGCATTGTTATACGAATCGACGAAGAAGCAGCGTTGCAATATAGTAAAGATATACGTACGCTTTTAACCCTTTGCCCTCGAAAGTACTCCTCACAGGCGCTGCCAAGAAATATTCGCATTACGACAATAACAATATAACGTTAAAAATTGCTCGCCCCTTAAACGTTGCCTCTAAATAAATCACACACGTATTACACATCCGAACGAAGTCAAAAAAGCCCTTGCTTCTGAAAGCTGTAGCCAAGAAAAAGTTCCAAATGCAAAGGGTTAACAAATGATTGTACAATTTCCCGAAGGCGTATATACGCGTCCTTAGAAAGGGTTAAAAGGACACGGCTAATTACCGTCCCAAACAAAATTCGACCGTTCGAATTATACAGTTGTGGTTCCGGTGTTTGTCGAACCGCGTGGTCGAGTCATATTTCACCCTTAGCAAAAGTCCACAGCGAAACGCGTCTCTTTCTCGGTGTGACATCTTGCTCATCGATCGGCAATAATGTGCGGTACGCCGTGAATGATGCCTTTTACGATCTCTCTCTCTCTCTCTCTTCCTCGGTGCGGCTTAATTTATCGTTTTATGGTCCTTTCGGGGGCTGCGGAGTCGACCGTAGTAGCGCTGCTGGAGAACCCCATCGGTGTTTCGGATGGGCCGAACCAGCCAGCCAGAAAAGAGAGAAAAGAACGAGGAGGATGCGAAACGTTCGCAGTGGAAGAAGAAGAAGGATCCTCGGCCCGGTGGAATTGCGGGGGTGAAGGATGGAAAAGAGCGAAGGAGGATAGAGGGATGGAGAGGAAGAAAGACAAATGAACCGCGAAACAAAAGGGCATCGGCGCAATAGATGGAGTGGGGTTTGGCCAGTCGACGGTAAGAGGGTAAAGAAGAAGGGATGAGGGGGCAGCTAGGAGGCGTGGCACATGCGGTATTAAGCAACCCGCGCCACCGCATTGTAAAGGGTAAAGTGTTATTGTTTGCGACCGCCGACCGACTTGAAGCTCGAGTTAATTGGATTTAAAAACGAATTGTTTGCCCACCTACCCACTGCCACCGGCGCGTTTCCATCGTTCGGAGGATCTTTCCTAGCTTCCTTTTCCCAAATTTTATCTAAACTGCTGCATATATGGCTGTTAATGTTTTTTCGGTGGCCGAATAACGCGTTGCGATTTAGAAGTCGATGACTTTACAATTGGACACGATTGTAGCGCGTGGTATACGATAAGAGAGCTCGTCGATTGTCGTTTGTATACTATTTGTTTGTAAGGACTTAATTAATTAACGTTAGTAGACCTACATACCGTCGATAATGATTGCACTTAAATAGGGGTGTGATTACTTCAGTATTAAAAATGACAGCTGAAGCGGCACGGTATTTTGCTGGCTAGGTTTGTTCTTTGCCGATAAAGGTGCGTTTTAACGCGACATTATAAATTAGGACATTTGTTACCTTTACGTTTGGACACTTCAATTGTTCATTTTGAAAGGGACGTAATTTCAATTATCTTTGAACCCTTGCCTTACAATTTTTATACTACTGTATTTACATAATTTAGCACTAACGGATCACAGTTTTCGTATCTCTTTGAGATATTAAAATATTCTACACAATTTGTATTTAACGATGCTCAATCTTCCAAAGTGAGACTAAAAGTAGAATAAAAATAGTACTCTATAGCAAACAGAACTTACGTTTAATAAACTTATCTATAATTCGTGTCACGAGTGTGACTTGTTATTATAAGCCAAGGGGTTAAGTTGAGATATTTGAGGAGTTGCGTCTGAATGAATTTAAAAGTATTAGTGATAGCATGGTAGCATAATACTTTCGTGTTTCTAGAAGAGTGTAATTCACTAAATCACCTTACTTATTAATTATCATTGTAAATAATAATGGCTATAAATGGCTATAAATAGCTATAAATAATACTATATTATAACAATGGCTATACATGGATTTAAGGCATTTCTAATTAAACAAATGGATAATTCATCCGAATTAAAACAATATTGACGGAACACGTAGAAAGTTTAGTAGTCGATCAGGGTAAAGCACACAGTTTTCCAATTATTCCTGGTGTAATAACCTTCTCTAAATTTCACCTTCTCTATGGATGAATCTGCAGTAATCATCCAAAATGATGCTTCGCAGTTCGTAGGTGATTATTATTAGGGTGCGTATATTTAAGCACGTAAAACATGTAACCAAAGTATGTATATTATTTATAAAATATGCATGTATACATGAAACATGTAACATATGCGAATATACGAGTACTATGTATTAACTTCTTATTCAACACTTTTCTTGGCAGCAAGGAGCAATATAGTAGCAAGATCTTGAGTTTCTCAAAAGAAAGAAAACCTCCTTAACGAAATACAAAGTCATCGCAGAGATATATCTATCGTGAATGTATAGTAACATCGTTCGTATACATTATTCATGTAATATATTTTAATCGTACAACTGTACACGCGATAATTGTTAATCGTAATTGTGCTTACTAATAGTCTAACGGGGAACGCGACGGTAAATAACTAAATAAAGAAGAGAAGAACAGTGGTATGAAAGATAGGGTCGCTTCTGAAGATACGCGCGTCCTCCTCGGACCATTAAATTAATTACTGTCGTGTTGCGAAAGGGAACGATGCGTGTTCCAGTTAGCGTACCTTCGTCGCTCCTTTCCGTGGATTTTAATTAGCAAACGCTAAATTATGCACCGCGTTGCCGCGTACGAGATGCAGTTAGAAATTAATGGCTACCGTTAATTCGCAAAGTCAATAGTGTGAATTTCCTACCGCTCGCGTAGGACAGTAAGATAACGCGGTCGATGTGCCGGGCTTTAATTGAATTAATGGGCAGCGATTAATTAGAGCTTAGTGGCTGTTCGTGAGCAAGCCTGGCCCAAGAGTAATCTTTGTTCCCGGTGTCAATTAAGCCCCGCGATAAGCAACGCCGGTTTGTATACTCGTTCAACACGCGAAATCTCTTTCACGATACTTGCTATTATCTGTATACTAGAGACGTTGGAATCTTTGAATATTCGAGTAGCTTCGAAATCCGAAGGAATTCGAAATGAACACGAGCCACGACTAAATTATTTTTGTCAATAAACATAGATAATAGTCGTGATCTTCCACATTAAATCGTCTCGTTAGTAACGTCGTTTATTTCGTTTAACTTCAAGTGCAAATAATTATGTTAATACTTGTACGATTCGTTTTCAATCATCTTTCTATAGTCCTTCTGATTTCTCAGGAAATCTTTGGATTTCTTCTTCAAGTAACTTTGAATAAACTTTGAAAAAAGTGATGTTAATTATAGGATGACTTAATATGATTTCTAAAGTAAAATCAGGGAATTCTAGCACTGTGTAGGTAAAAATTAGTGAATCAATCTTTCTGTCGTTGATTGTAAGATTAACTTCTTGCTCCACGATTATTTTATTATCTACTTCCGCTAGTGTTAGTATCATGCCACATACAAATCATATAAATATGCATTACAAGTAACTCTAATCAAAGAATTCCCAGTCTTATAAGACAACGCTAAAATTAGTGTTCGAATTCAATCTTTCCCTCGAATCTGTGCCACAATAATAATTTCTTGCACCCAAATGGATTTTCACCCGCGCAAATAAATAAACAAATACTTCACCGAACGAATCTATCTCGTTATCGTACAGCAAGAGTTTAAACAAATTACTTTCAGCAAAATAACGTAATCATTTTTGATCGAACCATCAACGATTAATCCATTCTTCCATAAAATCATCCTGGTGTCTGTACGTATACTATAGCGAACGATCAAATCCACGAAAATCTGCGCGTACCCGATAGATCCGTGCATCTCCTGCGCAAGGATCTCCAAAGATGCTCGCCTGAGCCGCTGTTCGCTTAACGAGTCGTCCAAAGCAGCTGGCCCTAAGTGAAATTAATCGACTCGGATAAGTTAGCATACGGATAGCAGAGCGTGAAGGCAAGTAGCACGGGCCACCGCCCGCGTACGCCCGCGTGTTCTCGCGTGCATTACACGCGTGTGCGTGCTCGTAGAAGAGAAACAGGGGCCTCTCTCCTCTGTACGAGTGCACTATCCTGCTGCACGGTCGCTTGCATAAAAGGCCAGGTCTGCACATTGCCTTTATGATGCAAAGAAGGCCAGCATTAGCACGGTAACAATGCCTCGTCCAGTACCCCTCTCCCTATATCCCCCCCCCCTTTCCCTCATCTTTTACCCTCCCGCAACCCCTTCGGCGCCCCCGCGGCTCTTATAGTTTTTTTTCGCCTTTGGTAACAGGCTTGTTAAAGTAATAACTCTAATTACACACCGTACGAATACACCTTCTCACCTTTTTGAATGGACTGAGCCGGGAGAGGAGCGTTTCTTTCTCCCCTTTCGGCCCTACCTCTTTCATTATTCTATATCGCGGGCATAGCGGACGAGTTGCTGCCAGTCGAATGTTCCTGTTACTCGCATCCGGTGCAAAATAATGTTGAACGTAACAACGCCGCGGTTTCTGCGCGCATAATTTATACAGGAGGGGGGGGGGGGGATCGAGTTAGGGACGAGCTGCGATTCTTAGGGAGGTGTTACACGCGTTTTATTTACACCTATTGCTACGATTCTACGCGCTGTCTGCCACGATTTCCTAAATTGTTCGAAGTGTAGGTAGTCGATACGATCGGTCGAGGGATCGACTAGTTCGAGGAGCGCATTAATCGTTGCTCTCATTAGTTTGTCTTTGAAGAGCGATTTTTCGCTGGGCGTTGGATAAGAGACGAGAAATTCGAACAAGTCGCGAACAAACCATCGAATGCCACGCTCATGTAAATGCTTTATGTGTTCTTACTGGAATATTTGTTATCATTAATCAGTTTCTTTAGTATCGTGACACCCTTAGTCTACTACGGATGTAAGATCTTCGATCAGGCTTTTGCTTAAGTTTGAGGTGGATAATGGAATGGATTATTAATTGATATGGATTTTTTTGGATATCGTTATGGAGAAAAGAAAATGTACGCATGCGTACAAATGCACACGATGCAAGAAAGACGCGTGTACGAGAGCGAGAAGAAATGTACGGTGTAGCGTGATGTAATTGAATGCACAAATGTGAGACTGATAGGTATACCTATCAGTATAAGCCTATAGGCTCAAACATAATGACAGACTGTGGCTAGGATAATACGTATCTATATATCAATGCAACAGATGTCGTGATAAGTATCCTTAATTTTCAAAGTCGAAGGGTCAATTTGTACCTATACTTTGTAGCAGTAGTCGTAATACTTTATTCGTTTTCCACATAGGAATAGAAATTTTCCTATTATAGGTTTCCCATTATTATTCTATATATTTTTCATCCCTTATTATCCATACTTCTTATCCACACGTCCTCGATACTATAAACTAAATCAGAGTCAAAGCAAGTTTAAATTACAATAAAACACCGCGTGCAAAATAATAACAGCGTAACAAACAATACATGTACGTTGTATGTACATATATTTTGTTCTCATTGGATAATCGAAATTTTCCACAGACGCATAAAAGTTCTTAATCCACCGTTGGTATAAAGAACTTACGATGTACATATATTACCACGATAATTCGCTTATGTCTTTGCTCTTTACCGTCGAGAATAAGAAGGAGCGTAATCGCTGCGAGATCGAATAGATACGAATCACGTGACTACGTACCGATAGATTTTTCCTATTGTATAATAGATGTCGCGATTACGTGAATCTCTTACGGCTACCACGGCAACGACAGTTCGAACCTTCCTCGAATTACGAGTTCAGAAGAGCGTTTGGCGCGCGCACACGCGTAAACTCCGCCGAAGGTTTCTGCAAAAAGGGAACGCGGAACGGAGCTAAGGACATCGTAACGTCCCGTGAAATAAGACCGTTCCCATAACGCGGTACTCGGGTGCAATGGGCCGGATAAATCGTCAATGTGTTTCGCAGAGGAATTTCGTGACGCTTCATTAGGCGAAACCACGGTCGCGCCGCTGTCTCGGTGACAAGTTTGACAAATTATTCCGCAGCGGCCTGCGTGCAGCTTTGCGACCACGTCCTTTGCGTCGCTTGCAAAACCCGTCGGAAAGGTCCTTCAAAAGGGATCAACCTTTCGCGTTAACATCGGCACGGAACAAGCCGATGCTTTTCGAAGAAAGTCATTTCGCTTGGGCCGAGTCTCCGAATCACTGTTTCTTGATTGCGGAATTTTCGCCGACTGGTTGACAAAAAATAATACGTCGCGAGGAGAGAGAGAGAAATCTGTGAATGGATCGTGATTTCAGACTAGGAAACAATATAATAGATTACAATGGTATAATAGATTAGATTATACGATAGTAGATCATTTAATTAAAGAATTATTAAAATAGAGACAAGGATATGGATTAACAGAAATGTAACGATATAAATGTTCGCACTTTTAACTCGTTATTCTTGTAATTACTCTCTCTACACGTTTGCTCTGTGACTCTTTATTATTCGTACCGAAGGTAGACAGTTATTTCGAACGCTAAGTATAACATATAAATCTTAGTTCCCCTAAAGAGGTCTCATATTCTCATTACTCTTGTTCTATTTTTTATTTGGTACGTAAACTTATTTTACGCAACTGTCCTAGGAACCACAGTATATACATTCGTCTCGTTAACCATTTGTACCGTTTTACATCTTAACATTCTATTTCTTACAAGTGGAAAACCAAGCTATAAAATCCGAGAACGCGAGCTAATAGTTCGCAAAATTTTTGGCTTTAAGATGCGTTGTCTGGCAACGTCGACTCGCCGGCAGCGAATTTGTAATTTTCAACGATGCTCGTTTATAAGGGGGTAAAAGTTGCGTTGGGCGTGAAAGTTTTTCTCCAGCTACTTTTGGTAATTAAAATTAACAACCGGCACGCTGCCAAATTGTCTTCTCGTCTCCAATTGGTAGGGGAATGTCGGCCAAAAGCGCGTATACTTAACTTTATCTCTTCCACAAACTGACCTGCTAATATATGTAAAAATAGTTTCTGTTTAAATGACAACTTTTCAAGTGACGTTGGACTTTGTTGTACATCTTCAATTAACTCATAATTAATTCGTTACGTTGAACATGTATGTATCTTACGTGGATCGGATAGTTTAAAGCATTTTATCAATTCGTGTCTTATTTATGAAAGAATCTCCTACGCAACGATTTCGCGCCTTTTATACTGTCCTATTGCAATTGAATTATGTTACCACCAGTCTTAAGGTGCGTTCTCATATACTAAACGAGTGGATACTGTCACTAGTTAGATTAAGGGTTAAGTATTATATTCTCGAGGCAATCGACCGATCATTATTCTTACGTTCTCTCGTTGAACTTTAATAAGTGTCTAATCGGTAGTCCTGTGGTCTTAGAACGACTAGTTTTGTATTTCGACGTCGCGTGCAACCTGCTCGTCGTCTGCATTGTCGTTCTTCTCTTTCCGAGCCTCGTAGACCGTAGACGTGTTTTTCTGTATGTTCACACTGCGCGAAGTGTAACAGTGTAATCGAGAAAACTGTGGATACAATTTTTATTCGCGCTGAATTTCTACCGCCCTTCAACATTGCTCATCAAATGTACTTGTAGCCGGGTAACATTTGGCAAATTGTTCTACGCAAATGGCTAATCAACGATTAATGATAAATAGTAATAATAAATATTGAAGATCTAAAAAAATGTTCATAAATAAAAGAGACGTTGAACAACATCGTGCTACGAACTGGAACGATTTTTACGTTCAATAATTAAAGGAAACTTAAAGCGAGGGTAATTGGTACGTCTACCCTGTTGCTAGAAAAATACGTTACACGGTTTCGGTGGACTTTCCCCTATCTTATGGTTGCCCGGCGATCAGCCTTGCCACTGCAAAATGCAACCGCTTTGAGCGAAGGAAAGGACTGCGATGCTGGGGCATCATCAATACATGTCATCGTGTTATACGCTTATCTTTGCGCGTATATACGCGTATTATATAACTCTGGCGTGCGATGCAGCAGCATTTAGCGTACAACGGCATGCCGCTATTATTTCGCGAATTAATCATATTTTTTGTGCCGCTCGTCAGACGGCCGAGTCTCTTGATGTTCCGTATGCAGATTTCTATTAAACTTTATTTCTTCTACACCCCGGTACTTTGCCATACTCGTTGCTAGCAGGAAATGTTCGCCCGAATCGGGCGCCTCGAGTGACACGTGTCACCGGGTAGAATGAGCAATTTTCTCCCCGTAGCAAAATTCGAGAATCACAAGCATGTCGTCGTCGTCGTCGTCGTCGTGATTTTCGCCTTCCCTGTCGCCTCCCAAATCATCTCTCTCTCTTCCTCTTGCCTTTCGTCGTTATCGAAAATATTTATCCGGCGGCGAGGAAAGAAAAGAAAAAAAAGGGGCAGAAAAGAGGAGAGTAGTAGTTAAAAGATGGCAGTGCTACCATCATCAATATGTGTCACGGGATATGTACTGCTCTTGATATATATAACGCGCGGCACAGCCGCACACCTTTGCACACCGACGAGCAAGTATTTACTACGGGACCGCCTTAATTATCTCTCGCCCTCTCTTTTGGCGTGGCCACTTCTCGGTGTACGCCACGGCGCGTTGCTCGTGCTTTTCTGATATCTGCCGCGATCGCTCTGTTCCTTCTAACGACCGGACACGCCGTATAACCTCGAACCGTTTCTTTCTCTTCCTCCGCGGCCCTGCCGACCGTGTAAAAGACTATCCACGCGTGCGCGTGTGTGTGCGTGTGTTCGAGAGGAACCAATAAGCAGCTGCCGGCTTGAGCCTTCCTTCTCTTATCGTGCCACAGAAAAGGAACCCCTTGACTGATAAGACGCCACGAATTCGAGGGCGCCTCGATTTTTCAACCCGAAAAGATTGCGGTCACTCCGACGCAGATGGTCCCGCCATTAGCCGAGGATCAACGTCAACCAATCGTGTTCTCTCTTAATTAATTCGACGCTTGTCGCGGTCGCAATTTATTGCTACGCTTTGCCTGACCGATGCGAGCATTCGAGATGCGAGTCGCTGATTTTTTTTTAACGGGGGGAGCATTGGATGATGGTACTTGGTTCTAAACTTGTTGTACTTGGAAGCAAATTTAAGTGTAGGTTAAGTAGACTTCGAGTTAAGGTCGCAGCTTTTAGGAGGCGAGGAATTTTAGTAAAAGTTTCGCGTTAGCTTCTTCTGTACATGGTACAATTCATCCCATTTTTATTTACCTTATATTTATTCTCATTTCGTAACGAACTTTCGTTTGACCAGTATAATTGGTTAAAAAGGCAAAGAGTTACCTTTCGCGAGGTGGTAAGTAAATTACGGTAAAATATAGGTAGTAGTAATGGCGAGGCAACAAAAATATGATAACTTAGCGTTGCAAACACCTAAATTCGTCTTAAGTCTCACTTTTTCTCCACGAATTACCGGAGTTGCGAGCTGGAGAACGTTCTCCAGCACGTGTTTTCTTCGGCGTGTTCGCGCTCGCTCCGTTCCGCGTTCGATGTTCGAAAGGAGACGGTGGCTAAAAATGATCCAATTTTCAAGATAGATCCCTTAAGAGCGTCGAAGCACCGGTCGAAAGAGAGTCGTATTAGAGACGGTATTCGGTAGTCGAGCGTAGCGGCGGCCTCGATCCTCGTGGATCGTTGAAATGATTCCACTTATCCGCTACGGGGAGTCCCCGAAGAATCCAATGCCGGTACAAAAGCCGGTGGAAGCGAACTCGATCGCCGCAGGACGCCCAGCTACCGAAGATATTTCATTTACCGGACAAAAACTGCCCCTCTTCCCTTCCTTCCGCTTGCCGTTGCCTCGCTTCGTTGCGAGGACGAGGAGAGCAGAGCGCTCTAAGGGAGGAATTCGAATTAATATTCGGCGCTGACGTATGAAATTACAGGCAGCCTTGTCTGCCGTTCCTGTCATCGTCGTTCTTGTTGTTGCTGCTGCTGCTGCTGCTGTTGCTGCTGCTTGGCCGCTCTCTTGCCGTCTCTTGACGCCTCTTCGCCGTCCCGCCACGAAACAAATGAGCGACGATCATCCTGTCCACTCGAGACACAATGGGAAACGACTACGACCTCAAACTGCTCCTCGGACCTCAGTCACGACATCCTACATATTGGATAACCTACTGTTCTTTAAGAGACCGGTCCCTCAATTTGGCTACCGATTTTCGTATAACGAACATTGCTTTTTGGTCTCGCATGCCTGACGCCATTTGTCGCCACGGATATATATTCAGCTTTGTTGTATCGTAAACGCTATATCTTTCTCCTCGCGTGTGAATGGTGGTTCGTTTCTTAACGTTTTGCGTGGCGGAAGTTAGGAGTTTATTTGGCGTACAGATCAATTTGGTACCCTTTTATTAAGTTTATGGTGGGTTTAAGGAAATTCGGATACAATTTTGGGAATAGAAGTGACGTATGCCATTTGTAAGTTCTGTTTTCTGCGTAGACTGCGTTGTTTTACGGATTTTATGTCCCAGAGACGTTGCAGGTATGTTCAGAACGGACGTAGGATATATGGACGTAAAATGGACGTCCCAGGGACATACGGTGCTATCTGGGACAATATATGTATATGTATGTACGTATATTAGAAGTACGAGTTTCCATTGTGTAGAAGTTGTGTAGAAGCGTTATCCATTCTAAGATCTATTACATTACATATATTTATATTTCTATATATATATTTCTATCGTCAATATACCGTTAATATTAGACCACGGAGTTGCTTAATTTATTCAACATTCTACAAATTCAATTACAAATTACATTTCTATAAGAAGGATGCCGGTTTTAAGCCAATCTTCAAGATTTTGAACGTAAAGGCAAAGAAGTAATTTCTGCACCTAATGAATAACACATGTATGTATAATAACGTTATTCGAAACATTCGTGACATTTTAACAAGCATTATTGCAACTACTGTTGTTATATATTAGATGCAATTCGAAGAGGATCATTTAAGAGCATATTTTAAAATGATTCAATTAATATAAGGAGTATCGTTTGAAATTACTTAAGAAAATAGGTGTTAAAGAATCGGCTAAAATTCTGTACCTAAGCAATAGACTAACCCAACTTCATTTTTGTCATACATGCTTTATATATCTCATTATCTTTTTCTCAACTTTATCAGACTCATGAGAATGTATATATGTGTATATACGTTACATAAAACATAAGGAACATTTAATTGGATGAACTACTTGAAATACAATGTTATCTTATGCAGTTTTAATTTTTGTCCTTGCTCGACTGTAAAGTTACAATACAAAACTTAGGACGGTCAGGTTTTACGGTACAGAATTATTAAACAGTGATTAAAATCCTCTGTTTCACATTTTCATCCAAAATAGCTTTCATCTAATTTTACCAACACATATATAATACGCTAGATTCGCATACATAATACACTGCGATAGAGTTGCATAAAGTTGTTAGGTAGATACTTAAAAATCGCCAAATTCGTTGGTATAATCTTCGATACCTTATCAAGTCTCATTGGTGAAACGTACCGAAGGGTGGTTAAGCCTCCCCGTTTTATGAAACCTTCCCTCACTTTTCCGCGCGCAAGCTCATCCTCGGGGCAACGATCGTTGGGGAATGGAAACACGAAGCAAAAGAAGACTTCTCACCTGTTGGCCCCATTGTCCGCGAGATAATTTGGTTAAAGTAACTAATCGTTCGCCCTTTTCAGTCCCGCCGCTTATATACTCGATGCCGAACCCGCGGCCCCTTTTGTCGTAATTAATAGTCCTCCCGCAAGACCCTCTACTGCTTCTTCTCTAAATGATTCTTCATCCATCATCGTGCGCGCCCGACTTTTGAACCTTCGCCTTTCGATTTCCCAGAAACCGCTTCCCACCGGCGCGGTTGGTCACTCCCCTCTTTAATATTGCGAACGCAGGATCATCCAATCCTCGCCGCCTAAATCCAACGCCAAAACTCGCGCCTCGTCGATTGTTCTCAAATCTTCCGTACGTACAGGAAATCAATTTTGCGGCGTCGATACAAACGCTGTACACGTATACGGGTAGCCGTCGATTGTCCTTCGTCGGGAATCTCGAACATTTCTAGCTTTGCCGGAGAATCGAACACGCCGACTGTACGGGCCGCGTTTCCTTTCCATTCGTTGCTGTCTTTTCAGCGCGTTTCATTGTCGGTGCCCCAGAAGCCGTTTCGGTGGATAATATCACGATCTTGAATTCGTTTGCCGAGTCATCTCTTAAGATGATAGTAATTGTTCGTTAATTTGAAAGGAAAGGAATCCGTTTCCATCTTGCGTTTCGAGGGAATGCGTTCACCGCTGTGCGCGCGTAGCGAGGTGAGGGAAAAAAATTAGCTACGTTCTCCACGGCAGCTGTGTGGCGGCTTTTAAGCGACACACCTGCTAATTTCTTCAAATGCCTCGTTCGAACTGCCACCGCGAGAAATCTTTTCTTCTGTAAAAAAAAAAAAAAAAGAAACAGGAGACGCTCGAAGGATGTTTTCGGGGGAAACTTGAAAATACGGAGGAAATAGGGAATTATAGAGATTAAATGATCCTGCATCGCAGTATATTATTATTGTTGTTTATTAGGCGGGCTAACGAATAATCGGTTACTATTTTAATAGAAAAAGGGTAGAAGCTATAGTTTATACTTACGATAGAGTATACAGCTACACGTGGAGCACATGTATGGTTATATTATCGTAAAGGTTAAGATGTTACTAACATTGTAAAACAATGAGCATTTTGTTAAAAATTACCAAGGTTTCAATGATTTACGAACGATAGCTTCTATCTATTCTAGTTACTTCTTGTCCTGAAATTCTTTACAAATTTTCCCTCGATCCATCTTCTTAATTAGACCATAGCTTTCACCACGAATCTAACTCATCGTTATATGATAAGGGGTTGAAGTTATAGAGACCATAAATATTATTTTTCAGTAGTCCATTATTAACTTCAATTAATGAAATGGTAGGAGTACGTGTTGCAATTGACCATCTTCTTCCTCAAGCTTCTAATTTCGAATATTTAGATGCAGCAAAAGTATATATAATAAAAAGCTAACCTGTAACTTTAACACTAAAACTACCAAGTCGATCAAAATTACCGGTTAGTAATTTACCATAAAAATAACAAAAACTTCCAACAATGCATTTTTAAGATTATCCAACGATTCTCTACGCAATAAATGAACAAAGATTTGCATCATTTGCAACATATGTATATTTCTTTCAAAGCGTCCGTCATTTTTATTTCTTCGACGCGAGTAAGTATAAGTTAGCAGTTGGCAGTTTCGGTGTTAATCGTGAAACCGGTTAACGAATTGATACACGCGCAAGTGTGACTAAAATTCGCGGCGAAGGCGAAGAGGCAAAAGGAAGAGAAAGCGTATGACGTTGCATCTGTGCGTGGTGTAACTCGTCAAGCGCTTTAAAGGGGCTGAAAATATGGCCAGTGATTTAGACTCTAACACCGATCGCGACATCCGCAGGAAGGCAGGTAAACAATCCGTGTTCTCCAGCGGTTCTCACCGAATTCCACCTGCCGCGTCACTTTCCCCTTTCACGGGGCAAAATTTATCGGCCAACGAAATTTCCTGAAACAAACTGCACCGCGTTTGCGACCCAAGCAAAACTCAATCTCTCTCTCTCTCTCTCACTCTTGAAGTCCCTTTCTCGGCGAACTTCGAAACCTTTCGCTAAACAGGATCGTGTATTTCCAAGCTAACGAGACTTCTGGGGTAACGAGAGGGACTGTTTGGGATAGGGGGGCAAGGGGGGGAGTCACGTTCATAAAGCAGCGGCGAGCGAAAGTCGTAAATTGCCGGGCACACGTATTTTATAAATGATTTACGAAACGCGTATGCAAATGTCCCACAGCGCGCTAAAACGATAAGTTACAAAAATGCTGATAGTTGAAATATATCGTCGATTGCTAAATCTGATTCTCGCTCGCACCTTTCTCCTCTCCTCTGCTGGTTGCAACCCTTTCTCTCTCTCTCTCTCTTTCTCTCTGTATGTGCTTCTATCTTTGTCTTTTGGCGAATTCTCTCGCTTCGTTCGACGTTGCCTGTTCTCCCTGTCGCCCTTTCGGCTCGAAAGCCGCGCGCGCACGCGAGAGTGCGACTGCACATGCAATCGCATCTCGATGACCGTACCTGCTGGTGATTTAACGACTTGTCACCCACTTTATCAATTTACCGCCGCTGGAGACCTCGGCTTTACGCACGTAAACTGGGCATCCAGTGTGTACTTATAGTTTCTACCCACCGCGCGCGCTGTATCGGCTTAAGTAATGATTCTGTCTTCGCGTTGACTGCCGAACGGTTGCAAGCCGCATTACTCATCCATAATCTGCAATCGAACTTCTCTTCCCTGCGAGGGGAAACATTGGATAATACGCGCGTCTTTCTTTTTTTTTTTTGCTAAGGAAACGCGTCGCCGTTGTTTTAGGCGCGAAATAACAAGGCTAAGCAGAACGTGTCACGAATAACGAATTCGAACTATTACGGCCGTCGGTAGATCGTGGATTTTTGTGTATTTAACCCCTTGCACTACGATTATTTTATTACCTACGTATGCTAGTATTAGCTGGTTACTGTTTTTATATCATTTAACTTACCAAATTATTTAAATATTGTCGGCAAATTTTACTTAAGAACCTCCAATCTCACAAGACCAAGCTAAAATTTCAATTCAAATTAAATTCCACTCTCGGTGATATTTGTTTTTGTTGAATCTAAGCTATTATTCATAGAACGAGTGTGACTCGTCATTGTAGGCCAAAGGGTTAACCCTTTCGCTGTCGGCACTCTTGGAACCGAAAACTAAGGGCGTAGATTAGGGTAGCATTTATTAACATTAGGTTTACGGACGTTACGTGCATACGTTGACAGGCTTCCGGAAAAATACGTATACCGCGTATAAATATTCGAACGTAGAAGCGTGAGGATGAAGAGAATCGCGTAGAATACATATTCATACCATTGTATTAATTAAAGTTACCATAAGGTACTGAAAAAGAATATTCATGGTCTCTATAATTTTAGGTGTGAAATCTGTGATGCGTAAACGTGACGAGTTCCGTAAATCTAGTGTTAATATAGAAACGATATATGTGTAAACATTTGGTTACTCTACGTGACTAATGATAAACTAATTAATAGTTAATTACGTAACTAGGTATTGTAATATTGAAGTACGAATATAAGTGTGCTTTTAACAAATGTCAGTTCAATTCTTGAAGACGTATATATACGTTCATGACAGTGAGAGGGTTAAATACACGAACGATTAAAGAATGCACGTAATATGCAAAAATATTTGAGGTATTCTAAGCAGTTTCTTTAATAATTCTTATTAAGTTCCTTCAATTTGATTAATAAAAGTATCAGTAGATAAAAGCTAGATATAATTGGAGGTTTCATAAGTAGCTTTTCATAAGTATTTGAAAGCCACATGTTCCATTTAGGAACACTTCTTCCAATTTGTGAATTACGTTTATAATTGAGGATTATATCATAATGAAATCAGAAGCCTTGCATAAATACAACGTGTGTATTAGGTTTCTAGAAACTAATTGTACAAGTATCTAGTAGAATTATATCTTGTTTGTCAGCCGCGGTTTCGTCGCCCCTAGCTTATACTTATAACGTCTTAAGAAATAACAAATATGTGCTTAATAGTATAAAACAATGGGTGTTTTATTAATCAAGCTTTATTACTCGCTTCTCTCCTAAAATAAAATTATCGTAGAATTCCCTAACATCTATCGATAAAGATTCCATCCTCTCGTCATTCTTATCTCACTCATTCTCAATTATGCCATCCTCTTATTTGCCACGTATCCCACTTTAATTATCGCCTAAAACAATGCCGCATCATTTTGCCAACCGAAGCATATTACACCCGTTTCCTCCGCTGTCTTAAGAATTTCTCAGCTTCCACGTCGTCTACGATCTACGCTATCGCCAAGCACAATTAGCCGGGACACGGGAAAACGTTTTAACCGGAATCCTGTAAAACAATACTTCCTCCCGGTCGGAACACGAGCATGATCGCTCGGAGAAGTACGTTAAGTGGAACGAAAAAGCGAAGGGAGTATCTCGGAAGGAGAGCAGGAGGCTCTAACCGACTCGTTGCGCAGGCAGGGTCCGAAAAATAGCCGGGATGGCGAAGGAAGATAAGGCGGTACGGTGTGTCCCCCGTGTTTTCGGAGTTTGCGTGGTAATTGTCCGACCATATGCTCGTCCGAAGCTCGCCCACCGAAACGATGCTCGAGGAAGTTCAGGCTTCGGGTCTCGATTACGCGTAGCTTCCTCTTAATTACAATATTTAAATTCTTCCAGCCAGCCATGTGCGCGCTATCTCTTTCCCTTTCTCTCTCTTTCCTCGAAGTTTCCGCGTTCGAAGCTTTTATCTTGGACACACGGCGATGCGTCTATTTCAGCCGAGGCGGCTGCCCTCGAATCGCGTGGGCACGCGCGTTTAACGCACGCAAATTGCGAGGAGAAAACTGTTGGCTAAACATTCGACGGTTATCGCGATCGGGACGCGATAACTCATTACCTTAATACGGCTGCATCAGATACACGGCGCGTAAATGCGGTCGCTCGAAAAGTCGCCACGCGCGTTTCGATCAATTTCGGATGCTACGGGTTGAGTTATCCTTTTGCAGCACGCCACGCGATCGGTGAGAATAACATCGAGTCCTACGGTGATGTTACTTTATTTATTTCTTTATTTGTTTGTTTGTTTACGGGTAGACACCCTTTAGTTTACGTTAACGTATTTAAAAATATATATAACAGTATTATTAACCCGTTGTCGTACAATTTTTTAGCTACCATTGACAAATCATTACATTTACAGGTATATACCTATATATTAAATTAAGTTACAGGTATTAAATAGCGTTAAACTGTAGATAGTTTTAGGATTCATGTTCACGACGCGTTAACGCAGTTCTCTATAGCACAATTGTTACTTTACGAAGATTGGAAATGAATATCAGTATCAGCGACATAAAAGATAACGTTGCGGGCGACGATTAATACTGCCCCTAGATTAATTTCAGTTTACGCATTCCTTTTATTATTATATACGCGTACACATATTTCGAACACTTAAGCAGCCCAAATGCTGTTATTAAAACTCTACAACACTTTATCCATGGAACATTCCGGTACGTTGTATTACATTTGAATACGATATGCTAATAACGTAAATATGGACGCCTAAATTATACCGTGAACGCATAAACATCGGCAGGGTGAATTAATAAATAAATAACACTTGTAAGCGTATAGACGTTGTTTCGCCGGCGCAAAGTGAAACCCTTCGCGCGTTATAATTCATCATTAAGGGCGCGATAAATTATGAAATATAGCGGTAAAGAAGATCCGTAGCGGTGGAGATGTTTATCGTTAATCGAATCCTTTAATTGCGCGCCCCGTTTCGGGACGATAACGCGGCGCGCGTGCAGGTGTACGAACTGCGAGGTGCTTAAACGATATAATCGATGGTAGCTTGTCATTATCGAGTATCGTATATTATCGAACGCTCATCAATGCGGCGAACCAGCGAGATTTGTCGCTTGCATCGTTACCCATTCGACGACAAATCATCGTCCGGCCCGCTCTACGCGATTTCCATTCGCGATACTCTAATGCCCCCCCCCCCCCCCCCCCCTCCACAGTTTATCCCGTCCTCGTTATTAACCGCGTCGTGAAAAAGCTCCGCTAACGCGGCCAACCGTCAACCTTAAGTAATTAAGTCATTTTGCGAACGGAGATAAGAGGCGAACGCATTTACGGCGCCTTGCTTAATCGACTGTCATTTTTCTTCCAATTCCCTTCGTCGCGAAGTCGCGTCGCGATCTTGCACCACTTCGCGTAAGATCCGCGATACGGTTACTCGTAGGTTATTATTTTTATATATAGTTTAGCGGTTGATTTAGTAACAGTCCATAAATCGGTGCGAAACGTGACGGAGTAGAATAGAATAAGGGAATCAAGTATGTATAAATCAGACCTATTACAAGTGGCCGTGGGATTTCGTACATAAAATTTCGTTGCTTTACGTATAAGTTAAATAACGTTTCACGAAGGCAAGGAAATAAATTAATAGGGTTGTTCCAGTAGGAGAGTTAATAAATAGTTAACGCGTAATTATAAGTAAATTAATAATAAATAGATACGTATATAACCAAGTGTTTTTCTTAGCCGTTCGGGCAGAAAATAAACATTGTATAGAATAATTAGTCTAAACTGTTCTCGTTATTATCAATATTATATAGTAGCTAGAAAAAGTACATTATTTAATTGGGTACTTTTTAAACAGGCTCCATATTTTAATTCTATCATAACAAATTTAATTTAGTCGAATCTAATTAACTGGTGGATACCTATATATGGTGGATAAATACCTATATTCAGTTATTCACAAAAATATTCGACTGCCTGAACGAGTATTTATTGTTCATTTACACCTAGCTATATTAATAAATCGATATTAATATCTGTTCTAAGGAACCTTAACCTGTAGGTTAGTTTAACTGAAGCCAAAGATGAATCAAAATCGATACACGCATAAGACTCGTGCCATTTTTCTGCTTCTCATAACTGTTTCAATCGCAACCGATACGCGACGGATCGAAACAATTATTATCGGAATCGTTTCAAACCCCTGCGTGTGTAAGTTAATAGAAATTTACAGCGCCGATGTCGGAGTCACGGTAATTCTTAGGCCTCGATACATCTGCCGATAAGTGGATGGAAGACAAACATCCGGAAACGAATCTCTCGAGGCGGATTGGCCAGTTTTGCCAGCAATTTACCGACCCGTGTTCGACATTACGTTCAATTTCGCCTGCTCTAAATAGAGGAGAGGCGATTGCAGGCCGATTTTTCGAACACGCGCGTGTTTACTCAAGTAAGCGGTTCGCACCGTGCCACGATTACGCCCCGTGATACCTTCGCTGCTTTTTTTCTCCCCCCGCCCCCCTCCCTCCTTCTTTTTTCTCTTCTTTTCCCGGTTCGTCCTGTCACGGTGAAGTCGACCAACTGGTTTCGTCTTAATCTTCTTCGGCGAATCTCCGTGGCACGGGAAAAAGAAGATCGTTAACGCCGCGTTGCCAGAAGGAATGCCGCGGCGCGATATTTCGCTACCCAGCGATACATTTCGACATTTCGACGACCGATTACGCGATACAAATCGCGGTTAATCGCGCCGTTTCTCTCGCCTTCTGTCACTCGCTTCGATTACTTTTTCTTTTTTTTTTTTTTTTCTATCCCCTCTCGGGAACGTCGACTGTGTTTCGCGTCGAGATTTCCTGCGACGCGACTCTTGCACTCGCAAGATTGCAATTATTGGACAAGCGCAGAAGTTGCGACGGAGTTGTAGAGTGATCAATGAGACTGTGGATAAACATACGCGCAATTTACATGTGTGTTGTTACATAAAAATTGCAGTCTAATGTTGGTATTGAAATTTTGTTAGCCTCGATTCTTCGTACAATAACTTCGCTGTTAGACAAAATAATTGAAGGGATAATTGTAGGGGCAGTGACTGTAATTGAGGCATCTACTTTATGCTAATAATACGTAACAAAGGTCCATTGTAAAACCGCGAACGTTACGAAAATGATCAAGGTGATGTTATATTTTTGTGCTTTGATCTAACTTCGAAATTGTTTTAGTAACTGATAGGTATACTGAGAATGTTTGTGCAAAAGCATATTTTTATAAGAAACAGGTAAAGTAATGGAACTTCAACTAAAGGCATTCAAATTGACTAATGGGATAAATATGAAAATTCTAATCGCGCTTCATATTTCTCCACGCAATTTTATGGATCACGTTAAGAGCATTCAACTTTTCTATGCAACATTTTTAGCTGCATTTAATAGCAACTTCGCTTCGCTTATATTTTGCAATACAAATCCGCCCGAATTTTTTCCACCGCCTAATTAGATCCAACTTCTAGACCTAACATACAATCACTTCTCGACTTACAACGGAGTTCGGTTCCGCAACTTCAGACGTAAGTCGAATTTCATACAAAAATAAATCATATAATTATAATATACATATGTACATCAAAATTAATAGCTTCTCGTTCTGATTTTGAATCGTTAACTACGTATAAGTAAATAATTATATATGTATACGATATATACTTGACGAAAACTATAAAAAATTGATACATTTTTTAAAATTTTTTTTATGAAATTTTTTTCGTCGTAAGTGCGAATGATCGTAACTCGAGAAGTTACCGTAGATATCCGCCCATCGATCTATGGATCCTCCATCGAATCGCCGTTTCACGAAACCCATCATATTAACAATTGCACGGCGCAAACGAGGAACGCTACAATTTCCATTACGCGCTCTTTACACGATATACGAGCAACTGTTGCGGTTCTTCGAGGTTCAATGTTTTCCAGCGAAAATGATTACGCCCGACGGTTGCTCGAGGTACTCGTTACGCACCGGGTGCCGCGAAGATCTGGAAATAATGAAACTTTCCTGCCAATTTGTTAACTGTTTAACGTGCCCTCGTAAAGTCCGGCATAAATTAAGGTTAATCGTCATCGCTCCATACTGATTTTACACTCGAGCTCGCCTCGAGGCCGTGCAGAAAGAACTTCGTTGCTTTATTCTTCAATTAATTACGCCAGTGCCTCCCCGTACTATGTTGTACGTTGCGTCTTTCTTCCCCAACCTTTCCACAACCGCGCACACCCGATCTACGCGCAATAATGTTACCGATGCCACGATTTCCTTAACCCTTTCGCTACGGCGACTTTTAACCCTTTTGCGGACGAGTGTTTGCAAATAGCTGCTTAATAGTTTCTTGGTTTTCTGGGCGCAAGTCCATTTTTAAATGAAAATAATTAAATTAATATCGTTAATGAACGCTTCAAAGTTTTGGAAATCTGATCGCTTTGAATTCGATAGCTAGGAATTTGAAGGTTTGGAACTGAAGGCCAAAATACTTTCTTAAGTGTTATCATTCCTCGTCTGTAAAGGGTTAACGCGTCGCTTTGCTCACCCAACGCGCTTCCAAAGTCCGCGAATGTTTAACCTCGCTTGGGAAAGCTCGATACGATGCGTACGAGTAAATCAGAACGATGACTTTCGTGTAATAAAATGCTGTGCAACGGTTTAACTTCTCTAACAATAAGGTGGGGAGATTGATACTTAAACCGAAAATGTTTTACTTCGAAGACCTGTTTCTTAACGTTGTTAGATTTATATAATTGGTTAGAAGTAGCAAAAATTAAATCTCAAGCTTTACCGAGAAGCACGCGTTACTTTAGCGTGCGTTCGAAGAAATCCGTTTCCTCTTTATCACATCTGTCTAGTTTTAGGCACGAGTGTTTATGATACGCGACAAAATTGGCGTCGTAAGCAATTTTCGGGCGGTGCGTTTGAGAATTAGTCGAAGTATAGTTCTATGTACAATATGTAGTATTCTTCTTCGATAGTACTTCGAAGCATATAGTTTAAATAAAGAAACATCTCGTTACTTCGAATCCCTAAAACCCATAATCCAAGAAACACGTGTGTCGCATATTGAATTTCATTTAGCGGCACTCTCGCAATGCTTATTCTCGCTTATAAAAAAATAAAACTCGGCACGAACTTCCCGGACTTAATAGCTTCGGAGTTTCAACGAACAGCAACGAAAGCTATGCGTAATAATAACTCATCCCCCTTGCTTCGATCCGCGATTTTCCCCGTGAGCACGGCGAATAACGATAGGAATAATTTCGTAGCGAGGTGATTAAGCGGATTGTGCGTGCGCGCGCGTCTTAGAGAGGCCGGTTGAACATCCACTTTACACGAGCACCGCTTAAAAGGGCATAAGCTTCCGTGCTCGCCTTTCCGAAGTTTAAACTCCGGCCATAATGCGTGCTGTTAGCGCGAGCACACGCATCAGGCGAACAGATAAAACCGGTGGGAGTGAGATAGCGGCGAGAGGCGAATAGAGAGCGAGGGACAAGGCAAGAGAGACCGGAAGTGGGAGCAATTAACGATATAAGTGGTTCGCTGGTCTCGCAGGCGAGATAACATCGGCTAACTCGAGTCTAGCTCCTTTTCTTGAGACCATTTCGATGGGAAGATAGTAAACTCGAGAGGCAGGTGCCTTTTGGACACATTATACGCTCTTACTCGCCTTCGTCCCATCGTCTTCTTCCCCTCTTCTTGCCTTGCTTCTTCTTCTTCTTTTTTTATTCTTAACCCTTCTGTCACCTTCTTTTTTTCTTCTCTCTCTCTTTCTTTTTCACCTCGAAGACCACAGGTTGCTCCGAGAGCGGAACGAGATGCGTTCGATTCGCGGTGTCGCGAAAATAACTTCATTTTCTGCTATCCGCCGATATAATCGATCAGCAGAGGGTTATTTGCATTCTATTAAATGCCCCCGGGTTAATTGCGGCCCGTTTCTCTCGGCTGGTGTTTTTAAGCGATACGTTATTAATATTAAGTAGCCGTACAGCATTCGAGTTTCGATTCTCGGTAGGCCAGTAGCGAATTACACATTGTCATGCTTCGAGATAACGGAGGGATTATCGATTGATCTTCGTCCAGTTTCAGTCGGCTTCCATTTCCGTATCTTTTTTTTATTCGCTACGAATTTTATCGATCGATAAAGAGGCAATTTCGATTAAGCGGTGTTAAGGGGAGATCGAGAGTGGTCGTGTCACGGGTACGATTATTCGTTATCCGTGGCAAATTAATAGCCGTAATTCGGCCCGACGATTCGTGTTTTAACCGGCGAGAGTCCCTGTGTATAGTCGTAAATAAGATCGTTTAAGCAGCTTTGTGATTTTGTTGGCGGAGAACAGGTGGACAAAGTGGGACACTCGATTAATAGCAGTAGAAACATCCGTTTATATTAACTCCTTGCCTTATTCATTGTTTCATTCGTTCGAAAGCTCAAGTTGAATATGTATTGCTCTAACATCGTATCGACTATAGAATATTAATATATTACAGGCGATACTATATTTGATAGAACTTAACGTTATAGTTCATGGTAATATAGTTGGATGTGAAATTACAATCTACTTAAAATACGCTCTGCATTTGTTGCCATTGAATCACAATCTTCGTAACGAGTTACACTTTATTATTATACGGCAAAGGGTTAACACGTAATACGAGTACATTGTAAACAATCGAATACCCGAAGACATTTATCCCAAACCAAAATTCGAAAGCTATGCAAATCGTTGCCTAACCTAATGATAGAAGTAGAAAACAAAGAACATTCCATTCGTTACTAAAAACGTGTATATAAATGCACTTTTTCATACTTGTGTACACATAGTTTACACCGTATGTATATTAAATATATAACCACATTTTCTAACCTCGAAATATGTTCACATTTCTATCTAGCAATCGAATCGCCTTTCGCGAATCATTCCAACGTATGTTTACATATCGATATACAAGATACTCTTTGCGTGCATCGACAAATGTTTCCATTATCGCAATTATAACGCGCGAAATTCAAGATAACACGCTATAATTTCTGCTCGAATAACGTAGGAACTTAAAAAAAATTCGCGGTAAACAGCGTCGATTCGTCGAATGTAGACCACACACCTTTCCGGTGTCGCAACGGTGTCGAGAAAAAGTTTAAGCGTCAGATCGTGCACGTCTCGATCGAGAAGACAGAGCTAGGAGTTGGTTTAAAGGATGGAGAGAGGACAGGATGCGGGGGCAGTATACGTGGCGTACTTTTGTTCCGGTGATTCTCTTTTGTCGCCCGTTTCAGGATGCAGAAGCCCGGCAAAAGCTCGATTTGACCGTGGGTTAACCACATCCTCTCGCCGATCCCTTCTTCGTCTTCTTCGGTTTCCATCGCGTCGTGCTCTCCGTTAGCGCTCTACCCTCGGCAAACGAACCGCGTGCAAACCTGAACGGGGGGGGAAATGAAACTGTGATTTCCTACCGCTTTCAGCTAATAAGCGCATCCGTTCTTGGCCACGGCCTGCAATTATGCAAACCGCGCCCGCGCTGCGCGTCGAGCACGGCGCTTTTATTCGAAACACTTTACGAGGCGGAGTTTTAGCCCTGTACGCGATATTTAGCAGCGTGTTAAAGGTACGTGTCCGGTCCCACGGAAGTCGAGTTCGTTTCACCGGTTACAGCCTCGCAAGGATTGCTTAAGTTACTCGGATTCCAGTCGGTTGGGTCGAGGGAACTCGATGCTGGTTTATCGAAGCGAATCTGGTATTTGTTTTGCTCGGAACGTTCCTCGAAGTTTCCAGCGAAAATTTCAGGTTCTTCTTCGTTTTAAGTAACGCGACTCGAAGCCAGTGAACCTGTTCAGCGTGAAGTTTAGTTCGAGTAAGGTTTGATATACCCGAACGAAGGTTTTAAGACGAGTTACTTCAACTTAAATAATATCCAAGCAATTCGAACGAGACTTTCAAGTCAAGTTACTCGAATTCGGATAATGTTCAACCAATCCTAACGAGACTCCCAAGTCAAATTATTTAAATTCAAATAGCATTCGATTAATCCGAATGAAATTTTCGAGTCGAGTTACTTGAACTCAGGTTGATTGATTCAAGTAATTTGATTAAGTCGAACGAGGCTTTCAAGTCAAGCTACTTGAATTCAAATAGGATTTGATTAATCCGAACGAAATTTTCTATTCAAACAGCATTTGATGAATCCGAACGCTGGCTTTTAAGACAGGTTAATTGGATTCGAATCGATTAATTAGAGTAACTTATATTAGATACTTAATTAGATTTATGTATTTGTTACTATAAGTGAAGATACTTGAATTCGAACAATATTCAATCAATTTCAAGTCAAACCACTTGAACTCAGGCCAATTGGAGTGAAGTAACTGGACCAAACTAACCGAAGAATTAAGCGTCTTCTATTTGGGTTCAAGTAATATTGCACCGATCTAAACGAAGCTCCCAAATCAAGTTACTCGAACGAAAAGTAACATATGAATATAATATTCGATCAATTCGAACGATATTCAATCAATTTCAAGTCAAACCACTTGAATTCAGGCTAATTGGAGTGAAGTAACTGGACCAAACTAACCGAAGCATTAAGCGTCTTTTATTTGGGTTCAAGTAATATTGCACCGATCTAAACGAAGCTTTCAAATCAAGTTACTCGAACCAAAAGTAACATATGAATATAATATTCGATCAATTCGAACGATATTCAATCAATTTCAAGTCAAACCACTTGAATTCAGGCCAATTGGAGCGAAGTAACTGGACCAAACTAACGGAAGCATTAAGCGTCTTCTATTTGGGTTCAAGTAATATTGCACCGATCTAAACGAAGCTTTCAAATCAAGTTACTCGAACCAAAAGTAACATATGAATATAATATTCGATCAATTCGAAACCAAACCTCCATGTTAAATCGCTTGAATTTAACCATGTAATCTAGTACACGTAAATGAGCTTGTAAAGCGTGTAAATAAATTAACTACTAATAACGATAACAATAATAATATTCGACGAATCTAACCGAGGTTTTTAATTCAATTTATATGAATCCAAATAACATTTAACCAATTTAAATCAGACTTCCGATTGCTCCAACCACTTGAATTCAAGTAACTTAACTAATCTGAACGTATAATTGAATCCAAGTAGCATTTAACCAACCGAAACGAGACCTTTAATCGTTCCAATCACTCGAATTCGCGTAACTCGACTAATTCGAACGTAACTTAAACATCCGCGGAATGGCTGACGAAAGATTTCACTTTCCTCGTCGTCCGCAATTACATCCTTTCACCGAAAGATCGTTAAACCCTATCTGGAAATCTTACGCCGTTCAATTCGCTTCCTATCAACTCGCTACCGGAATACGAAACCAACCAAAAATACCGATGCTCCCTCGAACCATTCGTGTCTCCTGTAATTACCTCGAGCTTCTTTCGCCGCGATCAAACGGCAAATTTTCTCCGCGTACACCGCGTGTACTTCGTTAATTAACATGCGTCGCATAGTGTAAAAAGTTCACAAACAAGAGGCGTTCACCGAAGCCGTGGCTTTCGTTAAAAATATGTATTACAAAAAGGGATGGAGGAAGCAAAAGGAAGAGGGTTGAAGGGTTGAGGGGGGAGAAAAAAAAAGAAATGGTTTAGCGGTAGCGGGCCACCGCTAATGGGGGCCGAAATTAATTTCACGTAATTGGGGATACACGATAGAGCGAGGAGTTGCACGTCGCCCTGGCTACCCGTTTTACCCTAATAGGAATAAAATAAGCCCTTATGCAGCAGTTAGCGCTCGGAGCTCGCTCCTACATAATTGCAGCGTCGGCTGACCAACGCCGGAAATAAGCAAACGCGATTAAGCCCCGAGCACGCTGTCACGCTTCTCGGGTTTTACCTTCAACGACTCTCCGTAAGGCCCTTGCAAATTACACACCGTGGACAGGGGAACGGACGCGGCAGTGGCCAAAATTTCACCGGTTTATTCACACAGCCGACCTAACGTAATAGCTGCTCGCCTTTTCTTTTCTTTTTTTTTCTTACGCTTCGAATTCTTTCACGCGAACGCGGAATAAAAGTTGCCTCTCCCTTGTTTAATATTGCTCGCGATCGGACCGTTTACGCGCGTGTGTACGTATGCAAATGGGGAATGCAAATAGGCGAATATAACACAGATGGATGCGATCTTTGCCGAGGTATTAAAGCCTTAATGCTATGACTGCTATTCGCTGATTAATGCTTCGGGCTCCAATGATTTACGTTCAACTGTTTAAGGACGTTTAAAGGCAACGTTTAATGCAACATTTGAGACGCATTTCTTTTTTATTCCGGAAGGTTTTTTGAAGATACTGGATTTTTAAACCTTTGCGGTCGAGAGCTTTCGAAGCTGGTTCATTTTGACGACTTAGTTGCCTGGTGAGTAAAAGGGTTAATATTAGTTATGAATATTTAGCGAAATAATTTTTGTCTTCGAACTGCAGCAAAAATAAGAGCATCGTTCAGAAATTCAATATCACTCGAGAGATTTCGAAACTGATTCATTTTGGTGAGTTATGTTAGAGTTATCTCTCGAGTTCAAAGGGTTAAGTGTTTGAATAGCGAAGGATTTGAGTTTCTATGCGTGTATGAATTTTCAAGCTTTAGGATTTCGAAACGTTGAAATTTCGAACGATTTCAATTTGTATGCCTTCGACTTTTCAAGCTTTCAGATTTCATAGCGTTTTAATTTCGAAGGATACGGATTTCTATGCCTTTGAATTTTCAAGCGTTTGAATTTTGAAACGTTTGAATTTCGAAGGATTTCAATTCCTATCTCTTTGAATCTCTTAGCGTTTTAATTTCGTAGAATTTAGATTTTTTTGTCCTCAAATTTCCAAGTGTTTGGATTTCTATGCCTTCTAATTGCAAGCGTTTCAATTTCGAAGGATTTGGCTTTCTATACTTATGAATTGCCACGTATCTGAATTTTGAAGTATTTGCCTTTCTATGCTTTTTAATTTTCAAGTATTTGAATTCTCAAGCTTGTGGATTTCCAAGCCCTTAAATTTCGATGGTTTCGGACTTCTATGCATTCGAATTTCCGAGCTTTTGGATTCTCCAGGGTTTGAAATTCGAAGGATTCCAATTTCTATGCCTTCAAATTTCCAAGCGTTTGTATTTCTATGCCTTTTAATTGTCACGCGCTTGAATTTCCAAGCTTCTAAATTTCGAAGGATTTCGATCTCTATGCCTTAAAATTTCCAAGCATTAAGATTTCGAAGCCCTTAAATTTCACAAGATTTTCTTTTCCATGCGTCGAATTTCCCAGCATTTACATTTCCAAGCTCTTGATTTCAATTCCTTTGCCTCCGAATTTCCACTCGTCTAAATTTCCAAAGAACGCGGATTTCCATGGCTTTAAATTTCCAACCATTCAAACGCGGAAACAGAGTAAAAGTAGTTCGATGGAAAGAGGTTCTTTCTAAAACTATTTCCGAAGAAGGGGCAAATAAAGCGCGCGCCGTCTTCCTTTCATTTTCGACTAACGACTGAGTGAGTTAATTTTAAGTTTTAATCTCCCGATCGCTTCCGGCTCGTCGTTAATTTCGCCAACTAAGAAAGAAAGTGCTAATTCGCGAATTCAATTAAGTTTTATGCCCGGCAGCCGTGTGCAAGATAATGCGTTGGATATAATGAAATACGCTAAATCTACTTACCTGTTACAGTACGAGTCGGTTCGCGCGCGGACAAGCAATCAAAATGTTTCTTGCTACATTGCTCGCTTCGATAGCATCTGGTGTAATCTTATGAATGCTAACGAACTCATTACGAAAAGAAAAGAGAAAAGAGGATCGCCCGTTGTTAATAGAAAGAAGAAAAAGAAAGGAGGCTGAGCGTTAAATTTAGTATAATATATTTTCCATATAATAATTCTCGCTATACAGACATTATTTTACAAAGCATATGATTTATACTATGCACTTGTTGCTGCATTACTTAACGTTAAGTCGCACGATACCGTGAGACTCTCGATCCGCGCCTTTCCACGGATTTACAACAACGCCTTCGACGTCGTCTTCTTCTTCTTCTTCTTTTTCTTCTTCTAAATGTTCCATTACTTCGTACACCTGTTTTCATCATCGTACAGCCTAGTTTTATACATTCATAATACTGGTATTTCTTCGCTGAACGCGTGAAACTCGTCGTGTCTTCCGTTGCGTTTCATTCGAACGGTTTCCTTTCTTTCTTTTTTTTCTTTTTTTGCAATGAAACGATTTAGACACGTACCAGTGCTGCTCGTAACTATTCGAATGATTGAGATTTTGCGGTGGTAGATAAGCAAATCTATTATTGGTGAATTATTTTTAACACTATTGGTTTTTTCACGGGGTTAATTAATCGTAGATTTGGATGATTTAGGTTTTAATCATTGGCGGATTTTCGAGTGGGTTGAATTTAAAGCGTTTTGGATTCGAGTTGTTAAGCTGTTGCATTTCTGAACGTTCGAATTTTAAATGGTTTATATTTTTATACCTTTGAATTTGCAAAGCTTTGAATTTGTAAAGTTTTATATTTCCAAGACTTTAAACTTGCAAAGCTTTAAATTTCCAAGACTTTGAATGTGCAAAGCTTTAAATGTGAAAAGCTTTAAATTTGCAAGACTTTAAATTTGCAAAGCATTAAATTTGCAAAGCTTCGAATTTGCAAGGCTTTGAATGTGAAAAGTTTTAAATTTGCAAGGCTTTGAATTTGCAAAGCTTCAAATTTGCAAGGCTTTAAATGTGCAAAGCTTTGAATTTGTAAACCTTTAAATTGACAAGGCTTTGAATTTCCAAGGCGTTAAATTTGCAAAGCTTCAAATTTACAAAGATTTAAATTTCCAAGGCTTTCAATATGCAAGCCTTTGAATTACCAATGCTTTAAAATTGCAAAGCATTGAATTTGCAAGCCTTTAAATTCGCAAAGCTTTGAATTTGTAAAGCTGTAAATTTGCAAGGCTTTAAATTTGCAAAGCTTCAAATTTACAAAGATTTAAATTTGCAAAGCTTTAAAATTGCAAAGCATTGAATTTGCAAGGCTTTAAAATTGCAAAGCATTGAATTTGCAAGCCTTTAAATTTGCAAAGCTTTGAATTTGTGAAGACGTAAATTTGCAAGGTTTTAAATTTGCAAAGCTTCGAATTTACAAACATTTAAATTTGCAAAGCTTCAAATTTACAAAGATTTAAATTTGCAAGGCTTTCAATTTGCAAAGCTTCAAATTTGCATGGCTTTAAAATTGCAAAGCTTTGAATTTACAAGGCTGCAAATTTCCAAGAATTTAACTGTTCAAGCTTTTAGACATCCAAGCTTTCGTATACATAAAGCTTCGAATTTGCAAGGCATTAAGTTAGCAAAAAATGTCCGTCACCTATAGAAAATCATCGGAATATTTATGAGCAGCACTCTGTTCCCGCGTTCGCCTACGTATACTGGAATCTGAAAAATACTTCGGAATATCTTGCTATCACGGTTGGCTTCGACTTACGTTTCTAGAAACACCTGCGATCTTCACGCATCCAACCGAACTTATTCGACTTAAGTACATACGGACTTCATCCTCGAACGTAGCTATTTACAACAGTTGCTCGCTGAACACGCGAAATCATGTCGCCCTCCATTGAATTCTAATGATATTTACAACGAGAATTTACGTCTTTTCCGAGTCCCGAGCTGATCGCGTGATACGATCACGAACAATTGTATGCGAAATTTTCCACGTGCATCACTGAAAAACTTCCTTAATCGAATAGCTTTTGGAATCCTCGGCGCCATTCTAATTAAATAACACGAATCGCAAAACGGCACGAGTCCAACTTTCCACTGTTACAAAAGTTAGCAATGGAAAAATTGAAATCAAGTATAATCGACTTATACTGGCTACAAAAAATGTTTACACATCGCTGTATTTATCTTCGCATTTACATATGATTTAATCAAACTCATATATATATATATATATATATATATATATATATATATATATAAATTTCCAATCATTGAGTAGTATTTTTATGCGGCTATACAAATTTATCAGTTCGAAGTTGCAGCTTACTTAACCCCTGTGCCTTACAATGACGAGTTACAATCGTGGTTGTAACCTGTGCGCAAAAACACTCTGTATTTCTTTAATAAACTTTAACCGACTTCGTTTCAACTCGCAATATACCGTAAGATACCGTCGAGTATAAGATTCTAACGTTTCGCATTCGCCTGGGCGTTACGGTAGAAAATAGCCGGCGTTGTGTCGAAAAATTCGCGAGCCAAGGGGTTAAACGCGTCGTTTGTATCGTTTTTCTGTAACGTTGCCCGGTGGACTCGTGCCCGTTTCGGAATTCACGGTTTCGATTCTCCCCTGGCGTCTTCTCGGGCCTTTTCTTTTTTTTTTTTTTTTTTTCATCCGACGAACCGCGTGTAATTTCGTGTCATTTCGGATTTCTTCCCCCGCAGGCGGCCAGAGGTACCCTCTAATGTCATATTAATTGTAGATTCGCGTTCGTGTGCGCGATTGGCTCGTTTCCTGGCGCGACTCCAGCCGTTTCTCGATGGTAGGTCTAACCGCGGACTCTCTAACCTATTCTTTATCCTCCCCCTTTTTCTCGCAGACAGGTGAACAGTTTTTATTTACACCGAAGGAAAGTAAGTGACCATCGTTTCACGATCTATCCGCTTCTACCGATCTATAACCCTTTCCTTTTCTTCTTTTTTTTTTTTAGGTTTTCGTTAACCCGCAATCCGACTTTAACCTATTTTTGGAAAACAATTTAGCAGATATTTTTTTGAAAACGAGTGAGGTAACGAATTAACCCTTTTACGTTCGAAGGCGACTATTTGCGATCGAAATTATTTATTAACGGGCTATATCGCATTTTATGATATCGACGGTAGCAGTACAGTGATATTAAAAGAAAAGAACAGAAAAGAGAATGGAATACGTTAACCCTTTAACCTACAATAACTAGTCACAATTCGTTTGACGATTTATGGTTGAAATTCAACAGAAACGTCTATCATCGCGAATGAAAATTGATTTTTTTAACTTCGTGTTAAAAGATTGAAGGATATTAAATAAAAATTGCTTACAATATTCGAACGGTTTGCTCGTGACATGGTAATCAACATAGAGTAAACTAATGGCTAGCTCGAGTGAATAATAAAGTAATCGTAGGGCAAGGGGTTAAAACGCAATCCCATGAATGTAAAGTACGACGCGACGAAGCTTTTTAATTTTCGTCGCGTTCTTCGATATTCGAAACGTGTCGACTTTTAATCTTTAACCCATGCGAGAAGAATTCGTAAGAATTTATTCAACGATCATTAATTACGCGTACCATCGAATGTCCGATAAAACAAAAGAAAAAGGAGAGTATACTTTGAGAGAAACGTTAAAATCGGATTTTGGCCAACTACGCGTATAAATCCGTCGAGTTGGCGGCTTTTAGTCGATTCCGTTCCGATTTGTACCGGTGCAACGATTATTACCGAGTACGAATACTGTTTCACCGTCGCTTCGCTAAACGTTCGAATCGCGAAACTTTGGTTAACCGCATAACGCTTCCTCTGCGCATTCTCATTATCTAGCAAATCCCGGACTTCCGGTGCCATGTCACTTCCGCTGTTCCACCTCACCAAATCGACCGTTTTGCGTAATACTTGTCGTTGGCGCGCGATTCATGCGATCCTTCGAGTTTTCGCTTCCTCGTAATAAGTTTGCTAGAAACTTTTACACCCATTCTGCCCTCCATTACGAGCCGCCACTTTTTTTTCGGCTGTTAACCCTTCAACCACGAGCTACCATAAGCATGAACTTTGACATTTCTTTGCAGGCTAGGTGCACTAGCAAATGAACGTTAATACTTCGACGAGTAATTTCGGTCAAAAGGATTATGTTTTTGTGCTCCATTCGATGGAAACGGTTTTTAGAATGTTCCACTTGTTATCTTTATCATGCTTTTTTCAACTTCGAACGATGGAAACATTTTTATATTGCTATGAAGAAAATTCTGTATTCGTCGAAGGGTTAAATAGAGAACGAGGGAAGCGGGTTGTTAAAAGAAGAGAAAGAAAAGAAAAATAAAGAAAGGTTCTGTATGCAAAAATAAATATTGTTGAGTGATTAGTTAAGATTGTTGATTCACTGGTATTCTTTGGCTAGCAATGGTCATTCACTGATGAAATCAATATCTTTTGGCTTTTTAATTTAATTAATAATACTTCATATTTCTTTTAAGTTTCTTTCTATATGTCTTATGTAATAGTTCAAACATTAAAGAATCTTGTTTGAATAGTCAGAATACTAATGCTATTATTCTCAGAGATTTAATTTAAAGAGTCAATGATTTCCACAAGTGTTCATTTACTACTGAATAATTGTTTAAGACAGAAAAACCATTCGTTCATGATTACAGTGACACGACGTCGATCTTTACGTTTTGTATTTTAAGTTACATGGTATTGAATTAAATTGGAATGATTGGAACAATGTACGGACTTTTTCAACATACAAAAATCGTTTAAAATTACACAAGAGGAACAAGAAACAGCTTCGCTGTTGAAGGGTTAACTCGTTTGACACTGGAAAAAAGTTTTCCATTGAATGCGATAATGTATAAAATAAGCTAGAGACGCTAAACTTTTTGCGGTGCAAATTGCTATTATATAACTATGAAATTTATAAACAACGCAGAGCAAACGTAGTTGATAGAAATGTGTTTCGAGTAGCTTAGAATAAAATTATCGTGGAAATTTTCTAGCACAAATGTCACAACGTAGTAGAGCATATGCAAATGTACAAATATTAGAAAACATTAGGTAACACGAATATTAACTAGAATATCGTTTACCTCTTTCTAGATTCTTTTTCACAATAAACGAACACTTCTATACTTTTCCTTTTCTCGTTTATTTCGCATTAAATTTATCCAAATTTCTCGTACGTTTTTCATTTGTGAAGCAGCGTTTTGCACCTCAAAAAAGTTATTTCCCTTACAATTAGTTAGTTTCACGTTATCGTGTTCAATCGAAAACTTTTCACCAAGGCTACTACCAGTATTAGTAGCTTCCATTTCTCCTTTACCAACTTCATCGCGAAATACTCGAGCACATTACCAAAATCACTTCCCGTCCCATTCTCTAAACCTCGTCCCACCCTATAACTTAAAATCTCCCCCGAACCGAACTGAAATCCCCGAACAATCAATCTCACAGTTCCAAAGACTGCCCACCTATATCAACGTATCCATGTCTCGCCGATTCTCCAATATCCTCTTCACCCTACTCCCCCATTCCTATCCTAGATATCGTGTATACTTTCCTCATCGCTGTCCGCTCTTATGCTCTGCGGGCTATCGTCTCTCTTCGGCGAGCGACTGCTACTTCTATCCCTCTGCCTCGTCGCTCTGCTCAAATTCTCCCTCTCCCTTCCCTCCATAATATCCGGACTGTCCCTGTAATAGCTGCCCAAGCTCGACAATCCCGAGTTGCCTGTCAACGAGCCGATAGTGTTACTAGGCCCCGCCTGAAGCATCGTGGGTGGATACAACCTCTCGTCCTTGCACATAGGAGATCTCTCCCCCAATCCGGGACTCCTACTTCTATCCCTCTGCCTGGACGCTCTGTTTATTTCCCTTTCTCTCCCGTCCGCCACCTCCGGGCTGTCTCTGTAATAGTTGCTCAGATTCGACAAGCTAGAACTGGCCGTGAGCGTTCCGTGATTGTTGCTCGAGCCCGCTTGTACCATCGTAGGCGCGTACAGTCTTTCCTCTTTCATCAGCGGCGACCTGTCGCTCAGTACCGGACTTTTGCTTCTGTCCCTTTGCCTAGAGGATCGTTCCATGTTCTCTCTGTCCCTACCGTCGGCCATCTCCGGACTGTCTCTGTAATAATTGCTGAGATTCGAGAGACTTGAGCTAGCCGTGAGCGAGCCGAAAGGGTTGCTGGGTCCAGCGAGGATCATCGTCGGCGGGCATAGTCTGTAGGGAAGTGGTTTCTGTAGTGTTACGGCTGCCGATGCTTGCTGATAGAACAGGCCGTTCGTCGGTAACGCGTGCGCGCTCGGATAAGGCCAGTAACGTCCTGCCGCTGGATGCGCTGGAACCGCTGCTGCTCCGCTTCCGTATAGCTGTTGGAACGCTGCCACGGCGAAATTGTTCTCCGCCATTATTTCGAAGCCCACTATCGTCTGCCTCTTCCATTTGGTTCTAGAAATAGAATAGCAGGATGGGGTTATGTTTCGTTTCGATAATAGGCGCGATTTGATAGCGCGAATTTTTAAAGTCGATTTGCAGCGTTTAACTTGGATATTGGCCGAGATTCATTATTGGGACCGAATCAAATCTCTACCGATCTTTCAGGAAATCCCGAGTGTCTACTTGTTTATAGAGAGCGAGTGAGATAGAGATACACGGAGCAGAGCTCGTCGACATTTCACGGTAGGTGTAAAAACATATGTACTTGGCTACCGGGACAGTTTCGAAGCAATTTGCAAGAACTGGTGGGGATAGCGATCGGCCAATATCCAAGGCAAAACTCCGGCCAATATCCAAGGCAGTACTGTATATTATTTTTATATTTCGTATTTTGCATTGTACGACAGGTTCCCGTGTCGACGAATACACAGTTGACGCGACGACGACAATTGGACAATCATTTAACGAAAATCATACACAGGCAAAGTATCTTTTTTTTATAATTAATTATACGATGTATTCGAAAGAATGTCTCAGTCTTAAGTTTGAAATACTATTGTCGATCTTGTAAGACTTGTAATTACTTTCTCGTTACCAGTTCGACACTCTCGATAGATTGTCGATTATAGTATATCGTTCGAAATATTACAGTATTTAAATAGTACAGCAAAAGAAGAGCACGTGATTTTGATTATTTATTCGCCACTTTTATGTCAATGGTAACGCGATGAACATTAATTTAAGTAAGCTTCGATTGGATTAGTAGTTAACCCTTTTGCCATGCAAATGTTTCGAAGAATATTTACAGTAACGTTAACTATTTATTACTGTAATAGTGCGATAAATGCGAAACACTGAAACATTGTGTACGTAGTACAATACTCAATCTTACCAATTGAAATTGCAGATTCAATTAGAATTGAAGTTTATTAAAGAAATACTGCAACTAATATTCTTATCCCAGGTAAAGGATAATTTCTACCACAAGTGAAACTCGTTATCGTAGGGTAAAGGGGTTAAAGGTTAATTCAACACTCGTCGCAATAATGTTCGAAGAATCCCATTCGTAGATTATTCTTAAGCATTCGACGAAGTATTCGTATACATTCTTATTCCAATTTCACGATCGATCGACGATTACTCGTATCATTTGAATTTGACTAAAGTAGCGGTAAAACGAACATTCGTTTGGGTTGATCTAAACGCACCATTAGGAATCGTGCAACGTCGAAGGCCAAATAAAAATTGCCGCTCAGGGGTTTTACGAGTTCTACGAATGCAACCTGTAACGCGTTCGCGTTCGCATTCTCGCATTTCAGTTCGATCTTTGTTCGCCTAGGTATAGCATATGTAAATCTGGATGTGGGACAATTACGCTAAAACGGGGTGGCGTGTTGCCGAGCGGTTACGTTGGCCACACTGTAGGCAGCCTTATTATACTAACAAATAGCCCGTACAGTTTTCGCTGTCTAATCATCGAGTATCATGCCACGCGCGCGAAATTTCTATCCCGCGAATCTTAAAGCGATTTTAAACGCGCCGTAGATGTTTCGGCGGACGATTTTCGCGGCGCAAAGTTCAGAGAATCAACCGCAAAATGTTCCAATAGTTGGGGATTAGGAAATCTTTTTTGGATACTCGTAATAGAAACAGCAAACGAAGCTTGTGCTCTTAAGGGTTGAATTCTTTTACTGTTCGTTTCAATGTTCCTCCTCGCGTACGTCACTGAATTAATCCTATCGATATTCAGAAACCAGTGCAAAGCCAGAATCAGAAATATGTGTTAAAATATGTGGATTATGGAATGTTGTGATAATCACAAAAACATAAAAAAAGTGGTGTTAAAATACGGGGATTATGGAACCTTCTGATATTCATAGAAATACCAAAAAAACGGTGTTAAAATATGTGGATTATGGAATGTTCTGATAATCACAAAAACACCAAAAAAAAGTGGTGTTAAAATACGAGGATTATGGAACCTTCTGATATTCATAGAAACACCAAAAAAAAACGGTGTTAAAATATAGGGATTATGGAATTTTTTCATAGTCACAGAAACACGAATAAAAAATGCAAAGTAGTTCGATTACTGTTTTCCACTGTTTCTCAAATATTGTTGCAAGCTTTTCGAACGCGATAGCATTCAAATTGGATCAATTACGCAACTCGTAGCATCGCGCGTAATTATTAAAGAGCGGAGAGGAAAATTATAGACCGATGAGTGAGCCGACACGTGGTGATTTAGCTCTCTTGTCCGAGTTACATCGTATCGCTCGTTTGTTATTACTGTAAACGTAACGTTATACTTCATTGTCTCGTTGCTATTTCGCGTTCACGGTAGCTAAATATCTTGATCCGCGTAAACGAAGTGCTAAACATTATACCAGTATTATAGAAATGGATAAAAATTTAATTCGTATCGTCGCAATGTTCTCCTTAGATATTTATACAAATTATTATTTACCAAAGTTTCGAATCGTTTTGAATCAGAAAAGTAGGACAAGGTTATATTACAAATATAAATGATATCGTAGATAAGAAGTTTCAAAACAATCTGACTTCCACTGTTAAAAGACTAATGGGTTGTGTTTCGGGTTCTCCAAAGTTATCTATATTAACTTTCGAACGGTTTCAAGTGTCCGTACTTTAAAATCGACCAATCGCGTTTAATTCGAGAGCCACGAGTAATTAGCAAGATGCAAATTCTTTTAATCGCCACAAAGTAATAATGAATAAAATTCGGTAGTTCGGGCGAATAATTACCGCCAGTTATACGCGTAATCGATCCCCGTTTAATATGGATTCGTGCTCCAATAATCGGCGATCGATCGGTCGATTCGCTTCCCAGTAATTACACCATCGAGTTAATGAGAAAAACTGTACCGCTAGAATTGCGGGCGAAATCGTTGATAAAATTTCACCTAACCAAGCCTGCGTTCTAACTAATGGCGGACAAATTCAGAGTCATACTTATGAATACCGATACGTATTAATTATAATTGTTAATTACCTGTTCGCGACTCGAGGTAACATAATTTATTTTTTGCAACACGGCATCGTACACTGTACGGCTGTTACAATTGCCTAAATCGTTTACTAATTAACGGAAATCGTTTCTGAGAGGTTACTGATTTTTTTTAATAACTTTTAAAATTAACATAACTTTAAAAAAAAAAATTAAAATAACTTTTACTGAAATTTAAATATTCTGCAATTACCGCGGCGCGTAATTCCTCCTCATAGTATATTAAGTATATTAATTTCTACTTGTTCTCCTTACCTTTCTCGTGTACCTTTTCCTTTCGTTTTTGTGACAAAGGGTTTATCCCGTTAAAACACGAATTAAATAAATAAATACATTAAACCTATGTATGGTATCTGTTTAATGTTTGGATCGATGGACAGTAGCTTTAGTTTTAACTAATTTTATTAGACTTACTTTTACATACGGTGAAACGATAGAGCATACGCGTTTATAGTAAATCTCTTACAATTAACGTCTAACGAATTCTCTCGAACATTACGAACGTGCATACGAAGGAAGTGTGTTAATATTAGGCAATATATTATGTACGTCACGCATCTGTTTACCGACGTACAATTATAGATTACATTTACATAGATCTTATCCTACCTTATCGATCTTATCTATTAATCGACGGTTACTTTCTTAATAGTATCGATCGCGAATCAAAATAATTTGTACGCGGTATCGATAAAATACGTTCGATTCGATGACGTCTCATGCAGCCGCGATCCAAAACAATTACCTAATTCTTAAAATGACCATTCGAAGACTTTGCTGTTTTACACGTTCGAGATTTACGAATATTTCCTATTACTTGTATTAAGTATTCAATTATGTATTTTTCCTACAATTTATATTAACACATTGTTCGCGGGACATTTCAAATTTTCAAACATTTCATATTTTAGCAACGATCATTATTTGGCAACGAAATAAATCACAATTATTTTTTCATAATTGTGAACCGTATAACGCAATAAATAACAAAAGTAGTATGTCAATATAACAAGTATAAAAACTCGTCATCGTTAAAAAAACCCGTATAAATACGGGACCCGACTTCCACCAGCAGACAATGAAAAAGCGGATTTTTACGTGTCCCTCAAACCATCGCCAGTCTAAAGAAAAACGGATTTATCCGTGTCCCGACAACAATGTGTTAAGAGCTCTATCCTGTACTCACAATTAGTCAATAATAGGAACATCTCGAATCGTTTTCAAGCGTATCGCACGCGAAAATCGATTCCAAACTATAAACGTACGGAAAAAAGTATCAAACGTATCTTAGTCCCATCGCTACTTCCAAAGCATCGCCGTCAAACGTCACGATTATCCAGCGCGATAAATCAGCCCGTCGCGTCGCCTCGGTTCTCTGCCCTCTCGATTAAAAGCCAAATTCGCTAGCCGCGCAACGTGTATTCGTTGCGATAATTAACGAGTTCTCGGCTCTCGCGGACATTCGTTACGTTTTTCCATAAAAACCGCCACGCTTGGCGTTTAAAAAAAAAATAAAAAAAAAAGGAACCGAGAGGGAGAGAGAGGGAGATAGAATAAAAAAAAACACGTTACGGCTTCGAAACGAGGCCGCGAATTTTACGGTAGGCTAGGCGAGAGGAGAGGGGGGGGGGGGGTAGTTGGTAGCCAGGGTAATTAATAATCAGGAGATCCGCGGCTGGCAAGGGACAAAGCGGCTCTAACGGATATGCAGCTCGCACGGAAAATTCGACAATTAATATATTTCTCCTCCCTTTTCCCCGTTTCTATACATTCGCACGAGTGTGTGTTTGTGTGTGTATAGCTCGAAAATGTGGGCCACGCTCTCTCCTCTACCGATTTGTCCCCCCCCTTGCTTTTCGGCCTTTTGTGACGGCCAACGATAGGGGAGGTAGCAGTAAAATCGTTCATGAATTTTAAACAGGGCCCTCTGAATCGAGCCACGATCATTTCTCATTTTTCTCCGCCGCTGCTGTTGCTGCTGCTGTTGCTGTTGCCGCCGCTCCGCTGCCACGTTCGCCGGCAAGAGAAAAAGAGAGAGGGCGAATAGAACGGAGACGACAAGTTGCAATGAAAGCCACTCGTGCGATTATGTGATGAGTAATGTTTTTTAATACCCCCACGGAGAGGGGTGGCCGGTCATTTTCGAGTGCAGCCACTCTAAAACACCCTTAATTGCTGTGCCGGCTCTTTGTATCGGCATTGAATAACCAACGGGGAGTTGGAGAGAGTCGGGAAAGGGTCGGAAGTGGCTCCGCGCGAAAGAGCAACAGTCATTGATTTATCGTTCTCAAGAGGTTCCACGGGGGCTGATCTTTGTTGCTACGGATAGAACGAACGGTAAACCGGGGAAGGTGGCGCACAGGGGAAGTGTTAAGAAAGTGTAACGATCGTTTTCCAACGGAGCTTAATGATCGACTTTTCGGGAGCTAGGAAAGGGAACCGTTTCAATTTCTTTCTTTCTTCCTTCTTCGCTGACTCTGGGAAACGGTCCTTTGATAGGTGCATCCTTTTATCGGCCACCCTTTTGACTTCTTTCGGGTGACACGACGATTCAAGAGGATGAGTTTGAACGCAAATTACGGAGATCGAATGGAATTGATATGCAGGCGCGATATTTGGAAGATTCGGTTTACTTTGTTTATTTGCTTTCGAATTTTTTACGATTAGTAAGCTTTTCGATTTGCTAACCGTGTGAGTTTACAAATCTTTGAATTCTCGAGGCATTCGATTTCCTAGCCTCTTTAGTCAATTACTAAAGCTTCGAATCTCCAACCTTTTTTCATAATAATCGATTTATTGAACACTTCTATCTATAATTTTTCCTTTTTACATACGCCACGTTTAATACGTCTTCATTAAATCGTTATCTCCCATTGCTCGGCGTCAAGATCGCGTTAAAATCGTGTAAATCGTATTCCTCTTTCTTTGTTCAATAAACTCCGAACACCCTAATATCTTCTAGTATTGATTGAACTCGGTTTAGACGCGTCGCAAATTACGCGAATAGTTTACTTAAGTCAACATCGACCAAAGAATTACGCGAGCAACGCACGGTTAGAAAGGGGGATAAAGCCGAATGGGGAGAGTTAATGCATTTATAATGGTGTTTTGGACTTGGTCGGTGGTTTTGCGGTTACAAGTCCTCGCGACACTAATGCAGCCAAGCTGTCGGCTCGGTTTGCGATAATAATGGCGACAGACAGAGAAAGGAGCGTAGAATAGGGCGACATATTTTCCAATTATTATTTGCTCGACTGACTACGGGACACATGTTCCTCTATAGATATATATAAAGAGACGGGGTATTAATTTTCATCCGCGCGCCACCGTACAAAGGGATAAGAAAGTAGTTGAATTCAAATTAGCCGCCTCGAAGCACGTTTATGTAACACAACGTTCTACCGGTAATTTCGCAAACGTCCCGCGTGTTCACCCTTTAGTGGGCACGTGAAATTTACGAAAAAGAAAAAGAAAAAGAAGTCGACCGTCTAAAGGGTAGCCCGGTAACGAGCCGAGAAAATAACGACAGAATATCGTACGAGCCGCGCTTTCTCAGGCAAAATTGCCGTGCTACTTGGTATTTTTAGACGGGGGAGAAATTTAGATGGAACATTATAGGCACATATAGGCCGACAAATACGCATGCAAATACAGTACCGCCCGTAATTACCTGTACGAACGATGGAAATTTTGTTATTTAGCGTAAGGAAATCTTCTATTAAGGGAGTTTGTTCTAGCGCTGATTAGTTCTTATTAGACTAATTAACGCTGTAGCGAAAGGGTTAAAAAGGCAAAAAACCAACAGCGTTAGTTACTCTAATATATATATATATATATAAATTACGTTATAAAAATTGGACAATCATTTGTTAAAAATGTACGTACATTATATAAAACCATTTCTATTATCATTCTCATATACTAATTATAGTGTAACAATACTTCCAACACTAGAAATACTCTTCAACCTTTAAACTCGTTCGAAATACCTGCGAACGTTACCGCGCGTATTCGTTTCACCGTACACCCCCGCGATTATACGATCATTACCGACCGATTAGCCTGGTTTTTCTACCTATTTCATGAAATTCCTCCGTGCCCGCCTTGCGTACCTATGAAATCTTGTACACGAAATCACGTGGAAACGACGTGGCGGCTCGCCTTTCGTGACACGAATTTTCACATTTCGAATCACGGTCGAGCGATCGTGGATAGTTTGTTAGTTGGTTTTCCTTGGTAAAAGATCGCCTCGAAACGAGTGCATTTGACTAGCCGAGAAATCAAGACGATCCGTTATAAAGCGGTTTACTAGAGGCGTGGGAAGCTCGCGTGTTCTTCCGGCTGGTGTCGAGAAGCCTCAAGAAACAACGGAGCTGGATTCTCACGATTGCGATGTATCACAACGCGTTAGCGATGTCGCCACGCTGTTACGGCGCCTCTGCTGCCTTATACCGAGCAGAATACAAGAGAGAAGGACGGTAAAAAGGTTGCTTCTTAGGCGCATTTCTCTCGCCGCTTCTTTCCCCGGTCTCGCGGTAAAATTTGCACCTAATTTACTGTTTCAATGGGACTGTTTTGCGCGCTTCTCTAATTAACAGAGATCGCCTCCGGTGAACCTGCTGTTCGCGTTTAACAGTGCCTCAATCCCCGACGCTTTAGGTAATTGCTATATTTACGTCCACTTTCTCTTCGCTTTTTCACTACGTTCGTTGGAAAGAAATAAGTACTCGTACGTACGATGCATCAACCGGTGTATCACTCGTTTCACCGATAGGTTTGTTCGTGTATTCGTTGAAACGACGAGTATATTTGGTTGTGACATATGTACGTACATTCCTTTACTCTGAAAAGTCTACATTTACCGTGTTTTAAGCGTCAAGTATTTACGCACACTTATTGGCAAAAGTTAAGAAACATGGTATTTACGTATGTATTTGCGAAGCTTTATGTCGTCGTTCGCTTTTGAAATACATGGATTTGAATTAAAAGTAGAAACGCTTATTGTTTATCGATGCACTTATATACTATATTTTTATGCTATTGTAAATTCTAAGCAATGAATCTTAGATGCGAATGGATATACAAAAATTCGTAAGCGACTACTTTGTTTCTTAACTTTAGTCAGGAAGTGTATGCACATTAGGGAAATAAAAGTGGCGTGAAAATTCGTACAATGTAAAATTGCGAGTGAGAAAAATTTGTAACCGCTTGCGCTACGATTATTTTATTACTCGTGTATGCTAACGTTAACTAATCACTGCTTTCTTATTATGTTACGTACAAATTATTCGAATATCACGGGCAATTATTTTTTAGTAATCCCCACTATTATAATACAAAGCTGAAATTGTCGTTCAAATTACATTTTCTCGTCAGCAGTATCCATTTTTATCAAATCTACACTGTAATTCATAGAACTAGTGTGACTCGGTATTGTAGTAAAAGGGGTTAAAAGATGTATTATAAAAAAAGCTTCGTTGACTGGACGAATAAAATTGTAATGTTGATGTGATTTGTGCTAAATCTAATCTATAATTTATGCTAAACAAATTGTAGGATATCGTAGATGCCTTACAAACATCAAGATTGAATTCTGCTGAAACAAAAAATTAACTCTCTATTGCATGAATTTTTATGACGAGTTAAAATAAATATATATGGTCGTTGTTTTACTTAAATGTTAATATGATAATGAAGCAATAGGAAAATATTGATAAACAATGTTATTTATTATATTTTACGACTGTTCCCAATTAAAAACTTCGTATATATTCAATTTTCAGTAGTTCTTAACTCGTTAAATCCTAGAACTTATTAAATTAAGTTCCCAATCTTGAATGAAGCGCGATAGAGGGTTAAAATCAGATTTACGGACATTCGTATAATTGATATAATTCGACGAGTTCCCTGAAAGTTAATGACACTACATACACGTGCGAATAAATTACCACATCTATTCGTATCATCAATTCAATCTACGCAATGTATCACCTAATCGCATCCGATCAAAGTCCACATAAATTGCAGGAAAAATATGCTTTACAATTTCCACAACAACGAGCGCGAAATATAAACTCTGTCGAATTCATAGGTTCCGTAAGACGAGCATCGACAAGGATTCGTCTCGCTGCGAACCCTTGAATTTCTTTCGCGGCGCAGCTAAACAAAATTGTGAATAAGTACGCGATAATTTCGCGAACCGTAAATTCGAAGAAACCAAAAACAACACGCGAAGAATCTTAGAGAGGGGAGAATATAAACACAGTTCTCGCGCGACCGTTTGAGATTTTCGATCGACCTCACCGCTAATGAAAAACAAATTTTCGATCTCCTAGGAGAAGGTCGCGGCTCGCGTAGCGTCGATTACGGTTAGTCCTGACTCGTCGCGCGTGGTATCAGCGTCGTTTCCTTATCGCGCCGCGTCGCGAAATTCCGCATACGCATTTCGTGTTCGCTTTTAACCCTTTGCGGACGAGTGTCCACAAATAGCCGCCTGATCATTTCTTAGGTTCAGTGGACGCACGTTGATGTTAAAGCAGAAAATTTAAATTAACATCGTTAATAAACGTTTCACAGTTTTGGGAATGGAACGGTCTGGAATTCAGAAGCTTGGAAAGTTTAAAGGCTTGGAATTGAAAATCAAAATACTCTCTTAAGTGTTACTATTCGTCGTCCGCAAAGGGTTAACCCCTTGCCTTGTAACAACGAGTTACACTCGTGGTGCGAACTGTAGTCTAAAAAATCTGTGCTCTAAAAACACGGTGTACCATGTTTTTTCCAAAGTTTAATTTTATTTGTAATTATAGTTTCAATTTGTAACATTGGAGACCGTCAGTCTAATATTTTAATAACGTCTAATATTTTAACGTTTCGCATTTGACACGATGTTAAAGTAGAAAATATCCAATGTCACAGTGAATAATATTCGAAACATTTGTAGAGGAAGGGGTTAACTCTTTTGGAGTACAATAACGAGTCACACTCGTGACACGAATTTTGACGTTGGATCGGTAAAAAAGCGACTCTACTCGCAACGAAGTTAAAGTTTAACTTGATGTTCGGTTTCGATTCGTAAGATTGAAAATCACCAATTAACAATTGCAATATTATTATTATTATTAAGGGGCAAAGGTCCGATAAGTGCAAGAGAAAAATGATATACAATTAGCGTTGTCACAAAAAGTCAAATACGTAGAACGTGTATACGAAATGGTTCTTATAACCGTCGATTCAGAATCAATTAAATTAAATAAATATTGTGTAAAGCTAACGAATGTGCATTGATAATGAAATGAAAATGGTATGGCAAGGGGTTGACGGCCATTTTGCTTCGTTAACGCGTATATTAAGAGCTCGGTGACTCATTTGTTCGTAGCGGTTGCACGTTAACCGCGTATGACTCTATTTCGGTGTTTATAATGGCCATTATGCTCCGTTAATTCTCAGTGCGTGACTCGTATTTTTTTTATTTCTCTCATCTTGCTTTTCAGTCTCGAGTGCGTGACGCGGTGTTCCGACGCTTGACGTACCTCTGCCAGATCATCGATAAAGGGTTCCAGGTTCCAGGTTCCGGTAAAAGGTTAGAGGACCTAATCGTATTGTAATTGGTAGTCTTAACCCTTTCGCGACTCGGACGTAATTGGAAAGTTCCTTGAAACGATTGCAACAGGAAATTATTTATAGTAGAACCGAATGATCTCATAGTGTAAATGAATCCGTTTGTGATTTCCTATTTCTCATTCGCGATTCTTTTTAATATTAGGTTTACGGAACTCGTCACGTTGACGCATTTCAAATTTCATACCTAAAATTGTAGAGACCATAAATATTATTTTTCAGTACTTTATGTTAACTTTAATTAATACAATGGTACGAATATGTATTCTACGTGATTCTCTTCGTCCTCACGCTTCTACGTTCGAATATTTATATGCACTATACGTATTTTTCCGAAAGCCTGTCAAATTATGCACGTAATGTCCGTAAACCTATTGTTAAATGTGTTGCATAGCGTACAAAAATAATTAGTTAAATGCGTGGTTTAAGTTTGGAAAGATAAGGAGACTTTTGTAACTGATTGTATTAATTGCCGGTAATTTGAATGTCAATGAAAAGTATTAAATTGTTGCGTATAAAATGACCGATTTTACGTAGCTCAAACTATTTTTGCCATCGGTTAATTAAACGTAATAGTAAATGACGCATAGTTTAAACATATATGGGGCGAGTTTCACAATTTCATCACCTTAAATAATTCGTGCTCAGTAAGAAAGCAAAGTAACGATATACTAATTACAGTATTATACATATATAATTACAGTATTACACATATATATTCTTGTTGATACCATGTGTCTTCTATTTCAATCATTCTTTTTTCTGTAACGAATAATGCACGACAAATCTGATGATTAGCCTAAACATTATAGAAAATGTATGCAAAAACCAATAGAATAGAAATAATATAAAAAATATATGTACACATTTAACAAACGATTGCTCAATTTTCGAGAGCGTATACATATATATACGTTCTTCGTAACGAAAAGGTTTTAATCAGTGATTGAAAAACAACGTTAAGCTACATAAAATCGATCATTCAATATTCAACGATCGAATAATTAAATCGCGAATGGGTTAACCGCTATGCACTCAGCAATTATTTTATCACTCGCGTATGCTAATATTAGTTGATCATTGCATTCGTATTACATCAGCTACGAATCGTACGAATATTGTAGGCAATTTTTATTTCACAGCTCTCTAGCTTGTAAGACAAAGCTAAGATAAAAATGCAAATTAAACTGTACCCGCAATACTATTCGTTTTTATTCGATCCGCGGTATAAATCGTCGAACAAAGGTGACACGTTATCGCAGTAAAAACGATTAATTTAAATCCGTTTCATCTCGAGAATCGCCATTAAAGTGCGCAGATTCGAGCAACTAGAATCGAAGTCTTTACTTCTTCGTTAGAATACGTAGCGTGTTTTAGGGTAATTTTTAATTTCCCCCGTTGACTTATCGGTATCTTATTATCGGAACGGCATCTCTATTCCGAGGCCCGTTACACGCGTATCACTCTTGCTTCTTATCCAATGCATGTATGAGGTATTACTTCTAGATAGCCATGTAGTAAAATATTATAGCGTGTTCGTGGCCGATGGTGTTTAGCGTTGATGGCGTATAACGAGCGCAAAACCGTGTGAAGGATCCCTGTCCCCTCTGTTCGTACTCGCGGGACAATCTTCTTCCATTTAGACGCGCTCTCAATTGCTCCGCTTGCTCGTATTTTCATTCACTCGTAGATCCAACGGAATAGTTTCTCCTCTAATCAACGCGTTACGAAATATTTCGTCCCACTTATATTAAACTCCCTTCGACTTTTTTCCATTTTCTCTCTTCGCTTTAACATTCCGCAGTCGATAGCGTTGCGTTTTAATAATTTCAAGTGGTAATTATTAGATCGCGTGGACGTTTACGCGTTTGTAGGTTTTGGAAAATTTTAAAGGTGTAGAAAAGTACACTTATAGATCTGTGCGTTAAATAATTAGCTTCGCGTTGTTAATGTCAGCTGTTTCTTTACGATATTCAGATGGTGAAATTAATCTCTTCTTTAACTTCTTTCACATCGCAGTTATTAAAAGTATTTCGAATATTAAGTTCGTATCCAAAATAAGGTATTTTTTAGGATATTCAGAGGAGCAGCTTTAATCTCTTCTTTAATCCTTTCTCAGGTATTTCGTACGATATTCAGAGGGTGAAACTAATCTCGTCTTTACCTCCTTTAACATCACAGTCATTAAAAGTACCTCGAGTATTAGGTTCCTATTCATTGCATTGCATTGTATTGTAGTACATTAAATATACAAAAAAAAATATTTAAAGGGTCAACCTTTAAACTATTAATTGTATTGCATCGTAGTAGTAATTACAGTACATTAAATATACTTAGAAAAAATATACAAAGGGTTAACCTTTAAAGTATTAATTGTATTGCATCTTAGTAGTAACTGTAGTATATTAAATATACTTTGAAAAAATATACAAAGGGTCAATCTTCAAAATATTAATTGTATTGCATCGTAGTAATGATTACAGTACACTAAATATACTTAGAAAAAATATACAAAGGATCAAACTTCAAAATATTAATTGTATTGCATCGTAGTAATGATTACAGTACATTAAATATACTTAGAAAAAATATACAAAGGGTTAACCTTTAAAGTATTAATTGTATTGCATCTTAGTAGTAACTGTAGTATATTAAATATACTTTGAAAAAATATACAAAGGGTCAATCTTCAAAATATTAATTGTATTGCATCGTAGTAATGATTACAGTACATTAAATATACTTAGAAAAAATAAACAAAGGGTCAATATTCAAAATATTAATTGTATTGCAACCTAGTAGTAATTGTAGTCCATTAAGTATACTTAGAAAAAATATACAAAGGGTCAATCTTCAAAATATTAATTGTATTGCAACCTAGTAGTAATTGTAGTCCATTAAGTATACTTAGAAAAAATATACAAAGGATCAAACTTCAAAATATTAATTGTATTGCAACCTAGTAGTAATTGTAGTCCATTAAGTATACTTAGAAAAAATATACAAAGGATCAAACTTCAAAATATTAATTGTATTGCATCGTAGTAGTAATTACAGTCCATTAAATATACTTAGAAAAAATATACAAAGGATCAAACTTCAAAATATTAATTGTATTCCAAGTAGTAGTAGTTGTCATTAAATATAGTTAGGAAATATATACAAGGGGTTAACTTTTAAAACGGTTACGATAAAACTTCGACCGGGAAGTTTTTCGCATAATCCAGCTAAGATCTTAGATAGGAGTGCTTCAGTTATCGGTGTTGCGGTTGAAATTCTATTTCCTCGCCGATGGCGGAGTGCTGGAAGCGACGTCGGGCGTAATTTCGTTCGCTTCCATAACGCCAATCGCGTCTACCGTGTATAAATGCACTTATGCTACTAGCGTAAAGGCGAAGTTTCGGGGTCCGGGAGATTCCTGGTTGGTAGTTGTGTGCGTGCGAGGGAATCCTGCCCCCAGGACGTGACTCGTAATTCTAGAGTATTATGCGGTAGCTGCCGCTACTTTCCACCTCGGTTTATGTTTTTCAAATCGTTATTCATCCCCTTTCACTTCGCGTCGTCCAACGATTCCTTCTTCGCTAGCCCAACCCCTCCTTTCGTAGAACACATCCGAGCGGTTTTATTATTTTAACGCTGCGAACGTTCATAGATTTTAGATTGAAAGTTCTTTGAAATTCTTCAAATTTTTATAATCGGTTACTATTCCAAACTTTTCATTAGTAGGATAAATAGGATAAATTTTTAAATTAGTAGTTCTTCAATGACCATTTCTATACTCTATGGAAGTCAGTGGATAATTGTTTAAGATTATTCTGGATTACTTTAGGTTATTTCAGATTAATTCGTAAATATAACGACATGGAGTTAATCTTCGTGTTTCAATTTTTCAAGCAGTTATGTTATTTTAACGCTGCGAACGTTCGTAGATTTTAGATTGAAAGTTCTTTGAAATTCTTCAAATGTTTGCAATCGGTTACTATTCCATAATTTTGATTAGCAGGATAAATAGGATAAATTTTTAAATTAGTAGCTCTTCAATTACTATTTCTATACTCTACGGAAGTCAGTGAATAATTGTTTAAGATTGCTTTGGATTACTTTAGGTTATTTCAGATTAATTCGTAAATGTGACGACATGGAGTTAATCTTCATGTTTCAATTTACATCATCATCATTATTATTATTACATATGGATCAAAAGGTATAATTTAGGTATATACATAAATTAATAGAACAATTAGTCATATCGAATTAATCCTTTAAGAGGGAGGAAACTATTACAGATTCTGCTGCAATATAATCGATATCTGATAAAAAGAAAGTAAGGTACCTATTACGATTTTACACGCACGATAAGAAAGTTCAACGTGCACTGATTCGAACGATTTTATAAAAGAAATTGACTCAAATTTATTTAGATTATTACAGTTAGGATATAATTCAATTATATAGTAGCAAATAGATCTACTCACCCTTTTAACCCTAATTAAAAGATTAACTTATTTAAACTGGTAAATCACCTAAATTCACACGAGTCTCGATACTCGATTAGATTTGTTTCTCAAGATCTTTACAAGTACTTAAAAACCAATTGCGGAAGGTTATTATATTTTTCTTTTCCTTTTATCGTACGTTCGAATTGCGTTAGAAAACGTACGATTAATTTCCACGCACCTTAACGTTTCACTTCGATGCATAATCGAATCGCGACGATTTCCCAGCGCCTAATAGAATTTCTCGTTCGCGAGGTAAACGTCAGCAAAGGGTTAAGGCCGCGAATTGGAACTAATTAAAGTAGTACGGCTTCGGCAGTGGCATGGTAGCAATAAATCCCGTTGGAGCCGCATAAATCCACCGCGGATACATAAATCTACGTTGCCCGAATGCATAAATCTCCATTGCGCGTCGCGAATTACATAAACGGGCGAGCTTAGCGCGCGTTTCATCAGAATGCGATGTTTCTGGACGCCGATAAGTTTAGCTGGGAGATGTTAAAGATCAAAAGCACCAACGATACACGTTTCCGATAATTTTTTAAGTACATCGCAGATATATAATGTACGTTATGCATTACTGCGCATGTTTATGCATTTGTGCAACATTCGAACGCGTTGAAATATATACGATGCGTGTAATATCCAGAAACGCATGAAGTATCAAAAGTAGAGTGCATGCTACAATATTTAAAGGATGAAATAATCCCTTATTTTGTTCTCGTTTCGTTAGTTTTACCATTAACTAACTACTTATAAAATTCGAACGCGATGAAATATATACGATGCGTGTAATATCCAAAAACGTATAAATATCAAAAGTAAAATTCATGCTACAATATTTAAAGGATGAAGTAGTCCCTTAATTTGTTCTTGTTTCGTTAGTTTTACCATTAACTAACTACTTATAAAATTCGAACGCGATGAAATTTATACGATGCGTGTAATGTTCAGAAACGTATAAATATCAAAAGTAAAATTCATGCTACAATATTTAAAGGATGAAATAATCCCTTATTTTGTTCTTGTTTCGTCAGTTTTATCATTGACTAACTACAGGATAGATTATCCATTTATAGAAAACGTCTTTAATTGCCTGGTCAGATTAGGACCAAAATCGAAATAAATTGTACGAAAGCTTAGCAAATTCAATGCGTGAAGTAGTATAAAATGCAACTAAACCTGTGTTTCTCAATCCTTCTACTCACGTGGCACATTTCCCGTAGAAGACAAATTTCGCGGCATAACTACGCAATCATAGAAGCAGAAATTTCTAAATTAAGTAAACGGAACGAAAAGTAGCATTAATAATATTAACGATCTCAAATCGTCATAAAAAGATCTTTCGTGTACTTTATTCTTATTAATCATTCGAGGGATACCGACACGTACGCGTGTATGTTTTATTTTACTTTAAGTTCGACTTTAAATTGGTAACATCAATGCCTTACACTTCTCAAACATTTTATAATACGTTCACAACTATTTGCTTTATACCATTTCTTTTAATATATATTAACCCCTTGCTCTACGATTATTTAATTACCTACTTACAATAGCATTAGTTGATTACTATTTTTCTATCGCATCGCATGCAAAACGTTTGAATACTATAGACAATTTTTCTTTCATAACCATCAATCTTGTAATGCAAAATTAAAATTAGAGTTCAAACTAAATTCTATCCTTAGTAATTAGCCAAATTTTTTTAACCAGTGCCTTAATTTATAGAACGAGTATAACTCGTTATCGCAGAGCAAAGGGTTAAAAACATGGGAAGCGTAGAATAAAATAATTTTATCCGATCTCCAAAATTTCGTCTCTCAAAAGGTTAATATTATTGTACACGTATATTCGGTCAATTAAACTAAAATCCAATGCTTGGTCAATGATAGCAGCTTCACACGTCCACAGACACGCGTGCAAAGACAGCTCGCAGATGCACCGTACACCGTGCGCCGCGCAATGCGCGTAATTAGTCGATAAGTATGGAGCGCTGTTGGTGAGTAACATAACGAGCCCTAATGACTTCTAAATAACCAACCGCTGGTTGCGTATGCCCGGTATGCGAAGAAAAAGCGCCGGCTATCGCTTATCAAGAGTTGCCGGGGGCAATTTAAGCCTCTGCCGGCGGGCCGCGATCGATTTCGCGGAAAATACGCCGAGAAAATCACCGTAAACTGGACGCGCGCGATATTTTAAACGCCTTATCGTTTACGGAGCACACGCACGGAGGACGATTCGAGTGGCCGGGGGTAAATATACTGGTCGAGCCGAGCCGAGCCGAGTATTCATTACCGGCGACGACCTGTTTCGTTTCACCGCTCCGCTTGTTTACCTTCGTTCTTTTTCGCGATCTCATTACGGCCGATTATGCGAGTCGGCCACTCGCAGGCTTGTATCAGCTTTGCACGCTTAATTACAACCGGCCAGCGCCGCTTCGAATTTGTTGAAAATCAGTCACCGTTAGGGGAACGGGGAGGGCAGAGGAGAGGAATGATGAAGAAGGTGATACGTAGTTTGGGGCGAGAAAAAGGGACGCGGAATCCGTCGTCGTGGCGCCCGAGGTGTGGTCGGCGCCTCCGCGAAAACGCGCCGAGTCATTCTCTCTCTTTCTCTCTCTCTCTCTCTCTTTGGCGGAGCGTTACTATACAGGAGAGCAACAAAAGTTTAAGCGGGCACTTAAGAAACCGGCCGACAGAAGCGTCACTAATTTTCCTCGCTTTTTGCGCCTTCTTAGCAGCCTTTCGCTCTTTCATCCAAAGCGGCGATAATCATGGCACGCGTACCATCGTCCTGTCGTTCCTCTCCTCCGTTTAATTAACCCCCCCTCCCTTTCGATCGTTGGAAGTACAGTGGAACCGTATCAGAATTAATAGGGAGACGTAAGCGTTTGGATAATAAAAAGGTCACGTTTTTTACGCGTATTAACGTCCTGTTAACCGCGAAATTTTCCCGTATACAAGTAGCCAAAGCTTTCTTTCCGCTACAAATTCTGCGACTCGAAAAGCGTCGTAAGAAAACGGGACGAATTCACGTTGCAATCGAATAGAGCGTTCATATATTAGCCGATTCGTTTAATGGATGTTTTACCGTACTTCTATATCGCGTTTATCATCGTCGGAAGAAACTCGGCCTAAGCGTCTCGAATGGAAATCGTTCGTCTCGATTCTTCTTCTGCCCAGTGGCAACGATTTCCTCTTCGCGCGTACGTTAACGAGCCAGCGTATAAACGCGTAATACGCGATCCATTCGTTTCGAAAGCGTCGAACGATTTCAGAGAGGCCAAAGACCAATTGGATTCGGTAAAAAAAAAATTGGATTTGACCGACGAAATTGACCGCCGTGGCCGCTGACATTGGACGCCTGTCATTACAACGTTCGCGCTGCTCGTAATTGACAGTCTAATGGCACGGTTTAGAGTCTACGGTTTTGCCCTCCCCCCTCGTCCTTTAGCTTCGCCGACGTACGAAGCCTTCGAGATCCTCATTAACGATATTCGCTTTCTTTGAACTGGATCGGCCCGCTTGTCCAAACTAAACGGCAACAGAAGTCGCGCAGTCACCAGTTGCGGGTGTTCCGAAGCTAATCACCCTTTGAAAACGCAACACCGAGGACTAACGACGGGGTGAAAATTGCCGTGAAGCCATTTCGGCCAACGGTATAGCCGTTCGGACTCGAAAATTTCTTCGTGGAAAACGCGGCGGCTTCTGGCAGGCGAGAAACTTTCAACCCTCAACCATTTCGTCACCGATGGTGACCGTAGTAATTACGAATACACGCTTTCCTTCACCGTTGTCGCGTGCAAAAGTTGTTCGCAACGTGTTTCAAACGTTTCAACGTTGAACAAATGTTTATAGTGACTGGTGAAGTTATCGCGATATATGGGTATAGTAACTCTCGAAGTTATAGTGATATATAGTTATAGCGACTGTTATTTGTAATATGATTCGAACGTGAAGTTTTACAAGTGTTCATAGTTACTCACGAAGTTATAGCGACTGTTATTTATAACATATTTCAAAACATTTGGGCATAATTTGAGGGGTGAATTCAGTGCAACTAAAGTAAAGAAAATGAAGGAAAAAGTTCATATAAATGTGTGCACGAATTATAATCGTTTTTGTATTGTACTTGTTGGTCAATTATTTTCATAGAAATTATTGTTATTACATTGTATAGGTATTACTATTAGATGGGGGATGTTTATGCATTTACCTGGAATTGCAATGTACTGAAAAATACAGGGGGCGTGTAATGTGCAACGATGCACGAAATATAAAAAATGGGACATATCATAAAAGTTAGAAAGTGAAATAGCTTCCTATTTTAGTCGCTTTCTTCAGCTTTATTTACAGAGACACACGAATTTGCATAAATATCGGCAGCAATAATTATTATATCACATTACTTTATATTAGCGTTTAAATGGAGTCTGAATAGTTAATAGAGTCGTAGGAATTACTAGAAAACAAAAATAGCCATAACGAGTATACGTTTGTGTGAACTTTTTCCCTCATTTCAGTGTACAAACACTTAGTTAACCCTTTGCCTTGTAATAACGAGTCGCACTCGTGGCAAACTACAAACACGCCGTACTTTTTAATAAACCTTGATTCACTTAACCCCTTGCCCTACGATTATTTTATTAGTTAGTTAGGTCAGCGTTAGTTGACCACTATTTTTATACCATGTCACGTGGAAATCATTTGAATATCATAGGTAATCCTTATTTAATAACTTCCAAGCTTATAATACAAAACTAAAATTAGAGTTTAAAGTAAATTTCATTCGGAATAATGGACGCTTTTGTTAAATCTGTGGTACAATTCATAGAACGAGTGTGACTCGTTATTGTAGGCCAAGGGGTTAATTTCAATTTCTAACATCGCAAGATTGAAAGCTACAAAGTACTTTATCAATATTTTCCCTGTAGATTCTCTGCATTTAAACTGTAGAAAATAGCTCCGGTGAATAATGTTCGAAAAATTCGTAAGCCAAAGGGTTAAACGTTCGAGGAAGTGATTTCTTCCACGCATAATCCTAGAGCTAGCTTCACCCGACGCTTCTTGAATATTCTTTTGTTCGCCGGAGCGTGGACGGACGCTTTGAAATTCACATTTTCTATAACTTCGAAAAGGGGGATGTGCAGTCTTTGACAAGTGGAAAAGAAAAGAGCATTTTAATGTCTCCGTATTAAAATGCAAGCAGCCTAGCGTCGCGTTTAATTCAATCCACTTTTGTTTAGAAATTCTTGCTCGCGCGCGCTTTGTTGTTGAGAAATTCGTTAGATTCGTACAGCGCGTATCGTAGATTAATAATTTGTAAGGAAACTTGCGTTCCGTAATTGGGGTGAAGGGGGGAGGAGATACTTTCCCATCGGGCGATAATGAAGCGTGGCGATGAGGTTCCGAAAGACAATGCGAAGCCTACGAATTTAATTCACCGCGGTGGATGTTAAATACCGGATCCTCGTGACTAACGAGCGTGATGAACGAGAAAAGATAGGACTGCGAAGTATCGACAAGACGAAATTGCAGGCGCCACTGAATGACTCGGTGGAAACGCCGATAGGATTCAAAGGATGCCGCTAACCATCCTGAAATCGATTCTATTCCGCTTCCCTCGATTCCCCTTTCATCGACAATATTGAAATCTCGCGTTACAAAACGCCCCTTCTTCGAAATTTCTATTGCAACGATCGTTCGACGAGCAAACGGACAAACGCTGCAATTCAAATGGTATCTAAATAAGAAGCGTGATACTTTTGAAACCATTAGTTTGGTAGCTTCGTTATTAGCTTAACGAGATGATTTATTAATCGGTTCACTATTCGTAATCTCTATCACTCGTTTAACAATGGCAAGCTCTTTTGAAGAGCGTACTTTTATGTGAAACAAATCGATGCAATTCGGTATTCGTTAATAAGATTTCTTCGGTTTTCGAGTATGCAGAGATAGCTGAAATCGAATCGAGAACGCTTAGCATATGTACATAGTATAAGTTGCACGATTGTACTTGGTTGTGATTTTTATAATTGGTTTAATTAGTTGAAAAATTGCCAAGCAGTTGTTGCAAATACGTAACAAAGAAATGAAAATTCGTGCGCGAAACAACGAGACGAAGAATTCGTTGCTAATTCTTTGTTAGGAGAAATGTACGTAAAAGCTAGTAGACAAGTGGAACAAGTCCATAATTATAGAGCGGGGCTATGTCGAAAAGTAGCTGAAATAAGAATTTTATAAATCGAACAGTGTTCAAAGTACAATTGTGCAATGTCTCTTTATTTATCGAGTAACCCTTGTATTTTTAATCTTCGAATCTTTCAATTTTTAGTTTCTCGATGTTCAATTGAAACATTGATTCTACTCCGATGTCTCCAATTTCCCTTTTGTCATCCACATTGAAATCTCGCGTCCCAAGACATCCCTTATTCAAAATTTCAATTATTTATCACCTTTAATTCCTTACATCTGAATATACGTATCTCCCCTCTAAAAATCCACTTTTATAAGTGGATTCTCGAATCAGATTTCTCCAACCTCTCTTTGTTTTCCTAAACCATTCCTTCCTCAAAATTTCAATCACTTCTAATTCGCACCTCTTCAAATCTAACTATCCAATCCTTTACAAACTTTGCAACCCCTTGCCGCTTCCAATCACCGGAACAAATCAATCTAACTTAAAAAAGAAACACCTCAAGTGTCAAGGTTTCGAATTCGTGTTCGCCGAAAGTATATTTGAATAACATTACTCGAAGCGGAATTTCGATGGCCAAATTATTAATTCGCAACGGTCAAGCATCCCTTAAAGAAGCAAAAGGCAGCGTTTTTACTCGCCGTCTGAAATGTAGCACTGTTGTGCGATAAAAAGCGGCGCGTCAGTTGCGGAGGTTCACGGTTTTTTAAGGGATCGTTCACGGCTGCCTTGATTATAGCAGGGCTCGCAAAAGCCGGCTAACATGACTTTCGAGATGTTCGAAGCGGCGAACGCGTCCAGTATGGCCTGTGTGATCCTTGCGTTTAACCACGTAAACAGCGCCTTTGTTGGCCGCCGCGATTTCCATTTACAAATTCGACACGCGCCATCACGAAAGCCTTCGCCGCCTCGCCACGCTACTCATTCCATTCGCCTTGACGAGGAGCATCCCCCGATTGACATGCACAGAGTAACGAAAGTCTCGATCGCCTCGATCCACTTCTTCCTTCGCTTCTTATCTCCGTCCCTTCGACCGTTTATAAAGTCAATCCTCTATTGTCCGGCGGGCGATTTCATTTATCTCGAGAGCCTCGTGATTCGCGCGTTTCTTTGTTAACCGGCTGTTTATTAAACGGCCGGAACGCGATAACGCCTTCCTCTACCTGTTCGCTCGTTATCTCTTTCTACGAATAAACGATGAACGTCTCGTTTGAACGACGTGCAGCGTACACGGCAGCGAAAGGGTTAATTGTCAGGGATGGTAAATAATTAGTTACGGGATTCGAATCGAGTCGAATCTGTAAACTGGCGAAAAATTCGAATCACTTCGAATCTGACTCGAAACCTTAAAACTCGCGAAAGTCTTCATCGTCTTGAAAGTCTTGAAAGTCTTGAAAGTCTTGATCGTCTTGAAAGTCTTGAAAGCTTTGAAAGTATTCATCGTCTTGAAAGTCTTGAAAGTCTTGATCGTCTTGAGAATCTTGAAAGTCTTTATATTTTTCGCATGTCAATAATATTGTTAAAAATAATCGAAATACTTACGAGTTGGTGAATAGAAAGTCATTGAAATAGTCACAAGACTACCAAGAGTACAAAGACCATCAAGACTTTCAAGATTTCTGAGACTTGCAAGATTTTCAAGACTTATAAGACAGGCGATACTATCAAGACCATCAAGACTTTCAAGAGCTTTAAGGCTTCGAATCGGATTCGAATGTTTACAGTCTTGAAAAATTCGAATCTGCTTCGAAGTTCAGATTCGCAGATTCAGAACGCCAATCCTAATAATTAGTACGTTTGCGAAGTTAAAAAAGGCGACGTGAATTATCGCTAGACCGCTGATTTTTATTTATTTCTTTACTTCTACGGACAAGAAGAGCCACTTCGTATAAACAAAGATAACTTGAAAGAGTTTGCATTAGAAATACAGCGTCTTATTGTTCGTATTTAAGTCGCGATAGTTTAGTATTATTAGTATTGTTAGCGTGCGAGTAGAATATTAAGCGTAGCATAAGAGCGCAAAACAATATTTTATTTTAGTACCCTAGTGCGTTAGTAAAACTGCAGTATTCTATCCAATTTTTATGAATTCGGAGAACGAAGCAACCCCTAATTTACATCCACACATTTTCGATTTTATTCTCGTCAAAATTCGCAGTCCAAGCCTGACAAAAATTAACAAGAATTTCTTGTACTTTTAAAGATATCGTATCGAAGAATTCTTTCCGAATGCTTTATTCGTTGAATTCGCGAGACGCGCAACGATTCGAAAGTTCGCGTCGGGGTTGTTTATCACTCGCAAAGATTATCCAGTCGCTATTGTCGCGGCGGAGAATCGGGATCTATGAAAAGTGTCATCAATTTCCGCGGGTTTAATCCTACCTTCTGTTCTGGTACCACGTCTTGACTTGCGTGTCGGTCAGCTGAAGCTTCGCGGCTAACTCCATCCGATCTTGAACGCTGAGGTACTTCTGCCTTTCGAAACTCTTCTCGAGAGTCTGCAGCTGATGATCCGTGAAAGCCGTGCGCGCCTTTCGTTGTTTCTTGCTCTGCGCCGAGCTCAGCGCGCTCGACGAAGAACTTTTTGGGTCGTCCTCTTTGCCGCCTGAAAAGCCAATAGTATTCTTTCAAAAAAACTCCTCGCCATCTCGTTAATTACGTCGGAGCAATCTATCATAAGCAAGTAATTTTTGCACTTGTATATTTTAGTCGCGTTAAAAGAATTACTGTTGTTTTAAGAATTCGTTAAAGGGAATTTGTAACGCGTTGAAGAGAGAGAATCGAAATTAATAGCATTGGTAGATTGGGGACAAGTATTGTTACGAATACTATGGATGAAGGTATTAATCCTTTCGATGTTAATTAAAATAATGACGCGGTGATGGCGATTCTAAGTAGTATAAAACTTGGGGAAAAAATAGTTTCTAGTTCTGTTCGTTTTCATTGCAAATAGGAAAAGCTTGAAGACTGCATAAAGCATAAATATTTGAAAATTGGAAGGCTTGGAATTTCAAAGCTTGGAAATTTGAGAGGTTGAAAATTCGAAGACTTGGCATTTGGGATTCGAAAATTTAGGGTCTTTGCAATTTTAAGGCTTGAAACTTGAAATCTTGAAAATTCGGAGCCTCGAAAATTCGAGGGCTTGGAAATTCAAAGGCATTGAAAATCGAAGGCTTGGAATCGAAAAGCTTGGAAATTCGGGGGTTTAGAAATTCGATGACTTTGGAAATCGAAGGCTTGGAAATTCGTCGATTCGAAAATTCGAAGGCTTGGAATTTGGGGATTCGAAAATTTAGGGGCTTTGTAATTTCAAAGCTTGAAACTTGAAACTTGAAAATTCGGAGACTCGAAAATTCAAGGGCTTGGAAATTCGGGGGTTTGGAAATTCAGGGACATTGAAAATCGAAGGCATGGAATCTAAAAGCTTGGAAATTCGCGTGCTTCAAAATTTGGAGGTTTAGAAATTCGGGGGTTTTGGAAATCGAAGGCTTGGAACTTGGAGATTCGAAAATTTAGGGGCTTTGTAATTTTAAGTCTTGAATCTTGAAATCTTGAAAACTCGGGGGCTCAAAAATTCAAAGGCATTGAAAATCGAAGGCATGGAATCTAAAAGCTTGGAAATTCGCGTGCTTCAAAATTTGGAGGTTTAGAAATTCGGGGGTTTTGGAAATCAAAGGCTTGGAACTTGAAGATTCGAAAATTTAGGGGCTTTGTAAATTTAAATCTTGAAACTTGAAATCTTGAAAACTCGGGGCTCGAAAATTCAAAGGCATTGAAAATCGATGTCTTGGAATCTAAAAGCTTGGAAATTCGCGTACTTCAAAATTTGGAGGTTTAGAAATTCGTGAGCTTTGAAAATCGAAGGCTTGGAAATTCGTCGATTCGAAAATTTAGAGGCTTTGCAATTTTAAGTCTTGAAACTTGAAATCTTGAAAACTCGGGGCTCGAAAATTCAAAGGCATTGAAAATCGATGTCTTGGAATCCAAAAGCTTGTAAATTCGCGTGCTTCAAAATTCAACACATTTCGAAATCGAAGGCTTGAAAATTCGTCGATTCGAGCATTTAAAAGCTCGCCAATTCCATAATTCGAATTCGAAAAGATTCAAAATTCGATAGCTCGGAATTTGACTAAAGTTGTACGGTGAAAAACGGCAAGAGTCATCGCCGCGAGCCGTAGGGGAAGCAATCGATGGCGTTGCTCGGTGGCTTGGCTTTTTGCTGGTCCCCGCATGGCGATCACGGCCGCCTCTCTCTCTATCGGCGGAGAGATCCTTTTGTTCTCAGTTGGAGCTCGCGCAGCCGTGAGCCGATTGGCTGGTATCGCGGATTGGACCACGCAGCCGCGTCGAGACGCCGCAAATTATCCCCCCGGTTCGCCGGCACCCACGGAGAGGGTGGGATTCCCCGAGGAAACCGATTACACCCGATACACGTCGGCAAGTTGCGCTTCTCCGCGTCGACACGCATACACACACACACACGTTCTCTCTTTTTATATCTCTCTCTCCCACTCTCTCTCTCTCTCTCTGCGCCCTGGATCAAATCTGACGCGGCGTATAGCGAGCAACCCTCTTTCTCTTCACCGTTCATCCCTCTCGAATCTCGTTAACGCCGTTCCTTTATTTTTATCACCGTCGGGGAGACGCAATTTCCCGGCCTCGATTGCTGCGAAACGTGGAGCAGGAAAAATAACGCGATCGAATGCTTGCGGGGTGTATTTCGAGCTGGAAAGATGGTACGGCTCTAATTGGTTAGAGTTGGATGCTCTTTGCGAGCTTCTTTGTATTTACGCGTTTACGCGTTTCGTGGTTTGTACAGGGTTATCCAAAATAGACTATAGGAACTTTTTTTATCTTTCCCTTTCTGCTTTACCCTTTTCTAATCTCTTTTTGTTTTCATTTCTATTATCTTCGTTGGTTTTCGTGTTCAATTTTTATTTTTTTCACCTCTGTTTCGGTAACAAACATGACGTTTGACGGATATTCTCGTTCAACATCCTAAAGGTACTTTTGGATAACACTTTATAATCGTGCGGCGTTAATTATTGGGGTGAATGAATGTTACAGGTTCGATCGTTATAAAGTAATTCGAATAGATTTTCGGAGAGGTAATTGGGGACAATAAGGACTATGATTATGGCGATATATTTTGTCGTGCTTGTTTATTATTTCCAAAGTCGTGAAGTTGTAAGTTGGTACAAGAATTTTGCTCAATTATCCGCGTATAGTTTCAATCGTTCCGATAGATCAGCGATTCCATTTTCCGCGAAGCTCTTGGAATTCGAAAAATAGGATGAACATAGTAAAGTATCCAACAATCGAAGCTTCTTATGATTTTAGTAATAAATTAAGCTTCCAATTTACAATTAACATCATCTATAAACTGCGACAGATTGTAACGACGATTATAGAAAATTTAGGTACGCAAAAATATGAAGAATGCATGCAATTTATAAAACTATAGAAGATACTTAAACTAGAGTGCGTCTTACGATATTTCGAAGGTAAAACTTATCTACATTTTAAATGACCCGATTACTGTCGTTCTTCCTATAACTGTCACTTGAACTCGTTTATTTAATAGCAAAGTAACGCATAAAGTAATCGTAAGTAAATAAATTTTCATACCAAACTTGAACTTCGGTTTACGTAACAACGCATAAACGTTGTATATTAGTTTACACTTGATACTTGTAAATAAATATTAGGAGACAAATGTGCCGTTGAACATTGAAACGTGATCAATATAATTATAAAGTATGGAACGTGTCATAATTCAGTAAGGCGGGACGTTTACTATACATCTTGTATCTGTTACGCAAACTAACGTGTTAATTTATGTAAAACGTGTTTCTATTTAAATGAAAGGTTTTCAAGTGACAGTAATAGGGACATTGGACTTTGTTGAATATTTGCAATTACATAGCAATTAATTCATAATATTCGACATACAAAAAAAATGTTCGTAAATAAAAGAGACGTTGAACAATACTATGCTCCAAATTGAAACGATCTTTACGTTACCTACGTTCTAAAATAGTTAAAAACCAAATATACGCGCGAACCTTAAAGTAGTTGTACTATTCGTCCACTACAAGAAGGCATGCGAGTATTTACATTTCCGTTCTAATTACAATCTCTTAGCCTCCCTACGAGCAAATGCCGTGTTCGCTATTAACCGAAGACGTTCAAGATCGACAGGGGTTTAATAACAAAGACAGCGCGTGGTGTTAGGGAAGACAGTAGTAAGTAGACCATATCTACGGTGAGAATATAAAGACTCGTCTGCCTTCTTTTCGTGAACGTACAATACGTGGTACTTCTTGACTCGTCTGCCTTCTTTTCGTCGACGGACAATACGTGGTATGTCTTGACTCGTCTGCCTTCTTTTCGTCGACGGAAAATACGCGGTACGTCTTGACTCGTCTGCCTTCTTTTCGTCGACGGACAATACGTGGTACGTCTTGACTCGTCTTCCTTCTTTTCGCGAACGGACAATCCGTGGTATGTCTTGACTCTTCTGCCTTCTTTTCGTCGACGGACAATACGTGGTACGTCTTGACTCGTCTTCCTTCTTTTCGTGGACGGAAAATACGCAGTACGTCTTGACTCGTCTGCCTTCTTTTCGTCGACGGACAATACGTGGTACTTCTTGACTCGTCTGCCTTCTTTTCGTGGACGGACAATACGGGGTACGTCTACCCTATTAGCTACCGATCCTTGCGAATTCAAAAACACACGGGAAGCACGGTAGAAAGAGTATCCGTAGCGGTGCAGAATCGCGAGGATTCATCGAGGAAGGTTGAAGGGAATCCCGGTTGAGGGAGTCGATGAGCCGATGCGCACCCCCACGGGAGACTCTCTGCGGGCTTCTAAAAGTATCTAAAGGACCGTTGTCGCGAGCTCATCGATTGGAACGGTCGTGGGTGGCGCGGAAGGGAAACAGGGGCCGGTGGTATGCACTAGGAGGGGAAAGGATGTGCAAAGAGCCGGAGAAAAAGAGACACCGCCGTTATAGAAAGCCGCGGGAGAGGTAGGGAGAGTACAGGAAGACAGGGAGAGGGAAAAGTGGGATGGTAGGAAGAGAAGCAGCGGATTGAGTTAAACTCGAACGAAAGCGTGGCTCTTAGCCTCCGTTTGATCGGCCAGATTCGCTCGAACGGATCCAGGACTGGTCCGCCATGTTGGCAAAGATGGCCGACGATCCCTCAGGAAAGGCTCGGCTGGAAGAATTTCATCGTTGCAACTCGAGGTCGGAGTCACCAGACTCCGTAACAGGGAATGAAGGGGGGAGGGGAGAGGAGATGGTGAAAACACAGAGGTTGGAAAACTAAATTTACTATGTGATACACTTAGAGCCCCAGGGTCTCAGCCAGAGACGCGTACAGTACTTCGTTTTTTTTTTTTTTTTTAGACACTTCCAAGACGTTGGCTTGGAACTTTTTCACCCTTACCGATGTATCCCCACCTGGCGCGCAAGAGTTTCAAGTAACTTGAGAACTATCGCGAAACAGTCGCGTCTCCTTGTCCCATGGTTTCTTCTTCTTCTTTTTCTTCTTCTTCTTCGCCGTGGAAAAGTGCTCTTTCTGCGTTTCTTCCGCGCCGCTTGCTCCCACCGCGAATACTACTTTATCCGTGTGTTCGCTCCTCTTTACGAGCCTTTCCCCGCTTTGTACGTTTCACTTTGCTCGGACGGGGTAATAGAAGACGGTGCTCTCGATGGGCTCTTGGAAAAACGTTTCTCTTGCAAAGCGCCAGTCTTTTGCGATCGCAAAAGACGGATGGTTGGTTGGATGGTTTGAGTGTTTTAAGGAAAAGGGAAAGAGGATCGCGTGGCTGAAATTTTTCTTTAACTGCGATTTAGAATCGGTTTAGAAGTCTTTCCTTTAACGTTCATCGTTGACACCGTAGGTTATTTTTTCCAGAACATTGCTCTACTTTGTATGGTCACTATACGCGCCTAAGTCGCATCTTTATTAATGTTAATCAGCTTGGGAAATTCTTGAAGCTTTTCTCCTCGCGTGAAACCTTTAGGAGAAATTTGCGTTGCATTCTGTTTAATCAGGAATAGACCTGCGTTTACATGTACATCTTTGTTTCGTTTTATTTAGTTTATTATATTATTTTCTTATATTTTGCTGCTTATTATCTCCCGTTTCCTTCTTTTGATTTCATTCAATGCGATTTGGATGTACTTTTACTATTCTTATTTGATTGAACCTTTTCGGTATAAAATTCGTCACCAACTTATGCGATTGCTCAATGGATAATTGTTTCACTGTACAAGTATAATAATACGCTTTCTATTAAATAGTAAGTTGTATTAGTATTAGTATTAATAGTAAGTATAGTTGTATTAAAATAATAATATTTTTGCAGCATTTAAATTTCCCACAAATGTATAAAGATCTGTAATTTGTTTGCAACGTACACTCTAACATTCTTCGTGCTCTTCGTATAAAAAAAAGCAGTCAAAATTGACACCTGAAGCTTACGACGTCACGAAGATGAAGAAAGGTTAATTCGATGAAAAATAAATGGATTCGGTAGATAGTTTCACGAAGAAGATCCAACTCTCCGGAAGCATTTCAAAGTACCCATTTTTCTTCCTCTTTGGTCCTCGGTGACAGTATTCTTCCGACTTCCACCTGTTTCCATTACAAGATGCTTCGATGCGAGTTTCGGTGAACTTTTTTCGCGATATGTCGCAACAACTGCTAGACATCTTCGCCGATACTTTCGAACAAACACCATATATCCCGCTGTCTAAGTTGCGCGTATTTTCCATAAACTTTATTGTTCCCTTGGATTCCGCTCGCAACTCTTGGCAATATTTCATATCGATGTAAGACGAAGAAGAGATAGATAATATACATTCCTGTTTCACATATTGTGGCAAGAATAAGGGTTGTATGTATGGATTGATTAGGGGAATTTAGTCAATTTTAACAGTATTTATTAATTATTTACACATCACAACCGTTGCCTTTAATTCTTTACATATTCAAATTCCTATAAATGCATCAAGATTCGCAGTCTACTAGCCACTTCCTTAAACTCCTCATTATTATTCCTTAATTTCCTTAAACAAAGTCCCTATTTGCGCATCATTTATTCCTATTAATTAAAACAGCGCGAATTTTCTCGGTTACCTGCTAATACCGATTGATTCTAAGCATTTACTACACATCACAATCGTTGCCTTCAATTCTTTGCATATTCAAATTCCTATAATTGCATCAAGATTCGCAGTCTACTAGTTACCTCTCTAAACGAAGTATTAATCGTATCACTTACTTCCATTAGTTAAAACAACGCGAATTTTCTCGGTTACCTGCTAATACCGATTGATTCTAAGAATTAATTACACATCACAACCGCTGCCTTTAATTCTTCGCATATTCAAATTCCTATAAATGCATCAAGATTCGCAGTCTAGTAGTTACCTCTCTAAACGAAGTATTAATTGTATCATTTACTTCCATTAGTTAAAACAACGCGAATTTTATCGGTTAGCTGCTAATACCGATTGATTCTAAGAATTAATTACACATCACAATCGGTGCCTACAATTCTTTGCATATTCAAATTCCTATAAATGCATCAAGATTCGCAGTCTACTAGTTACCTCTCTAAACGAAGTATTAATCGTATCACTTACTTCCATTAGTTAAAACAACGCGCATTTTCTCGGTTACCTGCTAATACCGATTGATTCTAAGAATTAATTACACATCACAATCGTTACCTTCAATTCTTTGCATATTCAAATTCCTATAAATGCATCAAGATTCGCAGTCTACTAGCCACTTCCTTAAATTCCTCATTATTATTCTTTAATTTCCTTAAACAAAGTACCTACTTGCGCATCATTTATTCCTATTAATTAAAACAGCGCGAATTTTCTCGGTTACCTGCTAATACCGATTGATTCTAAGAATTAATTACACATCACAACGTTGCCTTTAATTCTTCGCATATTCAAATTCCTATAAATGCATCAAGATTCGCAGTCTAGTAGTTACCTCTCTAAACGAAGTATTAATCATATCACTTACTTCCAATAATTAAAACAACGCGAATTTTCTCGGTTACCTGCTAACACAAATCGACTCCGCGAATTTATTGCACGTCGCCGACTTAACCCGAACCGTTTGAAAGATTATGCGATCACCGCGACCGCATATACAGACGCGTATCGTCGCGTTACTTTAATTACCTTGGTCGAGGTAATTGTCGCAATGGACATCAGAAAAATACGACAAGTGCACCGGATGCACGCGGTGTGTATGCGGCAATGAAAATTGTCGTGTTTCGTGTGTTGCGGAGACGAAGGCAGAGAGAGAGAGAGAGAGAGAGAGAGAGAGAGAGAGAGTAAAAACGAGGACCTCGCGTGCTACGCCATCCACTGCCTCGCTGTACAATGTATGGAACATAAAAGTGAGATTAACAGGATGTTTATCGAGCAATTATTCGCCGGCGCAATTAGTGCCAGCACGGCCGCGTCCACGTCACTTGGCCAGGTATCGTCTTCGCTCGAGTCCACGCGAAACGTTACTTCCCCGTTTTACAACGAAACGCGACACCTGCAGGATGTACAGACGATTACGGCGCAACGAACATACTCGGACGAACGATTACGCCACCCTGCCGCAGAGCAACCACGCGTATTCTTTCTCTTCGTCGTCGTTCGCAACGCGATCGATTAAATCAACTTGCGGCCAGAGACCATGAGAATTCGTGAGATAGAATCATTATTATTATTATTATTATTCGCTCGTGTAAACCTTCTAAAATCGAGACTCTGCTAATTCGAAGCCTCTGGAATTTATGCGGTTGAAAATTCCAAGCCTTTGATATCGATATCATTTTGATAAATAAATAATTCGGTTGGCAGTAATGGAGTCGTTTACCCTAGCCGCGAAAAGAACGAAACGTGTTTGTATCGAACGTAGAAACGTTCGCTGCTTTTGTGTAGAACTGTTAGGTGCGGTTTGCATCTACATTCCGCGAATGTTAACGGCATTGCGGCAGCTTTGCGGGTAAAAACGCACACCTGCGGAGTAGTTAGCCGCGCGGCGCGGCGCAGCGCCGCGACGAAATAAAGCAATAAGCGAAATAAAATCGTGGCTACCGGGCGCACAATAGAGGAGTCGTCACGGATTCTCCTACCCTTCCGTGGCCGCCCCCGTAGCCATCTTTTTTCCCTCCGCCTCGTTTCTCGTCTTTCTATTCCGCCTATCTCCACCGACCGTAAACCAACGCGGAGCAACGGTTTGCGAAACTTTTATTATCGCCGCTTTTACGATCTGTCCGGGCTAAACTTCCGAGATTCCACCGACCGTCTAGATACGATCCTTGTAATCGCGTTTTCGCGTTGCAATCGCGTCGTTTGTTTCACTCCAAACGATTAGTAGATAATCGAGGACGTTGAATGGAAAATGGCCACGCGCCACTAATTGTACATTTCATACGAACGTAAATATAATGTTAGAAAAAATATACGATAATGTTTATAAAAATTCGCGAGCGACTACTTTGTTTCTTAACTTTCGCCCGTAAGCGTACACTTCCGTTCACGGTTGGTATTAATTCGCGTAAACAGCCGCGGTTTAAGGGATGGCAATTAAGGGATGTTTTAATAGGGAATTGCGTAGGAATTTTGCCGATTCGAGTCACACCCCTACGGTTGGCCCCGGTGTCGCAACGTTGGCCTTTCTCGGTTCGCTATGCACGCACCCTCTGTTGTATCGCGGCACCCGACGGGGGTTGAATCTGACCCCTCTTCGGTATTGTGTTACCGTGTCGCCACCTTTGGGGGTAGAACGCGGCCCCGGGTATAATGTTATAGGGCTAACGTTTTATTGCCTGCCCACTTTATTTGCAGTCACCCCGGGGGACAAACTGTCGGCGAGAATTTCGAAAACAAACTATACGCTGTCGCTGGGTGTAGAATTATACGTGCCTTGTATTCGATCACATCTACACGCGTCGATTACTCGTCGCGCGTTGACACATTACCGTCCGGGCTGTTTGCGCGAAAACTTTTGCGAGTAGTCGAATAAGTAACGATTGCAAGGGAAGCTACCGATGTACAGATATAAAACTTCAATAATTGCACGAAGGAATGGAAAAGTAGATACTGTGGGTAGGTAAGCGAAAACAATAAGAAAAAAGATTTCCTTCTCGTTGAATGGAAAAGAGAAAATATATTTTTATGTCTTTGAATGGAAATTTGTTAATATTTTAACCCTTTGCGGACGACGAATAGTAAAACTTAAAAGAGTATTTTGACTTTGAATTCCAAGCCTTTAAATTTCTAAGCTTTCGAATTGCAGGTTAACAAATTCTCGAAACTCTGAAGCGTTTATCAACGATATTAATTGAAACTTTCTGCTTGAACAGTGAACGTAGGTTCATAAAACCAGAAAAGTGGCGATTATTTGCAGACACTCGTCCGCAAAGGGTTAATAGACAAATCGTAGACGAAGGAATTCGAGTTTTTTTATATTTGGGGAAGAAGTTAACCCTTTCGTTAACTAAGAACGTGTGTTTGGGTAATGTGGCGAGTTAAGATGATTAGAAGAATAATTGAAAGGTTGATAAGGATGTTGGATTCTTTTGCATTTTAATCCTTTGCCGTACGAATTTCTCGAAGACTTTGCTATTTTCCGCTTTAACGCAGCGTCGAACGCAAAACGATAAAATATTCTACGTAATTTTCGTTCGGTTGCTTTCAATCTTACAAATTGACGCTGGGACGAAAGAAAATTGATGTTCATTGAATAGTACAGCGCGTTTCTATTGTAATCGAACTTCAGTTTTCACCGCTAGTGTAACTCGTCATTATACGGCAAAGGGTTATTGTACGTGTAAGATATTTTTTCCTATGGTAGACAAAGGTTGTATTGTTTAATACGTTATTTGCCTACCGAGTAAATATTATCTATTATTTGAATACGTTGCAAATTAATTTCTCGCGTAATTATTGGAAGGTTGATAAAGATGTTGGATACTTTTGAATTTTAATGTACGCGTGAGATATTTTTCCGATGGTACATAAAGGAAGTATTGTTTAATATGTTTATTTGCGTACGGAATAAATATTATCTATTATTTTAATACGTTGCAAAGTAAGTTTTTCGAGAGAAAATTAAAAATTTAAAATAGGGGTAGTTTGTCCTTAAAAACCAGACTCATTTGGAATACTAGAATTCTATAATAAGTTTCCTACGTCGAGAAATTCTCTGCATCGACATTAAAATGCAAAAGAATTGGGAATATTTTTAATAGAAAAATTGCAATTATTCTTGTCGCTAGTTAAATCTTTGAGTTTCGTCCCTTTGAATCGAATATTAGCAGATATAAAAAGACACTTGTGGCTTGATTTTTTAAGTATTGGAATATATGTTAAAATTAGAAAAAATCGGAAGGAGACATTTAGCTAGTATTCTTCGTAATTTGTAAAATACGCCATTCGTTTATTACGTCACTATAAATATGGACGTTTGCGAGCGAACAAAGAATTTTAAATCGATCAACCCCTCTTCGAATTTCCAATTCTAGCTGCACAATTTCTATTCCTCTTTAATTTCATAGCCATGCTAATAAATACAAAAAAACGATTGCTTTGCAGCATTAACATTAACTGTTCAGATAATACAAGATTAAGTCAATTTCCATCTAATTCTTCTGTCACCTATTAAAGCACGTTAACTTTAACCTTTTCGCTCTTCAAATTTTACTCGAAGCATAATAAAATCGTGGAAATATCGAATTGCGTTGCGTGCAAATTTATACTCTCCTCCTAATTTTTATTCCAAGTGCTTACAAATGCCAATTATATTTTTCACAACCAATATTAATCCACTCAAGACCCTGAGTGGATTACTTATAATTATACACAAATTTTGTCCTCAAAATCAGTGAAACAATTAAATTTGCGCGATACATTTACGTGTTACACTTCGAAGAATGGTTAAATTCGCTTTCAGTCTTTCAATCGTATCCAGTTTCATCTAATTTGTACCTGAAAGATTTACCAAACGATGGCCTTATTTACGTTGTTGGTATTTTTACTATCAATGGTATCGTAGCTAAAGGATTGACACGATTTCATTTCTGCTCTGTTTTCGTATTTGTTGAGTAGCTTTGTCGATGTAAATTCTCGCGGCCGATTTTAAAAGGACGTGTTAGAAGCGGAATAAGGACAGGGAGGTGTCGAGTGTCGGCTTGTACAATGATCTGTCGCAGCGTGGAAACATTATAGGGAAAAATGCAATCGGGAGTTACTGTCAGATCGAATTATGCGAGCCTAAGGTTTCGCGGGGTGCATAACGAGCGCGTTTCTCGAATTTCACGGGTGCATTCCGCGTGGCCGGTGAATAGGAATAACGACTACTGCGCCCTGCGATCCTTCCCAAGTAATTAGCTAGGACACCGGAGAAGTTTTACGCAGTTTCCTCCACCGCAAATATTTTTCTCTCCGCGATTACGGAACCGGCCAATATTCATTTATTTATTATTAACCGGCAAAAGCCCGCAAAGTACAAGAGAAAAAATATATACACACGAGCGTTGACGCAGGCAAAGTCACGTAAGTAGAACGTAAAAAATTAGATAGACGGTTAATAAGGAAGATGTAAATAAAGTTGAGATTTATATCATAATTAATATCATTTGTATCGTAATTTTGTGTAGGATTAGCATTCTTATATATAAGCATTAGTCTAGTTGTATCAATGGTGTATCTGTATGTTTCGATTCAATTTTTGTAACATAATTTCAATTTGTTGGCAACGTAACGCTGCTTTAAAAAGGGTGTAAATTACGGTTTGTGCAGTTATTGGCAATTTCATCTGGTACAATCTAATATAACGCATGTTAATGTAACGCATGTAACAAGGTAAAATATGGAACGTATGTTTCGAATTTCATCTTGAACGAATGAAATCGATTTGGGTGCAATGAAGTCATTAATTAACTAAAATCTATGCACACGCATGTAATACAAATGTTAAGAGCCTTTTCGCATTCTTCGGTTTTCGTTATCCCGTTAAAATTGAATAATTGCGATCCATCTTCTTTTTGCGAGGGAAATGTATTTTATCTTTATATTATTTTATTATTTTAACATACTTAATCGAATACTGAATATAACAAACTTATAACATATCGCGAAGAAGACGCTAAACCACACACTTTCGCATCGCATTTACTCTTGGTTACTTTATTAAACACTCCAACCTCGAAAGACTTCATTCTTACCAACTTTAATCTCACAACATTCTTACCAATTTAACCACTAGCGTAAAAACAACTTCACACTTTTATATTCCATTCTATAATAATATATTCTATAATGTTTCATTTATATTCTAAAACCGGTCAACGTGAAAAGTTTCCAAGAGCTGCAGAGGAATTCAATGTTTAACGTATTGCAATGGACACGATTAACGGAATTTTCGGTGCACCATTTGGAGGAAACAAATTAATTCGATCTAGAGGAAATGATTTTTGTTAACGTACGAGGTTTTGTCGACGGCGAAAAGTCGAGAACAAGATGATGGGTGAAACGGGGACACGGTTGGCAAGGGGGAACGTAAAGAGATGTCTACGGCAACGAGTAGCTTACCCTAATTGCAAGTAGAGACGGGGAAATAGTCGAGACTTCAACTTGAAATCGGATTTACTCGCATTTACAAATCGAACGTCGGCGTGCGTTGACCGAAAACCAATAAAGGCTTGATCTACCGTAACTTCGATCGATCGAAATACGTAATAGGGATTTCCATTGACTCTTGATCATTCCGCGGTTTTACGCAACTTCGCGTTCTTTCTTGCAAATAGAACTGAATGATGAGGTTTCGAACACGGTCGCCTCTAAATATTCAAAGCCACGCGAACCGTAAATATCATTCTTTATCGATTTACGTTAACTTCGATCGATGCATTGATGCGAATATCATAATTCCTCCCTCTTCCTCGATTCATTAACTTCAAGTATCAGTGGTTGTCAAAAGTTTCCGGCGAGTCTATAATTCAGTTTCGATTGACATTATGTGTTGTTGGAATAATATTACTTAGCAGATGCAAAAATGTATCTTTACGTTGAGAAGCACTGCTTATTAAACGACAGGCCTAGCTCAGTCACTGGAGCCGATGGTCCTTTAGCCGTACCAGACCTAAGGGTCTGGTGCAATAAACATATGGAAGGCCCGGGGCCGTCTTTTCTAAATATCGGCTCCAGTTTTCCACGCGTACTTTCAAGAGCGTTCGAAGCGTTCATTCCTTGCTCTAGCACAGCGGAGTAAAGACGTATTCCTTCTAGCCTTTGAAAAAATAAAATCACCCCATTAAAAGTAAAAAGAGCATTCTTACTCAACACACAACCCCAATATTCCATCATGTGTTAACGAAATTTTGTCCCCACAAACACTTTAACGTGGTACCTAACCTAACCGAGGTACCTAAGGTAGTTTAACTCAACGTTGCATTTCTTCAGTTAAATAATAATATTATTTAAATAATAATATCATCCGATACCCGTTAAACTAAATTATGGATTAGCTGAAACGAATCGACGAAACCAAAACTCGAAACGCAAAGCATTAACCATTAACCTTCACCTATTCAATTGAACGTACAAAAAATGTTCATAAACAAAGTAGATGTGTTGCAATAGTGGGACGGGATTTCTATGTTAAACAATTTCTAAAATAGTCAAACGAAAGTTACGCGATAATGTGGCAATAATTGGTACGTTTACCCTAGTTGAAACAATCGAACGTGGTTAGTAACGGACATAGTGGAACGTAGCGAACATTTGGGATCACAGCAACACCGAAACTCGGTCCTTGTGACATCAAGGCCGACCCGTTGGTCACGCGAAAGTCGTGTTAGCGACTCGCCAAGTGGCCTCCTAGTCGTCAACGTTGGCTCTAGGGGGTTCTGTGTACACTTACACGTGTCCGGCATCCTATAAACTCGCTTGGATCCTTTTCTGTATTGGTGCGTCGCGTTCGTGACTACGTGCTCGCGTGTTAATTGCGACTGCATTGGACGTAATACGTGGAAGAGGGAATTTTTGGCGAAACGAGATGCGTCAATTAACCCTTTGGCCACGATAGACTTTCGTCGATTGCTTTTCCGCGGAGATAGAATAGGGTAAACGATCCACATACTGTCACTGTTCCTACAACTGCCACTTCAATTCCTTCATTTAATAGCGAAGTAACGTACAAATTTTCGTACTAAATTTGAACCGCGGTTTACGTAACAACGCGTAGACATCGTATATTCGTTTGCATTTAATATTTAGAAACGAATATTAGGCGTTGAACGTTAAAACGTTAGAAATATAATTATAAAGTATGGAACGCGTGATAATTCAGTAATGCGATACGTTTACTATGTATCTTATATCTGTTACACAGAAGTGACGTGTTAATATATGGAAAATGTGTTTCTATTTAAATGAGAAGTTTTCAAGTGACAGTACGAGGGATATTGGTGTTTGTTGTACATTTTCAATGAATTAGTAATTAATATACAAAGTGGGCCTACTATAACGCGGTACCTTTACAACGCGGTTGGAAAAATACCGAAATTTTCCTAGAACGCGATTCTTTTACAACGCGGTTTAAGAAATGTGGAAATGTATTTCCTACAATGCCACAATTCTATAGTGTATTTTCGAGGAACGTATCTACCGCGTTGTAGCAGGTCCACCTGTATCATATTTAACATCCAACAAAATGATCATTAATAAAAGAGACGTTAACTAACGTTGTGCTGCAAATCGGTACGCGTCGTAAGTTGAACACGTTCTAAAATAGTTGAACAAAGTTACGCGCGAATCTTAACCCTTTGCAGACGAGACGTAATAACACCTATGGGAGTACTTTAGTTTTGAATTCTACGTCTTTGAATTTTCAGGCTTTCGAGTTCCAAACCATATAATTCCTAACGATTTCAATTGTTTATTATTGCGTTAAGTATTCATTGCGTTATGTTTTCTGCTTTAAAAGTCGACATGGGTTCGGAAAGCGAAAAAATGATTAGGCGACTATTTGTCGACACTCGTCCGCAAAGGGTTAAAGTGGCAGTACTCGGTACATCCACCCTATTAACTTCTAAAAATGCCGGATAAGCGCTTATAATGCGTTCAAAGGGTTAACCACGGTGACGTCGACCGGATAGCAAGTTGTTTCCTTTATCTAAATATTCCTCGCAGGTTGAAAGTGGCGAGCGAAGAATAGACGATTGCTCGCGATTCAGCTAATAATAATAATAACCGCCCCGTTAGGAATCTAGAAAAAAATTACCGCAAAAGGAAGTCGTTAGGAGGATTTCTCGAACGGAGGAAGAAGAAGAACCGTTCGACTCGCAAACGCGCGAGCTAGCGCGCGTGTACGCGGCGGTAAATAAATTTATCGGTCGGAAAATGTCCGTGGGATTATAGAGTTTTCACAATATCGCGGAGGTTCGCAATCAGGGTAAGATTATCGTACGGTTAATTCGCAACACGTGCAAACCGTCCAGTGTTTACAAAGCGGCCGATCTTAGATTAAAGCGAACACATGATTAATTATTCTAAGCTTCGCCTCGTAGTTAGTCGTTCGAAACAATACACCGTGACCCGATTAACCAGGCGAGATGTGTTCGCGGGACAATGACGCTTTGCTTCGAGTCATTACGCTTCCACGATCCGCGCGGGCTGATAGTTGACCTTTTCTTCGCGATCGCGTCCTTCGAATTTACGATCGTCGCGGTCTTGAAACTAGGGGGTGGATTTAACGAGTCGACGCTGGCTTGTACCATCGGTGGCTCGCATATGGGTGTCCCATCGGGTGACGATTCAAAAATTTATAGTGGATTTGTTGAGATAAACTAGCATTTATTTAATTTCAATCGAATAACCAAGTAGTCTTCAAAGCAAAGCTAAATAAATATTAGGAGGTATATATGCTTGTTGAACATTAACCCTTTGCGGACGAGAATTAATGACACTTGCGAGAGTACTTTAAGTTTTGAATTCCACGACTTTGAGTTTTCACGCTTTTTAGTTCGAAACCATTTCATTTCCAACGATTTCAAACGTTTATTATTACGTTAAGTATTCATTGCATTAAGTTCTGCGCTTTACAAGTCGACGGGGTTTCGGAAAGCCAAAAAATGATTAGGCGGCTATCTGGCGACACTCGTCCGCAAAGGGTTAAAACGTGACTAATATAATTATAAAGTATGGAACGTGTTCACAAATAAACTCGATGTTGAACAATATTAGGGTCCAAACTGGAACTGGACTTTTAGGATGATTACGTTTTAAAATGGTTAAAAATAAAGTTATACGGTAACATTTAAAATGGCGGCAACTGGTACGTTTACCTTAGTAAGCATCTTTTATTCGCGACGATTCGATTTATTCATCTTTGGCAGAGGTTGCATCGTCTGCGCACGATCGCTTCACTTTCGCAGTCGTACAATTTCGAACGCAATAAACAACGTAGAAGTTGTCTCTTTAAAGGTAGCGCAAAGCGAGGTCAGCACTGTCAACGCTGGAACGAGGTAGTTAAGAGGATTTGCGATCGCGAATCTCGTTAAGAGAACGTTGAAAACCAACCGCGCGAATCCTAACGACGGCACGCACCGTCTTTCGAACACAACCCGACAATGTTTTAAGGAAATCCAAGCTTCGCGATTCAACAGTTCATAACGAATGCAACCCTTGTTGAACTTTAGATTCTTACCGGTCAGATTCGCATAGATTAGGTTAGGCGATTGGCGAGAGTTAGGTCGAGCGGCGAATTTTATTAAATTGACCATAGCTTAGGACGACAGGTTTAGGGGAAAGTTTCGATTTAGGTTCGTCTGTGCGCGGTACAAAATCATACGATTTTAATTATCTTTAATCGAAGAAAGTCGAAGAAATCGAAGAGTCGAAGAAACATTCATTGCTTCTTTGTATACCGTGTTATTTCAACTGTGAGGTTTGGTGTTAAAATTAGTTCGTTCAGGTTTCATTAAAATTGATGTGTAAATAGTACAAAATACTATGTCGATGTTACAAATAATCCTACATATATATAAACGCACAAGACACAAATATAAACACGCAAACTACAGATACACAAAGTAAAACGTAACGTATATCGTACATTGGACTTTGTTGTAGATTTTGCAATATAATCAGTAATCAATCCGTTATATTCAACGCATGGAAAAATGTTCGCATTCAAAAATAAGTCGAACAACATTACGCTCGAAATTGGAACGAGTTTTAAGCGAAATATATTCCAAAATAGTTAAACAAAGTTACGCGATGACCTTAAAGTAGCAGTAATTGATACATCTACCCCGATTCTACCCTTGGAAAATGCTTAGCGATCGATTTTTAAAGGTCTTCCACGCTATCCTTCGGTGGCTCGATTCTGAAATTTAAATCCCGTCGAAAGTAAGGCCTAGCATAGGGCGATATTCTTTGACGTTTCTATAAGAGCGCGTTTCGAGTCTCGATTATCCTCAGCACGGATTAATCCCGGGCAGATAGTCTCGTCAAAAACTTGACAGCCGGTTCTCGTTTGTCACGGTGTTCTCGCGAAAAAAAAGGGGAAGGGAGGGGGAGAAAGAAAGAGTAGTAAAAGTCGGTTTTCGTTCGAACGACTAGAGGAGGCTCTCATAGAATTCCTAATCCGCGCCCGAGATCTAAACGGTTGCCAATCATTTCCGGTTCTCGGATTAGTCGCGCGCCAAAAGTCGATTCCCTTCTAAGGGCGTGAAAACTGGCTGACTCCCGGACCTTCCGGCCAGACGCCAACAATGCGTTCCGGGCAACCGAATGTTGGCTTCGTAAGCGGATTACAAACGATTCGTACACGCGCCCCGGAAAAGTCTACATTTCGCGCGAACCATTCACGCGTTTTCCCTTTGCTAGCCCGGAAATTCTACGAACCCGCGCACGTCTACGTTCGGTGCAGACCCGTTGAAACCCGCCGCGATTCGCCGTAGAGTGTTCCTTTAACCCTTTGCGGACGACGAATAATAAAACTTAAAAAGAGTATTTTGACTTTGAATTCTAAGTTTTCGAATTCCAGGTCGACAAATTCCCAAAACTTTGAAGCGTTTTTCAACGATATTAATTTAAACTTTCTGCTTTAACAGTAAACGTGCGTCCACAAAAACCAGGAAAGTGGCGATTATTTGCAGACACTCGTCCGCGAAGGGTTAACCCTTTCGCTGTTTAGGGCGTAAAAGATTCGAGCGAACGATCGAACGCGGCGCTAGGAATTTTAGTAAGCGTAATGGTTTAAGTTGTATCATCTTCGACTTACGTTTTATAAAGGTGTTGTAGCGTAAAGCTGGTGTTTTTGTAACAATTTTACGGTACTAATTGTAAAGGGAAAATATGGTAGTAATTGTAAAGGGAAATCGCGTTAATCGTAATAAATAAATAAAGTGTACGTAATTGGATTGTGGATTTTTATGCAATTTTGTAAGTGTGATAATAAAGTTAGAGAAATGGAATTGAATTAGAGGGACTTTGACGTAGGATTCGCATATTTGCGAACAGAATTGAAGAATCAGAATGTAAGTAAGGGGTTGATTCATCCCTCGGATATTCTACTCTTGATATCTTGGATATTCCTACATACGAACGCATTTCTCACGTTATTCTAATTTTCTTTCCAAATCTTCGTATTTCAGTTTCCCATGATTGCATTGAAATTTGCATTCCAATAATTGTAAACACATCTGAATGATTAATTATATACTGCAAATACTTAGAAGTTTCCACAAAAGGATTTGCAAAACTTTATTCTTCTGCATATACACACACACACATATAAAATTCTATTTATTACACCATGAAAGGATTAGCATTGGAATTGTCAAAATTCCAACGCTGCATCCGCGTTAAACGTAAACAACCGAAACGCGAAGCAAAAATATCGCCTCGGGTCGTGCAAAAAAACAAAGCATCGTCTCGAGTCTCGCAGGCGAAGAGTTATCCGGTATAATAGAGACGTAGTAAGTAGAGGCGCATATAAAAATGTCCGATTGATCGCGGGAAAATTGCGGAGTCTGTTGCCGTGCAAGCGTGTCCGACGGCAATTACATCGGCGTTACTCCTCCTAATTGGCTTTCATTAATTCTTTATTGGATTGAACGAACAAGGTGGACAACGTCGCACGGACTAGCAATTATTCCCACGAGATTAGATGTACACACAAAACCTCTGTACGCCGCGATAACACTTCGCCGACCACCGCGCGGTCGAGCATAATTTTTTTACCCCCCTTCCTATAAAAGCGCTGCAATAAGTGCAATAATTCCCTTCCCTTCTCGTATCACCGCGTCGCGGCTCGAAGCGAAAGAGAAAATAGAGGAGAGATAAACATCCTATTAGGGATGCATATGGCGAGCAAAATAATTACGAGGCGACGTTTTGTAGCATGATCGCGCGTTAAGCGATAGGGCAGAAGTAGAGGGGGAAGGGGAAGGGTGGGGGAGAGAAAAAGCTGTGCGATGCAGCGGGAAAAGATATCGAAAGAAACGATGTTCGCGTCGAAAGCGTTGATAGATCGGGAGGATGGATCGTGTATAATCACCGGTTCAATCATCCGTAAAGCGTGTTCGCCGGCAATTACAACAGCGTTACTCCTTCTAATTGGCCTTCATTAATTCTTTAGTCGACGCCGGGGCGACGATTAGCCGTGTGAGGTTAACCGCGACTGATAACGCAGCCCTCCGGCATTCGTTATTCGGTGGAAAAGCGACCGGCCACCGAGCGTATCGGTTAAACTAATCGCGAAACGCTCTTCCACGGAGGAAACGTTTCCAAGCTTCGGAATCGCGGAATGCGATCACGGTTAGAGCTAGGTAAAGTGTCTTGCTCTAGTGTCCCTCTTATCGTGCGACGAGGTTCGCATCTGTGTCGTTATCGGTGTCGGCGAGGACGATTATACGGATTGCTTTCGTCGGCGATTCGATCGTTGATATTCGAGTTTCTAGAGCAAGTTGGAGGGATTTATAGCAGATAGGATTGTGCAGTGGTCGCATACCGTGCTCTGTTAGCAGTAATTAGTAGGAAGTTAGTAGTAGTAGTAGTAGTAGTAGTAGTAATTGCGCTTTATAATTGTAGGTGCTTTTAAGTGTGAGTTTTTTGAGGTAATGTTTACTTAGAAGTTTAGTAGTTAGTAGTAGTAATTGCGCTTTATAATTATACTTGCTTTTAAGGGTGAGTGTTTGAAGGAAATTTTTACTTAGAAGTTTAGTAGTTAGTAGTAGTAATTGCGCTTTATAATTATACTTGCTTTTAAGGGTGAGTGTTTGGAGGAAATTTTTAGTTGAAAGTTTAGTAGTTAGTAGTAGTAATTGCGCTTTATAATTATAGGTGCTTTCATGGGTGAGTTTTTGGAAGAAATTTTTACTTAGAAGTTTAGTAGTTACTAATAGTAATTGCGCTTTATAATTATATGTGCTTTTAGGGCTGATTTTTTGGAGGAAATTTTAACTTAGAAGTTTAGTAGTTAGTAGTAGTAATTGTGCTTTATAATTGTAGGTGCTTTTAAGGGTGAGTTTCCTGAGGAAATTGTTACATAGAAGTTTAATAGTTTGTAGTAATAATCGTGCTTTATAATTGTAGGTGCTCTTAATGGTGAGTTTGGAAGAAATTTTTACTTAGAAGTTTAGTAGTTAGTCATAGTAATTGTGCTTTATAATTATATGTGCTTTTAAGGCTGATTTCTTCGAGGAAATTTTTAGTTACTTTAGTAGTTAGTAGTAGTAATTGCGCTTTATAATTATATGTACTTTTAAGGGTGACTTTTTGGAGGAAATTTTTAGTTAGAAGTTTAGTAACTAGTAGTAGTAGTAATTGCGCTTTATAATTATATGTGCTTTTAGGGGTGAGTGTTTGGAGGAAATTTTTAGTTAGAAGTTTAGTAATTAGTAGTATTAATTGCGCTTTATAATTATACTTGCTTTTGAGGGCGAGTTTTTTGAGGAAATTGTTACATAGAAGTTTAATAGTTAGTAGTAGTAATTGCGTTCTATAATTATACTTGCCTTTAATGGTGAGTTGTTTGAGGAAATTTTTAGTTAAACATTTAGTAATTAGTAGTATTGCCAGTAGTTCTTATATCATATTTTACAAGTTCAGACTTCTACTAGGAATGGCGCAAACGTTTGGATTATTCATCTCTATCACATATTAAAGACCTCATAATTTTATTACACGTGTTCTTAATATTCTATAAACGTATATTACCGACACTCTCTTCCCCCTCGGTTTACTTTATCGCAATCCAATATTATTCCAAATTAAAGAAATAGAATTTACCGCCAAACGTCGAGCATCGCGGTAATTTAGCAGTAGTGGTAATTGCGTCGCAAGTAGTATAAATCGTTCGATCTATTTACAATCCAACTGGAATCCTACTTCTGTAACACTTGCGACGTATTCACGAGTGCGTGACGATTACCCGAGCATCGCGGTAAATACGATCCATCTCGAAGTAACACGATTACGGAGCGAACAATCGATACCGATGAAGAAAAACAACAGAAAACAAAACGAAAAAAAGAAGAAGAAGCGCCGCGATTCACGATTCTACCGCAAAATAGTAATTGTTGTCGGAGGTGGATAAAAGGTTGCTTCCGTTTTTGCGAAGAAAGCGAGTACATTCGGTTCTCACAGTCAGAAGCAGTATTAGTGCTCGGAACCGTGTCTCTAATCACGTAGCCGTAGTCATGCGCGTAATTGTTCTTAATGTACTTTTTGTGGGAAATAAGCCGATTACGATGTAAGCGTATGAACTTAGCCTCGAAGGAAAGTACCGTGGAGCCGTCGTCGATCGACGGGGGCAACGTAAAACGGGAATGGACACGAATGAAAACGGTGGTGGGGGAGAAAAAGCTGGTTGTAAATTGAGGGAAATCGTTTCGAGATGATTGGTATTAACCGTGCTGCTCGCCCGATGCCTCTGTCAATGTAACCGCAAACTGACAAATGCCCGTAATTAACGTCCCTTTTTTTCCCGCCGATAATAATCGTAACTCGGCGGGAATATCACCGCTCGCTATTTAATCGCGGACGCTACTTGAAACCTACTCGATGCCAGGAAATCCCGTTCGATTCGATGATTCGATACAAACAACGGAGAGAACTGTTCGCTGTGTAATTTCCAGCTACGGATTGGGGGGAAAAAAATAGGCGAACATGTAAGAATAAGATTTGCACAACTAACATTGGTGTTGGATATTTTTTTAGGAACATTTAAAGTAGTGGGTTTTTTTAGTGACGTTCGAAAAATGTTTATTTCACAGCTTAACCTTTTACGATATTAACACTTTACCTCAGTTACCACTTACAACTCAGTTTTGACTATGTGGTTGTAATCTCTTCTATTTTTGGATCACTAATGTTTTATTATTATCTATCATTTTTATACCATTATTACTCCATTTGTTGTTGTAAGGCAAAACTATATAAGTAATATGTTTTCATCTTCCAAATACTGCCGTTTAAAGTATTAAATATTCGGCTTCGATCAGCGTGCATTTATTCTTTGAACATACCTAAGAAATTTATTTTCGTGCCGTTTTCAAGTAACGCACAAGACTATTTTTAAACTAATATTTGCACGCAACATTAAACATAATGGTTTCCTTCGAATAGAAAAATATAATTAAAAAAGGAGCCGTTTAATAAGATTCCTGTCGCTAAAGTGTTAATGGTTTTTATTCGTCAATTTTAAAATTAAGGTAATTAAGAAACCTATTGGCTTACTGAAATACTTGAAATTCTTTGTTATCTGAGAGACAAGAAGGAATTGGAAGAAAAGTATGTTCAATTTATCGCAATGCAATTCTGTATTTCAACAACTTCTGCATATCCTTGGATTAAAATCCGCCGTAGCAAAAAGTTCAATTTCAATGCTTCTTTTATTTATTCCAATATTTACCGGACAAGCTATTCAAAACTATTAATTTCCCTAGCATACTTTTCGACAATCGGTTTCTCTGTTGCGTTACTGTCAACCCTGTCTCTCTTATCTTACATTTTCATATTATTTGTCTCATAGCGTGGCAAACGTTTGGCAAAGTTCTCCAGCAATGTTTTCGCTTCCAAACGATCCACGCCATTTTCGGCGAAACCGCAATGATGGTTTCGATACTAAAACTTTCCAAATATACACGGGAAAAACGTTGCCACGTACATCGAAAGAAAACGTCGACGTATCGTTGCCGTTCCTAGTTGCACGCTAGCGAATCGATGGGAATAAAAATGAAGTCTATAAACGAGAACGAGTGAAGTAATGGACGGAAGTGTCGAAATGGTTGGCAGCGTTAAGCGTAATCGTTATTCGGGATTCCATTAACCCGAAAAAAAAAGAACCGGGGAGGCCTCTAATTAGGGGACGGAGGCCGCGATAGGGACAGAGGAGAACGAAAATTCATCGGATCGTTAAAAACTGCGGGCGTTCTATGAAATTTCGAAAGGCGAATCGATGAGGAGAACGTTACGTGGATGATGTTCAACATCCTTAAGGGTCGATAGCCGTGGAGCATCGGTCAATTAAAGGAGAGGACCGAGGTAAACTCGCTACAGATCCCTAACAGGTCAGAAATGATGAATGAAGCGTAAACGTGTTAGACACTGGCTTCTTTCTTTCTCGAAAAATCGTTGCAATTTAACTCGTAACGAGTTCGAGAAAATTGTTCCCTTCGGTCTTAACCCATTTGCATCTTAGTTTTGGCAGCTTAGCAACGTTAAATCGAATATTAAACGTTAGACTTACATTTGAGGATATTTGTGTTTATACAAGGAGAAAGTTTCCATTTTTCTTCAACATTGTTTGCAATAATTCCACTTAACGGCTGATAACATTACGCGGAGGACAAAAGATTCTCGTTGTTAAACTGATTGAAAGGAAAGTGAGAATTAGAGCTAAAGTAACTAAGTATTATTACATATAGAGATAAAAGTATTAGACAAAGTAACGCCGATATAATATACAGCTATATATAATGAAATAAGTTTACGGAGAATCATAGCAGAGCTTTCGTATCGATCAAGGATTGTTTTAATGCTGCAAAACTCTGTAAAGTGGCGTGTTTTAAACGCGGTAATATACGGGAGGAAAAGATCAATTTCATACATGAAGAATCCGTGTTATCGAAACAGGAAATATTGTACAAAGTTTAAGTATTACGATAACAATATACTCGTAGCGTTATCCACGATTATAAGTACCGGATTCCACTGTTATCTATTTACGTAACAATCCCAGCCTCGCTTCATTTTGCAACCTTTTCCCAGTTTTGTGGAAAGGATCTCTGGGATCGCTGGATCTCGTGACGCGTCGCTAAAGTGCGATCGAAAACGGTAAATTCACTTGGCACTGGTCGGCCCCAGGGGGCTAAACGGCGGAGGACGGCTCACGGATAGGAGAGTTGAATGAAACAAATGAGGGTAACATAATTAAAGCGTTCGAGAGCCGAGGTCCAATTTCGGACCATTAAAATCCCTAAACGATGTCGGGACAGAGGTAGCTTAAAAGAAACAAGGAAACGGGACTCGAGCAAGTGTATGTGGAAGGCTTTTGTCTTCCGGGAAATATTTCTGGCTCTCCAACCAATCTACGGTAGATTTCCGCGTTTATAAATATTGCACCACATCGGAGTAACGCGCAGTAAAGTAATATTTCTCGCTTAAATCCGTTTTAAGCGTTTGTTTGTAAAAAGGAATGCGAATATTTCTGTTGTCATCTGAAACACGCGCGAACTAATTGCAAATTATTAACCCTCTGTATTCGAATTTTAGGATTTAGGTTCGCGACGAAGGAGAAGTTATAATTGGGTACGGATTTTTGTACCATTTGAAAGCTGGGAATTGTTAATTATTGTAAGACTACTTGGTATCAATGCAATGGCAAAGAAAGAAAGTACTGTGGTAGAGTAGCGGGTGAATTAAAGAAAATTCAACACACTTAACGCGTTGCTTACTTCGTTCTGTGTATCAATCATCTGTTAGATTGTTTCATGTTTTAATATTTGACGCGATCCAGTTAAAATCGTCTCTCGACGCACAGTTTAAGAATCGTTCTTCTCTATTATTAATTATAAATTCAACCATCGCTAAAATGGCGTTTTGAATCCTTATTTTACTGCCTGCGTGCTTCTACGCGATAATTTGACGCAATTTAAATTCGAATTGACCGATACTCTATGCGCATCCGCTTAATTCCAGACCAGTAAGTAATGTGTTAAGCTGTATGAAAATATATCCCTCGACCATTTATGCAACGACGCGTTACGAATGGGTGTAACATTGAAGTCGCATACTAATTTATCGATACCTATTTTACTGCTTCATTTAATTTCACATCGCAACGTACCGAATACATCTTGCATCGTAGCTTTTCCACGCTAACCGCTGACATTCCTAATAACGATTATCATTTCCAATCTAAGATATCGAAATAAATACTTTTACAAGTCAAGTTAATCTGCAAGCAGAGGTACTTTTTAATTCAACCTACGTAGGGTTAAAATTTGATTTTCGTCCCCGAGTTGCCCATTAAACCCGACGCCCAACGCTCGACGCGATCTCTCGCCGAGTGGAACATCCGGTCGGCGCGCAGTCCGCCCCATAAATGTCCTTGACACCTTCGTGAAAGTCCACGCGAGCAGGCAGGTGAACAAACCGAGTGGCGAAATTAATTTCGCGCCTCCTTCGCATCTCCCTCTCTCCGATACCCTCCCCGCTCCTAGCTTTTCCCATTCGCCGTTTCGCGTCCCTTCTACCAAAACCCCGTCGCGATTAACCACCGTGGTAGCCGATTAAAAAAACCTTCCAAACTGGAATCTCGTCTCGAATCCTTCTCGGACGGCGTTCGCCACCGTTTCCATTCCGCGTAACCGCTTAATCGCCGTTGCTTCGCGGAACTGTTTAACTCCGGCCGGTAAAAAGCCGCGATAAGGACATAATTGACCGCTTACCATTAGAAGTAACGGAAGCACCGTCGTGATGACTGGCGTCGCTATCCTCGTCCAGATTGCTATTATTCAAGGACGTGCGCGACTGATGCCTCACGCTAAGATCCCTCGGAGTCGACGGCGGGCTTCCCGGTGACTCCTGCGTCTGCAGTCCCGCCTGGTGCATCTTACTCGAGGCTCCGCCCAAAATATCAGTGATCATGAACCGAGATTTCTGCGGCATCGTGGTTGAAGCGTCGCCGCGTTCCAGGCCGTTATTGCTGCTATGATTATTATTGTTCCTCGCGTCCAGTCCGTTCGAGAGACGTTCCACGCTTACACCGTTCCTCTCGACGATGTTCTCCAGCCTGTGGGCCTCCAGGCCGGACATCCTGCTCAGGTTGAGACCGTTATTGGCCACGGTGACGCCGCTCCGAGCCGCCACGTGGTGGTTCTGATGATGATGGACCGTCATCACGGTGCACGTAGGTGGTTCCTTCGGGCTACGGGCACCTGTAGGTGCCTCTGTCGCCACCCCAGGACTCGCCCGGTACCTGGGAGACAGAATCTTGCCGACGGTGACGCTGTCGCCTTAGTGTCCCGAATCCTACGCGAGCAACACCTGCACACTTTTTGTTCACTGTATCCGATTTTCTTGCTTATCGCCTGCAACACCGCTCGGCTCTCTTCTTCCAGCGTCTCTTTGCGTCCTTTGGGACCATTATCCGGCGATCACCGGGATGTGGTATCGAATCGTAGGGGAAATTAAAAACGCGTAGCGTTAAGGTTCACTATTCGAGCGTTCCTCGAGGGATCGATTTCGGATGAAGACGCGAGAGTAAATGGCGCGTGAGATGGTTGCGACGATGCACCTTGCGCTTCCTCTCCCGTTCACTGGTACGCTCCACCTCCGCCTTCTTCTTCTTCTTCTTGTTCGTGGTCGCAATTAAGGGGCCGCTCCGCTGGTCTCCTTGGTTAATTGCTAATTGGCCACTTAACATAATTGCCGCGCATAACAGCCAGTTCGCCGGCCATTTCCGCTTTCCTTTTTCTCCTTTTCCCTCGCCCGTTTAATTATTAATTATCTTCAACCCCCCCCCCCTTTTCTCGGTACCTGAAACTCCCCTACGGAGAAACTTCCCTCTCGTTTCAATGGTACACCGTTAAAGAGCCGCTGTCACGCAACACTCGCCTCTTTTCGCGTTAATCGACGCCTTCGTATTCCCTTTTGCGCTCTGCCAGCTATCGATGAACACCACTCTGACTTACGATCGCTTCGATCGCACTGCGATCAACCGCCGCGAATTAACCGGTTCAATCGACCAATCGTGTCCTCTCTTCGCCTCGCGTTGCACCGAAACATAAAATAGTTCACTGGGTCCTTCGTGTTTTCACCACCGATTTCCGCGATTCAACTTAGCCACGCTCCAATACCGATCGCTCTCCGTCGATCCACCAACTGTTCGACGCACGGATAGGGGGTGTAAAAGAACTCGCGTTGGACGCGTAAATGCTCGACGTACGCGCGATCCTTGACAAGGAAACTTGTTTGCTTGATGCCTCGGGAGCGTTCGCTTGGGCGAGGCGTGCGTGTGCATCGGGTTGCCTCGACTGATCTGCTCGCACTGAACAGTCCACAAGCGCCTCCGTTCGTTCCTGGGCGGCCATATCGGTGTTCAGGCACGCCCTGAACATTCCCCTCTTCGCCTTTTCCTCGACCAATGGCCAACGGCGGCGCTAACTAGCCGGCCAATCCCGATCTCGGCAACCTCGGCGCCTCTGCTACGTGGCGCGGCTACGCCCAACTAATTTGAAATGTGTTTCAGCGGTAATTCGATATAAAATTGTAGTTAATATCTTTCATTATAGCGCGGGGCAGGAGGGGAGGTTTGAGTTGCTCTCGTAGCGCGGCAAGTGGTGGGGTTTATTCGAAAGGGGGATGGCGGCGAGGAGGAAGCGAGGGGAGAGATTGATACGAACACACGCTGCGCTCCCACTTCGACCGCTTTACCGTGCCGCTCTCGTTCTCTCCTCGTTCGTTCGAGATCGGTTCCCCGGAGCAGTGGTGCGGTAGGAGAGGTCCGACCACCTGGAAGGGGTTGAAGAGCCATCGAGGCCGAAGGGTGGTCCTAGGCTCCGTGCGAGCTTCTACCGAGCGAATCCGTCGACCGCCGCTACCGAACACGACCACTTCTACTTGCGCGACGATTCGCGTGTCCGTGATACGCAGGACCATTCTACTTAACGCGCACCACTGCCCGGCGTTTTTTCGTTCCCTTTGGCGTTTAGGCGATTCGATCGATCGAGCGTTGCGTTCGAGATGGTGGACGAAGGATTCCGCGCGGCGAATTTTAACCCTTTCGCACTCGAGAGGCGACTCTTGGTCGGCGTTTTAGTCGTCCGCGGAGTAGTAGATTTTTTTTCGAGAATTAAACGAGTACGAACCTTCGTGGAATTTAGAGGGAACGAAGGAGAAACATAGTTGGCGAAGCTTTTGCGTAATTCTAATAGCAGGCGAAGACGAGTTCGCTCGGAAAGAAAGTTGACGATATTATAAAGGCAATGATAATCGAAACGATTGATTCAAAGGTGCGAAAGATTCGAATGACAGAAATGAAATGTTACATTGATTCCGATACATAGGACGTTTCTACATTGCCTTCGTTTTCTTCGACTGTGTTCCGAATAGAATCCGAATGAACGGGGATCGCGTTAGGAAGCAAGGATGCTTCCGAAAGGAATCGCAACTTTTCACCCGAAAATCGAAAATTTCCCCATCAGCGGATCACTGAGTCGAATCTAACGACCATCTGCTTCCCAAAGCGTCCTTCTTTTCGATTCCTCTCCTTTCCCTGCCAAATTTTCCTTCCTCCTCGACTGGAATTCACCGCGCGCTCGCGTTACACATTTCGAAACGGCCGGCCGGTGGAAAATTGAAGCTTGGAAACAACGCGCGCAAGCGTGTCAGTTAAGGAATAATTATAGCGTTGGCATCGGCCGGCGCGAAATCGAATTAGCCACGCGGCAGTGAGCCGAAATGGAAGAATTATAGAAATTAGGGGTAGCGGCATCATTTAATTAGGGGGCCGGTCGCTGATAGCTGGACGTATTTATTCCGGCTGCGCATATGGCGCGCTTCTAATGCAAGACGCAATCCTTTCTGTGGAACGTCGCGTTAATATATGCACGCTTCGAAGTCGGTCATTAACGCTTTGACTACGAGAAGGGATAATAGCATATTTTGTATAACGAAACGCGCGCTCAGTTCCTAGGTTAATATTACGAAGTAATATTTGGGAGCTCGTTTTAACAGCGACGCAATCTTTCGTTATTTTCGAGCTGATTTCTTCGTAGGCACCTATTTTTCTCGTATCAACTGTGCAAATAATTTTTATTGCGTATGTATGTATAACTATTACGTCGCAGATTAAAGGGTTAAGCCTGTGGATTTTTATGCGTTTACGGGGAAATTAAATATAGGCAAAGAAGTACAGGGAAGATATTTTAATACTTAGAAGAATATACTTATTTTAGGGAACTTTTGTTAATATAAAGAAGATTAAGCTACCTTCTATTTAGCTTCCACTCGTGTATATTTCCCTTACGAAGAAACGAGTTTGCATAAAAATCCACGGTTTAATAATAAATCAGCAACGATTTTTCCAAATCTACCGACGAATCGAATTAAGATCCGACCGAAAGAATCGGCCAATGTAAACGCAGCTTTATCGTTGGAAGCGAATTACGGGGCTTACAGTTGCTCCCATCGTTAAGTGTTCAGCTATTCGCGTTAACTACGCTGCGTGACGTGTAGGCATTAAGCGACGATTATTGCTCGTTGGGGGAAAAAACGAAACGGTATATCAACGTCTTCGTTTTTTTTTCTTTTCCTCTGTTACCTTTCCTCGTTTTTTCCCCCCCTTCCCGGAGTTTTCTGCCCATAGCAAAAGCAAAGTACCAAATGGTCTTGCTTCGATGAAAAAACAGGTTAACGGAGCCTGTAATGAGACTATCAAAGCGTGACACGATTTAAACCACGGCTGGCCGCAAGGAGGCAACGCGCCGCGGACGCTTAGTTTTCCTTTCCTCCCTTCGTTTGCACCTACGCCCGTTTGCTCCGTTGCCCTTTTGCGGATGTGCATACTGTAACACCGTAATGCCGTGTACACGCCGCGCCGCGCGCTCGTCTGTCGACGGCGAAGCGGGCAAGTGCACCTGGAAACGTTAACGCGTTCGTTTGTGGGCGGCTCATTAAAGGAACATGAGAATTAGTCACGAGTGTCGCGGCCAGAAGGCGACGAAACGAATGCTTCGCGTCGTTAAACAACAGCGCCGCGGACAACGACTTTTCCGCCAGTAGAAACGTTGCAATCTCTTCGCGTAATTCATTCGACTCGCGACGCGCAATACTCGGTGAAAAGTGGGGAGGATAATCGCGAATACGATCGACGTGCGCTTCGAGATGTTCAAAGTTCAAACAGTTTTCCGTTGCGTAGCGATTCTTAATCGAACATGAGAATTCGTTAGCTTTGTCGAGTGTAATCGGTCGGCGGGATTTAATCACGCGGCATGTTCATTTAGTTCGCTTATTTATAGTTTCCAGCTGCCTGTTGTCATTGCTGTATCCGTTTCCATTGGAATTTTATTAACGTTGGCTATAAGTGGATTTAATGCGTTTGCCGTTGCTTGGAAATCTTGGAAAATTCACTATCTCTTAATGTAACGGTTCTTAATTGACCTTAAGAATTCGCTTCTCATTCTTGGAACAAAAATGCCTACTATTGAGGCCATAATTTAATTCGTCATCTAATTTTAACGTTCTCTTATGAGGATGGAAATTGTTACATAAAATTTGCCTACAGTATTTAACCTGTTAACTGCGGAATTATTCGATCAGAATCTTCTTCGTACGTAGAAATGAAACTGAATAAACAGCAATTAATATTGTTCGGAGTAAATTTAATTGCTGTGAATATAAATGTAAAGTGACGTGTTTTTGATACCGATATAAAGATGCTTTAAAAGATAAGAAATTTCTTGCAAAGTAAAATAGTATATAGAAAATATTAGTAACTCGTAAGACGAGTTAACTCGTCATTCGCAGTTAACAGGTTAAATGATTCATACGTGATACAATATACAAAAGCAACGATCAGCTACCAAATTAGCATACACAATTAAGCAACTAATCTTAATTAAGTCAATGGTTTAAAATTGGTTCCGTTTAAAGAAAAGAATTTGTTTCCACGTCACTTACTTTTAAACACGTATACCAATCTAAATTCTTCTCCGTATTTAGTATTCAAATTGGGTATTCATAATATTACGTATTTACATATTTATACGCTATGTATTTCATCGTATTATGTATTCGTTTCAAGTTTCCAACCGATTTACGTGACGCGTAATTTTCACGCGCGAATTTTGCTTCTGTTTCCAGGCATGTATTCCACCGAGGCTCGCTTAGGTTTAGCATCCTGCTATCCGATCGAACAAGAATGGAATCGGAAAGGGGGAAAGGAAGCAGCTAGGAACGAATGCGCTTAGGTTGGTTGAATTTTTTAAAGCACCGCCGTCGTGGCTTCGAGCGAATTAACATGGATACTCGTATCGCGTTAACAGCCTAGACAAGTGTACCCACGTGTCGGTTATTAAATATACATGAGAAGTCTCGCCGTCCGGTCTGCTGCGAGACCAAGTGAAAAGTTAAAAGCGTTAAAACTGTTCTCATCAACTTGCAATTAACCCTCATGAATTGCGTAGCCTCGCGCCGTGCTTCGCGTTAGAACGAGCTTCAGTTATTTTTCCACCAAAGGCGCGTCGCTTCGAAATCTTCGACTCGAGCTTCCTTTTCACGAGCAGCTTTCAAAGTTCCTTTATCCCATCGCGTTAAGGCGAATTTATACGTTGAGCGTCGCGAACGAGGATTAGAACGATTCGTTCGTGGTAAATGTGAAAAATGAGAGCCGGAGTTATTTTATTCAGTCGAATTCGTTGGAATTGGAATAAACGTGGGCAAGCAAAGTAACGAAGACAAAACAGAGTGATAATGAAATTTGGACGCGAATCTGGACGAAATTGAATTTGGAAACGGAATCGTACTGTTTTGTAGGAGTAATTGTCCACGTTATCGCAGATTATTTTGATGTTCTCCTAAGGTGTGTCAGAAAAGTTTAATGCTAATTTGAAACAACATCGTGATATCGTTGTTCATTTCGTTCCTCTATTTTTCACTTTGATACGTTATTTACCGGTTAGGAATTGGGATACATAAGACGCTAGATAATTTAAGCTTACAATTCCGTAACATCGGATGGTTTTAATCTTCTACAACAATGTAAAGTAAACTAAAGATTTCAAGTATCATTTTGTCTACTAGTTGAATTATTATTGACAATATAGAGAACGAAAGGCCGATTTATAGGGATTTGTGAAATTGATAAGAAAAGCCTAATAAACGGCTCTCGGTAAATAACGTGTTAATAGCGTAGACTTGAAATTAATCCAAAACAAGAAGAATGAAACATAGTTTCTGTTATTTGCTTAGTAAGTCCGCTAGTAAGAGAAGTTTCCCTACCCCAGTAACCCAATTTTCGAGTCGCCTCGCGTTTAAACGAGCAGCCAGGGGAACTGTTTAAAAAATATGTTACAAATCGGTCGTAAAGGCTCGCTTTACGAGGGAATAAAAATTCGTAAAAGTAGCCACGCTTCCGGCAAATCGCGTCACGAAAGGTCGTTTCGTTCCGAATACCTGAAATTCCTTCTTCTCTGCTATTGCTTCTAATTCATTCGCTGCGCGCATTGGTAAACGTGTTGATTTTAGCCCGACAAAAATGATTCGTTTCGGTAACTAATCCCGAAAAAAATCATGGACTATGGACTGTGGTGAACGTTTTTTCCAGGAGTCCCTCATAGCGAACGAGTTAACACTATTCATACCACGCCCGGTAAAATGACCTGTTTTAAAATATTCGGTTTAAGATTCTACATTCATTGTTATCCCTTTCGCCTATTTAACTTTATAACAATTCTTTTATCGTTTGCTTAATCAGTTTCACACATTTTGGTTTCCTTTTTCCTTTGTTTCTTTGTTTCTTTTAATTAGAATGATCTATTGAATAAATACGTGTAAAACGCCGGTACGAATAGTGTTAATAAATTGCACAGTTAATTGTGTGGAGCTGTGGAGAGGGGATAGGATAGGGAAAAGGAAGGGTGTTTGCGTTTCGTCCTGGGCCTGCTAGTGGACTCATCAGTGCGGCTACCTAGCAGGCCCTGCCTTAGACGTTGGGATATTGGAAGGAAAGTTAAAGGCGGCATATATATGGACGAGGTAGTTGGAGCGAGTACTTTCGAGAAAGTCCTATTTCATATGTCCCTCTAGTGGTGGGTGCAGGAGAGCCGCCACAATTGAATTTACCGCACTTAATATCCAAGATTTTAAGACAGGCTAATAACGTTTCGCTGCAATTTCAGACCATTTAAATCGGTTCACGCTTAAACTATTACTATTCTTCCTCATAAAGAAGGCACAGCGTGTTTACATTCGTAATTGTCTTCAGCTAATAGCGATCACTGCCTGTGTTCATAAACCAATCAACGAACTATAGCAAGAGTGGGAATGTAAACACGCTGTGCCTTCTTTCCATGGAAGAATAGTACGCGTACCAATAATAATCTTGTCTAGCCGAAATCATCATTTTTACCACTGCGCAGCGCTCGCGCTCGGCCGAAATCGACGCTCGAATTCTACTTTCGGGAGTAAGTAGATCGGGCGTGTATTGGGTTCGGCGAATGAAGGCAGAGACGTCGAAGGATCCGCGGCGCGGCGGTCAGGCGATAAACGCTCGAGAATTAACGATCCTTTAAAACGGTCGTAAAATTCGCTCAGATAAGGATCCACCTTCCACTTGCTTCCTCCGGAGGGCCCGGTATCGGCCGCCACGCACGAAACGCACTCGCGAGCTCACAAATTACTCCCACGCGCGGTTAACAGTGTTTCGCGCGTGCAACCTGCGCTCTCGGAGAACGGCCTACGCGCCCACAGCCCTCGCCGATGCCACGGCAGTGTTGCAAAAATCAAATCCTGTTCCCGGTGAATTATCGCCGGCCAGTCCACGGCACGAAAGAAACGTTTACGTTGTTTAAATGGCCACGTGCTGCTCGACGATTAATCGCGCCGCGTGAATTCGGTCGCGTGAACGATTTTTATGGCACCCCGTTCGTTACTTACGGTTAACGGTTAAACTCTTCGGGATTCGGCGGGTTAAAAAGCTGTCCGATCTTTCGCTTAGCTCTTCGTGCACGGTGGGATATATTTGTATGCACCTCGAAATGTTCAAGTTACTCTTAGTGGTACGAGTTAATTTAATAGTTTATTAAAATGCTTCTCGATCTACAAGTTTCTAGATTTCCAAGCTTAGATTTCTCAATCTATATTTCAGTTTCCATGGTATTTCAATTTCAACGCGTTTCGATTACCGAGCATTTAAATTTCCAAGCGTTTTTCCCGAATAATCTCGAAACGTTTCAATTTCCAAGCGTTTTACATTTCCATGTTTTCGAGTTCCAAGCTTTCGACTCGTGTCATTAAAATGAAACGCGCGAACCGAGTTCGAATTCGAACGCATCGTCGGTTGTAAAAATCGCGATTCGACGTCGCCGGTTACTTTTCATCGCGATCGCGCCGCGTGCCGCTGAAACGGCTACCATTCGCACAGCAGCGCTCGCTTCGTCCGTGCAAAGCTAGCGCGAGGAAACACACGCGAACGAAGCAAACTCGCAGGGGCGAACACAGCTTTTGCGAGCGAACAGTTGCATAGGTAAACGCAGCGTCGCTACGTGGCACACGTACGCGCGCGTTTACGTCCGTGGTAGACCTCGTACCGTGTCCAATGCATATTCATACGGCCATACATTATAGCGAGCAGTGCACGCGGCAAGAGCTGATCTTAGATTAAGGTAAACGCCGGTTAAGTTAACGGCTAAACTTCCATAAGTCGGAGGCGCTCGCATGCGCATCGCGCCGCGAAATCCCGAGTCTTCTTTTCTCTCCCCCCCCCCCCCTCTTTTCCCTTTTCTTCTTCTAAGTACACCGTTTTTTTTCCCCCTTCTTCTTCTTCTTCTCGTCGCTGTACGCTTTTGTCTCGGCTTCTTTTACACTCGTTCGACGCGGTTTTTGCAGCGTGCTTTTTCACCCTTGCAGAACGTGTGCGCGCGCGTGTACTTGCTCGCGCAGCAGGCAGTGCGTGTACGGTGCCGCTTGGCAACCCGATCCGATCTTGCGTTTGTTATGCTAAGTGCTCATTAAGATCGTAATGCGTTCTTGCGAGGCGCGATAGCGGAAATTCGGCGAACGATGGTCGCTTCGGTTGCGGATAAACTCGACGAAGGATCTTAATCCTTTCGTTAACGCGGACGTGGAGAGGAAATATAGGGAATATAAGCTCGCGACTTCATTGCGAGTTTGCGAAGAATTGGTTTTGGGAACGGTGGAAAAGTAGGATGAATATTCGGTGACTTTTATTCGTATTCGAAATTTATATTAAGCGTTTGAAGTAACATTATACTGAAGTCATTTTTGCATAGTATGATGAAGTAGTCATTATAGTTGACAGAAATATAAATTATACCCTATTCAATGCACAGTAAAGGGTAAAGTAAATAATGTGAAAATTCAACGTTGCCAAAAGATATTCTGACATTTAACAAACTACAATATTATTGGTTATTAATATTTAAATAATAATTATTAGTGTTTTGTTGAATATCCATTAACTTTGACATTATTTAGGTTACTCTTTACTATCCAAAATTAAGTGTTTCTTAAATTAACACTAACCATAACACAAATATCCAGTTTTAAAATATTTGATTTAAGACTCTACTACATTCATTGTTATCTCTTTCGTTCGTTTAATTGTACGACAAGTCTTTTATTGTTTAATTAACCGGTTTCTTATATCTTGTCTTTCTGTTTCTTTTTCCTTTTATTCGGGATTATCATTGGGATTGAATAAATACACGTAGAAATACGGTTAGTGTTAACCCTTTGCGGACGAGTGTCGGCAGATAGCCGCCGAAACTTTGAATTTTCTGGGTAAATGTCGATTTTCAAAAGAAGAAATTTTTTCACACTAATAGAAATGACATAATAAATATAAGAAACTAGTGATACTAATAAGCACTTTTCATAATAATTCGGCGAAAATTGGTTAAGTATTATTAAGTTCTTTCTGTGATTAATTCATAACTGAATGAAAATTTGTTAAGTGTTATCTTTTTTCTCGTCCGCAAAGGGTTAATACTGGGTTTCGGAATATTTTTAAAGTATGTAACGATTAACCAATCCGCATCTTAGCACTAAAAATACGCGACGAACATTATGAATCGGAGACTTTCGTTCGTAATTGGAAATTGCGTGTAATAATCGCAACAAATAGTTATACATATATATGTATAATATAGTATATGAACTAGAATAGTAAATGAACTTATAATAGATATTGGATAGGTAATTTCATTAACTAGTACGATAATGATGATGCACTACAAATATCATCAATATTCCTCTATTAATCATTGCAAATAGTGTTAAAGACAATGGGTTCAACTTCAATTTAACCCTTTAATTAATAAACGAATAAAACAATCGAAGCTCCTGTATTTCCTTTAACATCTATATTAATAACATTTGTACGATACGATTCTCCAGTCGATCGATTTCAAGATTTGCACGTTGGAAACATTCGAGTTGCGTTGCTATTGCAGACGATTAAATTAACTTACGCGACGAAGGGATCAAGAAACGCTGCTACTCAAGGGTTAATCCTACTATATAATAAAATATAATATAAATACTGGTCGGTGGATAATTTTCTGCGTACAACAGGGAAGAAAGAGAGTCGACTAGCGACTGGAAAAGAAAAGGAATTTCTTCACCCGCTATTCGCGCCGTCTCATTATGCACGCGTTCGCGCAAGCTATCCGAGTTTCCACGGACAGGTATGCATGAGAAATTAATTAAAGGCAACGCGGAGAAGCGGTATTGACAGGATACACGGCGCCGCAACGGAAGTTGCCTAAAGAGCATTGCCAAATCGACGATTCGTCATCGCGGTGTTGAAACGAATTCGCCTCGACCGCGTCTTAATTGCCAAACTTGTAATAACCATCGCGTAGCTATCTTATTCTCCCCCCTCTCTCTCTTTCTCTCTGCGCGTTAAAAAGTTTACAGTCTTCGTTAGAGCAAGAGCTCTATCGAAGCAATATTAGAAGCATCGAGCAATATTGAAAATATTTATTATAATGCACGTATGAGCACCGCAAGTATAGATTCTCCCCATTCACGTCTTATCAAATTGTGACGTCATTCCACTGTTACTCTCAGATTTTCCCCCTATATATATCCGCCGTCATACTTCCCTAAAAATATTTGCAATGTTAACACTTTGCGGACGAGGAAAAGTAATGGTTAATAAATTTGCACTCGGTTAGATATTCGTAAAGGACAGAATTACGAATATTCGCCCAATTATTATTGAAAGCGTGTATTAGCGTCACTAATTCTGACTTCTTCCTTCGAAAATCGACGTTTATCCAGGAAATCGAAAATGTTTGGGCGGCTATTCGCCGACACTCGCCCGCAAAGGGTTTAAAAGAATCGCGTTTTGCGCGAGCAAATGCGCGTGCGCGATGATATTCAAGATTTTGCGTGGACAACGGAATTGCGCCAGTGAGACGATTAAAGAGAACCGACAAAGCACCCTTATTCCCGTACGTATCCGATTTCGTCTAAGAGCCTCCATTATGGGCAATTTGCATTGATAGCGAGGCTAGATAACCTTGAAACCAATGTAAGAGCCACTTTGCGCCTCGCACCCCGTGCTCTAGCATTCGAGCATTCTGTCCGACAGTCGCGCGAGTATTCCGTGGAATTTTGCAACGAAACGAAAATCATCGGTGAAAATACGTTAATAACTTCGCGTTGCTTGTTTGACTGTTGGTTTTATATGTAGATGTATGAATGATGTTAAATGAGTATGAATGTTTTGCCCAGATCTGTATAATCTATGGTAAAAATGAGATGCGTGAGAGTCCGATCTATTGTGCACGTTATTATGAGGAATGTTTGTTTGAAAAAGAGTCAGTAGTTACCGAACCAGTAAAGAGACAGTACATGGAGTGAGAGAGCGAGTCTAGAGTGAGAACGAGAGAACTAAAGAGCGAGATAGAGATAGCCATACTAAATGTGTTACATCATTAAATTTAGTCTTTGATAATGAATATATCAAATTGTATCGTCTAACAAAAGGAAGAACTATTATTCTACCCACAGTTTGGACGTTGTTGGTATTAACCCTTTTGGCTTATAACAACGAGATACAATCGTGGTTTAGTATATAGACCACGTACGATTAAAACATGCTGTATTTCGTAATAAATTTGAATTTATTTCATTTCAATTCGTAAGATCGCGAGATTGAGGATTACCGGGTAAGAATTGCGTATAATATTTCAGTGTTTTGCTTTCGATGTAGTATTAACCCCTTGCCCTACAATTAGTTTATTAGCTATTTAGGTTAACGTTAGTTGATCGCTATTTTTATATCGTGTCACGTGCAAGTCATTATATTATTATAGTAAATTTTGTTTTAACAATCTCGTATTATAATAGAAAGCTAAAATTAGAGTTTAAATTAAATATCATCCTTAAATAGTAGACGTTTTCGTTGCATCTGCGGCATAATTCATAAAACGAGTCTGAGTCGTTATTGTAGGGCAACGGGTTAATAGTAACAAATAGTCAATATTTCAGTGGATACGCTTTGTAAAATTCATAAGCCAATGGGTTAAGATAGGAGTTCCAGAATCGACCGTATTTTGCACATTAGAAGTATTGAAAAGTTAGTAGACTGTGAATTTTTATGCATTTATAGGGAGATTTAATTTGCTATGCTAAATTTGCTAATTCGAGAATTATATTAAAGAATTATAGAATTATATATTCGAGTATTTCGGTAAGAAAGATACGTACTGTTATTAGTGCAGAATATTATTATTCCGAATTATTGTTAGAATATTGTCCATGAGAATAATCGATCGCCTTTTACATTAATCAATTAAATGTACCTGTACGTATATCGTATGCTTAAATTATTATTAAAGCAATGTCTGCCTTTTGAAGTCGTTCAAATAATTATCATCGATATCGTGTGACGTAAACAAATATAAAATATACGAAATACATATATATATATTTAATTATATTAATATTAGTATATTAGTATTTAGTTACATGCTAGGTATGTCCAAAGTAAGTTTATCTAAATTCCAGTTTGCTAATCTTGTTAATAGAAATATATGCAGTCTACCAATTAATTCTATCGTACCAATATTTACCTAATCAACGCACGTGCGCGTTTCTCATATTAAATTACGCAAAACGTAACGCAATTTACAATAGAACATAATTAAACAATAATGTCTTTGCAGAAAAATGGTCAAATTCTCCCCCTTCAATCTTTACACCTTTCAAAGTTTGAACATCTGCAACTTTCCCCCATATTTCTTTAATTTTCTTAACAAAAATACACGAATTTGCCCAAAAATCCACAGTCCACAATTTAACTTCATTGCATCAGTGTTTAATTATTATTTCGATTGCTCGTCTCCCGTATTGAACCAAGCGACACGCGACCGATTTAGAGGTCGATTAAAGAATAATTATTCCTCGTCAAAAGTGGCCAAACTCCTGCCCCTTCGATTTTTACACCTTTCAGGGCCAGAAAATCTGCACCTTTTCCCATGATTGTCCGGTTCGTGGTAGGATTTATTATTTACCGTTCGACACACATTCATCGAGTCATGGTTTCTCGTACAGTGCAACGCTCGTGGGCGGTTTTTAGGGGGTTTGATAGGTGTGCGCGCACCCCTTATCCGTGGGGTGCGCAATCTCGACGCGGTGGCGCTCATTAGTGCGGCGCAAAGCTAAAAGAAAAAAGCGTTTCCAGGTAATGGCGGTACTTTTCTGTGGCAATTAAGATAATATTTGCATTCGGGGGTTGTGATTTCCTGCAGGTGTTTGCAAGCGTTCGAGGGGTTGAGGGCTCTCGTTAGTTATACCGTGTGTTCCGCCTGTTACGCACACACGCGCTAGCCGTTTCTCTGTCTTTTTTTTTTTTATTGCGGCCCAGCGCAGCTGCATTCGACTCGACGATTCTCTACGACGAACTGTTAACTGCAACCAAACGATATTGTTAACCTTTTCGTTGCCGCCGATGACGAGCTTTAATGCAGAAATCGGGATGCAAGTATAAATAATCGCGTATCTTGTATATGGTTATAGTCAACTGTTTAGGAGATGAATGAATAAATCGTTTAGTTTGTTGAATCGGGTGTTTCGTATTATATATGACCGTAGAGAAGTTGAATTAGTAGGACTAATATATGGAATCAATCGTGATACGTTTTTAATATTGGAAAATTGTATAAGAGTAGTATTAAACTTTCTTAAAGAAATATATGTATATATATGTATTCGAAAATATGTTTTATATATTTAATATTTTAATTAATGTTTTAACAGTAACTCGTTTTTAATGACGCGACTTAAAATAAAGAAAGAAGAAGATGAAGAAGAAGTTGTAATTAAATCGTATTTATCCTATTTTAACGAATTGTAGATTTCGTTTAAAAGGAAGTTTGATAGTTTGATATAACAAATTCATCAATTTGTCCGAAGTTGCTGTACTTAATAATTATAGTCGAATCTTTCGACGAATGAAGCAACTCCCGACTTATTATCTTCCATTTGCTTCCTAAATATTGTCACAACTTTATTTAACAATCGCGTATCGATCGACCGTATCCAAGCACGATTAAACGCCGATGTTAATCATTTCCCACGAACAATCGCCATTAAACCGCGACGATAATGTTCGCCTCGCGAGCAACGCGAAGGGTGGAAATCTTAAAGGAGACGGTAACGGCGTTTTCTCGAGGGCCACGCTAATTACACCGTGACAGCCTATCAATCTGGAAAAAAATCGCTATAGCCTATATGTTCGCATTTACGAGCGTGGTGCTGTTAGTTCGCAATTATGCTATTCGATAGACGAAGAGGCGCGAGAGGGCCAAGTGGCGCGCGTATGACACATCCAGAGGGTTTCTTCGCGCGTATACAGTACAGGCCAAAAGTTTCGCAGCATTATCGTTTTCCATTCCGCGTCGATACCGAATTTCCCTGATTTTCCTATCACGTACGCCACATGAATTAATATTAACAATACTTTGTCTTTGGTTGACCAAAAGAATTGCTATCGTACTGCTTAAAGTAAGCATTGATATCACGTCACGTTAAATCGTATATTATGATTAGTGTGACGCGATTATAATTTGGATCCAATAGATATAGATTTATATTTAATATTGGTTCTGGTAGATTTGTATTTTATCAGTGTCACATGTGATCAATGCGACGCGATATGAATGTGATAGCAATTATAGAACTGCATACGTTTACGACTATTTTACAATAGCCTGGTCTTTAGTTAGTCGCTGTTACATTATTACTTTAATTGTACTATTATCGTATTTCGCCTTTTTCTCTATCTTTGTATTTTACACTTAATTCCAAGCTATCCATTCTGTTTCGTGTTACATCTTGTGCGACTGCTACATTATTATCTATCATTATAACAAAAGGTTATCTCGTTTGTAAATAAACATTACTATAGTGGAGCATCTTGTTAGAACTATAGTGGCGTATAATGGCTAATAATATTGTAGATATTAACAACAATTTCCCATAATTTCGCAAACCTTTCACCGTAAAATTCCCCAACGTAACATCTTTACAACATTTTCGCTGCGAACGACAAAAATTGGCCAATCGCTTGCTAACTGTATACACGCATTCCTTTCCCGTAACACAATTCTTCTATTTTTACTACAATTCATATCTACTAATCTACAACTAATTGCACCGAATATGCAAATAATTACACTCGTACTCTTTCCCTAATAATCGACATAATCTCCATCTACGTAAAGATAAGAATTCCCTTAACGCTAAACTACCGTGACAAAAGTTAAGTGTCCCAAGTCGAATCCTTCTCCATTTCAATCGTTACCTATTCTCGAAGTGCGCTCTAACGATCGGCAACTTTTTGCCAGTAGTGTATGTACACACACACATACACACGTGACGTTGGAGAATTAGCGAGTCGAAGCGAGGGTAGAACGAGGGAGGGAGGCACTATTAGATCTTTCTCATGCTGATAACACTGTATAATGGACTTAATCGCTTTGCGGCCGGCCCTCGACTAAATTTTCGTTATTTTTCATGGGTGCCCGGGCAGCGGTGGCCGCAGACCAGCTCTATCGCCACGACAGATCTACTCCCGTTTTTCGGCCTCTCTATCAGCCTGTTCCGTTCCCTTCTCTCTTTCGCCGTTGTTCGCCCCGTTGGCTTCGCTCTTTTCTTCGCCTCCCCCCCCCCCCTCTTTTGCGCCCTTTTGTTCCTCGGGCCCGCGGATCCATTGATCCCGCGGGACGCGGAACACGCACGTCCGGTGCTAGCTCGCCGATGGAGCACTTTTACGGGGCATCCATCGTTCGGGAAATTTGGAAACAAAGGAGGGAACAACGAGCCATCCTCCCCTCCCCCTTTGAGTAACAAAGATTATTTGTTACTTGTCGCGTCTCGTCGATTCGACTTTTTTTTGTATCGCGGCCGCTTCTACTCCTGTCCGTGCAACGCTTTCCGCTTTCACTGCCAACTTCAACGCTGACTCTTCTTCTGTGTTTTCTTTTTTCCTTCTTCTTCCATTCCCCACGCGGCCATTCGTTATAAATTTGTAAGCTGGGCGAGGATTTTTGGTAGGCGAAGTTTGGTTGGGAGACGCGTCGAAAGATAATTTGTGGATTAAGGTTTGGGAATTGGAATATGGGAGGGTTTGTGTATCGAAATGGTTGGGATGTTTTCGCAACGTCTCGCGAAAAGTTTGGAATATCGTGGATAGGTTGTGTATAGTTTTACTTTAGTTTGCACGTTAACTTTACTTAGAAATGTATCAGATTTAACGGTGTTTATCTAATCCTAGAACTTCTTTACTCTCCCATTAACGCGTGCAATGTAATCTTTTCACGCTGCTTCTAATTCTAAGCCACATTACGCAGGCAACGTAAATAATATATAAAAATTACGCGGCAAATAATTGCCTCGTTTCTTAACTTTTATCGATAAGCGTATTATATTAACACCGATTGTTTGTTCAAACGCGGTAAGCTAGTATCGTTTGGAACACGACCTAAACACTGTTATCTATTTGCATTATCTTCGCTCGTTTCATCCGTTAATAATGTGTACGGTATTTTTCTCAGAAACAAAGTGTAGACGTAAGAAATTTAATGCACGGCCAATTCATAGACTAAATAAAGTGTTAATATAATTCTACGTTCTATGGCGAGCGTAAGATCGTGATGGTTGTGTTGGAAACGTTGAATCTGTTCACGGGCAGAGAAGATTTAACGTGTATCCGTCTTCCCTGACCCGCGTAATCTTCCGTAACAGTAGACCATCGATATTCCACGGAACGAATCCGCTTCCTAGTAGAAGAGAATCGTGCACAATTTCCTACGGTTTCACGGGTTAGATTCTATGTAACTCTTTTTCCCATTTCCCCGGGCCCGTTGCCTCGAATCACGATGCAAGAGGGGGGGTGGGGAGGGGGGGACGTTACGGTGTTCATGGCATGAGTAGCCAGCCAATCGAGGAATCTCGGGATTCCCTGGCGGATCGTACAACCGGCAATTTGCATGTTGCGCTAGCCGATGGCGCCCGAGACTGCTTTTTAAGGCGGTTACGACCATTACAGTAATGCTCGAGGTCGTGCGAGTCAATGCCACGGAATTGACGTACTCTCGAAACCACCTCCTCCTCCTCCGACTCTTCTTTCGCGGATCTCGAAATCGAAACTTCCTATGAGAAATTAAACACGATTACGTGGAACGACGCGCGTAAAAGAAATGGTTACCTAGTTTCAGATCGAAAAACGGTTTCGCGAACGTTAATTCATCCGCGTTGTTACTAGTTCTATCCTTTGCATTCGAAGATTCGAAATTTAGTCGAAGATTATTCAATACACGTTTTGACCATTTTTGGTCAAATATTGTTGTATATAATATTGCATACAATATTGTGCATAATATGGTGTATAATATTGGGTATAATAATGTATATAATATTGTATATATTGTATATAATATTGTTTACAATGTTGTGTATGACATTGTCTACAATATTGTGTATAATATTGTACATAACATTGTCTACAATATTGTGTACAATATTGTACATAACATTGTGTACAATATTGTACATAACATTGTCTACAATATTGTGTATAATATTGTGTACAATATTGTACATAATATTGTCTATAATATTGTGTATAATATTGTGTATAATATTGTACATAACATTGTCTACAGTATTGTGTGTAATATTGTGTACAATATTGTACATAACATTGTCTACAGTATTGTGTGTAATATTGTGTATAATATTGTACATAACATTGTCTACAATATTGTGTATAATGTTGTACATAATATTGTGTATAATATTGTACATAACATTGTTTACAATATTGTGTATAATGTTGTACATAATATTGTGTATAATATTGTGTACAATATTGTATATAACATTGTCTACAATATTGTGTATAATATTGTGTATAATATTGTACATAATATTGTCTACAATATTGTGTATAATATTGTGTACAATATTGTACATAACATTGTCTACAGTATTGTGTATAATATTATGTACAATATTGTACATAACATTATCTACAATATTGTGTATAATATTGTACATAACATTGTCTACAATATTGTGTATAATATTGTACATAACATTGTCTACAGTATTGTGTATAATATTGTGTGCAATATTGTACATAAAATTGTCTACAATATTGTGTATAATGTTGTACATAATATTGTGTATAATATTGTGTATAATATTGTACATAACATTGTCTACAATATTGTGTATAATATTGTACATAATATTGTGTATAATATTGTGTATAATGTTCCATATAATATTGTCTACAATATTGTATATACTATCGTATATAAATAACATTTTCATCGAATGCAAAACACCAAAATATTGTACGTAATTTATTCTTCTTCTTCATATTATTATCGTTTCTTTATTAGTGGGTACCAATCCTTCTAGAATGCAATTAATACGCTACATGAACAGATACAAATATATAAACAAAACAATGTGTTAATGAAGTTACCTGCCAAATTACCCGATTTATATCGTAGTATACTTATTCTGTTATTCAAATCTTAGATACAAATTATAGAAATAGAAATAGGGAATAGATCATAGAAATAGGAATGAAAAATAGGTTATAAAGATAGGAATAGAAATAATATTTATTAGAATATTAATAATTAAATATTTTTATTATTTCAAAAGCAATCCGGCTAGAAATATCTGCATATCTCGCGTAATTAATTATAGTAGAGTAAGTAGTAAGTACAAATTATAGCATGAATAGTATCGTGTTACAGGAAACGAATGCGTGTATATTTTTACCAAACAATTGCCCACTTTTTAAGAACATATATATATACATATACGTGTGTAGTAGTGAAAGGGTTAACTTTAAACTTATACATAATACAACATATATAACATAATTACTAAAAATACCTTTAATGATTTCAACGTCTCGACGAGTTAACGCGAATGAAATCATCGCCGGCGAGGAAACGCGCGATTGTGGACGATCTGGAAGCACGTAACCCGTAACAAAGGAATGTTATCGATAATTTTCGCCAAGTTAATTGAGCAAACGCGGCTGTTTTCCGCGCCGCCGCGGAGAAGCACGATTTCTCGAATAGAAAGTTGCCTCGTTGCGAATTGTTGCCCGAGTTAGTCGACGAATTAACGGCCGATGCTTTTGCGTACGATCCCCCTTTTTCTTTTTCTTCTTCTCCACGATTGAAAAGAGAAAACAGGAAATCGTGCGGCGCGCCTCGCGCGCGTCAAGGGTTGGCGTAAAAGTGGAAATTAAACGGAAGGTATATACAATTACGGGGCAGCGGCTCGGCAGCAGATGCAAATGCCTCTCGCGCATATATTATTGTGGCAATTAAAGTTGCCTTTGTGTACCCCGAAGAGTAACTTGAGTAGCTTATAGATATGCGCGAGCGGCTACCAGCTTAGACTGCTCGCTAATAACGAGCAACTAAACTAATATAGAAACTTGCTCGCACTTATCCCCCGTAACTCTTGTCAAAACGAGTACTTGCGCAATACGTGCGCGTGCATTCAATCTATACGCAACCCCTTTGAATCCGCCAGCGACGCGTCTAGGGTTTTCGACGAAAAGTTCACCTAAACGCGAATCAAATGATCGTCGATAGTTCGATAAAACTCCGTACAATTTGACACTTTTCATTTGTTTAGTGGTACACTTTTACCATTACTTTATGTAATAAATAGTAAATGTATGACTCTAATAAATAGTATGACTGTAATAAGTAATAAATACATTTTAATGTAATAAAATGGTAACAGGAAACGTGCATAAAATTCGATTGCGTTAAGTCTCGTGGGACGAACGAAAATATTCGTAATGATGGTGGATTTTCATGCAATTGAAGAAACAGAACTGCAATAAAAAATTCGCTTCTTAAATATTATAATACACCTGTTTACTTTGAATAGTTAGTAGAATTTTGTATAATCTGCGCATTTTGCGTTTTTCTTTGCGTATCTAAATTTCCTATAAATGCATAAATATCCACAGTGTATTGGTAATTGTTTCAAGCTTCAATTCCGCACATTTCTAGCATAGATTTTTACTTTGAAAGCGTGGATCATCGTAGAAATGTCTAAACAATAGGAATCTAAAACTATGTTCCCCCTTAATACAATGCAACTTATATTTCAAACACTGTTTTCTGTAACACGTAATGCACAAGTTATTTGTATATAATTCTTATTGTTAGTAGCTTGAATAGAATTTTTCTTCCGCGATTTATCTTTCCCTCGAATCCCTTCCAAATAATTCTACGCGTATTTCATAACATTTCATCGAAGGCTCCGCATCGTTTATTGTATAATTACCTCAAAATATTCTATTTAAATACCGAATCGTTGTTCCACCTTTCGGTAATTAAAATTTCGAAATACCTCGCACAATTTCACTCAACCAATCACCCCTACAATCTTACGTTTCTTAAACGATAACCCATTCCAAATATCTTTAATATCGCAGCTTGGAACACGGTAGGAAACATTTTTGGTTTATCTTTCATTGCAAAGACGAAGAGGAAATTTTATCGACAACAATGTCGCAAGATTTCTTATAATTCCTAACTGTTTGAGAGGGGGGAGGTGGTTGGATATTGCAGCGGTTCCAAGTAGAATACAGAGGGAGTGAAACGGAAGTTTGGCGACGTTTCGCCCGTTGTTCGGACAATGCCGCGGCGAAGGAAGTAATTCGCGGAGGACTTAGTCTGTGTGTCGAGACTTGGCCTGTTCGCCGGCGTGGTACGCGCGTAGGAGCATTGTCTTGACAACTTAGCGGTTATTTTACACGCTGTTAGCTCGGTAAGCTAGCCACGAGTTTACCGCTGTTTCTATGCTAATGAGCCACTCCAAGGCGAACGAAGCTGGAACACACACCGGCCAGCCAGAGACGGCGGCCAAACTCGCGTCAGGCGAGCACTCTTTGGATTCTGTTTCACTCGAGTTTAACCCTTTGTGGACGACGAATAATAAAACTTAAAAGAGTATTTTGACTTTCAATTCCAAGCCTTACGAATTTCTAAGCTTACGAATTCCAGGTCAACAAATTCCCAAAATTTTGAAGCGTTTATCAACGATATTCATTTAAACTTTTCGTTTTAACAGTAAACGTGCGTCCACGAAAACCATGAAAGTGGCGATTATTTGCAGACACTCGTCCGCAAAGGGTTAACTTCTGCCGAGGGAAAACAGGCGACGCGATCTATGTACGGTGACGTTTAAAAGGCTGTTCGATTTTTGCGAGTACTCAGGATTCCCTTAAACGCATTGCGTTCTCGGTTCATTTTTAAAGAACTTGACTGCGTGGCTCGCGATTTCGTAAGTAAGGAAATTTTTATAGTAAATTTGAACGGGGGTAAATTTCATAATTTTTACGTAACAACACATAGACATTGTATAGTCGTGTACGTTTAATATTTATAAATAAATATTAGGTGGTAAATATGCTGTTGAACATTGGAACGTGACCCAATATGATTATAAAGTACGGAAAGCGTCATAATTACGCAAACTAACGTGCTAATATATGCAAAAACGTGTTTCTATTTAAATGAAAAGTGTTCAAGTGACAGTACGAGGGACATTAGACTTTGTTGTGCATTTTCGATTACGTAGTAATGAATTTATTATATTGAACATATAAAACAGATGTTCGTAGATAAAAGAGATCTGTTGAAGAATATATTATGCTCCAAATTGGAACGATTTCTATGTTAACAACGTTCTAAAATAGTTAAATAAAGTACATCTACCATATATGTGAAACAACTCGACTAGAGTATGGTAAAAATCAACAAATAATAAGTAGACAAATAATAAGTTCAAATAACCGTTTAACGTTTCTTTTTGGGTGGTCGGTAACTAGCAAAGCACAAAGTAAAGCTACTTTTCAAAATTTGCAAACATTGCGAGTCTCTCTTCTTATCCAATGCATTTTTCTAGATCATGCATAGTTTAATCGAAATTAGTTCGTCGAACCATCGATTCTTTTCTACTTTTTAATCGTACCAATGATTCTTCTTCCTTTTTCGAACGAAATTTCTTTCTTTCGCCTGCGTCGCGTATTCAAGTACACGAAAATAAGATTTCTAGCTTCCGTTATCCGATACACGTTAACGATGATAATTTATATAATTCGAAGTGTTATCAGTCGGGTCTGAATAAACCAGGAACGATCGTACCAGTAATTAATATAATTAGAACTAAACTCGCGCTGTTTTGCAATTCCAGCCTTTCCAATTCAATTACCCGATACAGAAGAACATTTAACAGCCCATTCTGATACGAGCGTAAATGCGTTAATCGTGTTCGAGTGGCTGGAATAGGATTTGCATAAGGATGCCTCTCCGCGGCGTACCGAAACTAAATTCCAATATACAAGTGCATGCATAAGTACAACGTATACGGTCGGTGTTCTTTCTCGCTGGTCAAAGCTGCAGATTCACGTCGTTATCGAGCGTTCGTGCGTTCATGGTTTGCTGAATGCGTGATAGCGAATTGAATCGCGGCGAGGCGCGCAACAGCCTTAGCCGGCCGGGCAATTTCATATAATATAAATCACCGTAATGGCGGCGAATTAGCTTGATGTCAGGAAGTAACTATACTTCATTATGTGCTACGGCAGTCGTGAAAAACTTTTCGCATTGCGCGGCGATTTTGTTGCTAAATACGAGCGATCTTATCCGGGGCCTCGGCATATTTATACACGTTACACACCAACCTCTCTCTCTCTCTCTCTCTCTCTCTCTCTCTTTCTCTCTCTTTTCGTAGCGCTGTTAATTCGTTGTTTCATTTTCTTGCTCATTCCGCCTTCCTCCGACGGCTAACCAACGCGTCCCCCCATGAATATGGATCGTGGATGAGTTATGAAAAAGAGGAGAGGAAAGAAAGGAAAAAAAAAAAACAATGCATCCGCGTGCCCGTTATGTGCACACACGCGTTGACGTGTTTTTTTTTTTTTTCTTTTTTTTTCACCTCGAACCAGGCCAAGGGATTTCTGTACCGCGAATCGTTGCCAATTACAGCGAAATCTCATTCATTTCCCTCCCCCCTCCCCATGTTACTCTATTTCTGTTATTTTGTTTGTTGTTCTTATTTTCCGCTGTTGCCCAGTTTTCAGAAATTTCTAATCCAATTACCGGTGTCGAAAGTTTCCATTCGGATCGGGAAAGGATACGGAGTGAGTCAGAAAATTGTTCGGCACACGGATAGGGACTTAATATCGAGGATATTGGGATTGTATAATTGTTCGAATACCTGTGCTTATAATTATGAAAGTGGTCCAAGTTAAAATTTAAAAATAAAGATAATAAGTTTGTCAGTTGTTTCGCGTCACATTATTTTGAATTGAATTAATTTAATGCACGTTTTACCATATCGTGAAAAATATACCGTTGGTTAGCGATTGTTCGTTCAACATTATATGGAATTCATTTGGTGTTAATTATGAATGTGATCTATATCTCGAAACAAGAAATATATGACTTACAATTAGACCACTTTTATAATTACGGGTACATATATCGTGTTATGATTAGGTCTCTTATTACGTCTCGAATCTACGTTTAACCCCTTGCCATACGAATTTTTCAAAGAATATTCGCAGGTACGTTAGCTATTTATTACTTTAACAATGAGACGAATACAAAACTGTAAAATATTGTACGCAATTTATGCTTACAATACTCGACCATTGCAAAGTTAAATTACAGATAGAATTAGAGCTGAAATTTATTAAGGAATACAATGTATTTTTATCGCAACCACAGCGTAATTTCTGTCACGAGTATAACTTATTATTGTAGGGCAAAGGGTTGAAATTTGACAGATTTCAATATTGCAAAAAAATGCTACATGATAATCGACGAATGCTATTATTCCACGAAATATAAGTAGTTTAGAAGAAAATAGATTTTAGGTTTTATACGTACGATGCAGTGCATGCTTCAACTTTCGAGTTTAAAATTTGAACTTGAAATTTAAATTATAAGTTGATAATAATTCACCTCAGCATGTAAAATATTAGCTTGCTCCTTTATATAAAAACAGAAATACGAGTGAAATATTGATATTCTTAAATATGAATTTCGTCTTTTTCATTTAAATTCAAATGCACAACGAAAACTTCGTATATAAAGGGTTATTAGGATGTTGAACGAGAATATCTGTCAAACGCCATGTTTGTTAGTAAAATAGAGGTGAAAAGAAATAAAAATTGAAACGAGAACGAACGAAGATAATAGAAATAAAAAACAGATTAGAAACGAGTAAAGCAGAAAGGGAAAGAAAAAAAGTAAATGTATGTGTTCCTATAGTCTATTTTGGATAACTCTATATGATTACGTGTAAATGAAAAGTCAAATGCGGATTCAAATGCAACTAATTGTGCAACAAATTCATATATGTTCTTTACGAATAGCAATATATGTGTATACAAATTTGTATATATGAGATTGTATCGAACGCGTATTAAAAATAATTTTTACGCGGTATTTAAACAAGATTATAGTGGTGTTTTTATGAAAAACAAGCCATAAAGTGCATAGCAGCTTCGAAATTTTAGCCAATAGCGTAGATAATGGGAATGGGAAGAATAACAAAACTGTTGGCGTTATCTTGTTAGTAAATGACTTTTAACTGATAATTAGGCCGCGCGTATTTATGCATTTATGCGAAATTTATCTATGCAAAGTAGTACGGAACGCACCGTAATGTGCACGCGTACACAAAACGTCCAAAGTGAAGTTTTTATTATTCTATTTCGGTAATACATTTATTTATTCGTTTCCTTCAATGCTGTTAATAAATACGCTTTCGCATAAAGCTATTAACCCCTTTGCCTTGTAACAACGAGCTACACTCGTGGTTCAGTTTACATACCAATTACGATAAAAGCATGATGTATTTTGTAAATAAATTTCAATCTATTTTATTTCAATTTGTAAGATCGCGAGATCGAGGATTACCAGGTAAGAATTGCATATAATATTTTAGTGTTTTGCATTCGATGTAGCGTTATAGTAACAAATAGTCGATACTTCGGTGGATAATATTTGAAAAATTCGTAAGCCAAAGGGTTAATGGCACGTTTAAAATTACCGTGCGTCCAGTTTTATAAATACAGAGTCGATTAACAGGATTTGTAACCATGCTAACATATTCCACGACGACTTAAACTTTTCCACGCTATCTAATCGACGCTTTCTATGATTTTGATTATTAGTAAGATAAATCGTTGCTATGACTAGCAGCGGGCAAAATATAATCGGTTGTAACATTAACTCTGAACTAGAAATTTAATGTACAATTAATATCGTAAGAAGTGTCTATGATTCGTTTACTATCTCAGTAATTCATTGCTAAAGAAAGTTTTTAATTACTAGCAAGTTAAATCGCTGTTATGGCAAATGCTAGACAAACTATAATTGGTTGTAGCTTATAAGAAATAAATTATAGATGAAATTAATTGTAAAATAGATTTAGACTTTAAATAAGTATAAGTTACTGCTTTACCGTTGATTATTACCAACGCGAAGTATTTTATCGTAACGAATAAACGAATGAAACGCGACGATATCGAAGTTACCAAATAATACTCTTTCGTTTCTACGTTTTACCTACGTGCAACCTTGCAGCGATTGCCAACGATTTCGCATCTCGTCGTATACGAAATTATAATTCCGCGTTAGAATTGCAACCCAGCGACGCGTTTGAACGGAGAAAATCGCGAGTTGCATTCGATATAAACCGCGCATAGTTTCTTCCCGGTATCAATCGTGCTTTCACATTCTGTTAACCACGACAATTGGAATATTTCAAAGCGGATAATTCTCTCGCTGCGAGAATTCCTAGAACACAATTAACTTTCTGACTATAGAATACACACAGACAGTCGCGCATATAATATACATATATACACAGCTCGTCGTGGAAGGAACACGATTGAAGCCCGATTTACCGTCAGTGTCTCGAGTCGCATTTACACGAGGACAGAAAATTCTTTCAAGGACTTGGCTGGTTTAATGATAACTTTTAAAGCCTAGAATCGCGATAAGATCTGGACAGGAAGCCGTGAATGCGTTTCTTCGCCCCGTCCACCGAAAGGAGAAAAAAATATTGAAACGCAACAAAGTTTTATATACGCCGCCGCGTGGAAATCGCGTGATACGAAGAGGAAGAAGGAGGTCGACGGAATCGCGATCAAAAGCGGCGGTTCTTAATTGCTCGTCAGGGGTACACACACGCGCGTTCTCCTTCGTTTCGTTTACGGAAACTCCGGGGTATTCTTCGGCACCGTGGCGGGAAAAACGGAGGGGAAACGAAAACTATTTCTTTCAGCCGCGTTATTCGCTCAGGGGCGGATTTCAATTCACGTTACCCTAAGCCATCGCTCATCGTTCGAAACGCGAAAACGAACGCGTTTAGAATTAACAAGTTCAACGAAAATTTCGAACATTTCGAATCCCATGTAAGCAATTTATTTAATTATTTATTTAATTATATCACGGGTAAAAAGCCACTTTTAAGCGAAAGAAAGAACGGAAATAACGAGCGTATCGTGTTTCTCGATTTAATTCTACGCGCAAATTGTTAATACTTATCTGATATGCGCTTTTACACATATGTAATGTGTGATGAATATGGGACAAATTCGTTAAATTAAGCGTTAGTGTTTAAAGAATTCGCGAACATCACGTGCATTTTTAGAGAGACGTTATTTAACGTCCATCTTTTTTATTTCGTATTAAGTTGGCCTATAATAATGCAAGAGGGTTAACACATTCGTCAATCAACACTTGAAGCTTGTTATATTAATTGGTGGTTCAAATAATGAAATTTTATTATTATTAGGTGTACCAGCGAGTACTTTGCTATTTCTGTAACAAGTTTAAATTTAAAATATATTACCGAGGTACGAAATGAGCCGATGAATATATTTTATAAATTCATATATAATAATTAACATTTGAGAGCAACACCGATTATATTTAAGACGGGCTAGCTACTAGAGTCTCGTCGAAAATAAATATTGAACTCGACAAAGGGAATGAATCATTCATTGGTACGCCTAATAGATAAATCGCAGTGTAATCTTTACATTACACGCGTTATTTATCAATTAAACTCGCATGGTTCTCAACTACGCGTAAAAGAGGCTAACTTCAAATTTTCCCGTAAGATCATCATTTTAAATTACAGTCTCTTCATTGTCAGCGCCTAAATTCGCGTAAACCTCTGCCGTACGTTTTGCAACCGTTCAAAAAATACATCCGCCATTCGGTTCGACTTTTTCATCGGCGCACACGCGATAATTAACTATTCCTTTTCCCTTTTTATCGAGGAGAAATCAAAGGAGAAAGTTTTTCCTACGAACTCTGCTCGATTCGCAATTAATCGCGGGCAAAACGAATTTTTCAGCGATGCACGCTCACCGGAAGCGCGCGTTTCGAATCTATTAATTCTATCAAAGTATAAAAACCCGCGCACCGTGTGCTTGTGTGCCGTCTGAACCGTTTATGGGGATTAGCTTCGCGCGCGTTCTTGTTGATAGACACGTGCAATATAAGGTAAACGTTGGTAATATGGAGTACACCTGGCTTTGAAACCTTCTCGAAAATAGAAGAATTTATCTGTTTCAATATATAATCATATATTGAATAATAATTATATATTGAATAATAATTATATATTGAATAATAGAATATATAACGTACGGTAACAAATAGGCTAATAGATACGCATATTTCGTTAATTAAGTGCGCATATTAAGTGTATTGGGTATATTATATGTAAATAATATTTTGTATATTACATTATATGTTATATAAATAATATTTTGTATATTACATTATATGTTATATAAATAATATATCGTATAGTATATTATATGTTACATAAATAATATATTGTATATTATATTATATGTTATATAAGTAATATATTGTATATTATATTAAGTGTTATATAAATAATATATTGTATATTATATTACATGTTACATAAATAATATATTGTATATAATATTATATGTTACATAAATAATATATTGTATATTATATTATATGTTATATAAGTAATATATTGTATATTATATTAAGTGTTATATAAATAATATATTGTATATTATATTATATGTTATATAAATAATATATTGTATATTATATGTTACATAAATAATATAGTGTATATTATATTATATGTTATATAAATAATATATTGTATATTATATTATATGTTATATAAATAATATATTGTATAATATATTATATGTTACATAAATAATATACTGTATATTATATTATATGTTATACGTATGTATGTATATATTATTACGTATTATTAATATATATCCAGTATATGAAGCGTATATTAATTAAATATGAAACGATTCGAGTGATTTGAAGTTACAATGAAATAAGAAACAAATGTAAAATTCGACGGGTCGAAAAAGAAACCAAAGTGGAGCACTGAAGATATTTGTAATGGAAACACAGGAATATCCTGCTTAACGTTACAGAGATAAGTATTATTTTCCAGCAATTTATGTTCAATTTAATTTACTTAATGATAGGAACGCGTTATTCTACTTCACATCCATCTTTTAATTTCGAATAGAGTGTGCCTATTTTTCCAGAAGCCTGTAATATCGTAATTGCGTAAATTGTGACCTATGTAATCGATCTAATAACGATAAAGAAAAGAAAAAAACGCATTAATAGAATGATACGCAGATGCGATCGAATTCAACGCGTTTGAATGCATGAATATATGAAACTTTTAAGTCGCACGCATTGTAGAGTTCCAATGGTTACGTTGAATATATTTCTTAAAACCATTAACGCAAAAATGTCTGCTACTTTACGCGATCGGTATACCAGTTTAAAATGTATGATGTTTCCTAATAAACGCTTGGTCTATGCTGCACTTGCAATTAGTCAACGATATTACTCGCGTTTACCTCGACTTATACGGCGCGTACGCGTAAAGCATCGCTTTTTCCTCGGTCCCCGGAATGGAAACGTGTCCGAAGACACCTCGCGATAAAAGTCCCTTCTTTCGTTGTTCCACCGCCGGCTCTTTCTAATCTGCGTGGGGGTTTCCTTCTTCTTTTTTTTTTCTCTCGTTTGCGAAACGCAATTAAACCAATTACCGCGACCAGAGCGGAGAAATGAAGGCGCGGGAGTTACGTAAAGTAATTGGATGGCTCGGCGATGTGCGCGCGGATTTCCTAAAACGATAATTAACGAGTTATTAAGCGCCGGCTATCCTGCCTTCGACGTTGCTCGTCATTATCCGCGTTTCACACGAGCGCCGAGTGAAATCGTCGGCGATCATTCGTAGATAGCGGGGAGAGAAAAAAAGAAGAAGAAGAAGAAGAAAAAACGGAGCGAGCAAACGAGCAACGCGCCAGAGAAACGTTGCAATTTTGCAGTTGCAATTTGAAACGCGCGTAAAACGCGTACGATTCGAATCGCGCGCCGCGCGCCGCCGTAAAATTCGCCGCGATGGCCACCACGAGGAATTAAGGAATTCACTATAACACCAAAGCTTGCGAAACTTTAGAGCTTTAACTCGTAGCATAATGTATTACTTTCCTTTTTTCGTTGTTTCGTTTTAATATCGCTGTATAAAAATGCAATTCTTTTGCGATGTAATCACAGGCGGATTTAGGTATAAACTAAAAAGTTTATAGTTTAGGATGGCAGCCTTTTATAGGGTGGAAATTTTATAGAAAAATTCACTTTGGGTCCTTTTGGAGTAAATAAACACTCGTCGATAGAATTCGAGTAGAAAGCATTCAACATTTGATAAACATTTATGGAAAAAGGAGTAAAAGTAAATGTTGGAAAACGCTGGATTAGAACGTGATTTTTCTGTTCGAAGTGGAGATAAAAATTGACAAGGGTCGCTTCCGTTTCGAAGAGCATCACGTGGTCCGCGTGTGGACAGGCCTTAACCGTACAGGATGCAATTACACGCGGGCTTAAATGTTATCGTTAAAAGAAAAATATGCGCTCATAAATTGCGGTTCTCAGTCGACGCGCATCGTGCCGCGGTAATGTATCATGCAAATACGAGACGTTTCATGCTCGTACCTTTGGAATTCATTAGGCTTAATTGTTCCCGATTGAGTCGCTACCACGCGTTTTCATCGAGTCTCGGTAATTGCCGATGCTTCAACCCTTGCAACAGTAACGTATACTTTCTAGACGCGGCTTCGGATAACTTGAACGCAACGCAAAAGTGAAAAAGGGGAGAAAGGAAAAAGTATTTGGTAACACGAGTCTGCACAAGTTACGCTCGTTTTATGAATTTTTGCGTAGATTTAATGCGAATTTGGGGGTGAAATTTAATTCGAAATCTACGCGTGGATCTTGAAATCCAAGCTTCGTCTTGTAAATTGTTGAATAAAGATCGCGTGTAGTATTTAAGTGATTTTTAACTGCTAATGCTAGCAGAAGTAGCCAACGAAGTAATCGTAAGAGGTTTGATTAAAAGCTACGTGCAATTTTTGTATTTCTCGAGGTAAAAATGGCTGGTTTAAAAATACTAGTTTTGTAACATTATTGCGCCTTATTTTTGTTCCCGATAATAAAATGAAGTCACGTTTGGGTGATTGGAAACGTAAAACAAAGATCTCTGAATGAAATGAAAGTAGTACGAGAAAATTAATTCTAGATATGTATTGGAAACTGGAAAGTAGTTTGGGATAAATGTGTTTGGTGCATTAACCAATTTTGCTCCAGTTTTATTAGCTTTTATTAAGTGTACCAATGAGTAATCTACCTTTCTCATTCAAATCAGCATTTACTTCGAACAAAATCAAATACTTATTCGACTTCTTATTCTATTTCAAGTCATATTTAAATTGTTGATAAAATAAATCTGTCGACATTTTATTAGGTATACCAATGAAAAATCCAACCTTTTTTATTCAACTCAGCATATTTATTTTGAACAAAACCAATACTTATTCTACTTTATATACATATATAACTATTATTATTCTGTAACGTTTGACGTCATATTTCGAGGTAATGAAGAAAATAACTGTCTATGTAAATTTTGGATAAAATAAATTTGTCAACTCGCTTAATAATAGCGTATCACTCATTGGTACACCTAATACATTTGTGCAACAGTATTTTCCGCCACATATTATCCAATTTAAACGGTAACAATCGCGTCTAACCGAAAACTTGTTGCCAGAGGGTAGGGAACGTATTCCAATCGCAAGTTACAACGTACGCGAATTCCCGGCGTATCGTTGATAAGTTGAAACCTGCAATTTAAAAGCGTCGATAACACGAACGCTCGCAGACACGCGTTGGGGCGCGTTAAAAGACGATAAATCAATTCTTTTTTTTTTTTTTTTTTCTTTCTTTTATTTTGTAAAACGTTGGTCAGTTTTAAATTGTCGGAAAAGCAGGGGCTGTGGAAGTAATGCTAATTATTCCGAGCAACCTCGAACGAGTTCCAATGAATAACGTTCGCCTGTTAGAGGCTTCGAAAGACGAGTTGAGAACCGTGAAAATAATTAACGTTATAGGGCTCACTGCTCATCAATGATGGCTGTCGGATAACGCGTACTTGTTAAATTACATACGTTCGCCGAAGCACCGTGCGAGGCTACGGTACGTGAAAGCGGCCATTATCTAGTTTTACTTTTGCGCAACTGTGTTACACCTTACCAAAACGGCGCACCGCGTCCCCTTCTCCGATCATGTTCCTTTTTTTTTTATCTGACGCAACTTTTCCGTTGCCTGTCGCTGCCGCTGTAATTCGTCGTGTATTGAAACGAAGGCGACAGAGCAAGTGGCAGCGATGATTTTCAAATTTTTAAAAACATAACTGACGGGAGAAGTTTAGAAAGTTTTGGTGGAGATTGAATAGTTTCAATTTGCTTATGGATTACTCGGAGAAGTCTTCGTTTAATAGTCATTTCACTAAATCATTTATTGGCTTCTTTCTGTTTATTTGTTGATCTTGTGCACGGGTAATTATGGTTAAAGGGGTGAAGCAAGCAATATTAAAAATCGAGAAACAAATTTGCCATTCGTAGATTAATTAATCTGGTAAAATGGGTTGGAATTGTTTCAGAAATTAGGGAAATTGCAGGTTGTGTCTACGTTAAGATAATTCGGATTAGGTTCGGGTAAAGTTTGGGTTTGGTTCAGGTTAGGTTTGGATTAAATTCGGATTAGGTTTGTGGGTTAAAACTTAACGATAACGATGATATCCAATCGAATAAAGTTTTGGAGATTCAAAGGGTTATACATTATTCATAACAGATTCATTGAGGATATGAATAATTCGAATTTTAAGACTATTTAACTTGGAATTTTAATGTGCAACGTTGCTCTATCTCTTCGGTATCGAACTATGGAGCGTTTTGTGGCGGCTTTAATGGCGATCCATTATTAATTAATATAATTGCAGATTCATTGGTGTAGTAAATAGTTTGAACTTTAATACGATTCAATTTTTAATCTTGAACCTCAACGTTACTTTATTTAGCAACGCTTCAAATACTCGGATTAACTAATGGATCGTTATGGATCCTTTGATCTGAATATCCTTATGGATTAACTAAATTAGAGGTTTTTCGAAGATCCCTTATTGGTCAACCAAATTATAGTCTTCTTAATGAGTAAATAGTTTGAATTTTAAAACTATTCACCTTAGAACTTCGATCCTCAACATTGCTCTATCTTCTTGATATCAAACCAAGTAACATTCAACGTTACAGAATCTCAAATAGTCCTAATCGATCGACTAAATCAGAGATCCGTTGAATATCCCTTATCGACCATCTAAACCATAAATCCGTTGAAGATCCCTTATTGATTAATTAAATCGGAGTTTCATTGGCGAATGTCTAGTTTCGTTTAGCAAATCGTTCAACGTGAACCCTCGAATGGCAACGTTGCTCTGTCTTCTTCGCATCGAACCAACCAACGCTTAACATTTCGCGTTATTGATTACCTAAATGAAAGGCTAGAGATTTCCAATTTTAAATCGATCCATCTTAAAATCCTCGCATCGCATCGAGGTTCCGCGTTTCGTGTGCCGAGTGGTAGAAGGTTCCAGATGCACGAACGGGTGATTCGTTGTTGGTTAGCTAGATCGAAGGAGGTTCACGCGTGCCTCGAGGAGAGACGAAACCATCCCGCGGCTCGCGAGCCAAGATGCTGGAGAACCGCGTGATTGCACGTCTTCCCTGGACCATGATGGCCGCTCTGAGCACGGCTATTGGTCGATGGGTAATCACACGGTCTCCCTTCTTCTTCGTTCCGTATACTGAAAGATACCCAGAGCCACCGGTGAGGGCCTCGGCGCTGTCATTACTCGATCATTTTTTGTTTCAACGGCATTTAATTTGAATCATTCTCCCCTTTGCCCCCACCCCTCCCTCTTTGCCTCTTGTTCCTCTTACATTCCACGGTATCTTCAACGTTCCACAGGGCAAGCAGAAAGCTCGGTTGCTTTATCTCTGCCCCTCGAAACCTTTCTCGTATCGTTCTCCCCCTCGTTCCGACGACGACGATCTTCTTCTTATTCTGTGCCCCGCAAACCGAACCCGAAACCCGTTGCTTTATCCAACTGACCACGATTCATCCTTCCCGGGCGACATGTTATTACGAACATCTCCTGTAATGGATGTTCCTTCGATCGAGCTACGCGTGGATGTAACAATTTGCTCCTTTTACGACCGGCTAACTAATTAGACGCGAAAATTGTACTATTGCATTTTCCGTTGCGGGATATTCAATAATCGTCTTTCAATTGCCGTTCGATTTAACTATTAATGTGCGACCAATCAGCGGCACTTTGATTCTTGGAGGATTTGGTAAAATGAAATGGAACAACGTTGAAGTAAATACGTGATAACATGTAAATGTTTCGTACCGAATTAAGTAGTAGATACAGTTCTGTAGAATAGTAAAACACCAGTGACCAAGACGGGATAGTTTGATGAAACGGGATAACGAATAGCACAAGTAGAAATTGGAGATATTAGATATAAAATTGAAGCTCTTATTTCGCGTGTATTTAAATACGTGTGCGTATTATTATATCAAAACGTATTTTATTCAATATCGTCTCACTAAACATAGAACGCTGTTACCCACTTAGAACTAGTAGTAACACTTACAATTAGTAGTAACACGAAGAAAAATTTCGCTTCGATTAACAAAATTTGACTAACGATTAAGTACAGCGATGTACTCCAATATCCCAAGACTAGAAGTTACCATAGCATTTCTTAAATACGAATTCGTTACACGATGAGTAATCCACAAGATAGTAGGCGTTTCAGCTCTAGTACGCTTAACAAACTTCTCCGTAACGAGAGGGTTAACGAAAAAGTTGAAGCGTGAGCTAAACTCGACTCGTGGCCGAAGCGTTGATTTCGATAAATCGAACCGCCATGCGTTTGGTACCAGGCTCAGGAATGGTCCCGGACCCATTCCATTCGGTTGTTGCATCGCGTCAATTAGGGCCTGCGCAACGGTGTGATTTCCCCTTGGCTTCCAAATCGGGATGAAATCGCTTGGCGCCAGGTAAAGTCCCGAGTTCGTCCCACGCAAGGGACACGGGTTCCACTCGTCTGGACGACCAAAACAGGTACACGACGAGCTAATTTCGTGGTGCAACGGTGGCCACGGTGTTTCTTCTAGATTCCCTGCCCCTTCCTTCCTTCTTCTATATATTCGAGTTGGACACTCGTGTGCTCGGGCCGTTTTCGAAGCCGCTTCTTCGTTCGCGTTCGAACGATGTGAATGAAAGACTCCCCGGGGGCACGAGCGATGCTTCGATCGCCGCGTCGCCGGGCAAGGACGGAAATCCAGCCGAGAAACCACACGGTCCATTGAGCTGCCAGAAAGAGAGAGAGAGAGAGAGAGAGAAAAGCAAAAAAAGAATAACCACTGAAAGGATCGGCCGAAATCTCTGAATGAGTGTAATCTCGTAGCCCATGGGCCAGGGAATGGGGGAAAAAACTCCTAGGGCAGAGTTTCTCAAATCTTCTATTGTCCCAAGGATATTACGAGGATAGAATGATTCTGGTAATGGAAATTAACTTCGATCGAATCATTCTTTTACGTACTGCAAGGATAATTAGGTAACGGTGCTTGGAAATGTAAGAAATGTTGTAAGGATTGATGAATGCGAGACGGAATTGAAGGATTTGATGCTGAAATCGATCAGCGACATTCGCTTGAAGTTTGCGATGCCAAAAGCTTCATTCCTGCGTTCTTTTTTTGCATCTAAAGGAGGTGAGGAGTTGGGTGATTATTGGGTTATTAGTTAGATTGGTTAGGTTATTATTATTACCAATAAGTAATTCAATATTTTTAAACGAAATGATATAGTATAATAAAGTTACAATTAATTGCCAATTAAAAAATTGATTTAACATATTTATGTACTTGTTTTATCAAGAGATGAAGCACTGTTTTAGATAAATCAGAATGCATAACTGGTTTGAAAAATTTCTTAATACAGTACAAAATAACAGTAATTATATTTAGGATAAAATAGGTGTTTGACATTTTTTATAGCAGAGATTGAATTTAATACAATCATATATAATTTAATACATTTGATAAATTTAATACATTCAATACATTTAATACGTTTAATACATTTAATACATTTAATACACTTAGCATATTCAATACATCTAATGCAATTATACATTATTAACATACATTAATTTATCGGATAAACATTGGTACACCTAATATATTATAGCAATATTCCTGTGGTTGTAAAGTTTGGAAACGACATAAGTAGCATATTTCCACTTAAAGTTTTCAATAACATCAGATGGATTGCATTCATTTTTGAGCATAAGGAATCAAAACCATAAAATTCCAAAGCAACACAGGTCCTAAAAACTGTTTCTCCTTTGGCATTAATTTCCTGTATTAACTCTGCTACGATACTTAATTCGCGTTTCCTCTTTTCTAAGAAGTTCCTTAACTAGAAGAAAATACAAAAGAATTGCTATTAACACACGCGTTTCTGTCTCTTTTTCAATTCCAATTATATACCAAGAGTTTCCTTGCAAATTTGCAAAATATGTAAAAACATTTTCAAAGAAACAAGTACGTATACAACTTGCGATTAGTCCGCGTACTTCGAACACCGTATCAAGATATCACGGTGCAATCGAATAAGTATCGTTTAAAAATTGATCGAGCAAGTCAATGTTTGCAAATATTTCGCGCGAAGCTGTTCAATTAGAATTGGCAGTGAGAATCTCTGCGTGGAAGAGGAAGAAGGAATAAGGACAGAGGGGCGATAGAAATAGAGATGATGGCGCGAATACACGTAGAGATCTACGCGGCATTCCGCAAGCGCGACCGACAACACGAAATTACGAGAAATCAAATGACACACCCGCCGCGGATTATCTCTCGAAAACGACTTATTAAGCCTTCCTCCGACAGCCCATGGACCCATCCATGCCGGAGCTCTATCTTCTCCGCTCCGTGCCTTGAGTCGCGTACAATTACGTCTTCTCTCTCTTTCTCTTTTTTTCTCTCTCCTCCTCGTATCTCTTTGGTCGCAGCTATATAACGTCCGTGCAGAAAAGTCCGCCAGTCGGACCGATGCGATGATATGTAATTTCGATAATCAATCGCATGAACGTCGTTTAATTTTTATAATAACCTACGCGCCGCGCCGCCTCGATATCTCGCATGGGAATCGCGGCGCAATGCAATAAAACGCTGCTTAGGATCGAGAGGGCCAGGCGGATGAAATTGGTATCATTCGGAAGGCGATCGATTCCCGTTCTCGATTCTACGAACACCGTGCCAACGAAAGCAGGGATTAGAAACATCAACGTGGAATAGTTGATTATTATACATTGTAGAAGTTGATCTCTCAATGATTTCGTTCATTTCCGTTCGTTGGAGAAGGGCCAGGGGCAATTTAATTGCACGCGTGGATATTGTCCGTTAGGCGAAGGGATTTTCTACTTTCAGAGATGATACCACGTTCAGCGATCCGGTGATTGGTTCGATAGTTGCCTTAACCCTTTCCAATCGAAAGCTTTTTCGCTGTGGAAAATTCTAGCAGCTGATAGTAGATTTAGGTACTTGTGAATTGATCGTTTTTTTAAACTAATATATATCAACGAATACGTTGCGTTTCGATATGTAATATGTGTTTTGAATTGCGCTAAATGTAACTAAATGTAATGTTGAATTTCAAGTCTTGTGATCGTTCGCAGAAGTATCAGAATCGGTTTAACTTTTATGTATGTATATATATATATAAATATTCACTTGAATTGAATAAGGTTAAAGTAAAAGTATACGATAACATGACAAAATACAATAAATTTATTATATATATGCAATACTCATTTTAATTGAGTAAGGTTAAATTATAAGTATTCGATAACATTATAAAATGCAACAAATTTATTGTATATATAAATATTCATTTTAATTGAATAGAGTTAAACTCTAAGTATACGATAAGATGATAAAATGCAATAAATTTACTATATGTATATATTCATTTTAATCGAATGCGGTTAAATTACAAGTATACGATAACACGCTAAAGTACAATAAATTTCTTATTATAGACATTATTATTATACATATTAATGGTCCTAAATTAAGTTAAGGGATCGTAATCAGCATTTAACCTCCACTTATTCGTTCGCTGCATTTATACGAACCAAAATTGACGTAAAGTTTCGCACTTTATATAATAACGTTGTACTTGTACACCGCTTAAAAACATGACAAAACTTTTCACTTAATTGAACCCAATGATACCTACTTTTTGTACGCTTCGCGGTACAATAATTGCTTCGTCAAAGCGTCGAAATGCGCTTTCGAGCAGGATTATAGTCGTGTGTTTTTGAGGGAGCACGTTGATCGTACGAGCCACGTCCCGTCCGTCCCGGCTATCTAAACACGGAAATAATGACCGCGTCTTATCCGAGCCACGAAGGTGGTACAACTTCTAATTATGTTCGTGGCCCTTTCCAGCTTATCCTCCGACTGCTCGGCTTCGTTATCTGATTTATCCTTAGGAAATCGCGAGGCGTTTTCGTTCTCGCGCATTGACGCTATCCTCGAACGGAAAAGGGATGCGCTCCGGCTCCTCCCAGTGATCCTTAATTGGACAATTTATAAGTGGCGTGGCTTAATTGAATTCGCCAATTAGCATGTTTGCTTCGAACTGCTGAATTGAACGCGTCCCCGCGCGGTTAACGACACTTGTAACTACTCCGGTTTCGTTCAACTTCTCGGCATTCTTTCGCATACCTATTCTTCGCGTGAGATCGTCTCGGTATCGGAGTATAATAAGACCGCGTATTTATCGCGCTGTTTAATGTCGAATCGGGATTTTGGAGAATCGCTAGAATTTACGGTTTGCGTTCGTGAAATGTAAATAACGCGTGCACGCAATACGTTGTTGTGATAAATACGATGAGGATTTTTATACAGTTGGAGGAGATTTAGATGCTTGAACAAGTGGAGGAATCGCATGATATGCAAACTATAGATATATACACTTTAATTGAATACGATAACGTGATAAAATACAATAAATTTCTATATATACACACACATATATATATTATAGTCCACTTATTTTCTTAGGCTTCTTATTCAATTTTTCTCCTATTTTTTAATGTTTTCAATTAGTTTTCATGGTATTACCGATTTGTAATAATAATGCTTAACAATTGGTTTCCTTTCGTATTACAATTGTTCCGCTTCATCGCCATTTGCAACATAATATCGTACTCCATTTCCTTATCCTAAAATTAACAAAACATAGCTTACAACCTATACAAAATATCATATGTTAAACAAAAAGAGGAACACAGATTATAAGCTGCATATAATATCCTATTTTACTAGCGATTTTTAACCGTCTGCAATACGAAGAATACGACTACTATCCGATATTAAATAGCCCCTGTATAATAGTCTAACTTCTCCTATTATTGTCTCGAATACTTCTAATTTCAATTTCAACTACAGACACAGCAATCCCATGTATATATATGTAACCTAATAATACAACGAAACGTATCAACCCTTTTATTCCCCGTCTCGACGTGTCGCTTCTTTCCCTCTCTCCACGAGAACACGGCAATTTCCGATCATTATACTCGCACGACTTCAACTGCAACCCGTGTTGTCTCGTTCCACCTTCGCATTACAGTATTATTACATTTCCTTCGGAGACGGGTGGCTAGCGTAACGCGTGTTGATTAATAACACCAGATTTAACGTAATTAACCCAACGATCCTCCGATTCCGTACACCGAAGCCAACTTGCGAATATACGCGAAACATCTTTGCCCCTGTTTATCGCGATCCGATCTAAGGCTCGCCGTCGAAGCGAGCCTCGGGAAGCATTTCATTTACGAATTCGCATATGCACGGCGGCAGCGGCGGCGGCGCAGTTTCCAGAGATCTCAAGCCTGCGATCTTGATATCGCACGCAATACACGTAATACGCAGCCGCAATTATCTCGATGAATTATCTTCGTTAAGGGTGCTCGCGTTTTGTAAGCCACGGCATCGCGTTACCATTGAAAAGGAGGAGGAGGAGGAGAGGGGGAAAGATCGGGCTTATCTCCTGTTTATGTACACAGTTGCGTTAATTACAATACACATTACGGTTCGCGGAGCGGATTAATTCGGCGCGGCGAACGAACGATTTCCCGCGGACTCGTTTCAACTCGTAGCCACGAAAAAAGTAGAAACAATGTCCCTAGTAGATGCATCGATTACTGTCAATGTTTCTATAACCGACGCGCTTCAATTGTTTCGTTTAATAGCAAGGTAATATACTGCGGCGGGTTTTCTGCACCTACCACTACAGGTACATACGAAATAGGATTTCCTCGAAAGCACTCGCTTCGACTAGCTCATCCATATTGGTATATATCGCCTTTAACCTTTCTTCCAATATCCCAACGTCTAAGTTCTAGGTTTTTTGCAAATTTTATCATAGATTAACTCCACTATCGCGAAGCGGTTCACACTTCACGCAGATGATACCAACCCAACCCATCAAGTTCCTCCGGTAAAGTGGCATTAGCTACCAGCCACGGTACACTCCTCCTCCCTCAATAGTATCTCGAAAAAAAAAGAAATCCTTCTAATATCCCAACGTCTAAGGCAGGGACTGCTAGGTAGCCTTACTGATGATGAGTCCACTAGAGTTGGCCCAGGACGAAACGCAACACCCTTCATTTTCCTATCCTATCTCCCCTGCACAGCTTCGCAATACGAAGAATCGTGAGGAAAAACAAATTTTGCAAACGATAAAGAAGAAAATGCAGTAATACGATGATAAACGTGTTGTAAGATAAACGTGGCCAAATTTAAATACATAGATGTGTACCTAACTTTTCAGTCACATACATATGTGCATATGCATTGTAGAGGGTTAACTTTTATCAACTTTGACGATTGTGCGAACGATAGCTGATTCTTAACACTAGGTTTACGGAACTCGTCACGTTCACGCCGTTCAGATTTCATACCTAAAATTATAGAGACCATAAATATTATTTCTCAGTACTACTTTATGTTAACTTTAATTAATATAATGGTACGAATATGTATCCTACGCGATTCCTCTTTATCCTCACGCTTCTAAATTCGAATTATTAGTATACACACTAGCAGTATACACACGTATCTTTCCGGAAGCCTGTCAAATTATGCACCTAACGTTCATAAACCTAGTGTTAAAATCGATCGAAACGTCCGCTTTTTACACGGTCAATATTTCTGTTTGAAGTTTACGATATTTCCCATAAATGGATAGGCTATGTACTCCTATATATATTATAGGATAGCCTATGATAGGACTACGTGTCAATGGTGTATTCCATCCTGTAGTTAGCCCCAATGGTCGCGCGATCATTCTCGCGTCACTGTCGCGTCATTGCGATTCTTTTGTTCCTGTCAAATCGCCGACACACGGTCAGCGGTCGAGGGGCTGGGAGGAGGAGAGGCGGACGGAAAAAAAAATGGAAACGAGAGAAGAGAGAGAGAGAGAGAGAAAGAAAAATACGTTGCGCACGAAACGAACGCGCGCGCGTGAATGTTGGACATTCACATACGCTTAGCGAAACAATTAGGCGATTTTATCGCGGCACCGGTGTGCATTCTGTCCCCTTGGCGTTCGCTGAGCCCCCAAGCGAACCGGAAGCTGCGAACCAACCGCAGGAGGTTACCCTTCTCTCCTCTTTCACCGCTACCCTCCTACTGGCTGCTTCCGGTGACGCTCATTAACACCACCGTCATGGATTTGTTATTCGTAACTACGCGTAAGTAATACACGAGTACGCTTAATTCGATTTTCACGGATTTACCGCGTGCGCTATTTATTACACGTTGTTCTTTCCTTCGATTCGTTCGTCGTCGGCTTCGCGTCCTCGTCGACAGCGCGAATTTCTTTAACGCGTTGTACGTTGAAAGGAATAAGTTAGCCGCGATATTAGACATTTATGGGGAAAGAGGGTTTAGGAGAAAATTGGGAGACTGCAAGTGTTACGCTATGTTATAAAGAATTGAAGTCAAATGTGGCGTATGTGTATTTTCTTAAATCTTTGTCTTGTAATAAAAAAGGAGTTAAATGAGTCCTGTGAATTATGGCGTAGATGCAAGAGAAATGGATACTGTTGATAGTGAGATTTAACTTGAACTCTAATTTCAGCTGTAAGATTGGGAGTTGTTGAATAGAAATTACCTATAATGTTTAAATGGTCAGCTAACATTAATATTCATAAGTAATCAAACAAAATGATTTTAACACTAGATTTGCTAAATTAAGTTTGGGTTAGGTTCGAATTAGATTCGAATTAAGTTCGAATTAGGCTTGAATTAGGTTCGAAATAGGCTTGAATTAGGTTCGAATTAAGCTCGACTTAGGGTTCGAATTATATTCGAATTAAGTTCGAATTAGGCTTGAATTAGGTTCGAATTAGACTTGAATTAGGTTCGAATTAAGCTCGGCTTATGGTTCGAATTAGATTACGATTAGATTCGGGTTAGATTCGAGTTAGATAATCGAGCTTTCCGAAACACTAAATAATCGGTTCCAAGAATATTCATCGAATACGAACATAAAGCCATCGTAAAGTTCAATTATAATTTAATTCGCATTGAATCTTCGTCAAACGCGTGGATCTCTCAATCTTACCTAACACTCGACCGATCAAAGGAAAGAAACAATAATTGGATCAGCAAATTTCGTAAACCGTGGCAATATTAAACGGTAGCGATTTACCATCGACCGCGAAAAGCCAGACTTCGGCTTAATTTATTATCCAGCAGGCCACGATTACGTATCGAATTTACTTAATAGCCAAGCTGGCCGAGCGTTTCAGTGATTAACAGGTAATCGTGTGCTGCGTACGATTGCTAAATTGCACTGGAAATCGATCAAACGCCTTTAAAGAATTTCCTGTGTTGCTCGTCAATCAGAGGGGCCGCACCTGCTGGAGAAAACGATTAACTACTGGTGAAACTTCCCTAAAGGTGCTGTTAGGCGTGTTTCGTCACCGAAAATTACAACCACTTCCGAAGACGTCTCGCGAGGCGAGGGCGAGGAAAATGGAGGTGTATAATTCAGCAGGGGTCCCGGGACCCGGGTTCGAACCTTCCGGTTCGTTCGATGGTCGTCCACTTTAAGTGGGGCTTTTCATGCCGGTAATCGAGAAAATTGGTAAAGTGGAGCGAGCACTGGAATCCGCGGTAATCACTGGCCGTGGCTGACAGCGGCCTGTTAATTTATCGACCAAAATCACAGACTCGCCGGACCGCAAATGGTTTTTTAAACGCGTCGTTTCGCCACCGGAGAGTTTTCCATTCGTTTTACTAAATAATCGCCCGCTAATGGATTTTCCTGTTTTCTCCGCTTTCCCTCTCGCTTACGCTTAGCTTCTAATCGCGCAGGCTTGCGATCAGGGACGGTTTAACCAATGGACAAGCGAGACAAAATGTCTAGGGCCGCTTGTGACAATTTATATGATTATTTTTTTTTCTCATTCACGTTATATTTATCGTCGAAATGTCACGATTGCGTTGGATCGTTAGTTTTCACATTCGCGCGAGTAGAATTTAGGTGAATAAATTATTAACTTTGTATCGTTGGAAATAATATGTAGGGAAATACCGAATCTGTGAGATTTGAATGTGTGAATTATTAAAGAAACTGTATGGAAAGCTAAGTAAGATCTGTATTAAAAGAACTATGTAAAAAAAGTTATATAAATGGGGCTCGATTTATATTTTGTCCAGGGTTTGCTTAAGCCGGCCCTGCTTGGAATTTTGGCGAAAGACTCGTCGAATTTACGTAACCCATTAAGGATTTATGCGATTCAACGCGGCATACCATTTGCAATTCTTTTTTTTCCTTTTTCTTTTCACGCGGCTAATTCGCATTATTGAATTCCATTTTCTAAGATTGTGGCTGGGAATTGCATAATATTTCTTCTTCCATTTAGGCTGGGTAATTTTGCGAACTTGGAGGAAATTGCAAATGAAATGTTGTATTAATGTAATATTGGTTCTTAACCCTTTCGCCGTGGCATTTTAGAAGTTAACCTTTTGTAAGAGGAATTTACTTTTGAATTATTTACCTTTGTGATGGGAAAGATTGTGTGATTGGGTGTAATTTTCGTTTCGATTTGAGCTAGTGGAATTGGTAATCGCTGGATGATTGCTTTGCATCAATACAACGATGAAAAAGAGAGATAGAATATAATAGTTAAATGCTAGAGACGATTTAAAGTAACGAACTAACGATTAACAATTAACAAATTAGGAATACGCTATTTAATTGACACTAGAATTATCGACAACCAAAGTATATTTATTTGCACATAGAAAACAAAAATGGTAGTCGTTTGCAAATCGTATATAACGTGATCGAAGTACAATAAATCTTTATTTACATTCTGTACGGAAAATCGTGGGATATTTTGAAAAATGCATCATTGCAATATAATTAATATAGTATGCAGACAAATATTCTGACTGCTTTGATAGTTCCAATGTTAATGTTAATCGTGTCTCGTTTATTAAATAGAAACGTTTGCTAATACATAACAATATCATAATTATTCTAACACTGGAGTTTTCCAAGCCTTGGAAATCCAAACGCTTGAATTTCTATGCTTTTGAGTTTCCAAACAACTGATTTTCTAAACTACTAAATTTTCAAATCTAGATTTCTAAGCGTTACAATTTGGTAGTCTTTACATTCCCAAGCGTTACAATTTTCAAGTCTTTACATTTTTAAGCGTTACAATTTGGTAGTCTTTAGATTTCTAAGCGCTACGATATTCAAGTCCTTAGATTTCTAAGCGTTACGATTTTCAAGTCCTTAGATTTCTAAGCGTTACAATTTTCGAGTCTATAGATTTCCAAGAGTTACAATTTTCAAGTCTTTAGATTTCCAAGCGTTACAATTTTCAAGTCTTCAGATTTCCAAGCGTTACAATTTTCAAGTCTTTACATTTCTAAGCGTTACAATTTTGAACACTTTACATTTCCAAACGTTACAATTTCCAAGTCTTTACATTTTTAAGCGTTACAATTTTCAAGTCTTTACATTTCCAAGCGTTACAATTTTCAAGTCTTCAGATTTCTAAGCGTTACAATTTTGAAGTCTTTACATTTCCAAGCGTTCCAATTCCCAAGCTTCTGGATGTCCAAACGTCTAAATTTCCAAGCTTTCAAATTTCTAAACGTTTAAGAATTGCCAAGCTTTTATATTCCCAAGCACTTAAATTTCCAAGCTTCCAAATTCCAAGCCTTAAATCAATAAAAATCCACAACATTCGAGGAGTTAATTACGCGACCAACAAAATTCCATAATTATCCACCTGCTCGGGACAAGCGAACGTATCGACGTATTAAAAAAGAGTAACGAATCGACGTGTTACATGAAGACATCGAGGACCACAGAAGATCGATACACCCGAGCCGATGTCCGACACGAAAACGAACGCGATCGTTCGCGTCGTCGCTCGTTAACGAACACGTCGTCGTTCGTGTCGATCTTTTAATTTGCTCGTAAATCGTGCCGGATGTGACGTAGCCAACAACGCCGTTCTCTAAGAGAATGGAACACGGGTACGAAGAAGAGAAGGGCGAGTCGATCGCGTAGCGTTCGACCATTAAAAAGAGATTTCGAGAAACTGGCCACAGGGCATCGGGACTAAAGCCTCGTAAAGACTGGCGGATTTTTGTCCTCCGACACTTTTCTATACATTATCGTCGAAACGTAACGTAACGGTAGTAATGGCGACACACAATATTTTACCAGAGTCAGGAAACGGTAGGCTAGTTTTAGTTGAATGCCATTACGAGTCGACTTTTATTGTTTCCAAGGTTCCACAAACTTACGATCCTCTTCGTTCAGAGTTTTCGGAAGAGTATCTTTCGTTCTGTTATCCGACAAAGAACGTAAACTATCTAAAGTATTTCAATATACGAAATGTGAGAGCAGACGCAGAAGTTGTACATTTTAGACAATGGAGAAGGTAAAAATAATGAGGTCCCAATCCGAGCGACAGTGAAAAGCATAGGATCAGTGATCTATCCTGTTCTTAGTCAATGGTTGTACGAACAAGTGGGTAAGAAATATAAAGAGCAGTTTTCTCAGTGCATCGTATTTACAGCAATTAACAATTATAATTCAAAGCGGCAGTAATGCTGCCAGAATTTTAGAATCCTATTATTATTTGGTTTAGTTCACTGCAAGACAAAGTATAATATACATCGTACCTCTGAAAATATCTTCCGTCGTTTATGAGTAAAATATTCAATTTTATTTGATCGTTTCGTGAAATATAAAGTTACATAAGAATCGTGCAGAAACGAATGAAGAAGTAGAGGGTAGCGATGATGAATTCTATATTAAAGAATTACAAAGCGATATTAGTGATTGTGTCTTCGTTCAACGTTCCTAAATATTCATACAAATAAGAAACCATCTCGTAAAACGTATGCATCGTCTTTCTTTCATCGCTTCGAAATTAACAAAGGTTGTTTCGAGTTGCTCAACAATCGTTCTCTAATATTCTTCGATTGACAAGTGTTAGACCACACCAATCGCGTTGAACATTGCGATACAGAGTACGTGAACTGTCTGCGGACAAAAATCCGCCGGTTTGAACGGGGCTTAATAGAATCCACGTGAATGGAGCCACGTCTAATTGGAGCCTGACCCGGACAGCTTCTATATAGCTACGAGGATTTTCACTAATTTCGCTCAATTTTCGGGGACATTGTCTTCCTTTTTCTTTTTTTCTTTTTTTCCTAGCAGTGGTATACCGCCCGCGGCTTCTTTCACCTTCGTCTTCGAATTCCGAGAACGCTCGCGGTCTCCCACGGGCACCCACACACGAATTCTGTTGGACTTTTTTAAGCAGCGTGATATCCGCGTAGAAAGCGAACGACGCTTTTCGGTAGCGGCAATTTGTTCCTCGATCCCGTTCTCCGCGTTTCGGAATAAAAAAAAGAGAGACCCCGGGCACCCCCGTGGTGTTTTCGGTAACGTAAACGAAACCACGGCGAATGGAAGCCACCTTGGTTGTTGCCGGATGTGTGATTTCGGAAAGCGGAGAGATCGCACAGATGACGCGTTTAAGTTTTCTCGTTAACTGGAAATTCCCATTAATACCAGGTGACATCGTGTTTCTTGGCGTGAAATTCGGGTTAAGTTAGGGTTTCGGTTAGGTTTCGCGTAAGTTCGGGTCAAGTTTAGGGTTGGATGACTCTTGCGAATGAATTGATTCTTCGATATTCTACAAAGGCATTAACTATTTTAGAACGTATTTAACGTAAAAGTCGTTTCAATTTGGAGCACAGTATTGTTCAACGTTTCTTTTATTTACGAACATTTTTTTTTGTGTGTCGAATATAATGAATCAATTACTACGTCATTGGAAATGTACAAGAAAGTCCAATGTCCTTATTACTGTCACTTGAAAACCTTTCATTTAAATAGAAACACGTTTTTACATATATTAACACGTCACTTTGTGTAACAGTTACAAAATGTATATGAAATATACCGCGTTTACTAAATTATGACGCGTCCCATATTTTACAATTACATTTGTCACGTTTCGATGTTCAACAGCACATTTGCCTCCTAATATTTACTTATAAATACCAATTGTAAACGAATATACAATATCTACTAGTTGTTACGTAAACCGAAGTCTAAATTTGTTTACTTACGATTCTTCGTACAATTTACTTTGCCATTAAATAAAATAATTCACTGTGTATCTGCCATAGTTCTACTTATATATATATCTATTTACTCGCCTATACGCGCATAATAAAAAAAAAAAAAAAAGAAAACAAGCAACTAAATGAGAAAAAAAAACTGAACACGCGCAACGACGCGACGTGACCGTGAAAATTCGCATTACAAAGCCGCGCGGTGGTTGGAAACGCGGCGTCGATTGGCGGAGCGTCGAAGGATTCGAGGCGTACACGGACGAACGGTTGTAACGTTGCGAAATACGCCGGACACGGATTCACTTTCGGGCGAGTTTTCCGATAATTCAATATAATAGAGACACGCGGCCGAGCGGGCGCATGGTAATTGGTGTTAACGAACACGCTCTGTCATTCACGACAGCGAAAATGACTGCGGCCGAGTGGAGTGTTTCCGGTTCACCGGCCAACTTCCGCGGCAGAACAATGGGAGCGCTTAACGCACCGGCGAAAGTCGTTAGTCAGTGTTATATTCCGCATAGGTATGCGCGCGGTGCCCGGCAAAATGCGTTAATCTAATTTTCTGGCCATCGATTAACGCGCCCGCTTCGTCCAACATGGCCGATCCTGCCGTATAAACGATCACGCCGATGCGAAAATTGCAAATCCAACGTCCGCGAAACGAAGGTTCGTTTTTCCGGTCTGAATCGTTTCGCCAGGCTAAAATGCGAAAAGTCACGTAGACGAACTTATTATGATTTCGCTAACAATAAGTCTACTAACGCCCTTCGCGTTTCTTTTTCACATTCGAGAGCTTCGCTACGATGACGATGCAAATTTATTTACTTATTTATTTATCTGTTTTCGGGGTGCACCCGTTATTATATAAACATAAATATATGTAAATACAGAAGGCAAGAGGTAATATCGTCGTAAAAATGATTCAACAGAGATAGTAGAAAATGGGAGAATGAATATAAGCTGAGTTACGCGATTAACTTGGTCATTAACCAGTAAAAAAATGGGAGAATGAATGTAAGCTGAGTTACGCCATTAACCTGGTCATTAACCCCTTGCCATACCATTTTTTCATTATCAATGCTTGCCAAGTAATTTGTTCATTAATTTTGTACCATACTGTGTACGAAGTATTCAAATGTTCTATGCAACGTTCAATTAGTGTATTTAGTTATTTAGTTATTTATTTATTTAGTTATTTAGTTATTTAGTTATTTAGTTATTTAGTTACTTAGTTACTTACTTATTTAGTTATTTAGTTATTTAGTTATTTAGTTATTTAGTTATTTAGTTATTTAGTTATTTAGTTATTTAGTTATTTAGTTATTTAGTTATTTAGTTATTTAGTTATTTAGTTATTTAGTTATTTAGTTATTTAGTTATTTAGTTATTTAGTTATTTAGTTATTTAGTTATTTAGTTATTTAGTTACTTAGTTATTTAGTTATTTAGTTATTTAGTTATTTAGTTATTTAGTTATTTAGTTACTTAGTTATTTAGTTATTTAGTTATTTAGTTATTTAGTTATTTAGCTATTTAGCTATTTAGTTATTTAGTTATTTAGTTATTTAGTTATTTAGTTATTTAGTTACATAGTTATTTAGTTATTTAGTTATTTAGTTATTTAGTTATTTAGTTATTTAGTTATTTAGTTATTTAGTTACTTAGTTATTTAGTTATTTAGTTATTTAGTTATTTAGTTATTTAGTTATTTAGTTATTTAGTTATTTAGTTATTTAGTTATTTAGTTATTTAGTTATTTAGTTATTTAGTAATTTAGTTATTTAGTTACTTAGTTACTTAGTTATTTAGTTATTTAGTTATTTAGCTATTTAGTTATTTAGTTACTTACTTATTTAGTTATTTAGTTACTTAGTTATTTAGTTATTTAGTTATTTAGTTATTTAGTTATTTAGTTATTTAGTTATTTAGTTATTTAGTTATTTAGTTACTTAGTTACTTAGTTATTTAGTTATTTAGTTATTTAGCTATTTAGTTATTTAGTTACTTAGTTATTTAGTTATTTAGTTACTTAGTTATTTAGTTATTTAGTTATTTAGTTATATTCTCAATCTTTAGAAGTCAAACTAAAAGTCAAGTTTAACATTTCACTTTATTGCGGGTAGAATCCTTTTTTTTATCGAATCAACACCACAATTCGTGTCACGAGTGTGACTCGTTCTTGTATTGCAAGGGGTTAAAGGTCTTGAAGGGTACTTAAAGGTCTTAAAAGTTAAAGTTAAAGGTCTTAAAGAAAAGTCGAGTGTCGAATGGAAGGTATTACATCTTCCGTTAACAGGATCCGAGCTGTTAAATCGAGACGTGCAACGATTTGGTTGAAACTTTCGTTATGTCGTTTGAACATTTTAAACTTCTTGAAGGAGCGTACAGATTAATGCATCTCGATAAGACATCGTTTTGCCATCGTATTGGCATCGTTTTGTGGGCTGTATATAATGGAATTCGCAATCTTAAATAAATATTTTAAGTTTGCTGCGGTTCTAACGTTTCAAGGTTCATCCTAGTAGAAATAATGGTGTAATCGTGACAGTACATTATCCATTTGGGTTGCCCATTTCGTATCACGCGTATCCAAAGAATTCACGTTGATGAAAGATAATTTTCAGTTCGTAACACAAGTACGAGAACGAATCGTAATAGCTTCGCCTATCCATTGAACGAATTGCGTGTTAAACGTGTTTAGGAAAGTGTCGAAACTCGCTGTTCACTTGAAATAGATACGAATGGAAAGGGTTAAACCCATTTGCATCCGCGCGCGTATGACAGATATTGATATTACTGACATTTTGCGATGCAGCGCATTTATCATCGAGTAGAATTGAATAAATCGGAGGATCGCGATCGAATCGAACGCGCGTTTCATTAAATTTCGATACGGCTTTCGAACGGCGGCGGCGGCGTTAGATTTCGAGGAACTCGTTAAGGAAGGAGCGTATACTCCGAACGATCTACTTCTACTCTCTATTTCAGCCACGCGTATTATTCTGTAACGCTAGAACAGTGGTTCCCAAACAATTTTTTTGGATCCGCGACCCACTTTTCGAATTCGCCTATAGCCGCTATTTACAGTAGGCAACGAATGAATCGCGATTTATCGCTTCGATTATTTCCAGTATGTTTGCATCGCATATAGAAATCATTTCCATTGCTATCAATGAAACAGCAACACGCGCAGAAGCTACAAAAATCAACCTTGTCCAACTTTCTAATTTTTCTAACTACATTAAAGAAACAGTAGACGTAATGATTCAACCCTTTTAATTTCAACAGTCGACATTCGCGTAATGCAATGTAGCAGACTACATACGTACAATCTACTTCAATTGCTTCTATTAACTTTAATCGCATTAATTTAATATTTTATACAATGGTAGCTTATGTATTTAAGTACAGTAGTTAAAATCTTGTGTATGACTAGGGCTTAAGATTAATGGAAGTCGATTCCAGTAAAACGATAAGTAACTGATAAAATTGTTTACTTAAAATTACTGGAAAAGCTTTACATCCGATCGTGTACTTGATAAGGAAAGGATTAAATGAGCTTCCTTCGAATTGCTAAAATTTGTCAAGCAACCTTTTATTCAATTTCAAGCCCACGAATTCTCCAAAACTGTATCGAATATACTTCGCATATGAGCTTAATACTAGATTTACAGAACGCGTCAATTCGATGGATTTCAGATTCCACGCTTAAAAATACTGTTGGTTTTTATACATACATATGTAAGAACAAAATATTCTTGCTATGACAAAAATCATCGCTTGCATGTTTCTTTTAATACTAGAGACACACGTGAAGAAGGCGCAGCCGTGATCCTTTTTCATTTGTTTAGACAAAAGAGAGTAGAACCGATAGCGTCGCTGGCAACGCAACAAACTCTCTATTACATACTTCTCTTTCCTTTTCCTAACCGTTTGCTTCGTAAAGTAAAGACGCAGCCTTCCCATCGGTTAAAAATAAATGTACAATATTCAAAAATCATTCTATTGTATTTCACTCTACATAACCAAATAGATACAGACTTCTTAAGCCTTATTTTACAGTAATTCGCGTTCACTTCTTTCGATGCATATTCTACCTTCCTACACTCTATATTCCACAATTTAATAATTTTCCAATTTCGAATATTTACATATATACATACAGCGTAGCTATTTTTTATCCCCCACTGGAAACCGGTGAAATTATACTGAACGAAAAAAAGTAAAGCTTCGTAAAGCAAGCGCAAGTATCATTGGTGTAGAATATATCCGATGGCGCAAGCCGCGAACTATATTGCCGTTCGAGATCGATTACGGCGTTGCGCAGCGATCATTACCGTTTCCAAGAGTCATCGCGAATCCTTTTAACTTTTACCGTCGTTAGTGCACGCCGATCACGCATCGTTGGAACAGCAATGAGAGGCATTAGACCGATGGAAAGGCAGGATCGAGGAAGTTGCGGTTACGGGTTTGTGGTGCCGTGTTTTCGCGGCCGAACGGCCACGCGAGCAACGAATAATGAAAAAAAATACGGGGGAGAGACACCGCCGGCTCTGGCCTGACAGCGACGACAGGCTAGTCACGGGGTACGAAAAGAGACGAGGCGACGAGTAGAGTGGTACGAGAAAGAAGGGAAACAGGATGGCGAGGGAAAGAGGGGGCGAATGGAAACGCCGCGCAGCATGACAGAAGTCAAGCATCCCGAATGAATCGTCGATTTCGAAGCCGGGAGGCTTTTCGAAACACATCGCGAACCCCATAAAGCAGGCCATATGCCAGCCGTTTTACGCTTTTATCTTTTCCTTTTTCCAACCATTCCGAGCCACCTGAAGCTTAATTGTTAGTTAATTATCCGCCCCGGTCCGCCATGTTGCGGTTTATACGCATTGCCGAGTCAATTATTACGGGGCAAGCGAGCGTGGCGGATGCTTTTTCATTTCAACCTTCGTCTGCATCTAAACGCGTCCATCTTTCTTCGATCTCTTGTCCTGAATTACTATTAGACGGTCTTCTATCGGTCTCCTTCGAGCGTGTTTTATGATACCGTTTATGGGATTAACTATTCAAGCGGTTGGATCGTTTATATATTCGTAATTCGTTGGACTATTTAAGATGAATTTTGTATTTAATATTCGCTGGATATTTTTGATAGAAAAAGTGTTAATTGATACTGTTTTTTGAAGATGGTGATAAACGATTAATTCGACAGGCGTTTGATTGAAAGTTAACAGAAGAAGTATTAATTAATACTGTATTTTGAAGATGTTACTAAATGCGTAATTAAAATAGTAACTAACAAGGAAAACTAACAAGTATTCATATATGTATATTCGCATTAGGAAAATTCTTGCGCATACGGGAGAATAAAGTTCCGCACGCCTTTTTACATATTTTTCTTATGCAAAATCCTTTTAAGCAATTAGAGTGTGAAGCTAGTTAGGCATTCAAAAATACTATAATAATTAGACTGAGGATTTTTATGCGTTTTTAAGAGATTCAATATTTACCCTAAATTTGGGAAGAATAAACTTACCAACGCACAGGAAGTTGGGTATCCTTTTTATAAACAACTTTACCAAACAGTAACTATTAAACTGCGATCAAAAATAATAACTATTAAACAATTAAAATGCTCCTGCAAATTCGTATCCTTTTAATTAAAACCTATAGAGCGGACTTTAAACAGAGATACGTTAATCCCTCTAAATATTGCACGTTATTACTTTGTTTAAAATATTTCGCGTATATTTACGTGTCACCTGACAAACATAAATTAATCTTATAAGTATAAATGAAAAATATAAACTAATATATATAAAAAAAAAATAAAGATCCGCCGTAGTCTGGTAACAAAGTTGCGTTTAATATTCATTCTTTACAGCGAATCAAATTTCCCTAAACACCAATAATTCTGCGGTGTCTTAAGACTTTTGAATAAACTTTTGCGCACATTGCTGCGAACAAATTTGTACCGTTACGGAATGCACTTTCACCGATGATCCGCAACGTTTAAAGGGTTTAATAACGCGGGTATCTTAATCGTCAGCGCGATACCATTCGACCCTCTCAATATTTCTCGTCTTCGTCCCCGCGTGGCCTGGGATTCCAAGAAAAATCGTAAAAACCGTACGCGCGATTCGCTCTCGAATCTCGAAGCTCTCGAATGGAGTAAAACGATGATCGAGCTTCGGCGATTTCGCAACGCGACCGGAGCCGTACCTCCTCGGTGGTAAATGTCGCCGTCTACGGGATCGAACACGACTAATATTTCATCGAACGTTTTCCAGCCCGGGGACATTATCGTCGAGGTCCGGCGAAAACGTACGAGCGGTGTTTAATAAAAATGACGATAATATGAGCATCTTGTGTCGCGGTAATGAGACCCGTGGATCGACTATCTACTTTGGTCCGTGTCCCCGATAACCAGCCTGCATCAATCATCCCCCCACCTTTTCTACTCTTTTGCTGCCCCCACCAAAGCGTACGCCCTCGCCGTCACCTGGTAATAAAGACGAAACTTTACGGTATCCCTATCGTGGAACCGCTTATCCTCCGGATCCTCTCTTGGATCATTCGAATACACACAGTGATAGATCGTTCTTTCGGATGTTTCGATTATTGGAAATTCCGGTATGGTTAAGTAGAAACAAAAGTTAGTCCCTGTAACCACTTTGTTTCTTTATTCTATGGTCGGAAGAATTAATATATCAATATATCAATGTACCAATGTATCAATGTATCAATATATTAATACATCAATACATCAATGTATTAATATATCGACATATCAACATATCAATATACCAATACGTAAATATATAAATATATCAGTATATCAATGTGTCAGTATATCAATATATCAGTATATCAATATATCAATATATCAGTATATCAATATATCAACATGTCAATATATCAATATATTAATATATCAATATATCAATACATCCGTATATAAATATACCAATATATCAATATATAAATACACCAATATATCGATCTATCAATGTATCAATATATCAATACATCTTACTGACTCTAATTGTGAATCTAATAAATATAATAGGTGATGATCATATAGAATATAATAGAATGTAATAGCATACTTTTCCAAGGAACACTGCATAGTTTTTGAAAGAAATTTAAAAAAATTGAGAGTGACATTTGTAAGTGCAATTTTTAATTGCTATTACGAAGATGGCTCTGTTCAGAATAGCACGATTCGTCTAAAGAACGAAGAATCATTTAAGTGCTAACAAATTCATAAGAATTTAGTACACATTGTACTTGGATCTAGTAGTAAAGAGTTTCTCGATACGAAATAATTGAATCACGGAAGGGTTTGAATTAGAGGACGACGCATTGTAATATTTAAAGGGTGAAATTACTTTGATACTAGTTAAGCGTGTAAATGTCAAGTGGTTAGGATATAGTCGATCGGATGGAATTTCCTTACGTCCTCGAGCCAATCGGCGTGGATCGGGAAGGTTTCGATGAAAATGAGTAAATTGAACGAAGGTAATCGCAGTGATTACGTTGTCAGCGATACAGCGACGCGGTGACACGTAATAACGGTAATGAGAGAAAGAGACGGGCCGGTTAGGATTCGATTACCATAGATTCCAGCCGAGAAGTCGTGTTTTCTCGCGCTCCGTTTACATTCCCGTTCCATAATTCATTCGACGCTTAATAAACTTACAATTAGGGTACGGAAGAAACCGTGCTGCAGCCACGAAGCTAAACTATTACTCAACTGTTAGTGGTATAAAGAATGTTAAACTATACTAAAAATGTTTACAAATTTGGCAAGCGGAAGCTTGAAAATTCGAAGGCTTGGAAATTCAAACACTTGGAAATCCAAAGGCTTGCGAATTGAAACGCTTGGAAATCCTAAAGCTTTCAAGCTTAAATGCTTGGAAATCCAAAGACTGAGGAATTTAAACGCTTGAGAATCCAAAAGCTTGGGAATTTAAACGCTTGGAAATCCAAAGGATTTGGAATTTAAACGCTTGGGAATCCAAAGGCTTGGGAATTTAAACACTTGGAAATCCAAAGGCTTGGGAATTTAAATACTTGGGAATCCAAAAGTTTGCAAACCTAAACGCTTGGAAATCCAAAGGCTTGGGAATTTAAACGCTTGGAAATCCATAGGCTTTGGAATTTAAACGCTTGGGAATCCAAAAGCTTACAAACTTCAATGCTTGGAAATCCAAAGGCTTGAGAATTTAAACGCTTGGGAATTCAAAAGCATGCAAACTTAAACGCTTGGGAATCCAAAAGCTTGCAAATTCAAACGCGTGAAAATCCAAAGGATTTGGAATTTAAACGCTTGGGAATCCAGAAGCTTGCAAATTCAAACGCTTGAAAATCAAAAGGTTGGAATTCAAAGCCTTTGAAATTCGAAGGCTTGCGAATCCAAAATCAACATTTAACCCTTTGCCACTAATGGCCATTATAACGGACCGCACACGAATACTCGATTCACCGTTAAAATGATTTATTCTCCTCTTAGAATAGTAAGCAATTTGCAATAATGAACATCTTGATTTAACCAAACCAATCAATTAGCCTTTTTGTCCCCTGCGTTTACCAAACCAACGTAAATATCTTTAACCCTTAACCTTAAGGTTTAACAGCTACTTTATTCAACACTTACACGAACCTAATTTTACCACATATTAAAATGCTGAAAATAATATACTATTCGATCGTAACATATATTCGTCCCATTTTTCTGTTATTTATAAAAAACATTTATTTGTAAATTCAAGAGTAATTTTAATCAATTATGCGTACATGATTTTAATCAATGATCTCCTCTAACTTTTACGGTAGCTGATGACTTTTTTCTTTTGTAAAACTCGTAGGATTTGAAAAATGGCATGAGACAAATGGGATGTATATACACTTACTGACAAAAGTTAAGAAACAAAGCAATCATTCGCAACATTCTGTATATTCTTCATCTTTTGAAATAAATAGCTTAGAATAAAAAACGAACATAAAAAGGTAACATTACATATGCCAATAAACAATAACTTATCCTATTTTTAATTCTAACCTACGTATCTGAGAAAATAAAGAGTACACAAAAATATGGAATGGATTCGTACTTTGTTTCTTAACCTTTATCACTAAGTGTATATTACAACCTAATATAATTGTTGAGGAATCAAATATCCTGCTATAATCCTATATTAATATCAATACGTGGTACCACGTGTGTATATGTAATTTTTTGCCCTTTATTATTTACGTGTGCAAACCAAAGACTTGTTCATTATTTTCAACGTTTTCTTTCTTCTCCGCCGTAACCTTAATCAGGCTCACGCTTTAAATAAATACAACATTCGTTTCGCAACGATAATTTTCTTCGCGTATCTAACGATAATAAGCGTTGCGCGTACTTCGTTGAAAGCTTCTTTACGCGTCGTGCTTTCGTCTCTGGTTACCGAAACACCTTTAACATCGCGAAAGAATCGGTTTGCATCGATTTTTTTTCCCCGTGCAAATCTAGTGTAACATTAAACCGCGTATAGGCGAGATCCAGCATTGGAATGCGGCGGGCATAACTCGGATGCAGCGTATGTAAGTTGGAGCAAACTGGATCCATTGTAGCCGGAGGCTAGCGTAACTCGGGTTTAGCGTGGCACGAGTTCCCTCGGTGACTTTGATTCAGCGTACCTCGGATCCATAAATCAAACTTCAGCGAAGCGTGGGCGTAACGCGAGTTAATTTTCTGTCGCAGCGCTCGAGCTTGGCTTCGAGTAATTTGGAGGTAAACAGGGTCGGATTCGAGTTTTTCAGGCCCTGAACTGTGTTAACCCTTTGCACTCGGCAGTTGTTAAAATTGGTTCGCATTATTTATTTATTTATTTATTTATTTATTTATTGGCTGGGAGAAGAGTACCCGATTCTATAAAAAAAACTATTGAATGCGAACAGAGTAAGTTAAGAGACGAAATTTACAAATATAGCAACGGATGATCGAATTATTTTATAGCGAGTGTGTAAAACGTGGAGGCGAAGAACAATTTTGGTGACTTAGAGTCGCCTTTCGAGTGCAAAGGGTTAATACTTTCGCTGCTAAAGACGTATATATACGTCCTGAAAAAATGGGCAATCGTTAGGTGAAAATATACACGTATTCGTTTTCTGTAACGCGATACTATTTTTTTACTATAATTTATACTTACTCTGCTATAATTGATCATCTGAAATATGCGAATATTTATAGCCATACTCCTTTTTGAATAACGCAGCGCAGTGGGAATGTTTTAAATTTTAGTGCGCGGTTGCGAAAGGGTTAACCAAGCTGAAGCTGTCTTAACGGAAAATATTGAATTATTGAACCTTTGACAGTCCAGCCAATTTAATAAAATTGGTCCTAAGTTCTAAGTTTCTTTTTATAAATTGGATATGTTATTCTGATACGAAGAAAACGAATGCATATTATTAGGGGATGCATATGAAATGGCAGATATTTTGTAGCCCAAAATGTTCTACTAGTTAATCGATTAAGAAGCGCGTTTCTAATTTCTGTACAATGAATATCAACTACAAAATCGTGGGACTGAAAACGGGCTTAAAATGTCCCATTCTTGGAACCAATGTTTAATATGAGAAAAATTTGGTTCTCTTCGATTTATGACAACCTATACGTGGTATGGTAATTAATATACTAGAAACTATTGATCCAATAACAACCCATAGACAACAGGATTCGTTTAGACTTTAAAAGGCGAATTTCAGAAGTATTTATTCCTTATTTATTTTCTGTACAATCGTACAGAATTTATAATCTTTGTTTCCTGCGTTTCGTACTACTTAGAATCGCCCTCTATTACAACACATCGTCGATTTAATCAACAGAGAAAAATAGAGACGAAAAAAATAAAAATTGAAACGAGAACGAACGAAGATAATAGAAATAAAAAAAACAGATTAGAAAATGGTAAAGCAGAAAGGGAAAGAAAAAAAGTGAAGGTAGGTGTTGCTATAGTCTATTTTGGATAACCCTTTACTTAACCACTCTTCATTTGGCAATTAGAGAAAAAGAGATTCCAAAATTTCGAGGCCTCCCGCAAAGCCAAGACCTAAAGCTATCCCTTCTAAAATTCATATCTGACCTGAAGACAGCGTAGGCGTAATGGAGAAATTCGATTCTGGTTAGAAACCGAGAATCTGGAGCGGCGCTGTTGAACGGCAAGCGTAGCCGCAACTCCACAGATCAAAGATAAATTCAGAGGTCACGGCGTGTTGCGGACACGTGTGTATCCGAATCCGAGTGACTAATTCGTGTTTAATAGGGCGTCGGTAAATTGCGCGGTAATTTATGGGGATAGCGTGGCGTTTTTGTCGTGTACGCGGCTCGTATTCGCTCGGTCGATGACGAAATCCACGAGATTCAGTTGAGGGGGGAGGAAATTTGTACGACGCTTGCGAAGGCGCTGCGGCATAAATCGTCTCGCAGAGGTCCCCGCGAAACGAGCTCTTATATAAATGGGAACGATTTAGTTTCTAGCGGCCCTCGGCGGCGGATATCTTAATTTCGTGTACATTTACCTGTTCGAAGAAAGGGCGATCCGAGGTGGAAAGCACGCGTATACTACTTTATCTGCCGGCGTGGTCTTGTAGCTAATTTATAAGGCGAGTTAACGGGCCGATAGGAGGACCTGTTCACAAATTAAACGTCTCCATTCACACCACCGGCCATCCCTGAAACTCCTCCGAAAAAAGAACATTGGGTAGGTGTCCCAATTACTATCGGTGTCTCTATTAATCGTCGCTTTAATTCGATTATTTAACAGGGAATGGAATATTCGAACAATCGAAACTACAGATTTTTATGTAACAACACACGGGGACGTTGCGTGTGTGCTTATAAAGGGTTATCGAAAATAGACTATAGAAACACCTACCTTCACTTTTTTTTCTTTCCCTTTCTGCTTTACCCTTTTCTAATCTGCTTTTCATTTCCATTATCTTCGTTCGTTCTCGTTTCAATTTTTATTCCTTTCACCTCTATTTTACTAACAAACATGGCGTTTGACAGATATTCTCGTTCAACATCCTAAAGGTACTTTTGGATAACTCTTTTGGATAGTTAATACTTGAAGATAAATATTAGCGGATGAATCGTGCCGTTTGAGCATAAAAACGTCGACCAAGGATCTGAATTTCATTAACCCTTACCATTATGTCGAGCGTGGCTCGTCACATTTCTTACACCGTACACATTTTCATTTACTCATCATCTTACTGCTTAACATAAATGAAACATATGTATATTTGTTACACGCTCAGCATTGCTGCAATACAACGTTTTATCGAGACTCCCTTCTTCGATCTATTTCGCAAATCAATTAAGGAGTTGTCGGGTAGGTAAAAAAAAGAAAACAAAAAAATTAAGATTGTAGAGGGGGAGGGACAGAAGACTACGAAACGTGGAGATCTGATAATAAGTTTTTGTAGCACTCCGGCCGTTTCTCTGGCGTGTGCGTGTCGCTCGGAACGCATTATCACCCCGACAGACTTTCGTAATCTCCGCGCGCAACGTTTATACTTTATAACGGCTCGTCCATCGCATCGTTTACTGGCATGACAAATGGTAATCGCGCTTTGTTCGTTCCTCGTCCTTTTATCTCGCCCTCCCTCCCGCAATGCCCCGCCTTATCGCCTGGCCCCGCTGTAATATTATTTCTCTGCCTCCTACGATTGTCTTTTGCCTGCCTCCAACCAACCCATCCACGCGCGTTTTTTCGGACAAATTATTTCCCTCGCCACTTTCGCCGAACCGAAACGCGATAAATCCTGCTCGCCCGGCCCTTTTTCTTCTCGCGAAGAGAAAGGGAAACCGGAAAGCGAAGGATTCGAACAATTCGAGTAGAATCGAATATTTACAACGCTTACTGTTGCCACGTAATTTTTCCTCTATTACTTTCTTTCGCGAAGGGGGCTTATTGCGAAACGCTGTTGCACTGTACGGAATCGGAAAATCGCGTAAGCGACGACGACAGTTTCGTTTTGAAGGCGAGCGACGGGGGTTCACGGCGTATTCGAAGTGATTCGCGGTCGACCGAGGATCGTAAATCGACGTGCGTAAGAAGATAAGACCCGAGCGTTCGTAAATCGGCAGATGAAACGGAGTTACGAGCTCCAGACGAGTTTTAAGATGCCACGGGTATAACGGCGGACGCTTTTCCAAAAGGACGAACGACTATGTTCCAATGGGAATCGTAAACTTTTGGATTTCACTCGTATTGTTGAACATTTGTTCTTCTGTCGTTGATGTTCTACCATCGACGACGCATAGGATAGACTGTACATTCTTACATACATAGAATCATACTGTGTTGGATACCATCGTTAGTATATTTTCTAATTAACTATTTTCATGGTTCACGTTTAGGTTAAGACAAGTTAACTCTCAATTTTCGTTTCTAACCGTTCTATCCTCTGTGTACAATTACGCATACGTTAATAAATTAGGCATACCCTTGAGTTCCTTACTCGCCAACCCTGAATCATACGCTTTACCCTCCGAAACTTTGTTAGTAATATCCAAAAATTCCTATTGGTCCTTCGCCTCATCCCCGTTACATTCAAACGCAGACTTTCGATCCTTTAACCCCTTGGCTTACGAATATTGACTATTTGTTACTATAACACTACATCGAATGCAAAACACTGAAATATTATACGCAATTCTTACCTAGTAATCCTCAATCTCGCGATCTTACAAATTGTGATAAAATAAATTCAAATTTATTACGAAATGCGGCATGTTTTAATTGTACGTGCTCTATAGACTAAACCACGAGTGTAGCTCGTTGTTATAAGTCAAAGGGTTAATACCAACAACGTTCAAGAAACGCGAAGTTATTGCCGTATTTTTACCTTTTACGTTATTACCATTTTTTTTTTTTTTAGAAGGGGAGAGCTATTTCCATAACAAAGTAAAGAAGAATCGCTAGCTCTAGAAACTATAAATTCTAAGTGCCTCTCGTAACATTTCCTTGTACGAAGTTTAATAAGAATAAAAATATTTATTAAACATCGATATCTTACGAATAGCAGCCCGAGTGAGTAACAAAATAATCGTAGGCAAGGGGGTATAAACGCGATCGATAAGCGCCTCTTTTCATCCTCGAAATCCTTTATCGAAGCACGGATATAATTGGCGTAAAGGAACGTTTAAAAGCGTACCGTGTAAATCGATCGTTTCGCACTTCGTGTTGTCCCGAAGGGGTCCGGTTTTTCGAGTTCGTTGGAACGGGCCTCTACGGGGCACGAGGGCCGTACCTAAAACGTTCTATCTTCGAGTTGGAAGGGACACGATTAGTATAAGGCATTGGTGTTATCTTAACAGGGAACGGGTATTCGCTTCGTACCAGGGTCTCGCCTTAATCTCGCCTAATCATGGCTCTATTTAGATCCACGGCCGGAGCAGGGGACTCCTTTAAGAGGATATCCGTGTTTGACTCGGCCGCGTTCGCTTTACGACTCTTTAATCGTTCGAAATTTGTTGCTGACCACTAAAAACGTCTTCCTGTCACCTCGTCCTCGGATACTTCCTCAAACCTGTGCTCACGATTACACACAGTGGTTCCATTCCTCGGTTTGGAATTCCTCCACGCTTCGGGAAGGACTTTTCTTTCTTTTTCTTTTCCTTTTTTTTTTTTTTTTATCAAACGCCCTCTTATCGATACACTAAAATCCTTCTCGTTTAAGATTACGCTGTCCGCGAATAGCGTTCAACCGTATCTACGGTTCGCATGCTTCAACTCTTTCCGATGCTTTTGCGGCTCTATTTTGGATATCGTTAATCCTTTAGCGTTCGTATCGAGCTCATTATAGGTTTATGTACCGTGGTACTTAAATATTAGGAGGTAAACTGTGCTGTTGAACATTGAAACGTGACAAATATGATTATAAAGTATGGAACGTGTCATAATTCAATAATGCGCGACGTTTACTATACATCTTATATCTGTTACACAAACTAACGTATTAATATACGTAAAAATCGTTTCTATTTAAATGAAACGCTTTCAAGCGACAGTACGAAGGACCGTGGACATTGTTGTACATTTTCAGTTACGCGGTAACGAATTTATTGTATTGAACATGTAAAGAAGATGTTCATAAATAACAGAGATATTAAACAATATTACGCTCCAAACTGGAATACGTTCTAAAATAATTAAATAAAGGTACTTAAAGCGCGAACCTTAACGTGGCAATACGTGGTACATCTACCCTATCTAATAGAAGCTAACGTTTGCTAAAAGTTTTCGGTGGCTCGTCGAATTGCGAATCGAAGCTCGGTTCGAGTAGCGAAAGATTGGCGACGAAAGTCGATGGATTTCGGTCGCGCGATTCCAGCTATAAAATTAATGGTATCCGCGAAGCACGGGTTTCCGATGGCTGTTTCACCCTCGTTGGCTCGCAGCCTGATTGCTCCGTCATTTCGCTCGATCCGACGATCGGATTCTACGCGCAACGTATCCACCAGATCCATTGAACGACTGATTACGATCGTTTCGCAGTTATCGCAGCGATAAAAATCATCCTCTCCTCTTGACTATCAATTCAAACTGAAATTGCTACGCTCCCGTCGCCGCTCTGTCCGATGGATAATGTACTTCCATCATTAACGTCACTACCGATACTTCATGATCGTTACGAACAGGCCAATTACTCATACCATTCGTTCACGATTCCGCTATACGTATCTCCGTATCCTTGACAATCATTCTCACCGTTCACCGTCTTTTCTTTTCCTTTTTTCCCCTCCCGTTTGCCAGTCGAGGAACTGTTTCTTCTTTATACTTTCACTGTTTCCATTAACGTTGCGTCGACCGGATGTACGCAGTTTTGGAATTAGGGGAATTATTGGCTCTTTTGTCAGACAACGTATTTAATGGGAAATTAAGTGGACGGGAGATGAAACGGTGAAACGAGGAAAGAGGATTTATGAGCTCTTTGATTTGGAAGATTTTGGACTTTTTCTAGGTTTTATTTATTTAGATTTATTTATCCTACGGTCTTTTGCAACTAGTCATTGCTATTCATTCGTTATAAACAAATGTATCGCGTCGTGGTAGATTACTCAGTCAGTATCCGAAGAGAAATATTAATTTCTCGACTCCTAGATGTCTGATTTCAATGCCCCTTGGCCCAAATTAAAGTGGACGATCCCAAGTATATTATCCTACAGTCTTTTGCAATTAGCTCTTGTAGTTCATTCGTTATAAACAAATGTACCGCGTCGTGGTAGATTACTCAGATAGTATCCGAAGAGAAATATTAATTTCGCAGCTCCTAGATGTCCGATTTCAATGCCCCTTGACTTGAATTAAAGTGGAAGGTCCCAAGAATATTATCCTACAGTCTTTTGCAACTAGCCCTTGTAGTTCATTCGTTATAAACAAATGTATCGCGTCGTGGTAGATTACTCAGATAGTATCTGAAGAGAAATATTAATTTCTCGGCTCCTAGATGTCCGATTTCAATGTCCCTTGGCCCAAATTAAAGTGAAAGGTCCCAAGAATATTATCCTACAGGCTTTTGTAACTAACCCTTGCAGTTCATTTGTTATAAACAAATATATCGCGTCGTGGTAGATTACTCAGTCAGTATCCGAAGAGAAATATTAATTTCTCGACTCCTAGACGTCTAATTTCAATGCCCCTTGGCTTGAATTAAAGTGGAAGGTCCCAAGAATATTATCCATCTTAGCTAAGTAAATAAAACAACGAATTAAAACTTATACTTGATAAATAAGAATTCTTCCAATTTATATACCCTTAACAATTCTACTACTAAAATACGCGATATCTAAATGGTTAAAATGGTCCCCTCGATTCGTTACCGATTACATTGTCATCGACCGAGCGATCGATCGATTTCATGACTCACCGTACTCGCATCCTGTGGGCAACACCGAACGAAAGGGTTAAAATGTACGGGAAAAGTGAAGAGTCCTCGGTTGAAAGTTAGCAACTCGGTGAGTCCTCGAACGATTGGTTCGTGCGTAGCATTAAAATTAATAACATTTGAGGCGTGCGTTATCGTGGTTATTACAGGAGGGCAGGTGGGCAGGAGGGTGTTGCACCGTGTGGCTTCGTAGTTACGGTGGTTTGATTTCGCGTGACTGGCCGATATTGAACTGGACACCCGTACAAATACAAAACGTACGGCTCGGTAGTACGGCGAGCCGGCAAACCAGCAGCTCGTGCTTTCTATGCATAGGCTAGACCCGAGATTGTCTGGATATCCGAATACTAATTCGATTCGATGCTCGTCGACCGGTTGCTCCGAGATTGCCCCCACGGATATTGGAATCCGCGGCGAGTCTACCACGGTTTACATTGATCACTCGATCGAACCGCGAATACCAAAAGGAAACTTCCATTTGCAAAACTGTCCGGCGTTCGTTGCTCCGTTCGAACCGGCGGATCTTATCTCGGATGATTCGAATCGAAGGATGCGAGCTGCATTTTTGTCGCAATTTTTAATTTAACCCCTTTCGCTGTTGCTTACGAGTAATATATACTTAAGTTATTAATTTAGCGATGATGGACCTTGAAAAAACACATTGTGGAGCGCAAGTGTAGCGACATTATAATTTTAGGGAATTTCCAAGTTTTTATTCGTGATTTTTAATGAGGGGAAACGAGTTTATTTATTCACTCGAAGAACCACGTTTCTTGAAATATAGTGACAAGATAATTCTTCGAAAAAAGCTGTAGTAGAATTGTGCAATGAAATCAACGAAGAAGTTTTATATATATTACATATTACTATATATTATATTATATTATATTATATTATATATTATACATTATACATTATATATTACATATTACATATAACATATTATATATTCTATACTATATATTATATATTATATATTATACATTATACATTATACATTATACATTATACATTATACATTATACATTATACATTATACATTATACATTATACATTATACATTATACATTATACATTATACATTATACATTATACTTTATACATTATACATTATACATTATACATTATACACTATACATTACATATTACATACTACAGATTACATACTACAGATTACATACTACATATTACGTATTACATATTACATATTACAGATTACATATTACATGTTATATATCATATATTATGCATTATATATTACATATTATATATTATGCATTATATATTATATATTATACATTATACATTATATATTATATTATATAATAGATACAATATTTATTATAATATCTAGCAGATTTTCTATAATATAACATACGTTAACATCCTGTTTGCAGGTTTATTTTAAAAGCAATATAAGATTCTATTAATCTACACTCCAATTTAATATCTTCACGAGCAACAACTAAACACATAAACTACTTGCATATTTCCGATTATACGAATGCTTCGCAACGATAATCATACGAATATCTCGCCACAGTCAAAGGGTTAATAATTGATATTTGTCTTTGGTTTCTTCGTTTATTTCATCGTCTACCGTTTCTACTTAATTAAGACGATTTTAGAGGAAACGTTAAACTTATCGACGATTAAATTCCGAGTGTACTGATTATTATATACGATTTCAGTTGCAGATCGACGAGCAGCGTTTCCAAATGACACGGACGTTACAAAAGACCGCCGATGCTGGTGCGTTACGTGACTTTTTCGAGTGAACACGGCCTGCATGAATATCGTGACAATGGTAAGTCGTTTTCTGATAACATCGCCGCTACGTGTTACCTGATTGCGCTTAGATTTCGTCGATTGCCACCGCCATTAGACGTATGTACGTAAGTCGAATCGTTGCGACCTTCGTGTCCTAAATGAAATTTTTTTAAAATAATCGCCGAGAAATCGGGAACGCGAAAGGTCGCACGAAACTGAAGAGCGGAAGAGAATCGCCAATTTAACGCGAAACTTTATCAAACCATTTATGTTGGATATTTCGATGAAAACGAAGAAACTATTGCAAAACTATAAGTGAAGAAGAATAAATATTTTCCAAAGTATTGGGAAACGTTCGTTTCTTTAAAAGCAGCGTTAAGATGATACGAAACCCGGTTAGAAACTGCGAGAGATGAAATGAAAGATTGCAAAGCTAGGATCTTAAAAAATACAACGTGTTTTTATTGTAATCAGTCCATAGCTTAAACCACGAGTGTAACTCGTTATAAGGCAAATGGTTGAATAAAACGAATTCGAGTGTCGGTTACAGGGAGACTGACAGTAATCGGAACGTCTATCCTATGATTCATAAAACATTTACGCGTTCTCCGGAAGAATTTCTGAATGGAAGCGAAGGTGAACGATGATTGCGGTGAAAATATAATCGTAATGATTGTCCTCCGCGTCTAACTCGATTCTTCGAATCGGTTTTCCGCGTTAGTCTTGTCCCTGGCATTATTTAATAGACGAACGAAGAGGGAACTTGATCGTCGATCTACGGGAATTCTATAATCGTACGAGTAATTAGAATTTTTCCATTCCATAAATTATACGCGTGCAATTTGGCGGAGGAAGCACAGCGACGCGGATAATGGCTTCTAAAGTAGCAGAGACTAGCGGTTTCGAAGCTGGTGCCAATTATTACCAGAGTCTGACGACGTTTGAATATAAAAGAGGCCGAGGGCGAGAGGATTTGCTCGTCGCCGAAAGCGCGACGCTTTGAATCCATAATCGCGAACGTCTGAAGCTTCGACGACGCCATTAAAATAGCGACCGCGCGAACAATCAACGCGTTTCTGCGCCTTTGACGCGAACAGAGCTGTTGATATCGAGCCGCTTTCGGGTTGGGAGAAGTTCGTTGCCATGAATTTTAATCATCGCCGCCTGTACATTTCGCCGCGGTGTCTCTCGCGAATGCGAGCAGCTCGCCGACAAATCGTGGAAAACTAATTTGCCCGTGCGAACTCGCGAAACTCTTACGCGGCGAAACTTTGACCTTAAAATCGGCGCGCGAACTTTGCGGAAACTTCGACGGTTCAGCTTTGCAGGATATGATGATTCCTTTCGTACCACGGTGCACAGGCCGTAGGGTTAAGCATTAACCCTTTGCGGACGACAAGTAGACACTTGTGAGAGTACTACTTTAGTTTTTAATTCCACGAGTTTGAGTTTTCACGCTTTTGAGTTCCAAACCATTTCATTTCCAACGATTTCAGGTGTTTATTATTACGTTAAGCATTCATTGCATTAAGTTTTGCGCTTTAATAGTTGACATGGGTTCGGAAAGCCAAAAAATGATTAGGCGACTATTTGTCGACGCTCGTCCGCAAAGGGTTAAAATATCTGTGTTTTCTCGTAAGTTTGCCTCCGTTCTCTCGTGGATTTCGCTAAATTTACCGTTCAAATATTCGCGTGACGAAACGTTTCAGCCGTTGATCGACTCATTAAAGGGTCGAAGAATAACGAACCATCGAATCGGTCCGAATTTCATCCGAAATTAGATGGCGTGCCCGAAAGCTCGCAGATACAGTCCGCAGAAAAACTAACGAGCCGAGGGCCTGTCATAATTGCCTTTCATCGATATTCCAAATCCCCTTTCGTGACCGTGAAATTTACCATCGACGAAACGTCGAGCGGCGCGCAAAACTATTCGCCTCCGATCCGCAAAAGTCTCGGGGAACAATTTGCAAGAATCGCGTGACGCGGCGATGGTGGTCGAAAAAAGAAAATGAAAAAGGGAACGCGAAATTGCCGATCGCGGACAAACGAACGCGTCGCGGTCGAATTTTGTAACCTGCTTCTCGCGATCGCGTGATGCTCGATGCTTTCACCAGTCGCGCTTCTTTATTCCGCACAATACGCGAACGTTTCGCAAATTTGCACCTCCGTACTTATTTTCTTCCTTTTTCCACGCCGCGCGCAAATCGGTTGCTTTAAACACGGTTAACCTTACTATTACAAAGCAATATTAGTTTAGGGACGAAAGGGAACGAGGGACTTAAGAGCTAAAAATGGGTTCCGTTGAATTTCGGGCTGATTACCTTTCGCGAATGTTTCGCTAATATTCTTTAACCCTTCGAGGGACCAGGGACTTAAAATGTGCTACAATTGTCCAGAGTTTCGAAACGTTCCTCAAAAATGAACGCGAACTATTTCTGCTCTTGTTACTCGTGAATTTCTATCAACGTAGCTTCAACATCTATCAACGTATAAGCCTTCTACTGAAATGCATCTATTGTTCGTTTAATCGTTCGTCTTTGCGCCGTCGATCGTTACTCGAAGCGTAAAAATGTAAGCGTGTCCTAGTTTCGATGCGTAACGGCGGAAGGTGGAAGAATCGGCACCGTTAATCCGTACGCAAAATCGAGAAACCGCGAACTCGTGTTGCATTGGGACCGCGTGCGTCCCGTTTCTCCATATGTTGCGAGGGACGCATTATGCGCGTAGCTCTGCACGCGTGTGCACTTTGCGCAGGGTTTCGTGATCTCGGTCGGGCCAGCTGCCGACCGATATTCTTCCACCTCTGAAACGTCATCGGGCCACCGGTGATCCTGTGATTTCCTCCGCTGGCAGATTCAAAAGAGAAACGCGTCCGTGGACGAGGGGCAAAAAGAAGCCCGGACTTCCGAAACACATGACGGACGGAACCGCAACGCGATTCTCTTCGCAACTGTTGTTCTTCGTCTCCTCTCATCACGCGAATAGAAGAATACGGTGCACGCGCTCGAACGCGGCTCTTTCTTTTGAAGCGAAACCCGGTACCAACGATATTGTCCAACGCTGCTTGGCAAATTGTTCCATTCCGAGCAGTGGTTAAGCGTTCCTTTTCCCTTTTGTGTGATTGAGAAGCCTGCGATTGAGTTATGGAATATTTGTGAATAGAGGAATTTTTGTGCATCTGTGGGAAATTTAAATACGCAACGGGGGACGAAATGCGCGTACGCGATACGCAAGGATATGGGAAATACTGTTATTGGTTTTGTAAATGCGCGCGAATGGCGAGAGCGAATGGAATGACGTGAGCAAAAAGTGAGAGAGAAGGAGAGAGAGGAAAGAGAATAAAAGTGCGCGAGCCGCCGGAAAACAGGGAATAAGTAGAAGAGTACGAGCGAGAGATTTTGAACTGTACTAGTAGTTGCGGTCCGTTCGGAACAGACTGTATTCGGTCGTATTGTACCGCGTTTAAATATATCATTCTTTTCTTATCTAACAATACTTAAAGTGAAATGTAAGTTATAGTATTTTGAGGGTTAAACAGTTACCTGATTAGGTTTTGTCTTCTTTAATTTTGTTAATAAAGATATGAATTCGAGTGAAAATCCGCAGTCTGATAAAACAGTGTATGCTTTATGTTCGTTTCTACAATATTGTTATATATACAAAATGATATTAACATTTGTATTATATATACAGAATACTTAGAGTGAAATACAAATTAGAATATTTTCAGGATTAAATAAGCATCTATTTAGATTCCGCTTTTTTAATTTTGTTAATGAAGGTATGAATTTGCATAGAGATTCGCAATCTAATAACGATATACATATGCATTGTATGCATTTTTTAGAATACTATTAGACTGCGGATCTTCGAGTTTAACGAATTCAAGTTTAACGAATAGAAGTTTATAAGAGATTTAAATACGCAAAGAGGAACAAAATATACGTGATATATAAAAATATTCAAAATACTTAGAGTTAAACAAAAATTATAGTATTTTTGGGGTTAAACAACTACCTAATTAGGTTTCTCTTCTTTAATTTTGTTAATAAAGATATGAATTCGCATACAAATCCGTAGCCCAATAAAGCATGAATGCATTATGTTCGTTTGTACAATATTAATAGATCGTGGATTTTTATGTAAATTCGTGTTTAACGAGTAGAATTAATAGATTGGAATTCAAGTTACTTTTCGTTTCGCGATCTAAACACTAACATGTAGAACATATCGGATATATTATGTACATTTTATATTTACTATCAATAATAGTTAGACTGCTGATCTTTACGCAAATTCATATTTTTACAAATACGATTAGAGGAATGGAATCAAAATTGAAATTCCTAATACTTTATACGCGCCTAAAAGAAGCGCGCGACGATAATTAATTAAAAATTTTACTTCGATCTGATATTCTAATCAACGTGTACGAGATATTTTATACAAATCAGAAGTGCTTCCTTTAATTGACTATCGATTGGGAAACTTTAATTAATTAACTGCGGATGACGAGTTAACTCGTCTTACGTCTTACAATTTACCAATGTTTCAGACGTACTATTTTACATTTCCAAAAATTCTTCATTCTCTAAGAACACCTTTGTATTCGTATTAAAAACGCGTTACTTTACATTTCTATTCGCGTCAACTAAGATTACCCTAAACAATATTAATTCCTTTTTAATCATTTCCACGTCCGCCAATTGTGCAGCTAACAAGTCGAGCTACGTAAAATCGCTTGTTTCGTATGCAACGACCTAACGTGATACGAAATATTTCGGTCGATCGATCATCCGTTCATTTTTCTAGGCTAATCGTTTATTTGTCGCTTCGAGTGTTCGAACGAGCTGATTAGAAAGTGGAATATTTTTTAACAATGGCCTGGTTGGCGTGCGATGCGGCCATTTTATCGCTTCGTGTTCCCCCTGTTGACCGAAGCCCAGAAGAAGAGGCCGATGGCTCGAGAAAAGTGAGACGTAGCGAACCGTTCGCGTTTCTTCCAACCCCCTTTTTTTCCTTTTTCGCCGGTTTATCGGAAATTTCCATTGCGCCGGTCACGTAAAACGCGTTAAGCTCGTGACTAATCGTTCCTCCGTCGTTGGTGGCAGACGAAAAACGGGAGCGAAAGATAATAGGCAGCGCGACCGAACAACTTCCGTCGAACCGATCACGCAGCCCCGCGCCGGTGCGTTTTGCATACGTTTCGTTATCTAACGTCGCGTCTAGTAGTTGCGGTGAAAATCAATCATTCGCCTTTGGACGCGGTAGAGTGGCGTTTTGCGGTGGTTACGATTCGAAAGAGGGGAAAGGAAAAAATGAGCTTCCAACGCACCGGGACGCACGACGTTCCCGCTATCGGCGATAAATGTCAGAGGAGCGAATTTTAACGACGACCGCGGCAGGAGCTCGTCAAACGAGCGGCATTAACAAAATAACTAACTGCCAACGCTTTGTGTCGGCAATCAACGTCAGTCAGGGAGACTCCGATGGACACGGAGGACGCTCCCGTTACGCCGGAAGTCGAGTACAAGGCAAACGAGGTGTATTCGATCGCGTCCTCCGCCGAAAAGGGTGGCCAAACCTGCCCGCTATTCAACCGCGTCGATTTACGAGTTTTCGAAGCTCCAATCGCCTCGGTTTTCAGCGCTTTCTTTTAACCTCAACCCTTCCGCGTTGTCGTTCGATTCGTCGATGCTCGCTTTTAGCGCGCTGCTAGGTTAAACCCTCCGCAAGCCTTACGAGAATTTTACTCGCTTCTATCGACGATTGACGTTATCATGCTGTTGCATGCGAAGCGATGAAATGTAACGCGAATTGAAATTGAATTTTATCAATGAGAAGAAATTTCAGTAGATCAGAGATATTCTTGTTAGAGTTGCTGGATTTTCCGTGACGTTTAGTAAGATTCATATGTACTATAAATATTGGATTGGAACGTTTATTTATCTTGTTTTTCTATTGTTTGTACAATCACCTATTTTTTTTTAATTCGATACTAACAGTTTGATCAATTATTTGAGTATGGTTTTCATCGACGATTTTCTTTAATCTTCCTTATTTTGGTAACCGAAGGATTTTTCTTCTGCAAAATTCTTGGAATTTGAGTTATTCGATAATAACGCGAGAAAACGGGACGAATATATGTTACAACGCGTTACAAACCCTCTAATTTTCTTTTCTAAACTTCGCAACCATAACTCCGCTTAACCTAATCGAGCGCCCGTTATCAAATTCGAAATGTTAGCCGACGATGGATGAAACGAATGTCAAAGAGTTTTGGTAACTAATGACGGAAGACAAAATAAAATTCACAGAATGAAAAGGCTTGTTTGAAACGTGTCACCATTGACAAAGCATACGATAAACTATCCATTTCTATATGAAATCGTCAAGAGGCTATCTATAAAATCTACAAAACAACAGCGTTTTTAAAACGGCAGGAATTTTAAATAAATACCGCGCGAATGAATCGTTTCCGATATCATTGATCTACAATAACTAGCTTTATAATTACGCCTGTAATCAGACTTCTATCGTTTAATCTTCCGTAATCTTCTATAATGATACGAGCAAATGTATAATTATATTTAATAAAACGAATAGTGCGTTAACTTTCGCAACATCGACGATCGCATTGAATATAATTGAATACAATTCTTAAACGAGCCACTCTAAATTGCAACGGGTGTAAAAAAAAGTCTTCGCTTTTTCGCGCGCGCGAAATTTCAGTATTGAAATTCTACGACGCCTCCTGTAGATGGATAGTCTGCCCTGTACTTGGCCAATGGTGTATCGCGGCGCACGGTTTCCAAACGGAAAGCAGGCTATCTAGTCGAAGAGCGCGCGCGAGCAGGCGCGAAATCCGATAGCCTGATTTCCGGAAACCGACTCTGCGGACCGCACCTTACGGGAATCGTCAGAACGTGACTAGTATGGGAACCGAGTTTGGTCAGTCATGATATTCATGGCCTGAGACCACCTCGGGGCCAATATGGCGACCCGATACCCTGCCAGTTATTTGATCTGAGGACTGGAGATTTGAATATTTCCGAAAAAGAGATTCATGTATATTTTATTCTCGTTTGTCGAAGACGGAACGGAACAGCCGTCGATACCGCGCGTGGCCGGGCGAGGCCGTGATTCCTGCTTTCACCGGCTTCAAAAGGATCAATTCGCTATCCGATCCGATGCGTTGTAAGGTCGCCCGGGGATCCATGGGAAATCCCACCGAAATTTCCTTTGGGCCTGGTCAACGTTTCTTTCGCTTTGACTTTGTCGGGTTCAATTGAATCTCCTACAGTTGCCGGTGATAGGTTTGCGATCATTTTCCCGGGGCTGCGTTTCGAGCCTCTTATTCGGGCAGAATTAAAGGAAATTTGGTTCGAACACGGAGTATTTAATTCAACTTTGTACGCGTTGCTAGTTCGTTGTTCAAAAGGGTTTGCAAATTCTTTTATCCTAGTTGAATCTTTGGTAAAGTAATTCATTTAAGAATTAGATTACACGTTGCGGCGCCTCTTAAGAATTCTGGCTAAGTTTACTAATATAGTTTGACATCCCTAGGCTTATAGTTAATTTAGTATTTGTTAAATATCAACAGATTGTTTTGTACAATTTTACCAATTTGACGAGAAACTTCGCCGTAGCGAAATAGTTAATATTTCGCACTCTATTAGTTTGCCATAATTCCTACCATCCTACAATAATTCATATGAAATAAGCTCTCGATCTTAGAGCTTATTTCGAGATCTTAGATCTCGAGATAAGATCTTATATCATTATCCCATCGATATTTCCACCCTTTCCCAAATAACAAGAATAAAACCCTTTTCGAAGCGAATCACGGTTCTTAACTCGCCTCATTTTCCTATCCTGTCTACGAGGGATTTATAGTATCCGGTTTATAGGGCGTTTTTTAAAGTTAACGCTGCGATTCGCAACTCTTCGGATGGTTTGCACCCTGGCTGCTGCGCTCTTCGTGTCATCGTATTCGCACTTAACGGATAAGAGGTTCGAATCGCCTCGTAAACCGTGCGCGGCAGTTAACACTCGAGATTCGAGCAACGTTTCTACTTAAACTACCCTCTGCACCCTTTCGTTCGTCCCTCCTCTTCGATCGGTGCCTATTTCCTCTTCGATAAAAATATCCTCCTGGTTGCTGCGACAAAGTTTAAATAAGAATACGCGTATGTAAAAATTTAGGAAAGATAAAAGCGTGATTAACCATTTACAGGCTCCATATTTAGGTTTCAATATTTTCCATACGCTGCTCCATACTTCTTATTTGACTTTGTACACGGATCCGTGATATTTTATGTATTCTTTTCACTGTTATCCGAACTATAAGCAGGATTCGTATCGTTTGTTTTTCGTAGAATTACTCAGATTCGTATGCGTGGATGTTTTACCTTTAACAGTTGAGATATCTCTTTGCGTTAAAAGATTTGGAATAATTCTGAGGATCTAAAAAGGATCCGAAATATTCTATAAGATATTTTTAATATTCTAGAAAATACTTCACAATCTTGCTTCGCAAGAATAATTATTCCCTGAGATATTTTATTATATAGCACAAAAATACGAGCAGCATAGTTTTTAGAATTATAAGGCTACTAGTAAGTAAGCAAGTATAGTAAGTTAGCCATAAGATATAGTTTCTATATACGTATATATACGTATGGAAGCGATGCTTATTGTAACCCTCGTTTAGAAAACAATAGATATATCCATCTATTTATCTAGTACAAAAATATATTTTAATTCGTTCAGACTCAAACTTTTAACCATTTCCCTCCGGCAATTCGAAATTAAAAGTATTCTCAGCGCATAGGTGGGAGTACGTTTCAATAATATCGAATACAGTATAAGTACAAATACTTACATACTTTGTATAATTAACTGCGATAGAATGTGTATCCTTCGTGACAGAAATAATACTATATCACGTTGAATTAACACGTATAATTTTTGCAAATGATTCTTCAATTTTTGGGAGCGTATAAAGGGTTATCCAAAATAGACTATAGAAACATCTACCTTCACAATTTTTCTTTCCCTTTCTGCTTTACCCTTTTCTAATATGTTTTTTATTTCTATTATCTTCGTTCTCTTTTCAATTTTTATTTTCTTCACCTCTATTTTACTAACAAACATGCCGTTTGACAGATATTCTCACTCAACATCCTAAAGGTACTTTTGGATAACCCTATATATACGTCCATCGTAGCGAAAGGGTTAAACATCTCGATTAATACGCGTATACAACGAAAAGTATATGACTCGGACCATTTCCATAATTAGGAGCACATGTTATAAGTCGCTGGTTTGCATCGAGCCCGAAAGATAAACAGAATATGGTCGTTTATGCATGTACGTACGCGAGGAAGAAACGAGAGGAATGAACGACCCGGGCACGGGACTGAACTCTCCGGTTCCTCCCTTTTCGAATGCACTGTAATTTCCCCGCGAGACCTCCGACACCGGACAACCTCCGTAATGTCGGTGGGACGCCTAATGATAGCCAGGGGAAAATCGCTAATAAGCAGTGCCGCGAAATTTTCGTTGGTTTACTGTTTTCTGGCAACCGATCATTTGCTCCGGTGACGTATGATCAGATGCGCCTCTCTTGCGTACCCTCAGCTTTCACATTCCTGCGCTTTACTGTTCCGTGCATCGTTAATAGAATTTTAATGTTTCGGTAAACAATTATTAAGCCGGGCATGTTTGGGCATTTAGAGGGAAATCGAATATGCAAAAGGGTATAGAATATATACGGTTATCCAAAATAGACTATGGGAACACCTACCTTCACTCTTTTTTCTTTCCCTTTCTCCTTTACCCTTTTCTAATCTGTTTCTTTATTTCTATTATCTTCGTTCGTTCTCGTTTCAATTTTTATTTTTCAGTACACGGTACATTTATTAAATAATAGTAGTACTATACTGCAGTGTTTTCCAACAGAATAGCATTAATATTTCCATTATTATTTCCATATTTTCCGTATCATTGCACCCTTTTTTCCCCTGTCAATAATTTCGTACACAATATCTAGCAATAGTATCTACTAATATTGTATTATTTTCCAATAGAATCCTATTCAAACTTCCACTATTATTCCATTACTTTTCGCATCTTCGCAACCTTTTCATCCCCTTGCCAATAACCTAACAACTCTACTAGCAAACTGTATTTAACAGTAACTATACGGAACCCGTCAGATTTTATACTTAAAATTATAGAGACCGTAAATATTATTTTTCAATACTTTACGTTAATTTTAATTAATACAATAGTATAAATATGTATTCCACGTGATTCTCTTCATCCTCAACCTTTTAACCCTTTGCGGACGATGAATAGTAACACTTAAGAGAGTATTTTTGATTTTCAATTCCAAGCCTTTAAACTTTCCAAGCTTTTGAATTCCAGACCGTTCCATTCCCAAAACTGTGAAACGTTTATCAACGATATTAATTTAAATTTTCTGCTTCAACATCAACGTGCGTCCACTGAACCTAAAAATAATGATCAGGCGACTATTTGTAGACACTCGTCCGCAAAGGGTTAATTTCGAATATTTATACGCGTGGTACGCATTTTTCCGGAAGCCTGTCAACGTGTGCACGCAACGTCCGCGAAACCTAGTATTAATTTAATTATTAACATTTCTCCTAAATCGTGTCTCGCATCGTGGTGCCGCCTAATCACGCTGCAACGCCAAGCAAGCTTCGAACAAGCAATGCCGATTCGACAAAGGTGCGCGCGTTGCCGATAGCAACGAATACCGCGATCGTGTTCGCCACCCTATATCCACGGGCGGCGCGTATCCAATATTCGACAGAGACCGGTGAGGTGTTACGGTAATACACGATCGAGGAATGCCATTTGCCGGTGCTTGATTTATGCATTACAGAATATAGAGACACAGGCGCGGCACGGGCCCGATGGGGATTCGGCTGCGAGGCCGTGGAGCGAGCAACGTGAGTATTATTCAAAGTGTTGCTCATTTGGACACGTGGACAGGCCGGGAGTAAATCGGGGTTTGACCGTACTCAACGACACGTGACGACACGTGCCACCGCGTTGCACATTTCGTGGTCCGCGTGTTCCAACGATCCCTAGCTACGCCTCTCGAAACCGCGAACGGTTTCCGAGCCGATGGAAATCGCGAAAAGCAGAGGCAACATCCAACTGGCAACAAGCGATGCTTTGGCAAAAAGCAGTTGTCAAGCGGTCGGTGTTTTCAACTGGTTCAACTGGAACTCGTGCGGCTGTTGGACGCAAGAAATCGCGTTGGAATTGAAGAGAAACGTCTGCTAATCGAGTCGGATCGCCAATTAGGTATTCCGAGGATGGTTTTTTGCCACGAATTCCCGGGCTGTAGTCGCGTTAGCCGGCATTAATGGGAATGCTTGGTAGCGAACTGGATCCGCGGACGAATCGGTGCGGAATAGGAAATGATCGAGTTTACGATGGAACGCGGAAGAGATTGACATTCCATAGATTTTCTCTGCTGCCTCCCGGTTGAAACTCGATTCTTCCTCGTGTTGCTGTGCCTTCGTCGATAGAAATCGCGTCCGTATCGTAAGCCCGTTACTAAAACTGTTACTCGGTTTGTCGCGATTTTAGGAAAAATTGAAGAGCTGACGGGGCGGAAAATTGCGCCTTACATTCCGTTGCGATTGCACTCGTCGTTTCTCAGTTGAATTATCGCGAACATCGTGTAAAAAGATTATCGGCAACGTTCAATTTCATAGAGCTGCTTAGCAGTAGAATTATGTATATCGACGTTTATAGTATATCGATTTGCATCAGGGTGATTGAAAATAATTGGAAAATATGTAATGCGAGGACGATCAATTTTCATTCGTATCGTTTGTGGGAATTTTTTATGAATCTTCAAAAATACGTTGCTATAAGTTTCTACGATTTTTATAAGGAATTATAAGTGGTTCATTTCTGGATCATCTTAGCAGTTTTAGCGTTAATTAATTGCTGGATTTGGTCGTTGCAAAGTGCATATAAATTGTCCTGAATACGAAAAACTACACGCAATCGCAAAACTCAAAATTCCAAAGATTTAAAAGACTACAGGAGTTTCAATCATTCCACGAGCATTAATTTGATTCAACTATCATTAAAATTAAGTACATTGTTAAAAAATGATCACGTCTTTCCCAATTGTCTCGAATGTATCAATATTATAAGATGATAAATAAGGAGTGATAAGATAATCATTTTGCTCGTGCACTTTCTTTGATTCTAAATTAATTATCTCGATTCCCTAGAGATTGAATTTTACGTTTCGCATCAAACATCCTTAAATTCGTCTGAACAAGCCCGAATCGGACTCGTATCTGTAATCAACGTCGCCAATTTGCAATCCTCGGCTTCCATTCGTATTCCGCGATAGGTAAAGAAATAACTTAATTTCGATTCGGTCGACCGCGAGACGTTTAATCGAATTTGACGGTAGCCTTCGCGTTCTCATAGCCGACAATGCGAGCTCTATCGTCTGGGTGCTCCTTCGAAGCGTTTCCAAGCGGTGACCTTTGAATGGCCAGAGTATCGACAGCGTTCTCGTCGTCGTGGCTAGCAAAAGCTCTCTCTCTCCTACAAAAGGAGCACTCGAGTTGCGCCACCAAATCGTTCGCTACCAGTTGCATGTTCGAGGGTTGTCGAAGCCGAGCGGGAGCCACTCGAGCCACCGCGGAATGAAAATCTTTCTTCGATAGTGTATTTAACGGTCGAGTACTATAGGCAGCCTAGCCCGATGGGTGGCCACGTACCGGGTGACCCGGAAGCCGTCGACTCTAGAACAAACGCAGAAACAGTCCCGCGTCTTATCGTTTAGCCAAGATCTTTACCGTGTTCCCCGAGGCGAAATTGCCCGTTTATTTCCCGCATTGATTCCTCGAAATCGCATGAACGCGGGGAATAAAGCAGCCAACGGAAGGAAGTAATTGCTACGCAATGAAAATTCCAACCTACGTGTATTCGCGACGCAATTCCCTATGCTAATGCGTGGACGATTAATTTTTTATTCCTCCTCCGCTGTAGGGCTTTTTTTTTCTTCCTTCTTCTTCTTCTAGGATGATGTCCGTTGAAGAGAACACGGCTTCGATCCAAAGAGCACCCCGTACACATGCAAGAGTGCCAGGGTTCCTTTTTTTCTCTCTCTCTCTCTTTCTCTGGCCACGTTAGCCATTTATGGGTGGCGTGCCACTTGACAGGACGCACGGCGTCACGGGGTAATCAAAGTGCCATTATCCATGGGAAATTGTAGCCCCCCAATCTCTCCCGTAACCCCTCCGACTCTCCTTTTGCTACGTATTCATACGAGTTATCGCGCGGGAGCTTCGTCTTCTCTCTTTCTGCCGCGAACAATTCCTCCCTAGGACCCCTGCTCTCTCGTCTTCCTCGCACCTATGCGATGCACTCGATACGGTGTATCGACGGGGTGGGTCGTTACGTAGACCCCTCTGCCTGGCTGTTGTAACGCGCGTTACACATCGGCGAGGGTTCCCGGCGAGTGGCGCGGTGTCAAAGCGGAGTCAACCGCTGAAAAATGGCTGCGACTTGTCACCAAGGATTCCGCGTAATCGTGCGTTACTCTTATCGGGCGAACCGCATTTCGATTGCTATGCAATTGGTTTTCCCCGATGCAGCGTGTGAAGTTGATGTAATATGGAGCAATAATGTTGGGTATCGGTAATAGGTTTCGGGATGGATTTGTGTTCGAGTGTTAGGTGTGGGAATTAGTTTGGTACTTTTATGAAACTCGTATGTATTTGTTCGAAATGTTTAGCTAACTTTAAGGAAGGAGTTCGGTGTTGTCTTACAAATAAAGAATAATCGCGCGAAATAATGGAGATTACATTTCGTTCGCATCGAAGCAATACGATACACAAAATGTTCCTCATCGCTGCTTCAGTGAAGATGCAACTTTGCTATATAATAATTAACTATTTTCTTTAATTTTACTCTGCTTTTAAGTAACGCCACTTCAATTTCAGCCTTAAATTCAACCTTCTCTCAACCTCATGTTACGTACATACAATTACACGATCGGTATGTACAAAAAGTATATCAATCTATGAAGTATAATCATCCGTTGTTTATGAAGTAAGATCCGATTGCTACCCTATAAAACCATTCGAAATTCCAATCTCCTAATTATTTCACGTAACCCGTATCATCCCCCTACGTTTCAACAGTAGATTTCATCCTATCAACAGCTTCCAACGCAAACGGAAGGCCAGAAATAATGCCAATACTTCGCACCTTCATTAGCATGCTATTTTCACCCGCCAGTCGCCGCAAACGAATATCAAATTCGTTCGAAATTTCGGGCTAGAAAGCTCGCCGTGTTCGGGGAACGCGAGCGAACTAAAATCGTAGAACAGTGTCCAACGATCCAGGAGGCGACAAAGTATAGCACGGTCGATGTTGCCGGCGGCGGCGTAGGAGAGGAAAGAGAGAGAATGTATGAGAGTGAGAGAGAGAGAAGGTTAGTTGGGTTCAGGGGCTGTACCGTGGGCACGAGTCCCAGCCCATGCATACCAATCGAGCGGCAACCTAACAACGGTTAACCGCAGCCAGTCGACCCGCTGCTAATCAGAAAATCACGCCGCCGCGGAAACCCCCAGCGGAGGGGTTGCAGAGGCTGTGAACCGGTTCGCCTCTCTCTCATAACGCGCCACCGCCTCCACCCCCTAGAATACTTTCTCGCGCGCACACACACACGTACACGCATACACATCGTTTCATAGCAATCGGGGAGGAGGGACTTCCGCTGCGCGTAAAACACGAAATCGTAGCGGCGAAGAGACACCGTTCCTGGACACTTGGGGATAAAGCAGAGGCTACGGATGACATCGGGCTAATTACAAGGTTAAATATCAAGGGGTTAACCGGGGAGCCAATGTACCACCAGCCATCGATTATCGAAGTCTCATTTTACGGATACTCGTTCCCGATGTAATCGAACTGACGGATAAGCTTAAGGGTTGATGATTGGTTCGTTCTCTGTGGCCAACACGGGCGGTTCAATTATAGTTCCTGCGAAAAGGATTTTTGTATATTATGTATATATATATATTTACTACTTTTCAGAGAGGCATGTTTTAAATTTTTGAGAGCGACGGAATTTTCGGAGAACGTCGCGATTTATTTTGTGGACCATGTGTCCACGTTATCTTTTAATATCGACGCGAACGTCTCTATATTCAGGGTTGTTCGCTATGTAAGGAAATTATTTTATCTGACCACCGTTTCAAACTATAATAGCTGTTACCGTCCTTTGTTTTGCACCGAATATTGTACACGTATTTTTCAATACCAGTTGCTTTCCTAAGTAATTTCCTATAATTGCATACAGATCCGCAATTTAGCTATCGTAAAAGAAATCATAAATCATATTCTTGAATAATAGACGTTGACTTCGATCGACGTAAAGATACGATAATACTTATTCTCTTTCCCCCAATTTCGTAGGGCGTAGTTTTCCAGTAACTCGTCGAATTGTACGATAAGTATCCGTAAACTCATTAAGGGGTTAACCAGCAATTTTGCGATAGTTGGAAACGCTTCAGAACGCAAACGAATAGAACTACTCGCGTTCGCGTTGCACTTGTGCGCAACGCTAATGCGCCACTCGTTTCCGTTCGGCTCGTCAACGACGTCGATCGTCCGGGCGAGAAAACCGGGTCTCGCGCGTTCACAGTTTCGTTCTCCCCTTTTATGTACATACATACCATGGACACAATAACGTGTCCAGTGTTTCGGAAGCCGAGTCCTCGAAATTTTCTTGCCGAGCGCACCTTTTCTTCCCGCCGACTGCAAAGTGAACGCCGGTCCCACGAGCGACGAGAAATCGACACTCGCATCGGTTACGTTTCGAGGGTGCGATCCCCTCGACTTCTTTGAGAGCTGGCTATGGCTATACTCTTCGAGTGCAACCTTCGAGAGCCTCCTCGACGAAGTAATACGCTTCTGGTTAATAGATTTTCGAGCTAGAGGAAGGTCATTCGATATTGTTGCTCGGCAAGGCAAATAGGGGGATTAATATTTAACCCAGTCGCAACCGATTACGTACTGGTGCTGGTCCGTTTCCGTCAATGACGTACCGGTACGTCAAAACCAAATTTATTTATTTATTTATTTATTAATAAACTTACGGGATTAACCCATTAGTGTACAATTCTTATGTGTATAAGTTCTAAACGGAAGACGATACGTGTAGATGACTTCACATGTTAATTAAGAACAAATAGCAAATACTACAACAATGTATCGTGCAGTGTTACAGTAAATTAAACCATTAGTTCATTTCCGCTTAATACATCAAATGTTAAATCCCTTTGGCTAATAATGTAAGCGTATAATCGTTCACATTTGGAGCGTGATTGTTTCAAGCAATATTCTTCTTCATACTAATTATTTATTAAATATTGTAAGCAGTTTTTATTTAATAACCTTCGCTCCAATCTTGAAGCTAGAGTTCGAATTAAATTTCACACAATTTCATCGATAGTATCCATTTTCGTCGAACCTACGCCGCGATTCGTGGAAACGTGTGTAGCCTGTTACAGCGGAGCAAGGGGTTGATAAACCTTTAGTTTAAAGTTTCGTTGCATCGAAGGCAAAGGAAAATATCGAGGCGAAGATCAAACGTCGAAAGTTGTTCCCCTTCTTCGTGGCGGGCGATCCAAAGGCAACAACTTTTAAAACGGCGCGTTGCTTGTCGCTTTTGTGGAAATAATCAAGCACTCCCGGTGCTCCGATGTCCCAGGCGATTCGAACGGCTCTTCGGATCGTGGAACTTTTTAAACCGGCGTCCGGTTTACACGGGAGAGGCCACCGAACGAAGGGGATTTTCCAAGGCAGGGAAAAGCGGCGCGATCGGGCGGGAGGTTAAATTAGATTTCGTACTTCCGGGACGCTACAAGAACCTTAAAAGAGGAGGTAAGCGCGGACAAACGACTCCTCCATCTTTTCGAAAGCTTCGCAATCTACTCGTTTCTCTACCCTCCGACGCGACGTTCCGCTACGCCAAGAAAACATCTATCAAGCGTATCTTTATGTATATATATTTCTTTTTCCGCGGAATATATTTCATCCGCTGCGATTATCGATACGATATTAAATTGGTTTCCTTACGCTAAACGATAAACGGAGACTTCTGTGAACTGTCTACTTTCATTTTAGGTAAATTTGGTTCACGAATTATCGTTTGCTTTTTTATTTTTGGTAGCTAGGTACTTAGGTAAGCTTGTATTAACATATTTGATTATGGGCGACCATCAAAGATTCATATATGATTGTTTAAAGGTTGGAATATATATTAATGCCTTTTAAAAATTGAATAGGATTTTTTATATTTTTGTGTTGAGCTTCTTATGTCACTTATTGCTAGACTGCAGACAAATAATGTTATATTTCGTATAATAATATTATATTGCATACAATAACATTATATTAGAAATAATGTTAGGAATTGGGATCTAAATAGGGGGTTGTTTTACCCTTTAACTACTATAATATGCACTTTCCTTTCAATATTTCCTGTATTTTTTAATACCATTTGCATTCCGTGTTTTTCCTATAAACGCATAAAAATTCGCAGTCTATTACGTATAATATAGGGTTATCCAAAAGTCCCTTTACGATGTTGAATGAGAATATCTGTCAAATGCCATAATTGTTAGTAAAATAGAGGTGAAAAAAATAAAAATTGAAAACGAGAACGAACGAAGATAATAGAAATAAAAAGCAGATTAGAAAAGGGCAAAGCAAAAAGGGAAAGAAAAAAAGTGAAGGTAAGTGTTCCTATAGTCTATTTTGGATAACCCTTTATTTCAGCAATACTTCAAACGACATACATTTGGATCATAAATTATATCGCAATAATATGAACACACCAATTTCCTGTCAAATATAAATTTTAATAACACATTGCTAATTAACAAATAATACTCCCTAGTGTAATACTTAATAATACTTTTAACACGTTCAAGCGTTAACAAACCGTCGACAACGATAACCAAGAAAGTAACCAGTAGTTGATGCAACAGAAACTCGCCTCTTAGAGATCCACAACTGTTTTACCAGCATAATACCACGGACGAGGTACAGGATAGACCGATCATCTTATTGGACTTCGTGTCACGTGCTCTGAAATACCGATAACCTACAAATTCAGACTTTTCGAAAGAATATCTTTCGTTTTATTATCTGACAAAGAATGTAAACACTTCTAAAGTATTTTAATGTACAAAATGTAACAGCAAACGCAAAAGTTATACATTTTAGACAATCGAAAAGGTAAAAATGAAAACGGCTCATGAGACCCAAATCCGGGTGACAATGGAAAGCATTGGATAAGTGGTCTATCCTGTTCTTAGTCAACGATAATACCATTGACTAAGAACGGGTTAGACCACTTATCCAATGCCTTTCTTTGTCACCCTTTCATTTTTACCTTTTCGATCGTCTAAAATGTATAAGTTTTACGTTTGCTCTGACATTTTGTATATTAAAATACTTTAGAAGTGTTTACATTCTTTGTCAGATAATAAAACGAAAGATATTCTTCCGACGAGTCTGAGTTTTTAGGTTATCGGTATTTCAGAGCATGTGACACGAAGTCCCATAAGATGATAGGTCTATCCTGTACCTCGTCTGCGATAATACCATTGACTAAGAACAGGATAGACCACTTATCCAATGCTTTTCTTTGTCACCCGGATTTGGGGCTCATGAGCCCCAAATCCGTTTTCATTTTTACCATTTCGATCGTCTAAAATGTATAAGTTTTGCGTTTGCTCTGACATTTTGTATATTAAAATACTTTAGAAGTGTTTACATTCTTTGTCAGATAATAAAACAAAAGATATTCTTCCGAAAAGTCTGAGTTTTTAGGTTATCGGTATGTCAGAGCATGTGACACGAAGTCCCATAAGATGATCGGTCTATCCTGTACCTCGTCTGCGATAATACTATAGATCGGCAGGTAAAACAGCAAATAGATCGCGTTCTCCGTTACACGCCGTCGATCACGAATCGATCCTTCGCCGCTGCTGCAGAGCCGACTAATCGAAATGGACAGCGAGTTGTAAGAATAAGAAGGTCGATCGGAAATTTATTCGTCGGGCAGAGTGAGGACTCCGTGACTTGGCCAGCGGGCACGAGAAGGCGGGAAGAGTCCAAGATTTATGGCGCCGGATGCGCGAATACGGTGGAACTTCCTTGTATCCGGTTTGGCGAAAACTTTTCTCCGCGTACGCCTGCCCTGTGCTTTCTCTTCTTTTTTTCCCCCCTTCTCTCTCTCCCCCTCCCACGCATACCCCACGAGCGCGTTTCTTTTACCCTCCTCGTTCGAATTTCTATCGGGATCAGCAAAAACTTTCATAACGAGCGAAATTGCATTAAAGGAAAATCGGGGGATCTTCCGCGAAAAGATCTGCGGTCTAAAATTGAGCCACTGTAGCGTTTTTTAGATGTTGCTACATTTGTACTGTTAATCCTTTTAATGTGCGATAGTTCTTTCTAATTTTCGTCCACTTGTAAGGATTACGATTACAGGTTTTAGAAAAAGAGAAAATGTGGATGCAGAAATGTTAAATTTTGGATTAATTAATAGAGAAGTGATATGAACCAGCGGATGCAAGTTAATGCATTGTTGACTGGGGGATTTTTGTTAAAAAATTAATGCGTTTATTTATATATTTATATATAATATTTATTTATATATTTAATTATAAACCAATAAGTGAGGCTGGATGTTTTTCGTACAAGTTAATATTAAACATCCATGTCTGAGTGAATATTGAACATCGACAAATATGACGCCATAATAAACTTCATATGGGTTATTCCATACCAAATGCGGGATTTTGTTTGAAATATGTTGCAGTCTATGCGAAATTATGGAGGGTTTAAGTCATCATTTCGCTGACAACGAAATTGTTTAAAAAATGGAGATCTTTAGAGTTCGCAAGTTTTGGCGATTTTCACTAAAAGTACTTTAATAAAAGTATTCTTATCTCTAGAACTATTAAAGACACGATCTTCGAACGTACAATACATGTGTTATTAGTAAAAGTTTCGACAAAAGTAATTCCCTGTAATTTTCCAAAAATTACACAGATCAAATATTCTCCTGTAGAGAACAAAATATCTAACAATAAGAATTAACGTCGTATTATCGAATGCCATAAACTTCTATAAAGGAGTTAGTTCTACCCCATCCTTTATATATTTTTTTTTTTAAACCGTTATACCGATGAAAATTCGTCATGTACCGTTTCTAAAAATGTTTTCGTTCCTTCGAAAAATCATAATCGTTGGATAATCCCTCGAAAGCTTCCTTTTCTCGGGCGCGAATTCGCAACGAGAACGATACGCGACAAGTATTTATGGGTTATTGATGACGAGGGCTGCTCGCAGAGGAGAAAGTAAAGAGGATCGTATAATAACGTAATTAACGGGCGCGTTGACAAATTGAATCAACGGAGAATGTATTCTTTTCATCGTGCCTGTACCCCGATTCTCCCGGCTCTATCGGAGTTCGGCCATAAATATTTCATGGCAGCCGGGCATCCCCGTGTCCGTGGAAAATCGAAGAACGTTCAACCGATCATCCCCGTGGATGGTGTGCCGGCTTCTACGGCACACCCTCGAAAAATCTTCACGAGCGAAACCATGAAATACCGATAATCTTCCATCGATCAGCATCGCATCACTGCGGACGCTGGGAAGCGTTTCGCGAAAATGGAAATCCCGCTTAAAGGGACCGATAGAATATTATTAATTGCGTTAGGGTGTCCGATAAGTTCGTGTCGAATTTTATTTTACTTACTTTGTTGGATATCGCTCTTAGATATTAAGCAATTTTAAGTATCACGTCTGGTTAGATAAGTTGTCTTCAAATTCTGTCTCATACTCTGTACACAATTACTTATCCGACTTTTGAATCCGTTACTCATTACCCCTGAATCACGCCTGATCTTTAGTCTTAGTTAGAATTCTTACCATTCCTTCTCCTTATCCCCACCATCTTCAAGACGAGCATTTAAAAGGAACAACAACTCATTTTTGACGAGCATTATTATATCAAAAATAGTACAGCGTGGAAGTTTCGCAACGAGTTTAGAATCTAAGTGCCTGGCGTAAGATTTCTCAATAAAAAGTAAATTAGGAATGCAACAATTTTATTGTTAAAATAGTACGATTAAATAAGCATGGCAAAGGTCATTGCTATTAGATTATGAAAGGTTTCAGGGATTAGAAATAACAAGATATTTCTTTATTTTAAACGTACATATGCTTTATTATAAATTCTCCCTCTCGTGGTTAAAACCTTTCGAAGTTAACCGCGAGTCTCAGCTTTCACAGAAGAAGAATACTAGGCTGGTTTGGATAAGCGGGCCGACGGGAAGCCATTAAACCGTATAGAACGGGCGTGAAAAGCAAGGAGGATATTAGAGCGATCCGGCGATTGGCTCCGATGCAATTTCGCACGGTACGCTGGCGGCACGTTGGGCGAAGGTGTTAAATTCACTGGATGTACGTCGGACGAGCCATTCTGGGGTAGCCGACAAATCCGATCGTATTTTCATCGACGCCAAATTGGCAATATCCTCGCCGGTGACGATTCCTGAATTATGCATCAGCCTCGGGGACAGTCGCTTCGCTTCGCTTCGAAGTTTATCCATCCCGCTCGTTTCCATCCGCAGCCTCGACCCGTTCGACTCTCTTCTACGCGGGGAGTTTTCTGCCCTCGCAGCTTCCACCCCCGACTACCCTCTGCCACTGCTTTTGCCTTCTCCTCCTCTTCCTCCATCTCCTGCTACTGCTCCCCCCCTTTCTCCCCTTCCTTCGGACCCTTTCTCCAATGGAAACCGTCACTTATTGGTCGAACGAAAGGGAGGAAAAAGAGAGGATACCCTCGAATCCGACCAATCGCGGTGAACGTCCCGTGATAATGCTCGCGATATCTCCGCTGGTACACGCTGTCGCAAAAGCATCGTTTCCAGGCATCGCTGGCGTATAAAAGCTACGACGCTTTCGAATTGGGCGAATTTAACCCTGCAGAAAGAAGCGAACGTTCGGGTGTTTCACCCAACAGTGGAGAGATTTATGGTAATCGTTGTAACGCGATTTGTTATTTACAGTTCGGAGGCGAGCGAATGGTACCGGGGTTTGCGAAACGGTATACCGCGAGTCACGAGTTTTTACCGTTTGGTAAGGACACGATAGACCACTCGTTTATAGGGAATATCATAAGTTACGAAGTGAAATTTCAATCGTATAAAAAGGCAGATGTTTTAACGTACCGAAATTATACAGTACAGCTTCGAGTTTATAATGTAGCATCTACTATCTCGTAAACTATTCACGTTTTAGTCGGTTAATATTTAGCGCGTACTGAACTAACTACTAACCTAGAAATATCAAAGTATGCTACTATTCTTAGCCAAACTTTTTAACTAACGCAAAGTTTCGATGGTGACTACATCGCAGGCTGGGTGACTATATAGGAAGTATCGAAAGGGTTAATAGAAACTTCTGTTAATAATTAGTCAAGAATTCGTTAAACCCCCTTCTCCGAGGATTAACAATTAAACGTTAATAACCGTTTCGTCCGCAAAGGGTTAATTCCACTAATAAAGCCACGTACAAAACAATTTTGCATCGTATGCATATTTTACCAGTCGATCAGTTTCGCGAGTCACTGTGTGTCGCTATGCAAAAATTCGCGCTACGCCATGAGTGATGAACCATCGAACGTTCAAGGGGTTAATGAAAGATTGTCCGCCGGACAAGCGTGGAGAAGTGAAAAGAAAAAAACTGTAGATCTCGAAGCGTCGCGTCGCGTAGTCGTCGTCGGTGTGTTCTTTCTGCCACGCGCGCGATCCGGAAACCATAAATTCCGGGGTCGATTCAACGAATTTGCGAGTGTCCGATCGCGTGGGCTGGGCTCTGAGCAATAGAGAGCGCGGAAGGAGAAATTGCTATCAAAAGCGGTTCGTTACAATAATATCGACATTTATATACGAGCCGGCTCCGGTCGAAGGAAACTACGTACGACGGCGAGAGGAGAAGAGAGAAGAGGGGGAGTGAAAGACACCATCGGGGGGTTCTTATCATTTTATTATTGGGGTGAGCAGCCCTCCGTTCCAAGAACGACGCTTTACTTTTACCTTCCATTGTCTGTGTCCCCTCTCGTAAAGGCTTAAGGGCCGTTTCCAAACGCTCCATTCGATTATCGTCCACGGATTCTCCTACTACCTTTTTTCTCCTCTATTCGAGACGCTTCGTTACGTTTTTGTTGCTCGTTCGAGGAAACGTCTAATCGACAAACCGGTCCCCTTATTCTCTAAGTCTACTGCTTTCGATTCGGGTTAGATGTCCCGATTACTGCCACTTTTAAGCTTGTCGCTTTAAGAAAGTTCGTTTAATTATTTTAGAAGCTATTTAACCCGATAATCGTTCCGGTTTGGAGTACAACGCATTAGTTTACGTCTATTTTTATTTATGATGCTTTCTTTGATTGCTAATTCGTTGAGAATATTTAACAAAGTCCAATGTCCCTGTTACTGTCGTTTGAAAAGTTGTTACTTAAATTCATAGCGCGTGACTGTTTAGTATAAAGCAAAGGGTTAACCCATTCGCTACTAAAGAAAGTGTATATACGTCCTGAAAAATTGGGCAATGGTTTGGTAAAAATATAAGTACGATACTATTTTTACTGTAATGTATACTTAGTCCGCCATAATTAATTATCCGAAGTATGCAAATATTCATAGTCATGCTACTTTTACAATAAAAATAATCCCCATTCGTGCATTAACGATGTTTTTATTCTTAGAGTGCGACAGCGGAAGGGTTACGAAACGCTTATCAAATAAAGTGAACCATTTACCACGATCAATTTATTACTCAAATTTGCAACATATTTTAACACGTGTTTTGCGTTTGTGATTTCGTCGACGGATAATTCGCCTTGCAACTGAAGTACATGGAAATACGATGAAGTATTGTTTCGGATGCTGCTTGTCTGTTTTCCCGAGCCCATCTTTCGTCTCTCACCCTTCAATCTTCTTAATTCTATCGAAGAAATCGACAGTGGTTCGTCGCGAGGTCTATGCGAATTTAGACTTGCATTTTTCTTTAAAATAATTAAATTAATCAAAAATGTATATCGAGTGTCGCGCGGCCAACGAGGCTCGTTCGTCCACTGGGATCAAAAATATAGAGCTTCAACTAGATTAACAGCCAGACGAAGAGTTTTGCAGACGTCTGCGAGTGCAAGGGCTTTTCCACCTTCCTCACGATTGTCGGCGTCGTACGTGACGAGACTCGACGGCACCACGAAACGAATTTAAGACGAAAGCGCGACGTCAGACACGCGACAAAGAACACACACGAGCAGGCCGGCTTGTTCGCCCTTTGCGTCCCGTTCCTCGGATCGTTGCAGCGGTCAGAGGTCACAATTGGGGTGTCGAATAATTTTACCGGGTGCTCGGAACGATCCTCGGATCGAACGCTTGCGAACCAGGCGACCGGAAATACCATTGACGACCGTCGATCCGCGAGACAGAATAGTTTCTCTGATAGACCTCGCAAGGAACTGCTGCGATTACTTGCGTGTCCATTTTTGCATCTCTGTGCGATCGCGTCTCCTCTTCATTTTCTGGGGAAATTCGGGAAACGGTTGGAATTAGAATCGTAATTAAAATCGGATGAAAATCACGGTGGGCGTAAATCGCAGTTTAAATTGCTGTGTTTTGTCATTTTTGCTCTTTTAATCGACGCGCATTCATTTATCATTTTATACGAAAGAATGATAAAGAATGTCAAGCGTTGCTCTATTTTATTACATCCACTGCGCTTAAAATTCAATGTTAGATTTCTTTCCATGTATAACGTTTTAGGGTTTACTCGGTATTTTAGAGAAAATAGTTTACAGTGGCAGGAATTTAATAGGTGACAGTACGTGGCTTGTTTACTCTATACATAAATGCTCCGAAAATTACCAAATTCATCGAATATGAAATCAAACACATTTAACACTTTAACTAGCTAAAAACTTTAATTAACTTTAACCACCTTAATATTTTCTTACCCCACTAGTATCTCAACCCAAATTTGAACACGTTGAAACTAAAGACAAACTAAACTTAACAGCTGCTTTCAAAGCTGTCTCATCTTTACTATTTAATCTCATTCGCTCAACCCTCGAATCCAAAGTACTAAGCTACTCAAAATAAACCAAAAGAGTTTCCATCGTAAGAAATAACTTTACTTCTGCGAAATCGTTTACTTCTTCTTCTTCCTCTTCTTCCTCTTCTTGGGATCGCAACCCTTAGGCATCTTGCACGTCAAATTCTCCGGCGGGCAATAGTGCGGCTCTCTGGGGCAAATATACGGCTCCTTCGGCGGGCAAGGTGGCAAAGTAGGCTTCTGCGGTTTCTCCATCTTTAAATCGTAACAGGGGCAAGGTCCGGGGTGCATCTTAAGAGGGGGTGGACAAGGACAAAGCACGACTGGATCAGTCGGTGGTTTCGGCAACGGAAGCGGTGGGCACACTTCCTTCTTCGATTTAACGGAAGATCGTATCTCCACGCACGGTCCCGGTTCGGGAACTTCCGGACACGGTTTAGGCGTCACGAATTTCGGCGGTGGACACACAGCCGGTCCGTAAACCATCTTCGGTGGTTTAGCAATTTCAGGCAGCTCGCACTTCGGCCTCGGAATACACGAATCCAAACAATCGTCCTTTTTCTTCTTCTTCTCCTTTTTCTTCTGTTTCTTCATCTTCCTTCCACTACAAGGATCCTTCTTCTTCCCGCACTCGCTCTTCCTCTCGCAAGACTTCGCACAGGAGCGTTTCAAATCGCTACAAATATCCTCCATACCCTTGCACTTAGCCTTCTTCCCGCCTTTAGACTTTCCCCTCGTCGCCGAGAATATATGCAACCCTCTGTCCCCGATCTTCTTCTTGACGAACTTAGACTTGGCGTTATACTTGGCGGATGTCTTTCCCTTCTTCGCTCTCCTACCGCAATCTTTCGGACAAGACGGGACATCCTTGGGGCAGGCGACGTTCTCAGCCACCTTCTCGCAAGGCGGACAAGTTTTAGGGCACGGGCAGGGTGGAGGCGGTTTGGGACAAGGACACGGACAACACGGCGGCGGTGGAGGACACGGCGGCGGTTTTGGACACTCCGCGCACGGTGGACATGGCGGACAAACCCTAGGTGGTGGCATGGGTGGACACGGAAGAGGTTTAGGGCACCGAATCGGTGGGGGGCAAGGTGGACAAGGCGGCGGAGGTGGACAACACGGCGGAGGACACGGCGGAGGGCACGGACAAGGTTCGCAAGGAGGCGGTGGTGGACATTCCTTCTGAGGTGGACACTCCGGACACTTCGGAGCTCGTGGACACTTGGGTAAAGGTGGCGGGGGAGGCGGAGCACAAGGCAATGGACATTTGGGACGGCGTGGAAGCTTTGGCGGCGGTGGAGGTGGTGGCGGAGCGGGAATGTTGGGACATTTGGGGAGTTTTGGCATTTTGGGTAACGGAGGACACTTCCGGTAGCATATCTTAGGTGGCGGAGCCTTTTTCTCCACGGGTTTGGGGCAGGGAGTGGGGCAAGGGGGTGGACAAGGTGGTTGGGGCTGGTTTGGACACTTCGGGTTTAATGGGCGACGACGACAACAGGGCGGTGTTGGAGGAATACATTTCTCTGGCGGTGGACACGGTTTCTGTCTCTGGTACGGTTCCCTGCAAGATCCTCGTTGAGGAGCTTGACGCTCGGTGCAGTCCGGAGCGAATTTGGAAGAGGATTCCGGCGGTGGCTTCTCAGAGTTCCGTTTGCCCATTAACACCGAGTCGCTTCGCAGAAATCTTACTTGCTCTCGCCACAAGTTCCTCTTAATTAACTCATTCGATAAACTGACAATTCTTGCGCACCGTTTCGCCGCGTACGAAGTCGTACCGAAGTTCCTCGCGCAGATAAGACCCATGTTAAGTGTTTTCGAATAGAGAAACGCGTTGCTTCCTTTATGCAAAGAAGATCCCAAAGAGTATTGACTTCTAGCTCGCGAATTACTTAAACTCCCGGCGGAGAGTTTGAAAATGGAGCCCAGAGACGATGTTGCGTGATCGATGTTGGCCTATCGGACAACACAACACAGAGATTTCGAGCGATAGAGCGATGATATTAGCTGCGTCCGCCGCTATCTCCACGTACCCTCTGTCTCCCTAACACTTTTTCGTTTTGCACGGTTTCTTCGGCGGACATTTCACGCAAAACGGCTTCTTTTCCGGCTTCGGTTTCGCGGGATAGCCAGGCGGACCCATGGGCTTACAGGGGCCCTTCGGCGGATGGCAGGGACTCTTTTCTGGCCAATCGGGTGGATCCTCGCCGCAGTCTGGTTTCCCCATTTCGAGCACTCTAGCTCGGCGTATACCCTGCATACATCAGACCCCTCTTAGGTTTAGATCTCGTTTTTTTTTGTTCTCCGATTTTGTTCGACCTTGCCTCTGGCCCACCTCCCTCCTTCACCCATAATCCGTGATTTAATTAAGAGTCGACGATATCGCAAGGCGAAATCCGCGACGAAAGTTTTTGGGGAGATTTTGAGGATTTTTTTTGGGGGGGGGGGGGATTCAGTCGATAATTTTCTAGCAGGTGTTCGAAACTATTATTTAAGTAACCGTCTAGCGATTGTTTAAAACTATTCTTTCCATAATTTTCTAGCAACCGATCGAAACTATTTTTTTTCGTAATTATCTAGCTAGCAATCAAAAGTATTTTTTGTCCGTAAATATTTAGTTAAAACGTGTACAACTATTCTTGTGACAATTTTCTAGCAGTCGTTTAAAATTAACTTTTCCGTAATCTTTCTGCAATCGTTCGAAGCTAATGTTTCAATAGTATTCTAAGAATCTTTAGAAAATATTTCTAGTCATTTTCAGCAATCGTTCGAAACTGTTTTTTCAATAGCTTTCTAACCATTAGTCGAAACTATTCTCCCACTAATTTTCTAGCACGTGTTTAAAATTATCCTTTCTACGATTTTTAGCACGCATTGTAAACCAATTTCTTCGATAGCTTTCTAACACTCGTCAAAATCAAAATTCTTCCCACAATTTTCCAACAATCATTCCGTATTAATATTCTTCCCAAAATTCATTCTTAAATCGGGTAATCTATTCTGTCATTTCTCGATCTATTTCCAACGTCTCGCGTCGAATCGAATCGATCCTGAATCGGCGCGACATCGCTAGATCGTCTCCTAGGTTGCAAATCCATATCTTCATCCCTGTTCGGTCTTCTGCTAGGAAACTCTCTCTGCAGTTGACCGTAATCTAACCCGATCTCATCCTCGTAATCCTCGCCTTGAGGAAAATAATCGTCGTTGCGTATACGATCCCCTTCGAACAGTACCGCGTCGCGTTTTTGCTTTCCTAACGAGTCGCGGTTACTTTCGATGTTCGCCACGGCGTTGGAGGTGCGTGGATCGCCACGATTGATGATCGACGCGATCGTGGATCCGTTTGGGTCGGAGGTGATCGACAAAGGGCCCCTGTTCCTTCGGTCCGAGGCTCGATTCGTCCTCTGCGGGGAGAGAGGATCATCCGACATTTTCGATTGATTTCGTTTTTAGTTTTATTTTTATTTTTTTTTTTTTTTTGTTGGGGGGATGTGAGTCGTGTTGACGATTAAATTGTTGAGATGAGGAAGAGGCAGAAGGGAGGTGGAGCCATAGCGACGAGTTTTCGGTTTCACGCGCTGCTCGAACGATTCGAGAGCCGATAAACTGTGATATCTAATTTTGAGAGATATTTCGGTTTTTTTTTGTTTTTTTTTTGGGTGCAACTTACTTCGAAAACGTTGGCGGGATGTTGGACAGTGGACAGCGTGTTTGAAGTGGCCTGCAATTGCAATTGAAATCAAAACAGACACACGTTCGCGCGCATAGATAGGTTTTATTTATGAATCTACGTGAGCAAAGATCGCAGGATGAAAATTAAGCGTCGGATTGAACGGAAAGTTGGTGCGTTTTTTACGAGTAATTCTGTGACATGGTTTATCGTTAGTTTATTAGTAGAATTGCCATTGCCGAGTGTGGATCATTAATTACGATCAAAATCGCTCCTAAAAGAGTGAAGGATTATAAGCAAGTGAGGAAAGCATAATCATTCCTTTGAAGAATAAAAACACGCGAGTTTTCCGTTCAACTTGGTATGTAGAATCTTAATAAAAATCCTTTATTCACATTCTACAAGATTCACACGAATTGCACCAAATTTTCAAGTTACTTCTCGAAGATATTTTGTTACGTTGGCTATAAAAAGTATTTGGCAAGCAGCTGAACTTTTCAACGAGTTGATTTTTTATTATATTCCATGTTTCAATTGCAGATCGGCAGATTTAAGCATATACGTACGGTTGAAAGAAATATCGAAGAAAATAAACGTTATAATAATGTATATAAATATATATTGCATACATACATAATGTAATACGCGATAAACAAACATTATTAGTGTTCGTTCAGTAAAAATTAATTCCGATCAGCATAATCTGATGAACAATTGATAAACAAAGGGTTGATTATTACCTATTCGAGTATGCAAATAAATACAACGATATCCAAATACTTTTTGCACAGCCACAGTAAATAAAGAACAAAAACGCAAAGCACAGTACTCAACGCGTTTCAGAATCTTCGCCATAAGTTGTTCCACAAATATCAAACACAGCCGAATCGAAGTAATCATTTTTCTTGATCGTTTCTCGATAAGAGAACCGAGATTTAACCGCATAATTCTTCATCGCATCGTTAGCATCCATATCGTAACGGAAACCAGCGTAATCCGGTCGAATTATTCCAGAAAACGTAGAAAATTTTCGACTTGAAAATCCCCCTCCTCCACTTCCACCCGATTTTTCTCCGTTTTTCGTAGGACATTGCGGCGCTCTAACTACTGGCGGGCAACTCTCACTCTTTTCACCCTTTTCTGTCTTCGAACAGCTGGATTTCTCTTCCTTTTTCTTCTTCTTTCCACAGGAAGAGATCTCTTCCTTTTTTCTCGTACAAGAAGAAGTCTCTTCCTTTTTCTTTCCACAAGAAGAAGTCTCTTCCTTTTTCTTTCCGCAAGAAGATGTCTCTTCCTTTTTCCGTGTACACGAAGAAGTATCTTCCTTTTTCTTTCCACAAGATGGGGTCTCCTTTTTCTTATCGCAGGAAGACGACTTCTTTCCGCAAGAAGAACTCATCTCCCTCTTCTTGTCGCAAGAGGAACTCATCTCCCTCTTCTTATCGCACGAAGAAACCTTCTTCTGTTTCGCCCTCTTGCAATTCACCCCGTGGATCTCGTCCCGCCAATATTTCTCGCATGGATCGCTTTGGTCCATTTCGGATCTGTACTGTTTGCAAAGTTCCCCGTGGAATTCAGGAGTTCGCATCTTCTTGCACGGATCTTCTTCGGTTTTGCACTGTTTCCCATGAATCTCTTCCTTCCAATACTTCTCGCAAGGATCCTTCCCTCCGCATTCTTCTTGGTACTTCTTGCAAACTGGTCCTTGGTTTTCCTCTTTTCTGTAAAGCTTGCAAGGATCGCCATCGCCGCAAGCGGAATCGCGTTTCTTCTTGCAATCGTCGCCTTTTTTACTCTCTTCTTTTCTCGTCGCGTCGCAACCTTTAGGAGCTTCGTTCGCGCACTCGACTTTCTTCGTCTTGCAATCAGATTTCTTCTTCTTGCAGACGTCCTCGCCTTTTTTCGACTTCTTCTTGCCGAAAACTTTCCTCTGCTTGCCTTTCATTAGGAATTTCGAGTCGCTGTCGCTGGACGAAAGTAGAAATGGCTTCTGAACGATGCAATCGAAACGTGGCGTTTTTTCCTCGTCCACGAATAACGATTCTAGGTTGTAAGAAACTAAACTGGACATCGAACGCGTCTTTTGTCTATTCATCCTCAAGTTCTCGAGGAACAAAGCAATTTTCGATGACATTCTCCGCAACGTTGATCGAGAATCGTTCGTTTCGCTCATCGCGTCGATCTCAGATTCATAATTACTCGAAGTTGCAACCTTTTCTTCGATCGTTTCGGAACTCTGCATTGATATCGCATTCTCAGTTTGTCGAAATGATCTTGAACTATTACTTCTGTTTCCCATCGAATCGTTCGAGTTCTTCGTCGATTCCAAAGGCAAATCGGTGACAGAAGTCGAAGCGTTTAATTTATTCCCTTCTACGCTTTTCGTATTTAATTTCTCCTGATCGTTTATTAATTCTTTCCCCGATTTGTGATTCTGAATGTAATCGAGTTTATTGTGTTTGCTATCTTTACTTTTGCTGGCGCAGTAATTGTCAACAATTTCGTTGGTTCGCATGTCGAAGAATCTGCAGAAGAAAGTCGTAAGAGGTTTTTTTCGCTGGCGAACCAAACCGTACAAAGTTTTCGGCTTCTTATCCGACAACACTGCCGGAATCGTCCAATTCTTTGATTTGCTCAAATTACGGCGCCAATTGGATCGCGTGATCGCGTTATTAATCTCTTCTTCGACGATTTTAGGATCGCTGAATCTTTTCACTTTACTTTTCCTCTTCTCGCATCTATGCATCCCAACGGAACTATTTTCATTACCCTTGAAACCTTTCTTCTCTACAATTTCGTCCGATTTGCTATTGGAAATCGTATTCAACTTCTTCTTCGCCCAATTAATCCTTTTCTCCGCCTTTTCCGCGGCACAATTGTTATTCTTCGTCACGGTGGAAATTTGATTAGCATTCCGTAAACTTTTCACGGGACACGCGATGAAATTTGAAATTACTTTCCCCGATCGAAGCTCCATAGTTGGATTGCTGGGAAACAGTGCAACGTTGGAGTATCGTCGTCGAATCGTGGCGTGAACGTTATTGCAACGATTTCGCTGGAAACACGTGGCGAAATCGGGGAACTGCTTATAGATCTCGGAAACGATGCGACCACCCCTATGGCGGAACTTATCGGGTCCCATTTCGGCGAGAACTCGAGGACCTTGAAGATCATTAGCATACGCGTTGTGCCCCTGAGAACAGACGGAGAGACGATTTCAAGGTGGCTGAGGGGCTTTTCGACGATGCTTTTAGTTCGTTTTTTAGTCCTCCGAGCAGAGGAGGGGATAGAAGACGATATTTAACCCTTTCGCCATGGATAATGTTCAAAGGCAAGCGTTAACCCTTTCATTGTTACGAATCATTAAGGTTACCCCGTTGCTGAACGTTTTTGATATGTCTTGGATGTTCATCAGTATAATAGTCTTTTTTCTGGTATACAAAATTCATTAGAAGTATTCCTTTTATACTATTATATGATTTAATAATCGATGTATCGGTCTTATTTGTGGTATACAAAATTCGTTAGAAGTGTATTCGTTTTATACTATTGTATAATTTAAAAGATCGGTTCTTATATTTCGGACATCTAATGGAACTTTAAAGGATAATTAATATTCGTGGTATAAAATTCATTGGAAGTATAATTCGTTGTTTTTACTTTTGTATGATTTAAGAGATCAATTATTACATTTCGGACGTCTAAAGAAATTTTAAAGTGTAATCAAATTATAGTGGTTTTAAAATGACATTTTAATGTTACAATTTAAATTATCGAATCGTTCTATTAATTATTCGTCTTAGAAAACAATAAAATGACGTTCTTTCTATTATAATAATTATAAATCTACGATTAAAACCCACATATTTCTGAATACCGACCAAAAAAAGTCACGTTCGATTGATTGCCACATGGACCATTAAATAATCGTTCCCCTTATTGAGATTATACAATGTTTCAAAGGCGGCCTTAAATTATTAAACTAAGTATTGGAAAAGAATACCTTGCGTGTACCTTTTCATAATTTACTGCAACAAATATTTTACCGATTTGTTTAAAGCATTAGCTTTTATATCGAATCGATTTATTCCTAATTCCCTAAAACCACGCAGCGTACGGGATTACAAACTTTCGCAGCGAAAGGGTTAACAGCGAAAGGGTTAAAGGATGAAACTCGCGTGGTGGCAAATTGCTGGACGTTTATTTGGCAGGTTTAACGTGTTCCAAAACCCGTCCATCGTCTCTCGTCGTGCATTTTCTCGGGGAAACGGATATTGCAAATAAAAGAGGCGCCCGAACGTGGTCGGAATGCCGCGAAATCCAGCAACCATTCCAGGCAAAAGCAATCCCCCGATGCTTTCTTTTTTTCTTTCCTCCCCCTTCCATCGCGACGTACGCCTACTCGCGCGTTAACTTCGCGCAACGACGTTTCTGTCGTTTCGAGAAAACGATCTTCTTCGACTGTCAACGTTTGCATTAACCAGAGGTTCGAGATCTTTATTAGGCGTCACTTTCAAACCGCGTAAACTCTTAGCGCCGCCTCGTCAGCTTCTCATCCCTATCCTCCTCCTCATCTTACGATCGCCATTCGCAAGTCGACGAGACGCGCCATCGCGTTTCAATGAACTTTTGTTTCGTTTCATTCTAACGCGAAAACAACAACGCGAAAAACGCGGAACGCGGATATTTCCTACGGAACACTTGTAAAGCTTGTTTCTGGTGGCGATAATTAATAGATTGCGGATTTTTATGCATCTGTGCGGTAAATTTGTACGCGCGAAATGCAGAAATATACGAAATGTGCAGAGCAAATGATTACACGAATTATGACATTTAAAGCGCGAGAGGAAGATTTTAGTTTACGTTCTACTCGTAACAATGTTTCGTCATCTGATAAATAAGTACCTGATGTCGTTTCGTGGCTTAATTTTAAGCGCAAACTATCAATAATATTGTATTGATATATTGCATTAATGATTCTATATATATATTTAATATTTATACATGTGTGTTTCTAATCGTTAATTTATTAAATATTATTCCCTATTATTTCCTTGATTTCTTAGGAAATTCTTGAACTCTTTAAAATAAATGTACTAACACTATAGTACTTGTAAGGTGATTTAATATGAGTTTGCATAAAAATTTGCAGTCTAGTAATTAGAGACTCTTACCTGGGATTCCATTTTGAAGTTTCCAAGATGATTCGTGTTACATTCTTCGGCGATTGGCAAACGACGCAAGCTTCCGGCGAGTTCTTCGGTTTCATTCTATATGCAACATCCAAATATATCCCATACTGATTAATATTAGACGTATTAATATTCGTAATTGATTAACTTTCGATAAATTAATATTCGAAATCGATTAATATCGTGTAGATTAACGTTCAGAATCAATTACTATTGGATAAACGTTCGAAATCGATTAATATTGGGTAGATTAATACTCGAAATATCATATGATATTAAAAAATCGACGATTACCTGAACCATGTTTGACGTACGGTTGGAAAAGGAGCTTTCTTCGAAAGTTTCGCTACGGTGATCACCTTTACTCGATCTCGATTTCTTCAGCATCGTAAACATCCGCGAATTCTATTTCGTTTCACGAAAGGAAATAGAATAATTCGAATCGTGACTTAAACTTGAATGCTTAACCACTTGCGATGGCAATTATTTAGCGAGTACCCGCGATAAATCCATCCATAGGAATTCGCAGCGATTTGATCCTTGAAATTATTTCTATACAATTTCCAAACCTATTTTTATTGTTAATGCATAAAATGTGCTCGTGACGATTCTCAATTGACCGCATATTTTTTTAATTTGCGAACGTTCGCCGTTTTCAGTAGATCCACTAATTACTAACACGTTTCGTATGTTTAACGCGTTATTCCAGCGCAAATGGTTAAGTAAGAAAGGATTAAGATTCGAAGTGACAAATAGTAAAATCTTACCGCAGTGTTCACCGGTTCACCGTCGCTAAAATTGCTCGCTTTAATCGTCGTTGCGAACCTTTTGTTCAACGCGGCCACGTCATACAACGCGAGTACGTCCAGCTTCGAGCTTTGTTTCAGCATCTGCGAGAGAGATCGTCCTATTTCCCCTGCGCCTCCAATCATCGCCAGCTGCGCGCACAATAAAATACCATTAAACTAGATAATCTTTGCCCTTTGACCAATTGAAATATTTCGTCAAATGTTCGCACTAAATTGAACCAGAAGAGGAACGAATCGAGATAGAATAATTTAATGAAATCGTGGCACGATGAAAAATCTTGAAATGAATGGCTGTCAATCGACGAAGAAGGGATTTTTAAACGAAATTCGGTCACCTTGATATTCTCTTCGCCAGTCTGGTATTTCCGCTGGCCGATGCTTTTCACGATTGACTTGGCGGCCCGGGAAAACATTGTTATTCCTGTTGGTGTATTACTGGAAATTTTTGTAACGCCTTCATCGGGCGTCCGACATGTCCAAATTATGGCGATTAACGGGTCTCGTTACCAAGTGAAACCTCGCAATTGTTTTATGGGATCTTTTTAAAGCGTGCCTTGGAAAATGCATTGGAAAAAAGAAAATCGTACCGTACAACTAAGGTGACGATATTTTTCTCAACATGAGTTAATGTATAAATAACGAGGCATAGGTTTATCTTCTTTAACGTAGATTTATTTCCTTCGACGTGAATTTATTTACTTCGACGTAGATTTATTTCCTTCAACGTACATTTATTTTCTTCGACGCAGATTTATCGTTTTCAATATAGATTTATTCAACTTATTAATGTAAAAACTTAGGCGCGTGGAAACACTTTATAATTCGGAACTATGTGTTAAAAAATTGGGACGAAGATTCAAAGTTTAAGATTATTAGGGACTGAAAAATTAGGGATTTATTGTCATGTTATTATATATGACGAATTTCATGATTATGTTGATCTTACGATTAATGAAAATATTTCAATTATTGCGCGGCTTTTCGAGAATCCTTGCAAATGCAGCCATCTACCGAAAACCTGTGCACCAGGTTCACAGACGAGATACAGGATAAATCTATCACTCGATGCATCTTTTTGCTTGGGCATTCCATTTTCGTGTCGCTCCCCATGTTACCGATTCAACGCGGAACGAGATCGCAGCATTAGTAGTGGCTGGAATTGAAACTGAGTTCAATTTTGAAATATAGAAATATAGCGTATCAAACATATAGAAATATAAATGTCAATATTCGTCCGAATTAAAATACAGTATTATTGAACAAAGTTGGGCATCAATCGATTGAACTGTTTAATCTGATCGATTTAGTAACGCACACGATGAAAAAAATTAACCGTCGAGAAATCGTTGTTGATCCGTTGATAGAATTAATTCAAATTGAAAATTCAGCAACTAATTTAATCGACCGATAAATTCGACGATTAATTGGGTTGATTGATAATGTTATTCGTCGTCGATTGAAGGAACAAATCAACTATTATTAATAGTATATTTTACTTGCTAATCTTTAAGTGAAATTTGAATGCAATTTGGGTGTAATTAAAATTCCCTTACTAAAATTATTATTCTTATCGTCCAAACACGGTTAATACAACGCACAAATGAAATTCTGATTTCCCTACACAGAGAATTTCAGTGGCTGATCGTCAGTTAATCATCGAATTGACGATTAACATTGAACTTTTAATTATTAGTCTCCTTATTAAAGTACTTAGGAATCTAATCGTTCATTGCGTTTGATGACTAAAGAAAGAATTTACTTGTTGATCGATGATGGATTAAATTCTAATTTTGCAAGAAAAAGAATTTCACTAGCTAATCGTCAGTCAACTATCTAATTGACGATTAACATTGAACTATTAATTATTATTCTCCTTATTAAAGTACTTAGGAATCTAATCGTTCATCGCGTTTGACAACTAAAGAAAGAATTTACTTGTTGATCGATGATGGATTAAATTCTAATTTTGCAAGAAAAAGAATTTAAGTGGCTAATCGCCAGTCAACTATCTAATTGACGATTAACATTGAACTTTTAATTATTAAGTCTCCTTATTAAAGTAGTTAGGAATCTAATCGTTCATTGCAATTGATGACTAAAGTAGGAATTTAATAGTTGATTGATGGTGAATTAAAGTAGGAGTGTAATTGTTTTGTAATTGTGGATTAAAGTAGCGTATCAATCGTTAATAAATTGTATAAGAATAGTTTTATAAGTTATAAAAGAAGTTTTGCGTTATAATATAAATCTCGCGGCTCGAGTTGCGCGGAAGCAAGTATTATCCCCACTCCCGAAAATTCGGCAAGCGTCCGCGTGGCTTCAGTATTATAATGGCCGGCGTACGCGAAGGACGTGTTTATCGTATCAGGTGTATATCCTCTCATTTTTCGATAATATTTCCAGTGTAATTCCTATAATATTCGTTAATTAATATACGTTTGTTAATGAATTACTCGATACCACGATTTCTAACCCTTTCGTTACAAATGTCGTACAGTGACGACTAAAAAATTCGAATTACTTTTTGAACGCGTATTCAACCTTCCGCCGATTTCCCTCTTAAATAACTAAGAGTTAATACTGTACATATTAATAAGAATTTGCTTTACCTTCGACAATTTACCTCGCCGAAGTTTTCTAAATCTTTTTCGCTTTGCCTTATTGTTAGTTTTATTTATTTTATTTATTTTAGTTCTTACGCTTCTCGTACTTTATTTGGTTAATTTCATTAATTCTCTTGTTTTTATTTGAATAAATTTGTATTACATTTGGATATTTTTTCTGTTACAGATGCCTGAAGTTATAATTCATTTGCGAATTACACACGGAGGCTATAGAGTTCAAAGTAAGGGTTAAATTCGGGCACAGAGCAGAAAATGGATGGTAATATACAATTTCTAATAACAATGGGTAACACACATATCAATCTTCGTTTATTAATTCTTCGTTTTCTCGTAAATTTCATTACCCCAATTCATTTCGTATTTTATTTCGCTACCAAGATGAAATAAGGAAAAATTAACCCTTAACCCTTTCACTACGAAATACTTATATTCGTATACTATTTCGTAAATCGGATAATCATTCGTTAAAAACAAATTTATATCTCTTTTAACATAGTATACGACAGTATTTAGAAATCAGTACATTTACATTTAGAGCCTTTATAAGACTTGGCTTCAAGGACGGAGCCGCTTTGGATGACGGTTTGTTGCCGACGTTTCGTAAACATTACAGTTTACTTCGTCAGGGCCAGTATCAGGTTGTCTCTCGCCCTGATGAAGTAAACTGCAATGTTTACGAAACGTCGGCAACAAACCGTCATCCAACGCGGCTCCAGCTCGGAAGCCAAGTCTTATAAAGAATCATACCGCGGAAGCCTCGAATACCTTATTTAGAGTCTTATTTTATTTTATTTCAATGGCGAGTTTTATTGTATACCGCTTCTAATTCGTTTCAAAACGCGTAGCTATTCTCGACAAAAACACTCAAACATCGTAAACATAAAAACTGTCGGCGGAAGTGCGCTTGGCCTTGTACGCCCACTCGAGCTTGTTGTCATTTCGAATTTTCATTTCGCACAGCCAATTCCTTGAATTTTATGGAAGGGGAATCTATGTTTACGTTTGGGCAACGTGAGTCAAACTTTCTTATATCAATCGCGGACATTCAGGGCACATTCGTAACACATTACAAAACTCGTATTAGGTATTTTAAAATTATATCTCACTTTGGGATATTTTTATCCTTTAACAAATCTCGCTTTGGGATATTCTTATTGTTTAACAAATCTCACTCTGAGATATTTTTATTACTTAACAAATCTCACTTTGAGATATTTTTATTCTTTAACAAATCTCACTCTGAGATATTTTTATTTCTTAACAAATCTCACTTTGAGATATTCTTCTTACTTAACAAATCTCACTTTGAGATATTTGTATTCATTAACAAATCTCACTTTGAGATATTTTTATTCTTTAACAAATCCCACTTTTATTCTTTAACAAATCTCACTTTGAGATATTTCTATTCCTTAACAAATCTCACTTTGAGATATTTTTATTCCTTAACAAATCTTATTTTTATTCTTTAACAAATCCCACTTTTATTCTGTAACAAGTCTCACTTTGAGATATTTCTATTCCTTAACAAATCTCACTTTGAGATATTTTTATTCTTTAACAAATCCCACTTTTATTCTTTAACAAATCTCACTTTGAGATATTTCTATTCCTTAACAAATCTCACTTTGAGATATTTTTATTCCTTAACAAATCTTATTTTTATTCTTTAACAAATCCCACTTTTATTCTGTAACAAGTCTCACTTTGAGATATTTCTATTCCTTAACAAATCTCACTTTGAGATATTTTTATTCTTTAACAAATCCCACTTTTATTCTTTATCAAATCTCACTTTGAGATACTCTTATTCTTTAACAAATTCAATAGCAACAGTATTTCTAAACAGACGCTCGATAAAAATAATAATAATAATATAATACAATTTGTGTCTCATTTCTTTCTTCACCCCTCCTGTTTCTATTAATTAAATTCTTTCTTTCAGTGAATTTGTGACCGCGCGCAATGCGGTCGTAGAGTCAGTGCTTGTTTCTTGAAACTAGCTTCTTTAAAGTATTTTTTTAAGAGCACAGCTGCTCTGATTAAATTTAATTAATAGCATTAAATAATTGCTCGCGATAATAGAGTCAGTGTTTGCTCGCCAAATATTATTTAAAAATAGAGTAGTTCTTTATTTTTCCTTCTTTTTTTTTTAATAATCATACTCGCGATTAGAGTCACGCTTCGGCTGTTGGCAGATGATCCAGCTGGGCTTCGAAGTCCGCAATGTAAGTATCTTTTCATCCTATTTCAATTTCTACTACTTAAAACATATAAAAGTTATTAAAGATTTCTAAACTTCCTCGTTGCTATTCCTTTTGTGTAATTCCACTTTCATTTTCAATAACAAAAGAGTATAGAAACCATTCAACTAAATCGTCAAATAATCTCTTATTAAGATTGCATCTATTAAAAATTCCTAGAGTTCCCCGTCTTCTTGTTAAACCATAGAATAGAGTCACTTAATTTGAAATTTATAAAACCTCCAATTTTTTCTTTCTTTCTTTTAATATCAAACGCGCCGAATAATAATTTACGAGAGACAATTTCAAGAATAAATTATAACCTCCCTTTGCTTTCTCTGTTACAGATCTTCCGCAGATCTTCTTGTCCACGGGACCATTGGACATGGCTTCGCAGCTTCACGACTTCACGGCTTCGTAATTTCATGATTTCGTTGCTTCAAGGCTTCACGACTTCGCGACTTCACGGCTTCGCTCGACGTCGATGTTCAGCAGGTTTTCATCCGTCTGGCTGCAGCAGACGACAGCGTAGTCTTCTAACGGTGAGTCGCATGCGTTTTGAGTTCCTCCGGTCGCTCAAGCATGCCGTAGAACGAAAGGTTCGAATCGACACGAGCGACTGGTTGTATACGTAGAATTTTGCATAAACGAGTACAGTGACCCACGGGTATGCATTATACCCGTGAGCATTTATATTTCTTGTGTGTATTTCATTTATCAGATGAGGCTAGGTCTTCTTGTGCATCGCGATTTTAAATATTACAATATAGTAACGAAAAATTTTAGTCGATTAGTATGAGTATTATTTTAAACACTTGTGCAATTAAAAGTAGAGTCAGTAGAAATTCCACACGGATGTTTTATTAAAGTGGAATGTTTGTAGGAACAAATATAGGATTTCTAATACTGTTTGATATCATTAGCAGTCGGCCTTTGCTTTGATAATTATATTTATCGTACATTCGTGATGAAAAAGTTAATTGTTACTAATATAATGATATGTGCATATATACAAATATATGTATATGTATACATATTAATAATATTTTATAAGAGTTCATTGATCGAGTTGTGTTTATTAAATGAATTAAATAGCGTAGCTTTGAATTTTCATAATAGCTTCACGTCATTTTAAGGCACAGAAAGAGTAAACTTTTCTTTTCTCGTACAAAAACGATGTTGTATAAAATGCGCAAGAAGACGATTCGCGATGGGTAGATTTCTAAGTCAAAGTCGCAAATCTTTAACTCGTATGTTTGATGTTAATGAAAATGCGCTTTGATAAGGGAGTCGCCCAAGGTATTGCAATTAGTATACCATTTTAGAGTCACTTGTTCCCTTTCATCGTTCTCAATTCTAAATTAAAATCACTTGCTTCATTTCATTATTCTCAATTTCCAATTAAAATCACTTGTTCCATTTTATTAATATTAGCTTCAAAAATAGAGTCATTTGTTCACGTTTATTACTCTTACTTTCACGTATTCAAATTCACTTTGCATTGGTATTCCCTTGCTTGTTCGTTTCACAATAACGTAGCTTCTGTTCCATTAAATTAGTAGACTGCCTTTGCGTTGAACCCAAAGAAAAAGTAGAATCACAGTCCGTTAGCCGATTGCGTGTGGCAATAACTTTTTCTAGATAGGATTTTCAGCGTCTCTTCGTGCCGTTTTGCCGGGATCTCGCTCACGTGCCCAGGTGCTACTTGAGCGGGTGAAAAGCACGTGGCACGATGCTTTTTTTTTTCATATTTCGATATTTGATATTTGTGTGGCGGCTGCGTGTGGGTAGCGTATCGTGCGCGACGTAATTTCCACATTTTGCGTGCGTGTGTGTGTGTTAGGCTGTGGAATTGCGTCGTTTTTTCCTAATTAACTTCCTCAGTTACTAAAAATTAATTAACTTCTGTAATGCAATGGTACCAAAATCACTTGCTAAAGATAAATCGAACGGTACCAAATATATTACCACGTAAAGAGTTATCCAAAAGTACCTTTAGGACGTTGAATGAGAATATCTGTCAAACGCAGTGTTTGTTACTAAAATAGAGGTGAAAAAGAATAAAAATTGAAAACGAGAACGAACAAAGATAATAGAAATAAAAGAACAGATTAGAAAAGGGTAAAGCAGAAAGGGAAAGAAAAAAAGTGAAGTTAGGGTGTTCCTATAGTCTATTTTGGATAACCCTATACAATTACCAACTATTTTCTGTTGAATTGCTCGACAAATGCCTTAATTACATTCTACAATTTTCCTATCGAATTACATATACATATATGTACATTTTACAATCTTCCCATTCGATTACATGTTTGATAGATGCCACAAATAAACGTTTGCTATTCGATTACGTTTATTTGATGAACGCCAGAATACATTAATACATATATTTTATAATTTTGCTGCGTTCGATTACATTTAATGGACGAGCGTTCCAAGTATGATATAACACGCAATGGTCGCTACCCACGTCAGACGATTTCAGGATTTTTGTTTACTTTAGAGTGTGTTTGAGACGTTTGTTGAACTCGGGTGTCGGAGGCGTCCCGGGACGTTACTCCCTAGTGTAGGCTTTTGCACCCGGGTGGTATGCGTGTGATCCGCTGGGTTGGGGGTGGGATGTATGCCTGTGTTTGTGTGCCTGTTTGCCATTTTTTTTTAAATATAGCGTTAGGTAGGTAGGTAGCATACTTTCTGGTGTGTTCGTTAATTATAAGTAGGTAGGGCCGGGCAGGTTGACGCATGGTCTCGGGGTAGGCGCGATTCTTCATATTTAACGCTAGATTCACGGAACTCGTCGCGTTGACGCATTTCACATTTCACATTTAACCCTTCGTGGACGAGGAATAATAATACTTAAGGGATTATTTTGGTTTTGAACTCCAAGCTTTCAAATTTCTATAACTTCCAAGCGTTTATCAACGATATTAATTTAAATTTGTTGCAGTAAAAATTAACGTGCGTCCAGGAAACTAAAAAATAATTAAGCGGCTATTTGCCAACACTCGTCCGCAAAGGGTTAATGTTATAGAAACGATAAATATTATTTTTTAGTTGTTTACGTTAACTTTAATTAATACAATGGTATGAATATGTATTCTAATTGATTTTTTTCATCCCCAACCTTCTAATTTCGAATATTTATACGCGGTATACTTATTTTTCCGCGAGTTTGTTAAATTGTTCGCGTGATGTCCGTAAATCTAGTGTTAATTGGGGGGTGCGCGCGTCAACCTGTTTCAGGGAATCTGATTTGAACATCGACGGCGAAGCTGATCTGACCGGGAGAATTCTGGTCACTTCCGGTCTTTGCCAATGTCGATCTTTCGAATCCGGCGATCTGGAATCGCCACCGTGGTCGCGGTCGCGAATCCCTTCCGAAACGAACGAACTCGAGGTTCTGCGCGTCGCGCGAGCAACGATTTTCGGAATTCTCGGAGTCGCTTCTTAGAATTCTTAGGATCGTTGCTCGCCTTCGCGCGTCTTCCACTTATTCGATTCACACTTCTCTCGCATCTTTGGTTCGCTGCTAGAGAACCTCGAGCGTAGATTTAAGTTCGAACGAGCACGGCGTAAGCGGAGAAGAAGAGGCCCGACAAATTGTCACGAAGAGGGCAGCAACGAATGGCCGTTCATTTTTTCTCGTTTAAGAAAGAATGGATGGTCATTATTATTGTTGTGATCATCTTGTCACTGTACTCGTTATTAACTTTGCATGCCGTAGTATTTTCAGCCGCTACATTCGGGCAAATCGCGATTCTTTAATCAGCGTTGCGAGAAATTATGCGAAATTACGGGTTTAATTAGCGTTGCGAGGATGAGAAATCGCGAGGTTGATTTTAGTGTTGCGAATGAAAGATTCCACGGTTTTCCATTAGCGTTGCGAAAAAAGCTATTAACGCGTTTTATTTAGCGTTGCGAATTAATATCGCGCGTGTTCTTAATATCATTCGATATCGATTGCTACACTTTCTTTCAGATCAATTTCATAGCATATTTGTTTAGCATTGCGACAATAGTGATCGCAATTTCTTGGTTTGCAATAGAATTTCGTATTATAGATATATTAATTTCCAGTTACTTTTATAGCGTTGCGTTTTCTAAGCATCGCGATTATTTCTCGCGTGAAAATAGTAACTTCCATTGAATTAAGTAATAGTTAGCGTTGCGATATATTTCACATCGCGATCATTTAGTTTTCCAGTTAGCGTTGCGTTGATAATAAATTACGACGATTTGCAATTAGTGTTGCGATTATGAGAAAAGCCCAATATCTTCCACTGAGATAGTGGAAACCAGTTCCTGTTTGTTCCTGATGAATTTTCAACGGCAGCTATGCAAGCTGCGCTTCCGTAATTAGTGTTGCGTATCGAAAAATAACAGGTGCATTGATTAGTATTCGTTAGCGTTGCGTTGAAGAATAAATAAGGTGTCTTAATATAGGCGCTTTCGCGAATTGACCATTTTCTTTTCTTTTCCAATTAGAATTAAACTAAATTAACCCTTTGGCTTATAACAATAAGCTACACTCGTGGTTTAGACTATGGACCAAAATTACAATAGAAATATTCTGTATTTTGTATTGAATTTTAACTTCTTTCATTTCAATTCGTAAGATTGTGAGATTGAGGATTACTAGATAAAAATTGCGTATAACATTTTAGCGTTTTGCATTCGACGTAGTGTTACGGTAACAAGTAGTCAACATTTCAATGGATAATCTTTGAAGAATTCGTAAGCCAAGGGGTTAAGTAACATATCTAATATAATAATTAATAATTTCGATATAGTTTAATAGTTAATAATGAAGCACCATTCGCGATTGATTCGTGGAATTTTCTATTCGGTAAATATATTTAGAAAATTAGTTAAATGTTAAATATTAGAAAGTTAGGGTTTGTAATGAGTGAAAACTTAGTATCGTTTGGTAGCTATTTTGGCTATCCATTTAATTGTGCTTTTAGCGCCAGTTTTTGGCTGCTCCATTTTTATATTGTATGAATAAACGTATATATTTTATATATATATTTTAATATATATAGATTATATATACTCTTTGTTGTTGCGTTGTTCATCGAGCGTCTGTTGTTAAAAATACTGTTGCAAATTTATTTATTTTCCATTTATTGTAATATCGTTGAAAATAGTTTGTTGTTGATTTTGTGCGATTATTGAAAGAGAATAATTGCAACTGAATACTTCGGGAAGAAATTGGCTAATAATAGTAAAAACTCGAGTAGTCTATGAGTAATAGTAGTAAATATTTGAGTAATAAATGAGTAATGACAGTATGAATAAAAATTGAGCGTAGGTTTGCGCAATTATTTGAAGAGGAAAATTGCAGGTAAATTTATATTTGAGTAATAAATGCGTAATAACACAATAAAAATAAAAATAGAAATATGCCAAATAACAAAAGATAAATAGAGTGCTACTTTAATTGAGATCTCAAATCAACATTCAGTAAATAATTTTAGAGTCCATAGCTATTTATGATTGTTCGTGATTGGAATTATTTTATTTCGTCTTCGCGATAATATTTCTTTTTCTTTCATAGTAGTAGAGTTAATTTCGTAAAATTCTCGAATTTGCTTCGCAAAAATGAAAATTCATTCGACAAGAATTGCTGTTTATTTTATATCCGAAAAGAATTTTGTGTTTGCAATTTGCGGCGCGTTACGTGAATAGCAATGGATATGCTTTCATTTTTCGCGTACTCGGTTTTTATTCGTAAAAGTAAAGCTGAGGAAATTGCGATAAAATGGGACTCTATCGATTCAGGATCTTTTTGAAAACCTTACATATTTTTGATACGCGATTGTAAAATAAAACCTATACTAATCGTTTCATTCTATCTTTTCCCGTTTCATTTTGGTATCGAAATAAAATTTTCCATTTTTCGTTTACCGCAATTAGTCAATTTGATTATTAAAGTCATACTTCTTTTTCCATTTCATAAAGTCTTTAGTGTAATCCTTGAACGTCTAACGCACTTTCTTTTCAGCTACTAATACGACGAACAAGTTTGTTACAGATTTGTTACTTCGCGGAGTGTAAATCGATCGTTGGAATAATACACTCAAATGGCAAAGGATATTAACCCTTTCGCTACGAAGCACGTATATATACGTCCCCAAAAGCTGGGCCATCGTTTGTTAAAATACAACTATACTTTGGTTCACATCGCAATGATATTTAAATTGTTATTCATATTATTTTACGATCCAATAATATCAAGTTCCTGAATATTTACCCCGATATTATTCCTGAAATAATAAAAATTATCCTCATCTGTGTATTGGAAACACTTTTTATTTGTAAGTTGCCGTAGTGAAAGGGTTAAAAAGGAGATTGCAAAATAATTGTTATTCATATTATTTCACGATTCAATCGATAATATCAAGTTCCTGAATATTTATCCCGATATTATTCCTGAACTAATAAAAATTATCCTCATCTGTGTATTGGAAACACTTTTTATTTGTAAGTTGCCGTAGTGAAAGGGTTAAAAAGGATACTGCAAAATAATTGTTATTCATATTATTTTACGATCCAATAGATAATATCAAGTTCCTGAATATTTACCCCGATATTATTCCTAAACTAATAAAAATTATCCTCATCAGTGTATTAAAAACACTTTTTATTTGTAAGTTGCCGTAGTGAAAGGGTTAAAAAGGATATTGCAAAATAATTGTTATTCATATTATTTTACGATCCAATAGATAATATCAAGTTCCTGAAGATTTACCCCGATATTATTCCTAAACTAATAAAAATTATCCTCATCAGTGTATTAAAAACACTTTTTATTTGTAAGTTGCCGTAGTGAAAGGGTTAAGAAGGATATTGCAAAATGAGCTTCAAGTCTGATTAATTAACCCTTTGACGACTACTTTAGCATCTCATATTGACCATGCATTTATGCATAATAACATAAACTGCTTGTCTATTTAATTTCCTGGCTTATAAATCTAGAATCGAGATACTAAAATATTCCAGATATTGTTATATTATTCAAGAAGCAAATCGCCATTCTTTCGTTAATCACAGAATAGCCCTACAAAATTTAATCTTGCGTTGAATTGTTGCCTAACTTTTACCTAATTTTTGTCGTTGTCCGTCGTCAAAGGGTTAAAAAAGGGTCAGTAAGATAAAATTAACAATAGAAGGTATAAAAGGTACGACGTTTAATACATACATACTTGGTAGAATATTTTTATAATAAGTACGATTAACCTGTTAACTGTTGGCGACGAGTTAACTCGTCCTAAGAATTATTAATGTTTCAGACGTCATACTCTGCTTTCTAAACCTCCACAATCGATGAGACACGGGCAATCGTTATTACTTTGCATACAATTGCTAATCGTATCGTGTAATAATATAATATAATACAATTATTAATTATATCGCAAATGATAGCTAGCGAATTGGCTGCGCATAGGAATACCGATTTTCGTGTATAGCCAGTTTTCAAAGTGAAAATTGAACGTTTTCGATACTATAGACAGCTATAGTCGTTCGTCGAAACTTTGTTGCAATAATCAATACTATTATATACTATAAATAAATATACTATAAATAAAAGATGCATTTCCGGTAGCGCGGTGTTAGTTATTAGATAGGTCTAGAATTTATCCATTTTTGCACTCTTATTGTAATTCTGCAGTCTCGGGAATTTGTTGTAATAACTTGTATAACAATTTGTGCGTTCGTTGTAAGGAAAGATGTATAGATATATATAGACTTTATTTTCAGCCTCCTCGGCCAAGAAAAGTGGCTTTATTTTACAAAAAATATTGTTCACTCTCATCCATTCATACTTTTGTTCCCTTAGTCAGTCTCGCTACAGATTAACTTACAATTACCTTTATTGCGCATTCAAGTGCAACACGCAAATTGTTTACCGTATTCCAGTTTTCTAAAAGTGTATTATTCTATTGCAGTCCTAGTCCTAGACCCTATAATCCTTGCGTTCCATCTTTACGTTCCTACTTTGCTTTTTGTTATCTAACTCCACTTATCTTGCCTATTTAAGGAAAATATGCATTTTGTAGCAGTGCGATGTTAGCTTTAAGTGAAATTATTCATTTTAGGTTCAATAGATAAGTTCCTTTATACAAATACAACGGCAGCATGTTATTTTCATTGAATAAATAATTTTAATTATAAATCCTTCGACGCAGTTGCTTTTCCAACGATCCAATAATCGAAGTTATAGAAATGCGTTAATTTCTCGGTTTCTAGGCATTTTTCGTCAATATTTCTCGGCTAGAATTAAAGCTTAGGGTTCAAAGATTAAATTGCTGACGATTTTTTGACAATAGAACTTGCAGTTCTTTTGTTATAAACAATTATCTTGTATTATTGTTAGGCACGCGGAAACTATAAATGGTACTGCTAAAAAGTATTCATTTCTCGACTACTTCAGAATCTTAGGATTAATTATATGTTGCCTTTGTTCAGATTTTCTATCCGGTTTGTTTCAATTATTCTTGATCATTATCAATGATTTAAATAAATTAATCAAATATTGCTTGGAAAGATCTAGTGTCGCCATCTACTTGGAAAGATCCAGCGTTGCCTAACTAAAACATTGCAAATATTTCAATTTTTGGCCATCATTTTCAGCCAATAAAAATTTAAATAAAATCTCAGATCCTAAGCTTCGATTTAAGCCAGTATTTGTTAAAAAATTTACCTTTGGAAGCCAACAAATTTGCATCTTTGTGTGTCTATAATAATCTGATTCACTGCTGGATGGCGCCACCAAAATCTTTCGACCAATATTGTTACAAATTATTCAATGATTAATTAACCAGACGGAAGATTGGAATAAAATCTATTGCTAATTATTCCTGAATCTCTCAGCTTTAATTTGAGCCCGGATATGCTTGAAAAAGAACATCTACAAGCCGAGATATTTGCATTTTTCGAAATTAAAAAATTCGTGCTAAGTAGCGATTATTAAGTTAGCGAATAAAATATTAATATTTCAACTTCTAGGCGTGCGATTTAAATAATTCTCGGCTTAAAAGTGTCAGAAATTTTCTATATCGATCGATCGCTCCGTGATTCCAATCGTCGAACTGTAGATTCGCGTTTTATCGACTGCTACAGGATTTTAATTCGTCCTGCGTATCAACAGATAACGTTGGGATCCTTTGACGAGACGCTTTTTGATCCGCGAATCCGCGAATTAATTAATTACTTACGAAAGAGCATAAGCCAAGCGATGATCAATTTCATTAAGTTCCATTTAATTATCAGAGAGAATTTTGTTACATCGACAAACGCGCGTCGCCCGTTCTATGCAAATGATTATAAATTTCAATTAACAATTGCAACGATAATCCGTAGACTTATTATTTGAAACGTTTTCAATCCTACCAAACCGTTAAATCGTAATTGCAATTAGACTGCGCGGAGTTTCATGCGAGTACATCCTTTTATACGGAAAAAAAATGGGAAAATAGATGTTAAATCCGCGGTGGTTTTACCATTTAAATATGGAAATATCTTCCTTCGCGTAATTATACGCGTTGCGTATTTAATTTCCCCGTAATTGCATAAAAATCCGCAGTCTGGTTGCAATCCTTTTAAAAGCATCAAATTATTAAACTGTTAATCGGGTATATGTGAAATCAGAGGAAGGATGGTGTCACTCGTAAAAATTCTTTATTAAGTAACTTATTTCGGTGATTTGCAAACTTTTCGGGTTCGCGATAGATAAATTTTCCGGATTAAAATAAAGAAGTGGAAGCTTAAATTATGAGTTAGGTTTCACCCTCTAAATGTTAATCCTCACACATTATTTTTTTAAGCAAGGAATTCGAATTAACATTATTAACAGACACTGCAGTTAATAATTGGACAAGAATTCGTTAAGTCCCATCCTTAAAGACTTCATAAATGAACGAAAACTTATTAAATATTATTTTGTTCGATTCGCAAAGGGTTAAAACATTTTCCTTAATTCGGATACCTTACGCAAGCTTAGAGAAACTTCCAAGAAGACTTGGAACTCTAAAAAAAGCTTAGAAATTCGAAGGATCGGGAATTCAGTGATCTGAAAATAATAAACCTTGGAAATTCCATATCGTGAATTATTTTTATTTATAAAGATACGAATTTACACAAACATCGGCGTGTTTCTATTACAACGTACATGTTTCCAAATTCGCAGAGAGACTCGTTACAAAATAAAAAGAAGAAACACGTGTAATTTTCCGGTAGCTTTAATATATTTGCGCGCAATCGATCAATTACAACATAAATCTGAAGAGCGAAGACAAACACACACACACGGACGCACACAGACTCACACAGTAGCGTACAAAAGCTTCTTGCAACTTTAGTCTTCTCTCTTAAGTTTCTTCAATATCCTTCGTCCGACCAGGTGATATCATAATCAGGGTACTTTTTCTTCAGCAGACCAACAGATACTTCGTGGTCCGCTTTCCCAAAGCCCTGCAAATAAATCAGATACCGCGATGAAGCTTTCCCCTTTCCCCTGTTCACCGTTTACACCCGTTGCTTTCTATTTCCTTTTTTTTTTTTTTCCGTCGACCAAAACCCGACCGATCTTTTTCTACGTCACGAATTCCCCTCGATGCTTCAATTCGTAAAACACACGGACATCGCGAAACGGATCGGCCTTTGAATTATTCCCAACTTCGGTTCGTGAGTTGCAATAAAAAAAGCTGCTACTACGTTCGAATTGCTCCTCTCCGGAAAGGCATGCGCGCGTCTGCCTTCCGAGCAGATTATTCCTCGATATTTTCCAACCCCTCCTGGCAATCTTCGCCCCCTGTCGAATATTACTCTACCCTATCTTTTAAAGAGAAAGCGAATCGCGATAAGAAGATATTTGTGGCAAATTTGGTTTATCTTTACGACCCCTAGACATCAGCTTTAAAAAAAAAAAAAAAAAAGAGGAATAAACGCTATACAATGGCGGCTATTTAAAACAGGGTTTCTCAACCAAAAATTGTTCATGCAAGAGTAGATTAAGATGATCTACAGTCTACGGGATGGATAGGGTATACGTATCACGTGTTGCCACTTTAAGGTTCGCGCTTTAAGTAACTTTGTTTATTAACTATTTTAGAGCGTCGTTAATATAAAGATCGTTTCAGTTTAGAGCATACGATTGTTCAGCCGCTCTTCTATTTATAAACATTTGTTTTATATGTTTAATATAATATTGAATTCATCGCTACGTAATTGAAAATGTACAACAAAGTCCACGGTCCTTCGTACTGTCACTTGAAATCTTTTCGTTTGAATAGAAACACGTTTCACAGTATGTATATTAACACGCGACGCAAGAGACAGAATATTATAGCTGTTAAAAAAGTTTTGCAGCGCAAAGGGCTAAATTTGGACGCCGGTTTACGTAACGATACACGGAGAGAAATAGTTGCGAATAATGAAAAGTGAATAAGATAAACGTGGCCATTCCTTGAAGTTCGCGGCCCTCGATTCTTTCAAAACTCTGGAGGGCCATTCGGACGGCCATTGAGAAACTCTGAGTTAAGGAATGGAACCCTTCGATGGACCAAGTTTGCCCTATAAACACAATTTCAACCCCCAAATCCGATTTTATCCGCCACGGTCTTCGCTTTAATTCTCATCTAATTTCGATCTCGGTTAAGATTGACCTAATGGGAGCTCCGTGAAGTACAGGGGCTGCAAAAAGTATCCAAGGAACTCGGTTTACTTAATTAAAGCGTATCAACGGAGGTTCTGAAATTGGTCGCGTAGAATTTAACGCTGAAACTACCAAGCCAGACAAAATAAAATGGTTAATATTGGGATAAAAGAAAATGTTCACGGCGTTTTTCAATGGATAACGTTGGAGGAATGTATCAACTTGCATGGTTCAGACGAGTCGGATCATTGCTTAAATAGATACCAATTGTTCGCGAATAGACGTGGAAAAAATTAATAATACGTCGTATATGAAATTTGTAGAAACAAATTTTGCATGAAAATTCTTCTATATTAAAATTCGAAGAGGCATCTTTTACCGTCATTTTCTGAAATATCTGAGAATCTACTATTTTTCGATCGCTGTAAATTGGAACACTTATTATTACGAATTTATTCGGTTTCCTTTTTGTTAAGTCTACTTCGTATTGCACCTCACTTTCTTCAAATTTCAATTACGTCGATTTTAGTTCAAGTTACGGTATCGATACTTAGAGTAGTTGGTATTGGATTGATCTTCCTCTATTTCTTTCTAGCGTCTATCATTTTTATTCTTGTTGACGGGTTATATTAAATAAATGACTCGTATCTGAATAAAGTAAGTAAATACGTATATTTAAGACGGTGGAAGAAAAAAATCTCGGGCGCACGATTAGAACTGGCTACGAAACGCGGCGACAGTGTGCACATTCATAAAAGGTTATCCAAAAGTACCTCTAGGATATCGAATGAGAAAATCTGTCAAACGACATGTTTGTTAGTAAAATAGAGGTGAAAGAAATAAAAATTGGAAACGAGAACGAACGAAGATAATAGAAATAAAGAAACAGAATAGAAAAAGGTAAAGCAGAAAGGGAAAGAAAAAAAGTGAAGCTACGTGTTCCTATACTCTATTTTGGATAACCCTTTACCTGAGATGTTCGCATGCGTCTCCAAACTCTAATTAGCCGACGTGTCATAAACGAGCCGTGGAAAAGAACTCGCTTCTTCCAATATTTTAGGACGCCGAGTTTTCCACGCGGTACAAGAAAATTTCTTGGTACTTCTTCTAGGCTTCAACGATTTTTAGACTTTCTAGAGTTCAACAATTTTTCGTTATTCGTATGAATAGGTGTAACGTAGTCCGTTGGTAGTTTTAGCGTTGAGGTTACGGATGAAGAGAATTGAAAACGAAGATGTAGCAGATGTCAGCCTTTCGCGACGTAACGACGAAAGTAAATGAATCGAGGGAGAAAAGCTGGTTAATCGATTAGACGATGTAGAAGCCGGGGAAGTTTATTAAGGCGTATTAATCTTGACTCGCCTGAGAGTAACCGAAGACTTTAATGGTCTTCTGGTCGGGATCGCGTTCGATTCTTCCGCCTCCTAGGCACTTGGTTCGTAAACCGGGAATTGGTTTCACCTGTTCTCCTACTTCGTCGAAGATGTCCGCTGGAACAGAAATAGATACGGATAATTAAATTCTGCGGATCTTTATGCAAATTCGTCTGACGACTTGAAATTCGAACGCTTGGAAATTCGGAGGGTTGGCGATCCTCAAGGCTGAAACTTTAAAGGGTTGCAAATTCGATGGCTTGAATTCGTAAGCTGGGAGATTCTAGGGTTTACGAATTCGGTGGCATAAGATAAACTAACGCGTAAAGTATTAGCATAAGTAAGTACTAGCATAAAGTAAGAACTAGTATAAGAAATTCGAGGACTTGGAAATTTCAAAGATTAGAAATTCGTGGACTTGGAAATCGCAAAGCTTAGATACTTGAAGACTTAGAAACTGCAAAGTTTGGATACTTGAAGACTTAGAAACTGCAAAGTTTGGATACTTGAAGACTTAGAAACTGCAAAGCTTAGATACTTGAAGACTTGGAAACTGCAAAACTTAGATACTTGAAGACTTAGAAACTGCAAAGCTTAGATACTTGAAGACTTAGAAACTGCAAAGTTTAGATACTTGAAGACTTGGAAACTGCAAAGCTTGGATACTTGGAGACATAGAAACTCCATAGCTTAGATACTTGAAGATTTAGAAACTGCAAAACTTAGATACTTGAAGACTTAGAAACTGCAAAGCTTAGATACTTGAAGACTTAGAAACTGCAAAACTTAGATACTTGAAGACTTAGAAACTGCAAAGCTTAGATACTTGAAGACTTAGAAACTTCAAAGCTTAGATACTTGAAGACTTAGAAACTGCAAAGTTTGGATACTTGAAGACTTGGAAACTGCAAAGCTTAGATACTTGAAGACTTAGAAACTGCAAAGCTTAGATACTTGAAGACTTAGAAACTGCAAAGCTTAGATACTTGAAGACTTGGAAACTGCAAAGCTTGGATACTTGAAGACTTAGAAACTGCAAAGTTTGGATACTTGAAGACTTAGAAACTGCAAAGTTTGGATACTTGGAGACTTAGAAACTGCAAAGCTTGGATACTTGAAGACTTAGAAACTGCAAAGCTTGGATACTTGAAGACTTAGAAACTACAAAGCTTAGATACTTGAGGACTTATAAAAACTCCAAAACTTAGATCTTGATGGCTTGAAATTTGCAAGCTTAGAAATTCGATGGCTTAAAACTTGTAAGCTTAGAAATTCGATGGCTTAAAACTTGTAAGCTTAGAAATTTAATCGCTTAAAATTTGTCAGCTTAGAAATTCCAGGGCTTACAAATCCGGAAGCATTGAAATTGAATAGCTTGAAATTTGCGAGCTTAGAAATTTTATATCTTAAAATACGTAAGCTTAGAAATTCGAATATTTGGATCGATTCGTATAAAACATTTATTTATTGAAACACAATAAACGACAAATGACTCGCGTTACGTTAATAATATTCCGTGTAACGCGATATATACTACGAATTTATAAACATTCAACGGTACGCTTAATACTTTGCTAAGTAAAACAATATAATGGAGGATGTTTAGCAATTTTTCCCTTCATTTTACTACAACACCGCGATATTAAGCGTCGCTCGCCGCAACGTAAGTAATACAAGGTGGAGTTATAATATAATAATTCATTCTACATACTTTGGAAACGAGCTTAACACGGTGTAAAGGCGCCATTATCATAAAACGATAACCCAAGAAGCGCCTCCGCCAGTGTTGCTTAATTATCTAAAAATTAGCTAACGCCAGAGGTTGGTCGCGTCGCCTTTTGTTGGAATAAAAACCATCAGACCTCATCTTTTTAAATTTTAAAATTAGTTTCTCTGCCCTCGAATAAAACGACGTTGTATTAAGATGGAAATATTGTTAGAGACAGAGAGATAGATGTGGCTAGAATGATAGTGTTTCCCTTTTTTAGACGACACAATGAAGTATATTTAATATTGAAGACTAAATATTATGGTTTAAACGAATGAAATATGGATGTAACACTTTTGGTGTGACTGTCTTTATCTCACTAACTCAATTCTCTCTTTCTCTATCTCTCTGTAAACTCTCTCTCTCTCACTCTATGCACTCGCTCTTTACTGTCTCGATAACGACTGACTTCTTTTATTATTAGAATCATACAAAGTGTCAATAACTGGTTCGGGTTAGGTTTGGGTTAAGTTTGCTCTTAGGAGTCGCAGGTTATAAGAAACATCATAGACGACATTAACTTTAAATTAGGACCTTAATTTATTATGAAAATCATATGTGTACAAAGTATCAATAACTGGTTTGGGTTAAGTTTGCTCTTAGGAGTCGCAGTTTATAGGAAAAATCATAGACGACATTAACTTTAAACTGGGACCTTAATTTATTATGAAAATCATATGTGTACAAAGTATCAATAACTGGTTTGGGTTAAGTTTGCTCTTAGGAGTCGCAGTTTATAGAAAAAATCATAGACGACATTAACTTTAAACTGGGACCTTAATTTATTATTAAAATCATATGTGTACAAAGTATCATTAACTGGTAAACTCGCCCTCTCACTCTATGCACACGCTCTTTACCGTCTCGATAATGACTGACTTCTTTTCAAACGTACATTCATCGTAATAACATACACAATAGATAGGACTGTCACGGATCTCATTTTTACAATAGACTACATAGTTCTGGACAAAACATTCATACTCATTTAACATTATTCACACACATACATATAAAAGCAACGCTCACAAGATAGAGAAAGAGAAGAACGTCCTGTGGACCGATTTCTTTATCACGTTGAGCTAATCTCGCGACGATAAGGTTTTTTTTACGAGGACATTAAAGTAGGGAAACAGGCAGCCACGGAACAAAACGGAGGATTCGATGCGGCCATTTTGTTGCAGAACGCGTCGATTAAAACTTTACAACTCGTGGACTAGTTTCGCTGCGAGAAATTTTAGACAGCTTAAACCCTGCGCAATTTCATTTGCGCTCGCTTACTTTTACGACGAAAGATACTCTAATCGCGGAAAAATGTTTAGTTCGCTCTGAAATTATTTTTTCGGGAGATTTGCATATCTCAGGATGCGTTTCTTTTTTTTTCTTTTTTTTACGGACGTTAGCATTGTAATTTTGCAGATTCCCTGAAATATAAGCGTATTATACATAAATACGCGTAGGTAAAAAGTCGGAAAAAAGCCGAATGAATTCGTATTATTGCATCAATCGATGCCAACATAAATTGCTAAAAAATAATACTTGCGATTTGTGCGACTTTAAGGACGAAATTCGAAATTCATCGAATTGAAGCGTTCCGTGAATCTAGTGTTAATATTAGGTGATATTATCAACTTGTTAACGATTGCAGTGATTCTAAATCTAACTAAATTTAGTATATTATATAAATTGTTGCTCGAAAGAATTCGAATATAATAAATAAAGTGTTACCATTATTATATAAAGAAGAAACAGAAAATAGTTAATGGAATATTTTCTGTCTAGAGTCTCATAAAAATCGAATTTTTGTTTACTTCATTTTCCAAGAATATATACGCACGCCCTCGAAAGTATTTCTAAATTTTAACTCTGGATTCACTCATCAATCTTCAAATTTTTTACCTACTTTGGCCGCGTGAATTTGCGTGAAGTAATAATCACAAAATAAAGCTTCATATTATTAGTATCTTCGCGTCCTAATATTAATTTAATATTACTTTAACAGACCATAATAATGAAATAAATTGAAAAATCGGACGAATTGTTAACGAAAGGAAAAGGCTCCTTCGTAATGTTCTTACGGAGAAAAAAAGAAGGTAATTTATTTGCGGAAGAAAATCGACTCGATTGCCTAAGCGCGAGCGTCCGTTTACCAGAATGTAAAAATCGGTTCGTCCGTTGAGCAATATCTCACGCGAGGAACCATTTCCGTTCGCCGACGGAAGGATAAATCAATATTCTCCGCGCGATTCGTCGAAACGGCGAAATGAAATAAGCGCACAATCATAGGGTTTGCTTAAAAAAAGAAGGAACAGGGAAACGAGAAGGAAAAATTGATATTTCCTTTTAGTAGATTCGAATGATCAAAGGCGCGAGGTTCGTTGAAAAAGCTTTCGCCGTTTCGTGTATAGTAGACAAGTCTAAACCGACGCCATTAACGCGTTCTTCGGATGGTCGAGTTTCACGGAGATTAGGCTCGGGAGTTTCGATTCCGCGCGTGACCAAATTAATCGAATAAATTACGCGCTGCGTGGCAAACAAAGCCTTCGGGATAATCAAATAAATCGCCGGCCTGCACAATGCGCGCAATTAATCGCAACGCATGGCGAGTTTGCAACGTTGACGATATTCCTAAACCGGAAGCTAATGGTAAATTTTGGTCCACTAATTTCTGAGACGAACGAGTATAAAACGTGATTAGCTCAGGTGCTGCGAAAAGTTCGCGCGGATTCGTAATAAGTAGAAAATTTACGTAGATCGAACGCTGTTTAATTATAAACATTTGCTTAATGAAATAAGAAGAGGCGATTTATTATTTCGACGGAATATTGTGAGAGATCGAATAGGAATTTGTTTCTAATATGAAATAGTTAATTATGAAATAGTTTCTAATATGCACGAACTTTTTTTCGATACTTTTGGTAGTTTTAGGCGGATCTGTATTTGAAAATTGATAGATTTTATAATCTCCCAATTCGAACATTAATTTTCGTTTACTTGTAATGCTTCTGATTTCTGGGACCATCGAATACAGATAAAAATCTTAGTTTTACGTTAGAATTGGATTCCAAAATTATTATACTAGGTTTCAGAATTTTCTAACGCAAGTCTAATTGAAATTTTGGTTCATTTACGGTACGCCTAATTTTGTGGGACCATTAAATAAACATTAGAATTCTAGTTGTAAGCAGAATTGCGTTCGAAAATTATTATAGTAGATTTCGTAATAACCTAACCCAAACTTTGATCCATCCGCAATACGCCTAATTATTGAGACGACGAAATAAAAATCAATTTCGTATAGAATTTCATTTCAAGACTGCGAACGAATTAACTTTCAATTAGAAACTAACGCGATACGATCCATTCGCAGTGACTCTGATTTTTTAAACAATCTAACAGAAATCAAAATTCCATTTCCGGATAAAATTATACATCAAGATTGACAAATTTCGTAAACTACGAATCCCCGGACTTCGCGAGTGCAATAAGGAAATTGTGTTTCGAATCTATTGGCCGGTTTCCAAGAAAATTTGCCAATTTGCACGCGTTACGTAAACACAGAAGCGAAATATACTCGCGAAGGTACACCAAAACTGATCTCGCATCATTGAAACGTGAGCTTGCGTCAGGTAACGCGATTCTCGGATTGAATGTTCACCTGAATGCATATGGCGATCTCAAAGAGCTTTGCAGTTGGAAATCTGTTGGGAGGAAAGGTTAAGGACTCTTTGCAAGTTGAAAGCTTTGTTCAATGGAGATTTGATTTCGCGCAAAGGTCGCGAGGACGTGGCTTATTCCGGTTAATCGAACTGCGTAGCCGTGACGAGAGGCTTTGCGGAAGGCAACCGCGTCGCGTGTTAACGTCGTGACACTCGTAATCCGAAGTTCCGACGCGATACAATCTCCCTTGCTTGGGGATTCAAAACGGGACGCGGAAGTTTCTCTGCCTTGACGAATTAAATCGATCCGAATTCTGTTGTGAAACTTTTACGCTATAACTAATCGCAATCAGACCCGCTGCAAACGGGAACGCGAGAATGACGTTGAAGCAATTTAGAAGATTAAGGGGAAATGGACTATTCATAATCGGACGCGCTTTAAGCAAGATTACAGTAGTAACAGTAAAATAATTTCGAAGAGTAAGAGTAGAAGTGGATTGTCTTAGCCAGACACGCAACAGTCAATGGAACACGGATTTAAGCGGAGCAAAATTAAAGGGATAAGTAAGGAGAAGTGGACTTTTCCATAGTCTGGTGCAACGCTTTAATCGGGATTACAAGAATAATAGTGGAACAATTTAGGAGAGTAAGTAGAAGTGGATTGCATTGGTCAGACACATTGTAACTTATGGTGCACGAGTTTAACACTAGAACTATCAAAGTGGTCAAAATAACTTGTCTGCAATTCCTCACAAGGGTTATATAAAGTAACAGTAATCTATTCAAACAAATTTACCGTGATCTTATGTATAGAGAGTAAATAAAGATTTATTTCCAGTGCATTATATACTTCCTCAAAGATCTAATGCTTTAATTGGATTCGTATAAATAAGTACACCGTAATTGTCTGTAGTTCTAATGTTAAACAGAGCAAACGTACAAGAGTAAGGAGAAATAGACTGCTCATGTTCAGACACGTTACCACCAATGGAACACGAATTTAAGCAAAGCTACATTAAGGGGATAAGGAGAACTGGACTGTCCATAGTCAGGCGCAATTCAACCACGATCACAAGAATAAGAATAAAAGTAATGTAGTTTAGAAGAATAAGGAGAAGTGGACTGTCTTAGTCGGACTGAATGCAACAAAGATTGCAAAGAATAATAGTGAAGCAGTTTAGAAGAATAAGGAGAAGTGGACTGTGTTAGTCGCACGCAATGCAACAAAGATTGCAAAGAATAAGAATAAGAGTAAAGCAATTTAGAAGAATAAGGAGAAGTGGACTGTCTTAGTCAGACACACAGCTACCAGTAGAACACAAATTCAAACAAAGCAAAATTAAGAAGAGAAGGAGGGATCGACGGTCCGTAGTCAGACGCAATGAAATTAAAATCACAAGAATAAGAATAATAGTAAGATAGTTTAGAAGAATAAGAAGAAGTGGACTGTCTTAGTCAGACACACAGCTACCAGTGGAACACAAATTCAAACAAAGCAAAATTAAGAAGATAGGCAGAAATGGACCTTTCACCATTAGACACGTTGTAACTAGGATCGCAAGAATAGTGGTAAAGTAATTCAAGAGAGTAAGGAGAAGTGGACTGTCTTAGTCAGACACGCTATAACCTATGGTACACGACTTCAAACGAAGGAAAAGCAAAAGGATAAATAGAAATGGACTTTCAATAATCAGACACGCTTCAACCAAGATCACAAGAATAATAGTAGAACAATGTACGATTAGAAAAATCAGGAGAAGTGGCCTGTTTTAGTCAGACACTCTAAGATCAACGGTACGCGTATTTAACCCGATAACTGTGTGTCACTTCGTAGTCAGAATCTCATGTGCACACAGATTTTTAAATTAATAAAAAGTGGACTAATATTGGTTGGGAAAATTTGCATTGTTACGAACGCAAGTATAAAGTAACGTAATCTTGCTGCAAATATAACCACCGATTTGAAAACGTAGAAACAATAACTGGATAGCTGTGATCCAGAGTGCTTTCTCGTGCAAGGACGGTATATCGTTTCAAAGAGGGAAGAAGAGTTAGATTGAAGCCCCATATTCGGTTTGCGAGTGGAAGGCAAGCAAGATAAAACCGAATAGAGATCTCGCGGAGGTCTACGGAGATTCGAAGAAGGTGACCCTCGTCTCTTTCCGATGGAAATCGTCTCTCTCTCTCTCTCTCTATGTGTAACGATTGTACTTTGTTATATTTTCGAACCGCTGGTAGGAGAAAAAAATAGCTTATGTCGTATTCTTACGATGCAAGAAGAAGAACGCTGGACTCGCTGCGAAAGCACTTTTTATTCCGACGGTGGTTGTAAACTCGTGCTCGTAAATAACTGCGAAAGGAATTTAGTTTTGTTGCGTCCCCCACCCCTGCCTTTTTTTTATTCGATTCTATTTAGCGGAAAAAAGAAGGGGAGATAAAGTTAAACCCAGCCGATGATAATCGAATTATTACGAACGGTTTCTATTCTTAAGTTACGACTTTAAATGGGTTACAAGCAATGCCAAGAATTTAGATTAGGTTCGAGTTAAGAGAGTAATTCGGGGATGGGATGCTCGAAACTTCGAAACTTTGTGCTACATCTACGATTCGAAACTTTGGAAACGTAGGTAATTATTAATTTGTATAAATTAAAGGAGAATATTCTCGCGATACTAATTTATTTAATTAATAATTTAATTGAGTTTGCGTAGTTTGACTTCGCATACATTTTAACAGAAAAGAAATAATTAATTTTCAATGCTTATTCAAGTTTACTTAAATAATAATTAAATTTAACGTTCGTTTCGTTACATTCGATACGTGATCTCGTGTTCAAAAAAAGTCATTTGTTAGGATTTTAATATCTGTTAAAATGGGTATTCCTTACAAATGCAAAGAAGCAAATAAGAATTGAGGGGTTTTTTAAGTTTCTAGTTTTGAGAGTTACAAGAGTTTCTTCAAAAATGTTCGGATTCGAGTTTCACGAATCTACAAATTAAATTTCGATTCATCTTTAGAAATTACGAAAGCTATGAATATTGAAATAGAATTCTCTTCGAAATCATTGGGTAGCAAAAAGTGGTTGTGCAGTTTCTATCTTTCGTCTAATATTAAGAAATATTAGGTAACATAAATGGCAGGTAAAGTATCGTTTTATTTTTAAGTATATTTATCTTCCTCGCTGTTTTCTATTCGATGGTAAACGATTACTTTTACTGCTTTCCTTTCCCCATTTATTTAATACTATATTTACGTTTCCTTTTATTTATAAAGCAGTACTTTACGCCACAAAAATTTTAACGTGTTCTCTCAGTTATTTCCACGTTCTCGCATTTGCGCGAAAACTTTTCGCTAGCTTACGCGAAAAGCATTACACGATGATCGTAGAAGAAAAAAAAGTAACTGGAAAAGTCGGTGACAAATCTAAAACGGTAAAAGCAGCAACTATCTTTGCACCGACTCAATAATTTTATCAGAGATGGAAGAGGAACGATGCAAAAAAAATGGTAAAAGATAGCAACGCGACGCAGTGTAACTTTGCTTTTCTATATTTGTCGACATTGCCGATGATAGAGTACCTGTGCATATTAAATACGAATTCATTGTCCGGCGTCCAGACGACGTAAATTCTGCGTGGGAGACGAAAAACGTCGAGAGTAGAAATAGATATACAAAAACACGTCGCGGTCGAAATTGAAAGGAGATGAAATATTCTTGCGGCCCTGCGATGCATTTGTCTCTTTTTTAAAAGAAAAAAAACAACGTTGTTCGTATGGAATTCTTTGGTACCATCGATAGGTTGCGTTAACGAAAAAAAGGGAGGAGGCTCGAAGAAGCGTGACAAACGAGGCAACAGCGGCGAAGTCCCGTCTCTCGACCTCGTAAAACTTTGACGGAAAAGCGTTTATCTTGGCCCATCTAAGCGCTGCGTGTCCCATTAATTTTCTGCTCCCTTTCGAAGCTTCGATACCGTTGGGGTGGAAGGGTCGAAGACCGCAATGTTGGGTAATCGAGAAATAAAAATGTCAAATTGAGATGCGCGATTGATAAGTGACAGCCTGGGGTGACTGCAGACGTAATATGGAAATTGAAAAGCTTGGAAATTTGGGGTCTTGGTAACTCGAAGCCTTGGAAATATCAGAAGCTTAGAAAATTTCACAAGCTCGAAAATTCGGAGGTAAAGAAATTAAAAACCTTGGAAATTTGATGGCTTTAAAATTATTTAGGGTTTCCCAATCCAAAAGTTTAGAAGTTCGAAGCCTTGGAAATTTAATGGCTTGGAAATCTCAAAATGTGGGAAATTTCAGAAGCTTGAAAATTCGGAGGTAAAGAAACTAAAAACTTTGGAAATTTGATGGCTTTAAAATTATTTAGGGTTTTCCAATCCAAAAGTTTAGAAGTTCGAAGCCTTGGAAATTTAATGGCTTGGAAATCTCAAAATGTGGGAAATTTCAGAAGCTTGAAAATTCGGAGGTAAAGAAACTAAAAACTTTGGAAATTTGATGGCTTTAAAATTATTTAGGGTTTTACAATCCAAAAGTTTAGAAGTTCGAAGCCTTGGAAATGTAATGGCTTGGAAATCTCAAAATGTGGGAAATTTCAGAAGCTTGAAAATTCGGAGGTAAAGAAACTAAAAACTTTGGAAATTTGATGGCTTTAAAATTATTTAGGGTTTTCCAATCCAAAAGGTTAGAAGTTCGAAGCCTTGAAAATTTAATGGCTTGGAAATCTCAAAATGTGAAAAATTTCAGAAGCTTGAAAAGTTGGAGATGTAGAAATTAAAAACCTTGGAAATTTGAAGGCTTTAAAATTATTTAGGGTTTCCCAATCCAAAAGTTTAGAAGTTCGAAGCCTTGGAAATGTAATGGCTTGGAAATCTCAATATGTGGGAAATTTCAGAAGCTTGAAAATTCGGAGGTGTAGAAATTAAAAACCTTGGAAATTTAAAGGCTTTAAAATTATTTAGGGTTTCCCAATCCAAAAGATTAGAAGTTCGAATCCTTGAAAATTCAATGCTTTGGAGATTTTAGAGCTTAGAAAATTTCAAAAGCTTGAAAATTCAGAGGTATAGAAATTAAAAACCTTGGAAATTTAAAGGCTTTAAAATTATTTAGGGTTTGGCAGTCAAAACGTTTAGAAGTTCAAAGCCTTGGAAATTCAATGACTTGGAGATCCAAAAACTTAGAAATCCAAATGCTTGAAAATTCAAGGGTTTACAAAATTCAAGCACCTGGAAATTCAAGGACTTGAAAATTCAATGGCTTGGAAATATGGGGGCTTGTAAACCTAAAAGTTTGGAAACTTAAAGGCTTGCAAATTCGTCGATTTAAACATTTCAAGGCTTGGAAACTTGTAGATTAAAAAATTTGAAGGCTAGCAAACTTATAGCTTTAAATATTTGAAGGCTTGAAATTGTATGGCTTTAAAAATGTGCAAGCTTGAAAATGTTCAACTTTAAACATTTGAAAGGTTCAAAATTAGAGGACTTGGAATTCGAAGCTTATAAATCCAAAATCTTGAAAAACTTGATGGCCTGGAAACTTGAATGCTTGGAGATCCAAACAAAACCTTGCAAATTTATGTTTCAAATATCCAACACTTACAATACATCCCCATTGGAATAGCCTTCCAAAGAAATGAAATAAATTCACCAAAACCTAAACCTTCTCCCCATGGAAAGCATGCAAAGAAAGATGCAAAGACTCGTCTGCTTTCTTCTCGTGGATAGACAGCACTTGATATGATATGAAAGCAGTGATCAATTAATACTAGGACACGCAGGTAATAAAATAATTATACGTGCAAGGGATTAACTACTAATCTTCCACGGAAAGAAGGCACAGCGTGTTTACATTCGTACAGCGTTTTCAGCCAATAGCGATCACTGCCTGTGTTAATAGGCCAATCAGTTTACACGACTGCAGCAAGAATAGGAATGTAAACAAGCTGTGCCTTCTTTCCGTGGAATAATAGTACAATATTTCCCTCCAGCCACCAGTTCCATTTCCTTGCGAAAATTTCACTTGCAACTCTTCTTAATCGGTGCCCGGATCAATTAATACTTGCATACGCAGGTAATAAAATAATTATAGGGCAAGGGGTTAATTACAATATTTCTACCCAGCCACCAATTCCATTTCCTTGCGAGAATTTCACTCGCAACTCTTCTTAATCGGTGACCGGATCAATTAATACTAATATACGCAGGTAATAAAATAATTATAGGGCAAGGGGTTAACTACAATATTTCTACCCAGCCTACAGTTCCACTTCCTAGTGAAAATTTCATTTGCAACTCTTCTTAGTTGGTGACGGGATCAATTAATACTAGTATACGCAGGTAATAAAATAATTATACGACAAGGGGTTAACTACAATATTTATACGCAGCCAGCAGTTCCATTTCCTTGCGAAAATTTCATTTGTAACTCTTCTTAATCGGTGACGGGATCAATTAATACTAGGATACGCAGGTAATAAAATAATTGTAGGGCAAGGGGTTAACTACAATATTTATATGCAGTCACTAGTTCCATTTCCTAGTGAAAATTTCACTTGCAACTCTTCTTAATCGGTGATGGGATCAATTAATACTTGCATACGCAGATAATAAAATAATTGTACAGCAAGGGGTTAATTATAATATTTATACGCAGCTAGCAGTTCAATTTCCTTGTGAAAATTTCACTTGCAACTCTTCTTAGTTGGTGACCGGCTCAATTAATACTAGGATACGCAGGTAATAAAATAATTGTACAGCAAGGAGTTAACTACAATATTTCTACGCAGCCAGCAGTTCCATTTCCTTGCGAAAATTTCACTCGCAACTCTTCTTAATCGGTGACCGGATCAATTAATACTAGCATACGCAAGTAATAAAATAATTGTAGGGCAAGGGGTTAACTGCAATATTTCTACCCAGCCTACAGTTCCATTTCCTTGCGAAAATTCCACTTGCAACTCTTCTTGGTTGGTGACCGAAAGCGTTCTCTATTCCACCCCTAATAGAATGGCGCGCGATCGACCTTTAAACAACGATTAAGCCAAGGGTTTCTCGGCGTGATGTTTGGTATATATTGTAGATATGGTTACCTTTATAGGCCACAGGGAAACCAACGTAACCGTAGCTTGTATATCTAGCGTAATGGAAAGGGTATGGGGGGGGGAGGGGAAGGGTAAAGGAGAGCGAGTTGGAAATTACCAGAAATCGATGTGAAAGAGGTATCTCGGTCTCTCAGTGGGTACTAAAAGCACGGCCGGGTAAATCACTAAGTGCAAAACACGGTAAAGGTACAGGGCCGAGTAGCTTCCGGTTGCTACGCGAAAGAGCTCTGCCTTCGCTTCTTTGGTCGACTTCCGGTACGGAACATTTTCTCCTGATCCTTCGTCGAACCCCCCGTACATCGTTGCCTGCGTTTCGACATAGTTGCACGTGTTTTCTATTCGAGATTACGGCTGAAATAAATCGCGCCGGTTAAAAGGTGGAACGATTGGGGATCGGGGATATAAAATTAACCCTTTGAGCGGCGAGCAATTTTAGGAGATCGGCCACCACGGGTTTTTGCGGATTTAATATCATCGATGACGCGTGCACGCGTGACCTTTGATTTCGGTATAGTTATCTTGTTAATCATTAGCGGCGTTTCCAAATTCATGGTGAACGGTTTGCAGTGATTATACTCGTTGCTTTAAGAGACACGAATTTGCGAAGTTTACGTGCTTCGTTCGAAGTTAACCGCATGTTTGCAGATGTGGTATTGAAAGGGTTAAGAATAGCTTTTCGACGATGAAAAGAATGTAGTATAACAAGTCAGATTAATGGAGAGGAGATTAATTAATAGACTGCGGATCTTTATGCATTCTTGGAAGAGTTAAAAGTATAAACAGATGCACGGTGCACAAAATATGTCGAAATATACAAAGTATAGAAGGTAAAATAGAGTTTATAATATTTAGACGGTGAAACTAGCACTTTTTGATTTGCGGTTTGTAAAAATACGAATCTGCATTAAAATGCACAGTCTATTAATTACTGTAGGAATAAAAGAGGTAAAGATTTGACGTTTAGGCTACCAAAATTTGGAATAGCATAAAGATCCCTCGTCAATTATCTTATCAATTAAAAATCTATACTAGAAATAGTAATAGTCGTTTCCTTTATCTCCATACGTTCATCTTTCTCAGATATCTGAAAAATTCCGCTCTCGTAGAATTTCTAAGACTGGAAAAACATCCTACGAAAACGAGATGAATATATGTTGCTACAATTCAATAGTAATAACGTGTAAACTTTCCCTGCAACCAAGTAGAATAATAATAACAACCGTGTAATAATAATCGCGATAATAGAATTGCAAGAAACGTTACGATATCCATCGGCGAAGATCGAATAGAAATAAGCGAAGAGAATTTTCTCTGTGCAATGATTAATATCGAGACGCTGCGGGAGAATATCTTGGAGAATCTTCATTCAACCAGTCGCAACGAGAGCTCATCAATGTGAATGCATTATTAGCCCCCCACAGAAGCTAACCACGGAGCAAAAGCGAATTACTCCATGCAACTGGAAACACATTTTACCCCGTTAAAGGAAGATCCGCGTCCAAGGTTGACACAATGGAAGCACGTTTGAAAGGTTAATATAATCGGCAAACGATGCGCTGGATACAAGCAACGAAGCCTGCCACTGATTTATGCAGACCAGACACACCGGTCGATTTCTATGCTACGATTTGCCCGCCTCGTCGTTTGGAGATTTACGACATCCGTTTTACCTTCAGTCACGTTTCGATACATTCTTCACCGCGGGGTGATCGAAACTGATGTTGAAGAGGCTGGTAACGTGATAAAAGATTGCAATGAGACAGGAGTGGATTTATTTAGGGACGAAATAGGGATGTAGTTATTGTCAGTGATATTACTGCTAGCTAGTAATCACTGATAGCTCGATTATCGTGGCTTTTATAGGGAATGAGAATTAAGGAGATTTTGCGTTAGATAAGAACTACGATAAGAAATTTGAAGATTTGGTTAGATATTGCAAAACTTAGAAATTGCAAAGCTTAGAAATTTGAAGACATAAAAATTCGACAGCTTAGGAATTCAAAGACTTAGAAGTTCCAAAGCTTAAAAATTCGAAGATTTAGTTAGATATTCGAAAGCTTAGGAATTCGAAGATTTAGTTAAATATTCCAAAGCTTAGAAATTCGAAGATTTAGTTAGATATTCCAAAGCTTAGGAATTCGAAGATTTAGTTAGATATTCCAACGCTTAGAAATTCGACAACTAGAAATTCGACAGCTTGAAAATTCCAAAGCTTAGGAATTCGAAGACTTAGAAGTTCCAATACTTAAGAATTCGAAGACGTAGAAATTCCAAAACTTAAGAATTCGAAGACGTAGAAATTACAAAGCTTAGAAATTCGAAGTGTTAAAAATTCCTCCGAAGTTTAGACATTCCAAAGCTTAGGAATTCGAATACTTAGAAATCCCAAAGCTTAGAAATTCGAGGACTTAGAAATTCGGCAGCTTGAAAATTCCAAAACTTAGGAATTCGAAGACTTAGAAATCCCAAAGCTTAGAAATTCGAGGACTTAAAAATTCCAAAACTTAGGAATTCGAAGACGTAGAAATTCCAAAGCTTAGAAATTCGAAGGCTTAGAATTTCGACGACTTAGAAATTCGGCAGCTTGAAAATTCCAAAGCTTAGGAATTCGAAGACTTAGAAATCCCAAAGCTTAGAAATTCGAGGACTTAAAAATTCCAAAACTTAGGAATTCGAAGACGTAGAAATTCCAAAGCTTAGAAATTCGAAGGCTTAGAATTTCGACGACTTAGAAATTCGGCAGCTTGAAAATTCCAAAGCTTAGGAATTCGAAGACTTAGAAATCCCAAAGCTTAGAAATTCGAGGACTTAAAAATTCCAAAACTTAGGAATTCGAAGACGTAGAAATTCCAAAGCTTAGAAATTCGAAGGCTTAGAATTTCGACGACTTAGAAATTCGGCAGCTTGAAAATTCCAAAGCTTACGAATTCGAAGACTTAGAAATCCCAAAGCTTAGAAATTCGAGGACTTAGAAATTCCAAAACTTAGGAATTCGAAGACGTAGAAATTCCAAAGCTTAGAAATTCGAAGGCTTAGAATTTCGGCGACTTAGAAATTCGGCAGCTTGAAAATTCCAAAGCTTAGGAATTCGAAGACTTAGAAATCCCAAAGCTTAGAAATTCGAGGACTTAAAAATTCCAAAACTTAGGAATTCGAAGACGTAGAAATTCCAAAGCTTAGAAATTCGAAGGCTTAGAATTTCGACGACTTAGAAATTCGGCAGCTTGAAAATTCCAAAGCTTACGAATTCGAAGACTTAGAAATCCCAAAGCTTAGAAATTCGAGGACTTAGAAATTCCAAAACTTAGGAATTCGAAGACGTAGAAATTCCAAAGCTTAGAAATTCGAAGGCTTAGAATTTCGACGACTTAGAAATTCGGCAGCTTGAAAATTCCAAAGCTTAGGAATTCGAAAACTTAGAAGTTACAAAACTTAAGAATTCGAAGACGTAGAAATTCCAAAACTTAGGAATTCGAAGACGTAGAAATTCCAAAATTAGAAATTCGAAGGCTTAGAAATTCCTCCAAAGTTTAGACATTCCAAACCTTAGGAATTCGAATACTTAAAAATTCCAAAGCATAGAAATTCGATCGCTTAAAAATTCGACAGCGTGGAAATTCCAAAGCTCAAAACTTCGTAGTCTCGGAAATTCCTCTAAAGTTTAGAAGCTCCAAAGACCAGAAATTCCAAAGCTTCGAAATACACAGACTAACAAATCCAACGGCTTAGAATTCAGTAACAAGCTAAATTATCCAACCCTAAAAGAAACAAAATAAAAGAAAAACTAAGAAAAATGGAACAGAGGTTGTCGAATAGCGCAGCTGCGATCGGATATGGCCGCGAAAAATTAGTTTTTTCTCCAAGGACACGCGACCACGGAAAAGTTAAATAAAACGGGGAAATCGAACGAAACTCGATTCGTCGTTCGTCGGCTTGATTTGGTTGCCGTTGCAAAACGACTCATCCAGCGACGCGACGCAACTGCAATCGAGTAAAACCTTCTTCTCTCTTTCCACACCGCGCGCGTGTGTTTTGCTTGTTTACCAGCGCGGTTAGAGGCGAATCGATGGGCAAGAATTTTGCACTCCGGAGAGCTGTAGTTCCGGTCATTTCGCTGAAAACGTTTCATCGAGAGACAAGCAAACGCGATTGCGGCACGCTGTGATTCGACCAGGCTGGAAACACGGTTCAATTATCGGCGAGTGAGGCTCGTAGGCGTGAGAAAGGTCGAGGGAAGTTAATTAGGGCGGCACAATCATTGTCCTCAAGTTCATTATCCCTGGCGAAGGGTGGAAAAGGTTGGAAGCGCGAGGGAGAACGCGAACACATTGAAACCGTGAATCCAACCGAGATAGTAATGAATAATGCCGCGCGCTGAAATTGAAGAATCCTAAGCTCGATGCTAGTAGCCTTAACGCTACTTACGCTAGTGCTACTTTATGCTTCTATGCTGCCCTTATGCTACTTATGCCTTTATGCTAGTAATCGTTGGGAATAATTCCGCGTAATTAATGCCGTGTCTTGGGTTTATTTCCTGCAATTGGAAAGCAACGGCAAGCAGATCGATGATTAAAAGCAATTACAAGTAGATATTAATTTTAAGTGCAAAGAGCACGGATAGCGATTGTCAATAAATCGATGATTTAAAGCAATTATGAGTATTACTTTTATGATCGGCTGTAATTAGCTTTGGAAGTCCAAAGGCTCGGAAATTTGCAAGCATAGAAATTCAAGTTCGATGGTTTAGACTTCGAAAGCTTTAAAATTTGCAGGCTTGAAAATCGAAGAGTTTGGAAATTCAATGGCTGTGAAATTTAAAAGTGCAGAAATTCGAAGCTTTGCAAATTTTCCGAAGCCTTGACTTAAAAATTCAAAAAGAGGACTCGAAAATCTGTAAGCTTGGAAATCAAACGTTTTGCATATTTGTGGGCTTAGAAATTGTTCCATAAGTTTCCAAAAGTACGGAAATTCGAGGGCTTGAAAATCTAAAAGCTTGGAAACTTGAATGCTTGGGAATCCAACAGTTCGAGAATTCGACGACTCGAAATTCGAGGCCTTAGAAATTGCAAAAGCTTCGAAATTCGAAGACATAAAAATTCCATAGCTTAGAAATTTGAAAGCTTGAAAACTCGAATGCTTAGAAATTCCAAGGCTTAGGAATTCGAAGACTTGAAAATATCAAAGCTTAGATATTCGAAGGCTTGGAAATCCGAAACCTTGAGAACTAAAAGCTTTAAAAATACGAAGAACGTAAGGAAAACCCATGTATTTAAAATTCAAAAGCTCGGAACCTTGGAGACCCTCTTCTACGCGATTAAATTTCGCGTGAACGCAATAAAGCAGCGCGGTCTACTTATTCTAACCCCGTTTTATTAAACTGCATCCCTTCGACGAGGATTCTATCCGAAGAATAAGAGTAACAGGTGCATCTTTGCAAGATTAAATCTCAAGTTACGTGGTTACGAAGTTATCGGAGAAATATAGGGCTATCCAAAACTACCTTCAGGATGTGAATGAAAATATCTGTCAAACGTCATGTGTGTTTGTTAGTAAAATAGAGGTGAAAAGAATAAAAATTGAAAACGAGAACGAACGAAGATAATAGAAATAAAAAAGCAGATTAGAAAAGGGTAAAGCAGAAAGGGGAAGAAAAAAAGTGAAGGTAGGCGTTCCTGTAGTCTATTTTGGATAACCTTATAGCAGAAATAACGCGACGATATCCACCAGAAGAAGAAGAAGAAGAAGAAGAAGACGACGACGAAGAAGAAAAAGAAGAAGAGGTCTCGCTTTATCGCGGTACGGCTTTTACATCAAGATTTCCTTACGGATACGCAAATAACAGGTGCGTCGTAACAAAGAGGAGCCGTGCGACGCATTTCCATCCGCGTCTACGCGATATCGGAGAAAAGGAGACGACGCGTACTTTCAAACGTTCGCAAAGAATACGGAGAAACACATAAATGGAATAAGAATCGTGTTCGCGGCGAAACGAATTATGGCAGCCCCACGATAGAAGGTGGAAAATTTTAAACGATAAGTCGGAAGTTTTTCCACGGTTTCTCGCGACGATTGGCGGAAGCTTCGCGTAATAATCTCGTGGAAAAAAAGTATCGGAAAAGAATCACGGTCGGGCACCGATCGATTTAGTTTTCATTTCGATCGATTGCTTAACTCTTTGCGCTACAATAACGAGACGCAATCGTACTATGAATCGAACGATGCATGGTAGATGTCTCGATTACTGCCAGTGTCCCTATAATTATCATTTTAATTATTTCGTTCAATAACGAACGAATGTACGAATAATCGATACTAAATTTGGACTTGATTTTTATGTAACAACATATGAAACATTGTATATATGTTTATATTTAATATTTTAAACGAAATATTAGAAGGTGAATTGTGTTGTTTCAGCATAAAAATGCGACTAATGTCATACATGGAGTAGAAAGTATTTAAAATTTTTCTAATGCACCAAAGGCGATGATTTAACGATTTATCTTTTATGTGTCGTACAAATTGACGTGATAATATATGTAAGTAAGGATCATTTCTATTTAAGCGACAACATTTCAAATGACAGTAATAAGAACATTGGACATATATATTTTCAATAAAGTAGTAATGAATACGTCGTATTTAACGTAGCAAAAAATCTTCGTAAATAAAGGAGATGTTACTTAATGTTGTGCTCCAAAGCGGAACGATTTTTATGTTAATAATGAAGTTTGTGCGATCAGCTTAAAACGATAGTAATTGAGACATCTATCCTAATTCTCGATATGATCCGTTATTGTTTATAAGGGACCCATACGATTAATCGATCAATTATCGAGATTTTACAAAGTTCCACATTACCTATATTTACCTTGTTATTATCGTATTACATTATAATTATATTATTATAATTTTTATTATTATTATTATTACTATTAGATTACAGATGAAATCATGTGTCTTTCGTATCTGACACGCGAAGACGTAGAAAATATCGCGATAAAGAAAACACATATATTTTTTACATCGCCTTCCTTCCACTATTCATCATTTTATCGCTCCATAAAATATCTGATCGCGTTTGAATATCCAAAGGGGACACATAGAAACGCAGCCTGTTTCGCGTTCGTCTTCGCAGAAGCACAGAAACTTTCGCCTCCCTAATAAATTTAATACAAACTCGGAATTATTAAAACAGCTTAACTTCGAATCGAAACTTTAATCTACCGAAGTTACGCGAACTTTCATACGCCGGCAAGTTTCTTCTTTAAGATGCTAGGACGTTGAAATCGCAGCATTGACACCAAGCAAAGCATCCGTATAGCATTCGAGATCTTATTCGACCAAAATTTCATTCGTTCCATTGATCGATTTCGCTACTTTTATCATTATTGTGCGTCCTTTCGGCTGTCGCTTGGCTGGCAGACGAGAGTTTCGCAGTTAAATCGAGGCCGATAGATGCAGAAGCTGTAACACCAAGGAAAGTTCGACAATTGCGGAAGCTGCGAGCCATTCGACGACGTGGATGCACCCAGTTATTCAAGGTTTCATCCAATTTTTCATTTACTCAATGGAGAAGTTGAATTTGGTCTACGAAAGGATTAATTTAATCGGAAGAAAGGCGAAGTGTTAAATGTTAATACTAGCATACGTACGTAATAAAATAATCGTAGAACAAGGGGATAATAAAATCCACCAAGTGTTTCTCATTTGAAGAATCGATCAGAATTTGATCTTCGATAAAACTTCTTCGATAAAGTTCATCATTGAAGGAATTGGATTTGGTCGGTGAAAGGATTTATTTAATTGGCGAAAAGGCGAAGACTTAATGTTAATCCTAGCATACGTATGCGATAAAATAATCGTAGAACAAAGGTTTAATAATATCCACCAAGTGTTTCCAATTTGAAGAATCCATCAGAATTTAATCTTCGAAAAAACTACTTCAATAATATTCATCATTGAAGAAATTACATGTAATCTATGAAAGGATTAATTTAATTCGAAGAAAGGTTAAGTGTTGATGTTAATCCTAGCATACGTATGCAATAAAATAATCGTAGAACAAAGGTTTAATAATATCCACCAAGTGTTTCCAATTTGAAGAATCCATCAGAATTTAATCTTCGAAAAAACTACTTCAATAATATTCACCAATGAAGAAGTTACATTTAATCTATGAAAGGATTAATTTAATTCGAAGAAAGGTGAAGTCTTGATGTTAATCCTAGCATACGTATGCAATAAAATAATCGTAGAACAAGAGGATAATAAAATCCACCAAGTGTTTCTAATTTGAAGAATCCATCAGAATTTAATCTTCGAAAAAACTACTTCAATAATATTCACCAATGAAGAAATAAACTTTGGCGTACGAAGGGATTAATTTAACTGACAGGAAGGTGAAATGTTACCGTTAATTAACCAATTAATATATTAGAACGATGGATCATTGGCACTCGGATGATTCTTCTTTCCAATCTTCCTGTTTGCAGAAGATTTCCGCGCTTCTGGGTTTACTTTTTATTCGGGCTATCGAGAATCAGCAGCTCCGAACAATTCGATCGGTGAAAGTAAACGAAGCCATCGGGGCTAGAATCACCGCGCCATAGCAATTGGATCCGACAAATCGAGAGAAGACTCTTCCCTTTCTTTGTCGTAATAATTCAAAGAGAAAGGAATCGCTGGAATCGCGATCCAATTTGCCAGTAATATATTTCGTTCAAAATATCATCATCCTAGTACGTTTTTATGGGTAGAGTGATAGTGTTTCCCTTTCTTAGACGACACAATGAAGCATATTTAATACTGAAGACTAAGTATTATGGTTTAAACAAATGAAATGTGGATACAACACATTTGGTGCGACTGTCTTTATCTCACTAACTCAATTCTCTCTTTCTCTCTCTCTCTGTAAACTCGCCCTCTCACTCTATGCACTCGCTCTTTACTGTCTCGATAACGACTGACTTCTTTTATTATTAGAATCGTACAAAGTGTCAATAACTGGTTCGGGTTAGGTTTGGGTTAGGTTTGTTCATAGGAGTCGCAGTTTATAAGAAACATCATAGACGACATTAACTTGAAACTAGGACCTTAATTTATTATGAAAATCATATGTGTACAAAGTATCAATAACTGGTTTGGGTTAAGTTTGCTCTTAGGAGTCGCAGTTTATAGGAAAAATCATAGACGACATTAACTTGAAACTAGGACCTTAATTTATTATGAAAATCATATGTGTACAAAGTATCAATAACTGGTTTGGGTTAAGTTTGCTCTTAGGAGTCGCAGTTTATAGGAAAAATCATAGACGACATTAACTTTAAACTGGGACCTTAATTTATTATGAAAATCTTATGTGTACAAAGTATCAATAACTGGTTTGGGTTAAGTTTGCTCTTAGGAGTCGCAGTTTATAGGAAAAATCATAGACGACATTAATTTTAAACTGGGACCTTAATTTATTATGAAAATCATATGTGTACAAAGTATCAATAACTGGTTTGGGTTAAGTTTGCTCTTAGGAGTCGCAGTTTATATGAAAAATCATAGACGACATTAACTTGAAACTAGGACCTTACTTTATTATTAAAATCATATGTGTACAAAGTATCATTAACTGGTAAACTCGCCCTCTCACTCTATGCACTCGCTCTTTACTGTCTCGATAACGACTGACTTCTTTTCAAACGGACATTCATCACAATAACATACACAATAGATAGGACTCTCACGAATCTCATTTTTACCATAGACTACATAGTTCTCAACAAAACATTCATACTCTTTTAACATTATTCATACACATACATACATACATATAAAACCAACACTCACAGTTTAATCCTACTAAGAAGATATTCCCAAAGGTAACACGCGTACGAATTGGCCAAAATCTCAGCGATTCGATTCTTGGCTCTCGATTTTACCGGAAGCAATTGCTATCGGAGTCAGTGGAAAGGTTGAGCTGGTTCGGAACAGTGATGAGATCGATCAACCTGTACGACATGCATAATTCATTAACTCGCGGACCAGAGTAAGGATAAGGGGAACGCGAGTAAACGAGAACACGATCAAAGGTCGTCGTATAATTAGCGCGCAAGCTAATACAGGGAAACACGCAGGATGCGTGTTTCTGGCTCAAGAAACAGACGCGATCAAAAGGGAGCAGGCCTAAGCTATTGTGCGAGACAGTATGTCGTGTGAATGGTTTTGGACTAGAGCGATTGCAGAGCGAACGGTGTATTTCGATAAGATTGACTGAGGCGCGAATGAAAAGTGTTCGGGACAGAGCGATTGAATTGACGCGGGGACGAAGGGTGTGTGGTCGCGCAAGCTTTCGGGTGAACGTGACTGACTGGGTCTTAAGAATGTCTGAGATGAGCGAGAGAGAGAGAGAGAGAGAGAGAGAGAGAGAGAGAGAGAGAGAATGAATGCGTGCAAGGGTAGATAATACGTGGATACGAGAGTGCAGAGGAAGAGTCGAGAGCGAGAAGACGTAATCAGTAGAGAGAAAGTTTTACGTGAGATTGTACGTTATTTTTATTATTAATAAACCACCATTACTTATTCACAAATTGAGTTGTCTTCCCTTCTAGCACCTTTAAACCATCCACGTGAGGTTTACATAAAATAATCCCTGCACTATTTTCCATAGGTAATAAACAACGATGAGTTAATGTAAGTACGCGAAATATACAGTATTGCTTATAATTATTCGAAAGTTCGGTATCCTATTTAGGGATGTTTAGTTCTTGCAAAGAGGAACAATTCTGAATCGAGATGACAAGAATCGTTCAAGAAAACTGCAGAAGATCGATTCTTTAAAAATTGATTCGAACAATCGATCGACGTACTAATGGTATTTTATGTAAACATTGAAATCTTCAGATTAGTTCTGCATATTTATATTTAAGGCGTGTTAAACGAAAGAATGAAACAATGTTTGTTTCAGATTAACTAACCATAACTAGGTTAATCCGATTTAACTTAGCAAAAAGTTTCCCTGTTTATAACTTCAAATTTCACCCGCTTTTTGTCTTGAAGATTAAATTAACTGAAATATTCTTTACCCGAATTTGAAAAGATACGATTGGTCGCCGTTAATTAATAATCGAAATACTACTCCAATTTTATTAAGTAGGGTTCTATCGTAGGCTGTTGTTTCAATAACAAGTGTTTACCAAAAATGGGAAAGAAAAAGGAGAACCGTGTGTACAACAACATTCGGAGATTATTTATCGCGTGAAAAGGAACTCGCGTGAATAAAGTGCCGCGTAAATCCAATAATATCGTCAAACTAGTCAAAGTTGCGCAGTCCAATGTCCAAAAACTTCTGAACAAACCTTCGTTACTTTTCATCGCATCGCGCCAGCAGTTTTTTTTTTTTTTGCCTCGCCGCGTAAAACCAATAAGAAATCTCTAATAAATGGTGAAAAAAAAATTGGCGTGACCAGTTACCGTCCGTGTAGCTCTAGAAAGGAAGATATCGCGTAGAGAAAGAGAGAACGTGGAGCAGGTGAAGCGCGAAGGAAGCAGGCGCCCCGACGCCTGCGTCGAATGGCTCAGTAATCGGCGAGCCGTGCTAGACGACGGACGTCGCTCTAATCGCCGAGTTTTACCACTTGTCCGCGGCCTTGACCATCGAACCGCGTTCCCAAACGCAACCGCAATCAAAATACAAATTCAATCACCGAGATCGTTTACTCGAAACGCTAAAATCCCACCGATTTCTCCCCCAAATCTCTTCGCAAGTGCTCGGTTGAAATCGTTAAAAAAAAAAACGAAAATTCCCTCGCAAAATAATCTAAACGATAAAAGGATCGAGAGTATCGTTAGAGGAAGTTTAGTCTCGGGAAATCTTGGCGAGTAGCCAAGAATTTCATTTGGGCGAAGGGCGCGAAAGTGCCCTTGGAAATTTGCACAGTTTTTCGCGGGAAGTTTTATTTGTAAGGACGAAGTTTGAGGAAAGTTGTGAATGATCGTCGATGAAAGTGAAATAGAACGATCGAGAATCGGTTGCGATTCGATAGGTGATTTGTTTACAGTGCAGAGTCAGTGATCTGCGAACTCGTGGCCCTGGTTCAAGCAGTGTTCATTACAATTCTGATCTGTTAAAGAGACGATTTGGCGGCGAGTTTTGGAGGAGTTGTTAAGAAATGGTGTGTTAAGTTGCATTTCGGGAGAAGGAGAGAATTACTAGGTATGTTTCCATGCACCTGTTTCGCGTTTAGACGATTCGAAAGCGCCAGGTAGTTCCTCGCGTTTCTTGGAGAAATAGGATCCTGAGCTTCATTGAAATTACGGAATATCTTTTATGAGTCGCAGTTTATAAGAAAAATTATAGACAACATTAACTTTAAACTAGGACCTTAATTTAATATGAAAATCATATGTATACGAAATATCAATAATTGGTTTGGGTTAGGTTTGGGTTAGGTTTGCTCTTAGGAGTCGCAGTTTATAAGAAAAATCATAGACAACATTAACTTTAAATTAGAACCTTCATTTATTATTAAAATCATACAAAGTATCAATAACTGGTTTGGATTAGATTTGGGTTAAGTTTGCTCTTAGGAGTCGCAGTTTATAAGAAAAATTATAGACGACATTAACTTCAAACTAGGACCTTAATTTATTATTAAAATCATATGTATACAAAATATCAATAACTGGTTTGAGTTAGGTTTGCTCTTAGGAGTCGCAGTTTATAAGAAAAATTATAGACAACAGTAACTTTAAACTAGAACCTTAATTTATTATTAACATCATATGTGTACAAAGTATCAGTAACTGGTTTGGGTTAGGTTTGCTCTTAGGAGTCGCAGTTTATAAGAAAAATCATAGGCGACATTAACTTTAAACTAGGACCTTAATTTATTATTAAAATCATATGTGTACAAAGTATCAATAACTGGTTTGGGTTAGGTTTGCTCTTAGGAGTCGCAGTTTATAAGAAAAATTATAGTCAACATGAATTTTAAACTAACACCTGCATTTATTATTAACATTGTAGGAAGTGTCGATAACTGGTTTAGTATCGATAAATATATCGACACTTTGCGCGACAGATCGAAGGGAATGGAGCTTCGAAATGGAAATTATGTTTCCATCTATAAATATTCTAATAATAGGGATAGAGGGTTGAAACTTACCCGAAGAAAATTCTATTTGGAGAGATCTAAATACGTTGCAAATTGAATATCATTTAGAGATACTCTTATTACGAAACTACAGGGGGGTCGTAATGCCGTACGCGAATTTCTTGGAAGAGTTAAAATATTGAAACTGAAAGCTTATAAATAGGCAGCTTTCGCTTATATGAGAATGCTATAACATAATAAATATTCGAATTCACTGTACGATTATTTACCGGGCAACATTGTCGCGTAAATTAAAACAGAAATAGTATTTTACTGTGGAGTAGCGATGCGAACGCTTTTAACGAACCCTCGTGCAATTTTCAGAGGTGTACATATACGTCCGTGGCAGCGAAAAAGTTAATCAAAGGAAATATTCCCATTTATTGTATTTGTTACTCAATCGAAATGCAATCTGTAACTATGAAATTTCATACACGTATTTAAGTTCTTGCATTGAACTTTTTTTCGAAATTTAACCAACGTGTAGTTAAGTAACTTCATGTATTTTTATTAGTATATAATGCTAATAATAGTATTATTAGTATATAATGCTAACACTACTAATAACAGTATTGGATACTAATAAAAATGCTAACAATAAGTGCTATATTAAATAGTTAAAGCACAGGTAAATTCTCGCCTGTCTTGGAAAAATGATATCATAAAATATATTCAGAATTGGGCATCGATCGATTACAAATGTTTACTTATTTATTTGTTCGTTCATTCGTTTGCTTTTAACGGTAGGTTGACGATGTAAATGACATAATTAGGCACGATTAAATACAAAATAACGGAAATATAGTGAATGGATAATTAATTCGGTAATTAAGGGTAGTTACACGTATTAAAGTTATGAAAATTATTATTTATCGTTCTGCAGTAATCCGATTGATCCATTAATAGAATACTCGCGAGTTGAAAATTTAGTCGTCGGAAAATCGATAATTAACACGATTAGAATCGCAACTAACGACTAAAGTATTTAAGTAGAGATCTAATTGTTAATTGCGACTGACGATTCAAAAGTACTGAATTGTTAATTGCCATTAACGACTAAAGTAGAGAATTACTCGTCAATTGCTATTAATAATCGAAGTACATATTTAATCGTTCATCGTTGATTAAAGTTTTGCCCAACTCTTTTCAATCAATTTGCGCCTCAACAAATTTTTACGCGTACCATTAACATCCTGCGGTCATAATACTTTTGGCTTCAGTTTCACGTTTATCAAAATTATCTTCGCTTACACATTGAAAGTTTAGGCTATTAATTATCTCTTAAAAGACTTACAAATTGTACTCAAATGAATTCATCCCACTTACATGGATTATTGTATTCTTATAAAGACTAATATCTTTTTCGACCTACGACAAAAATAGTAAAAGTATACTTTGCATAAAATATTTCGTACGTCGATTAATTAACAAACAGTTAATTTTGATCAAAAGATAAAGTTAGCTTAGTTATCGAGATTTTACAATATTCCATATTACCTACATTTACCTTAACAGTGAATTAGGAAATTAACATACGTGTTGCGTTACGTACAATCTACAAAATCTACGCATTTCGCAGTCAAAGGGTTAAAAGAGATTTAGGATACAAAGGGTTGAAGTGGCAAGGGGGTTAAAAGGTACTTTAGCTTGCGTAATTCATACTCACGTTAAATGGCAAGATAAATACAGACCGATGTACAAATATTTTTTGCAGTCAGCGTAATTCCACGCACCTGTACCGCGTTCACGCTAGGGAAATCGCAAGGACAGGTAATTCCCCGCATTTCTCCCGCGGCATTTCCATTATTCAATGCGTCGGTGGAGGTAACCTCGAACCGTACGAGGAGCCCTTGGCTTGTTTAACTCGCTGACGGGTTATTCCGTCGTGAAAATGATTTCGCGGAATGCAAATTGTCGCACAAACCGGGCGATTCTATTAACGCGCGTCGAAAGGAAGGTTTCAAGTTTACGTACTATTCGTCCGCGGCAAGAAGGCACGCAAGTTATTTTACATTCCCGTTCTAATTACGATCCGCTAGCCTTACTACACGCGCATGCATCGTTCACTGTTAACCAAAGACGTTGAAGATCTACAGTGGTTTAACACTAGGTTTTACGGAACTCGTCACCACGTTGACGCATTTCAGGTTTCACGCTTAAAATTATAGGGATCATAAATATTATTTTGCATTGCTTTACGTTAACTTTAATTAACACAATGCTATGAATATGTATTCTACGTGATTCTTTTCATCCTCGCGCTTCTACGTTCGAATATTTATGTGCAGTGTACGTATTTTTCCGGAAGCCTGTCAACGTATGCACGTAACGTTCGTGAACCTAGTGTTAATAACGAAGACGGCGTGCGGTGATAGGGAAGACAGTGGACCATATCTACAGCGAGGATGCAAAGACTCGTTTGCCTTCTTTTCGTAAACGGACAGTACATATACCTCTAGCATCATTTCCCTACTACGATCGCGCGATATTCTTTCTAACCCTCTGCTCTCGAGACTCATAAAAAATTGGTTCATTCGATTTGTTTATTCGATAGGGAGAAAATATCCAAGTTCGTACAAAATTACTAAAAAGCGAATAGTAAAAGTAGAGAGACAAAATTTATATGGTAGATAGCGATAGAAGATCGAATTATTTTACAATAAAATAACTACCCTATACTACGTATGTACACGATATATTTACCCTAAACTTTATTACTCCGTATAAGCTCTACGAAAGAAATAATTTAACGAATCGGAAGAGATCGATAGCAGTGAAAATAATAACGTTTTGCAATTGGAAAAGCAAGCTTGTACCGTGATAAGTCGAAATAAAGGTGGACGCGCGGTATTCGTTCGGCTGCCAATAAAAATGGCGCGTGGCGATCGAAACGTCGAACGGCTGCGAAAGCCGTAGAAGAAAAACGTGTATGCAAAGTGTTTGGCGTTCGGATCCTGGTATCGATAACCTTCTAGCAATTCTCGTGACGTTGTTCGCCGTAACCGGAAGCGTCTCGTTGTTCCTGCGCCCCGAAGAAGTTCATGAAAAATGGATGAGACGGGTAAGAGCGAATACCGTGGCTTATGGAATTCTGAGATGGCCCAAAAGCCGAGTGGGCGTTGGTACTCGAGTTTCAAAATTTATTTGCTCGCCTCGCTGTCCGTGGTATCGCGTTGCTGCGAATAATTCATCGAGTTCAACTATACCAGCGAAACGACATAGTTCTCCGTCTCGTGGTTAACTATCGAGAGATTCCATACACCGTTCGACGATACGACACACGCGCGACTGCGAATTAATTCGCGATTAATTACCATCGCCTCGTGGAGTCCCATGCGAGTTTCCTATCTTGCTTAGAATTGATCAGGATAACGTGAAACGGATAGAGAATATCATTGGGATTTTGCGAGAGTTTCGTTCTCCGGGGACGAGAGGATGCGATGAAAATTGGACACGCGAGTGGCAGAGTTCTACGGATTCGAAACTGTTATGGCGTTCGCCTTATCGCTGCGCTGTACTCGTGTGTCGTGGGTGGAGTTCACCGTGTATCGGACGTTAATCGTTATATCGCGGATTTTTATGCATTTACGAAGAAGATGAGTTCGTAAAAGGGAACAAAATGTAGGTTCGTGTTATACAAGAATAGGTAAGAATAAAGAGTGCCATAGTGAAGCTGAAGATATAGAGTAAGGAATGCCAAAGAGTAAACAAGTAGTTAAATAGTTTTATAGATAGTGATTGTAGTAATATTAGAAATAACGTGGATTAAATGTAGACAATAGGTATTCGTGTGTCGTGGCGTGTATCGGACGTTAATCGTTAGATCGCGGATTTTTATGCATTTACTGGGAACTTGAGTTCGTAAAAGGGAACAAAATGTGGGTTCGTGTTATACAAGAATAGGTAAGAATAAAGAGTGCCATAGTGAAGCTGAAGATATAGAGTAGGGAATGCCAAAGAGTAAACAAGTAGATAAATAGTTTTATAGATAGTGATTACAGTAAAATTAAAAATAACGTAGATTTAGTGTAGACAATAGGTATGTAGACATATAGATATATAATTAATAGATGCATAGATAGATACTAGGTAATAATACGTATGACGCTAAACAGGAACGAATTTATTTTTGGTATGACAACGGAACCATTGTAATCCTAACAGGAAGTCAACAAAGATATATATATATTACGAAATGCAGATAAAATTCAAAATTATATAAAATATCCGCAACAAAGTGCATGGTATAATATTCGGAGGGTAAAACCGATTTCTATTCGTGCCCAGTTTCTTCAATCGTACTTGCAAAACGTAAAAACGCACAATCTATTAATAAGAGTCGCTGCATATTCATCTTATCTTTTAATCGTTCCTAAAATCATCTGCTTCGCAAACTCGCAAAGAGCTTAAATGTTCCTCTAGTAGCAGAAGACGTTTCGTCACTCGTGAAATCCTTGGGATACGAAAAATCTCGCAAGAAAGCAAGACTATTCGTTACAACCCACCACCGTAATAGTCTTTATCTTTGTTACCTCTAATAATCTGTAAATACGTACCGTATAGTTATTAAATATTATAGGTTTCGTAATATTCTCGATATTCGGTATTATTCTACGCATTACGTGAACCGAGTGACTTTTTGCGCGATTTAAATTGTCCACAAAATACACGAAGAACGGAGGGGGAACGGTGATTTATCGATGACCGCTTTTTCGTCATTCGTATCGCAAAGATAGGCAGGCGATTGATTGCAGCGCGCGCTTAAAACCATTAACAGGTCCAATCATCGGTTCAAATCGTTTCAATTCATCGAGTCGAAAAACAGAGAGAGGCCGTGTGTGAACCAGCCGCCATTGCTTCGCGTAATCCCATGAAATTGCCAAATCCCTTCCGCGAACAGATTATAGCCGTGGAAATTTTCGCCGAGTGCAGAATGGCCGTGAAATCGGCTTCTCTTATTTGCGAAGGAGTTTATGACTCTACTCCTCCTGATGCCATATTAATTAATAAAGATGGAAGTGTACGGAACTGAGGTCACAGAGAATGTGAGCGAGAGGAGAGAAAGAACGTGACAATCTTGGAGAAAAGAATGATTGTCTTAGTTTTGTCCCGGGTCTGCTAGTGGTCTTGTCAGTAAGGCTTATCTAGCGGACCCTGCCTCAGACTAGAGATATTAGGAAGCGAATTTAGAAGTGATATATATGGGATCGAAGTACAGTCCCTGGCCATCGAATTAGGACCACGTACGAAAATTTCACTTTTATGCCTATAACGGTATGTTATATATGGAAAATTGTCTTAGGTCATTCAAATTATTACAAACGACGTTGATAATAATGTATATATAACAATTGATTTGTTACTATCGTGGTAATAATGAAATTGTGTGGGTGATGAGCGATTGAGGGCCGCACCAGTGTTTACGTTAGGCTCAAGTGTCGATAGCGCGTGAGGTGAGATTTGGAGAATGCAAGATTTGTTTGTACATACATGATGAGAATGTGTTGCACATATGCAGGAGAGATCCTTAGAAGTTCAAATGATGAAGAAGGGAATCAGTTGTGACTGAATCGTTGAAGCGTTCATAAGAAGTCTGCGTTAAAAGTTTGGAAGTGCATTTTATGAAATATGGGAAAACGACAAGACATAACTTGTGAGAAAAGGGCCTATATATGTGGTCTTCTGAAAAGTGGCAACCTTTCGCAGCGACAAATCGCGAAAAATACGAATGTTTCGCATCAAACAGTGATGAGAATCGCGAAATGTATGAAGGAGAATGTGCCGCAGATTTGTAGTGGTCCTAATTCGATGGCCAGGGACTGTAGTTGGAACGAGTGCTTGCGAGGAAGACTTCAGTAGCAAATCCTTCTATCGGTAGCTCTACGTGATGGTCGCCACAAGTTCATTGAATCAACTTCGCGACTGCCGTAAATTCCGCCTAATTTCGCGAAAATGTTCTACGAAAATTTATTTCCACTGACCGAATTTCGTGTATATATATATATATATATATATATATGTGTGTGTGTGTGTGTGTGTGTGTATTTATTTATTAATGGGTAATAATTTCCCTTTGGCAACCACTGCAAAAAAGTAGGAAATTTCTTTGCAGTTTCACTTTGCACAAGAAATTTGACATCTCGCTATTAAATAAAATAATTGAAGCGTCGATTGTATTATAAGGACACCGGCAGCAAATAGAACATCTTAATCGCAGTGCTTTACAAACGTGAACCGGCGATATTGGATCGTAACCATTATCGGCGTTGCCGCGTTGCTTTTACATAATGCAATCGATCGGGATCGCCAAGATCGTTGCAAAAATCCGTGCCCTCGTAATTGTAGCTTAATTACCCGATTCGAGGCAGCGCCTGAGAGACATCGGCGGATAATTAACGAGCATCGGGTAGCGGGCTGTGTTTACCTGACAATCGGTTAATCAAGGTGGGCTTTGTATCCGATTACGGTCGATGCTATTACGTGTTCTTACGCAAACGGCAATGTAATAACGGCCTGTAATCGACCAAATGTGTCGTCGAGCATTACGCAACGATCATTCGCTCCCGGTGTTCGAATGACAAACTTGTTGCACTCGAAAGTCCCGCCTGGGGACGAGGAGGAGACTTTCAAACCGGAGTGGAAGGAAACGGCCATGGATTCGTTGCAAGTTCTAGGTTAAACCTTTATTTAACGCCGCGCGACTCGCGAGTTACGTATACGCTTCTTTCTCCCTTTTAATTATTCGCTCGTTTCCTGTTTTATTCTTTTGCGACACGCTATTCTTTCGAAGTATTAGATCGATGCATACGAATTGTCGTTTTTCGTGATGTTTAACCCTTTCAGTGCTACGGACGCATATATGCGTCTGGTGAACCAATTTGTACTTCTGTTTATACTTGTAACAAAAGTAACGATTATTAGTTGTTTGAGAATATACTTAATTTAACAATATACCGCGAGTTGTTGATTTAATCTAACAGAGTCTTCGAATCTCAAGAGCTTAGCAGTCGAAGGGTTAAGACTAACATGTGAATCCTGTTCTTTTGGTTTCCCTCAGCCATTAATCGTAATATTTATATGATGTACGTAAACAAAATATTAAGAGTAACTATAATAAAATTGCAAGAAGTTGGATGTTCGACATCACGAATAATCAGGATGTTTGCATCGTCTATTATACTATTAAACTTGTAAAGTATACAATGAAAATTATGGGAAATATAATGTTGGCGTTTAGAGAGAATTACACAAGTATCAAGATAATAGAATTTCGATTGATAAATTTACAAAATTCAAGACTGGCAATACGTAATAGTAACACGATAAACAAAAATCGCGCACCAATTTTTAAAGTATCGTTGTTAAAAGGACTTTAATTCACGGTAATATTAGATGCATATAAAATGTTTCAAACAATTGGAACATTCATGACATTGAACATTCAAAACAAAATCATGCTTACTTTTTCAATCGTTTCCCGGTGCAAGACGAGTTTCATAGAAATTCTACTTAGATACGTGAAACATTAGAAAAGGTTTTAAACTTCGAACGAAGCCCACGAATGGGTCTTTATTTTTGTCGTCAATTTATCACAATTCTTCTGTCGATTAATCGCGTTCGATATCGGCACAGTGAAAACGAGGAAATGGTTGAAAACGCGTCGATTTCCGCGGGCGCCCGTATTGCCGTGTGACTCTTTTGCAATAACACGCGAGAATTCGAATCATCGCGTTTCTGACTTCATAGTTTATTTCGCATTCGCAAGCTCTCGCGATTGAAAGGGCGACACTTTTCCCATTTTTCGGCATCGCGATACGCGACACCGACCGAAACTGGCTTTAGTATACAAATGCATCGCTGCTATATTATTTTTCCGTCCCTTTGTTCTTTGCCTACCTACTTCGAAGTTTCGAAGGATCGCAAAGGAAAATTCCTTCACCGATATATCGCGTTAATAATTTCGATTCGTACTGGAATATTTACATTTTCTTGCCTTGAAACAATAATCGCTGCGTAGCAGTGAAAAAGCTTTCTACTGATCATTACTATTATGGTCCAGTTATGCATAACTTCAATCTTGCATATTTAACATATAGAAGAGCGACTGCTGACTTACTATGTCTTTTTAAGATCTTGAATTGTCCGCCTCTTTTATGCGATACTGATTTTTACGTGCAAATAAGATTTATTAGGTTTCTCCCCGTTTGCTTCAAATCTCGCTTTTGCTTTACCGATCCACGTACCCGCATCTCCGCTTTAGCCAATAATTATCGTCAAATAATCGAGCTATTCGGTGTTTCTTTAGATGTATTCCGTAGATCAATTTCCAGCATATTTTAATTTCCATACAAGATCAATTATCTATGTATACTCTAATAATGGATTTTTCCCGTTTATAAATATATTAAATTAAATTTTCCGTGCCCATTAACCCTTTGCGGACGGGGAAAAATAATGTTTAACGAATTCTCGTTCGATTATTTTAACATTTTCAAGACGTTATTAAACGAATACTTGTCCAATTATTAACAGCAGCGTATAGTGATCGTTTTAAGCTGAATTTCTTGTTTTAAAAATTGATATACGTCGAAAAACACCGAAGAACTTGGACGATTATTTCCGACACTCGTCCGCAAAGGGTTAAATTCGGAAACAGCCAAAGGAGACGGTGTAAATTGCTTTCGCGCCAGTCTATCGCTTTAAAGCGAAGTTACAGTAGCTCGTTTGGTGTTCTCGATTTGCGCGGACCAGAGCCGGCGAAGAACTGAAAAGAACGTTTTAAACCCGACGCTATGTCGAATTCCCGGCGAATCATGTCGAGTAATCCATTGCGAATTTCTTCGCGCTCCGTCAAGCCTCAGAAGGAGCGTGAAATTGAATGTAATTCGTGCGAGCTTTGGCCGTGTTACTCGCTTCGCGATCGAATTCATTTTTCGACGTCTGGACAACGTGGCCGATTATCCGATCCTTCTTCGTCATTAGCCAATACAAGGGGGACACTTTGACGTCGCTTTTTACCGCAATTCGCGAACGATATTCTCCGGTAGAAATCTTGTTGGATGTTAACCCTTTGCGGACGACGAATACTGAAACTTACAAAGAGTATTTTGATTTTGAATTCCGAGTCGTTAAATTTCGAAGCTTTCGAAATGCAGGTCAACAAATTCCCAAAACTTTGAAGCGTTTATCAACGATATTAATTTAAATTTTCTGCTTTAACAGTGAACGTGCGCCCAGAAAACCAACAAAGTGGCGATTATTTGCAGACACTCGCCCGCAAAGGGTTAATACACGACACTTGCGATTGTCGAATATCTTCGCGAAAGACGCGAACGTATTTGATTTAATCGATGAACAGGTACGACGTGAAATAGTACGCAACGTGCAAATGTAATTCAATGATCCTATATCTATAAACCATTTTCCGAAAAATCTCTCCTACTTGTACTGTGTATATTCTACGAACTTTCACGTTGCTTTTGTTTTTCCAAAGTATATACCAAAGTATGTGAATATTTGATATTTGAAACGTGTATGTAGACTTTCGTGGCCGACTTTATATACTTAGCTTTTATTTTTAATTAATTCTTACGCAATTTTCGCTTACTTTTCTCTCGTTTCAGTAACAAAAGTTTCTTCCATCGACGCTAATGATAAATAAGTAAACATAGAATTAACTGTTGAAAGTAATTCAGCTGTCATGAATGCGTACAGATGTCACTCATAGGTAATGGGACGCACGCGAATTATAGCGCGTACGTAATGTATACCTAGTATACCTAGTAGTGTATACCTAGGTTAGGTGTACACATGTATGTACATTAGACTATATATACATATATGTCTGTAGAATCTTTGTTCGTATGTTAACAACATGTCAGCTTGCGCTGATACAGAAATATACACGCATACAATAATCCACGTTATTAGCGATCATCGCTGCTTATTATTATTTCTATCGCGCAGAGATTACCTAAATCGATTCAAGTCTCAACGATAACGACAACCCTTTTTTCATCCCTTTGCACCTAAAGGAAATTTGCAATAGTCGAAACGAAGCAGCTTTGAAAACTGCCGAATCTAATGAGTTAATAACGTCAGGGAAAAGTTAATAACGCCAGTAGAGTGTTAATAACACGAACAAACGGTTAAACAAATCCTCGAATCCACGAACTGCTGGACCATTTTTTTGCTCGACTCTCGCTTGGGTGTTTTTAATTTAGTTTCGTATTTTTGTGTTTGATTGAAAACTTTTTGCGGTAATATCGCTATAGTCCATATTCCACGAAACGAGCGCGCGCGTTTACGAATGGCTGAGTTGAACGCTTATACTTTTCCAAAGGGGTCGGTTTTTTTCGTGCCTCGTTGAATATTTTTTGTCCGCGAATCGTAACCGTGAAAACGCCACGCTTTTATCCATCACGTTTATCAGAAATTCTTGGAAATTTTCTAAACCCCTACGTTGTCATGCTTCGAACAAATTTCACTTCTACTTTGCATTAGTCTTCTGTACGTTCAAGCTTTTCTGCACTTTGTTTTTATCTTTAAAACTTGCCATTAACGAAATACTAAATAAAATAAAAGGAGAAGCTTGAAAAACAAGCTTACGATAATTCGCATGTTTTTAAGAAAAATTGTGTATCCGTTAAGCTATGCACAAATGTGATAATTAGACTGCGGATGTTTATACGAATTTTTCTGTCCTTAAATAAAATTGAAAGAATGGGCTTCGATAAAAATTTGTTTCATCCTTTAAATGTTGCACGTTACACTTTACTTTAAATATTTTGTATATCTTTCTGTATCATATGGAACCTGTTCTTTTTTGCAAACATAAATTTTCCATAAATGCATAAAGATGCACAACAACCTGGCCATAAATGTTTACAATAAAATGAGTACAATAATGAACACTTTTTTTATGCTCCACGCAATGTTATCAGCCTGTTGTTCTTATAAAAAATTAGGAGTTCCAAAATAATCATAACAACCGAATTCCACTGTACTATTATTAACCTTTTGCCTTATAATAACGAGTTACGCTGTTGGTGTAACCTGTGAGCAAGTTACGATAAAAACACGCTGTATTTTTTAACAGTCTTTAACCGACTCCATTTCAACTAGTAAGACTGTAAGATCGAGGATTGCCAAGTACAAAATAAGTATAACATTTGAACGTTTTGCATTCGACTCGGTGTTGCAATAGAAAATAACCAACATTCAAGTGAATAATCTTGGACAAATTTGTAAGCTAAGGGGTTAATAAAGCGATCCAAATTTAAATAAGGTTCGAGAACGCGGGAATAGAAAGATAAATGAAGACTCGCAACGATAAACGTCGATCGACGAACTCGCGTCGCTTCCATTTCTAAAATGGAAACGCGTGACTCACGACGGCCATCCCGTAGAATTTATAGTTGGTCCGAAAACTTTCGCCCGCCGGTGTATATTTCAATGAAGAGGATTTACCGCGGTAGCTTCGAATCGTCTAAAAAGAAGCAAGCCGAAGAGCTCGGTGAAAAAAGCGTGTGCGCGCCATTAGAGAAAGAGAGAGAGAGAGTTTCCGTCGCGTTATAAGTTTCTCAAACGAAGTTTCTCTCCCCTTCGGCCTGAAAGAAATCAGATTTACCCGCCCAAGGTGACTCGTCTCCACAGGATCGAAGGATATCGGATGAAAAGACAAAGGATCCTCCGAGAAGCTTATTACACATCGATCGGTTCAATACCGTAACTTCTTACCCGACGATTAGGGAAACTTTGTTCCAGCGAAAAAGCCAGATTTCTCTTCTTCGACTAGTCGAAAACTAACTAAACTCGAGCGCTCTGGAAGAAGCAAAGTTCCCTCGTGTTTATAATATCCCGAGTTTACTCTTCGACCTTTTCTCTTCTTCTTTTCTTTTTTTTTTTCTCTCCCGCGTCTCCCTGTGCTATTCTTAACGAAAGAAGAATATTTGCGCTTCTCTCGGTTTGCTCGGAACTCCAATCGCGTAGTTCAAACACGGACGCGATCGTCTTGTATTTGCACGACGTTCGCCATAATTGAGACACAATCGACTGATACACGGTAGGAGGCGACGCGCAACATGCGGGATTATCGATAGAACGAAGGATAATTGAGTGCCGGGTCGAGGATTCCGCAAGTGTTCGAGTGCGCTGATTGGTGATAAAAAGAGATTGGTAAACTTTGTGCGTGGTTTTCTACTGTTTGCTTGGCCTGTGCGGCCGAGAAGAGGGCAAGGATATGGCCGAGAACGAGAGACCCGCGGAACCGGAAGCCAGCGAGCAGCCATCGGACTCTACGGAACCATCCGCGGTTTCTCTCTATCCTATCACGGTACGCAACTTCTTTTCTCGTAAGTATTACGCCTGGCAAAAAGTATTCGGCCAAACGTGAGAACGTGGAACTAATAAGAATAACGCTACAATTTTTGAGGCGCGAAACGCTGCTTCATAGATGAAAAAAACATACGGGAAGATTAAATAAATATAATACGATATAAATAGGTGAAGGAAAAGAATAAAAATAATCGTTTACTATCGAAAAGAAAACAGCGAGGAAAATAAATCTGCTTAACAATAAAACGGTACTTTATCGTATATTTTCTAATATTTCTACGTCCACGTATGAGTACTTTGATCTGTTGCAGCATTGATGCTACAAGATTTTCGCCACGTGTAAATGGAATGTAGTTTTACAATAATTTGTATTATTTCTCGATGCTGATTTTCAGTTTTGGAGACATTTCTATTAACTAATGTTACTCCATGTTGTCTACGAATTCTCTGTATGTTTTATAATTATACTATAGTCCTTTGCATCGCGAAAACGTTAGCGTTTTTTAGCTACGTTTATATTATCGCATTTGGCTGAAAACTTTTTGCCAGGGATAGTAAATTTGGTAGAATTTTACATTATATATTTTGCATTTTACATTCAAATAGACTGCGGATTTTTATACGGTTATGAGAAATTTAAATGGGCGAAGAGTAGGGAAAAATATTTAAAATATTCAAAGTGGAGTGCGAGTTATTATATTTTGGAGAAAAGGCAGCGCTCCATTTAGTTTCTATTTCGTTAATTTTATTAATAAAATTCGTACAAAGAGTCGCAGCTTACTCATTAATATGGAAAAGTAGAAATGCTTTATTTACTTCTACGATAAAAAGGATTGTAATTAGGTCAGAATTTTTATTTTCATATGAAAACTAGGAATTAAACATTACTGTATTGTTGCTTGGCAACAGTGACATAACGGTAACAACTAGTTACCAATAAAATGCAATAGTACAGCGATAGACTAATAAGAAAAAATTCAACAAGTTTAAATACTTAAATTAAATTACACAGAAATAATTACATATAAAATATTTGAACCGACGTGCAATTATATTTTAAAAGAGAACAAAGGATCCTCCATTTAAATTCCGCTTCTTCAATTTTGGTACTAAAACTATGAACTCGCATAAAGAACCGCAGTCTGCTCAGGAATAAAGAACAGGAGAAATCACGTTTATTATACTCCTAAACGAGGATGCGAATAAAATCGGCCGATTAACTCTATAGTCCGAATTTTATCTGCTTCTACAATGAAAGAAATTATTATACATACGTATATAATTAGGTTAACATTTTCTCTCGGTCCCTTCGCTAATCTCAACGATCCCAGAACTATTTCTAATCGATCTCTGGTTTGCAGATGGAGAAGAAGAGGTGCGTGGAGGAGACACAGAAAAAGGATTCACAGGCATCGGAAAACCAGGCCCAGAGATTACAGCAGACCCAATCGTTGCCGCAGCTGCAGCCTACCGGCACGCAAACGGACAGGTGAGCACGCGATGCTTTCTATAAATCAACGGTGGCCAAACCTTGTCATGATAGCAGCCATAAACCGCCTTTCATAAATAGTTGGCGAGATACGTATCATCTTCCATTCGAACAAATACACGGTGCACGGTTAAATTTAACCAATATTCTGGACTCAGTGGTTAAATTCTTAGTTGAAAAATAGATAGAATACGTTTAGGGGAAATTTGAGGATGCGAAAGATTGGAGAGGGCGCATAATATATTAAGAACAGACAAGTAAAGAAATAGAATCTAGATAGGAGGTTGTTTCACCCTCTAAACGAAATAATATACTTAAAGCGATCACAGCTATATTTTGCATTCAAGTATTGCTTAACTATGTTCAACTATGAGCAATTTTTAATGTGCAAAAATATGCAGAACTATACGTAACGCTTAAAGTACAAATTATTATATTCTCAGAGTGAAGCAACCCCCTATTTAAATCCCATTTTTTCGATTTCACTCGGGAGAAGCCAGTAAAAGTATAAATTTGCATAAAAAATCGCAATCTGTATATCGGATTTTCCATCGTTTAATAGAGCTGTGTTCATATAAAGGCTCACGTTAGAAATCGTTATCGTTTTCATTAAACGACAGAAAATTTAGTATAAGAGAACCTTATTAAGTAGTATTTAAATACAGGAATGCAGTAATTCGCCAATACTTTTTGCAGTCACTTTATATTTTATCTCAGACTCTTATACATATATTACGCATCCCTCCTAACTTTTGCGTACTTCAATTTCGCCCACAAAAATACGTATTTACATAAAAGTCCAAAATAAAATCGGCCAACTTACAAAAGTATTACATACATATACATATGTTGTAAAACCGAAATTATACGAGTATTAACACTAGAACTACCAAGGCAGTCAAAATAACTGGTTACAAGTTTACCATAATATGTACATAAATTTACCACGATGCATTTGTTAAGGTATTACACGTTTTTCAGTAGAAAATATAAACAAAGATTTATCATGCCCTAATCGCATGGGTTTCGCAAATGTCTACCATTTTTATTTCTTTTGTACAAATAAATACACTTTAGCGGTCGGTAGTTCTAGCGTTAAAGACACGGTTTGGCTGGCTACCTCCGCCATAAACTATCGACTAATATCATCGACGACGGCTCCGAACCGGAAGGAAGAGTCCCACGGTTTCCCTAACGATTTACGATCACGGCCGCGCCCGTTCGAGCCGCGTACCCGTGGAACAGGTAGCACAGGTTGCTGGAGAAATCGCGGGAAGACACGGACGGGGCATTAGGGGCGAAAAAGAAGCACGGGGGCGTGATTAGGCTAATGGCGAACGTTGGTCCGAAGCGATCGAGCTCTTGCCTCGCACGACATCCCCTTTCAATAGAATTAGACGCTCTTTGTTATTGCCGTTGTCGTTAATCCTCCATAACGCGAATTTCAACTATCCTCCGCGATGAAAGGAACTTTCGTTTTGAATCATTCGAAGCAGAGATTAACCCTGCATCGTAATTACGTTCACGCTTGGGACACGATTGTTTCACGCGGTTGATCGATAGTAAAATCGACAAAATATTACATTTATTATATCAATAGCAATATAGCAATACATAGGTATATCATTGGGTTAGGTTCTTATTAGTATATACTTATTATATTTATTAGTATATACTTATTATATTATTAGTATATACTTATTATATTTATTGGTATATACTTATTATATTATTAGTATATACTTATTATATTTATTAGTATATACTTATTATATTATTAGTATATACTTATTATATTTATTGGTATATACTTATTATATTGTGGCGGCTCTCCTGCAACCCACCGCTAGAGGGACATACGAAATAGGCTTTCTCGAAAGTACTCGCTCCAACTACCTCGTCCATATATATACCGCCTTTAACCTTCCTTCCAATATCCCTAAGGCAGGGCCTGTTAGGTAGCCTTACTTGATGAGTCCACTAGCAGGCCCAGGACGAAACGCAACACCCTTCCTTTTCCTATTCTATCCCCTCTCTACAGCTCCACAATATTATTAGTATATACTTATTCATAGTATATCATTTGGTCGATATGTCAATATATCAATATATTAACCCTTTGCGGACGGGACAATATAATATTAATCTAATTTTCGTTGAATTATTAACCATTTGAGAAAAGGGATTTAATAAATTCTTGTCTAATTATCAACAGCAGCGTCTTTGAATGACGTTAAGTTAAATTTGCTGCGCTAAAAATTGACATTATGTCGAAGAAACCAAAAATCTTGGGCGTCTATTTGCGACACTCGTCCGCAAAGGGTTAATATATCAACGTATCAATGTATCAATGTATCAATATATCAATATTGATAAGAAGGAATAATGTACACACCTCGACTGAGTGCCTTAATTTTTTTTTGTTACGTTCACCCACTGTTTACGAATCGTACGATCGTGGTCGCGAACGCGTTAAGAAGAAATCGAAGGATGTAGTTTATTTTTGCCCCAACGCGGCGCGAGACGCGGCGTATTTCGCTAAGAGACGATAGGTAGCCTCGGTGGGAATAAAAATTGCGCGTCGCGTGGCACAGTTCCGAGAGAAATATACGGGGATAAACGCGACGGCGATGAATCGCGTGTCTGAGAGCGTTACTTGCGGGCGGTTCCTTAAAGATTTATGAGCGCGTTCGCGGGTTGACCGTGCGATCTATCATCCGGCAACGAAAGAAAATGCGGGATCAGAAATCACGGAGTCGTGTGTGTCCGTTGGTTAAAAGAGGTCGCTGGTCGACGAGCAAACAATCGCCAAATTGTCAAATTAAGTACATCAGAGAAGGAGTGGACCGTTGCTCCGATGGAAGCTTGGAAAAACAGGATACACTCTGTGTACGGTCTCTGTGGATATTTCGGAAGCGGGGAAGTTTCGCAGCGAGGGCGCAAATTTGATAATGCCCTGCACGCAACTCTATTAACCCCTTTTGCCTTCTAATGGAGAATCCATCTCGCGATGAATTTATGGTCCGAATGCGACAGAAAGATCCTGTATTTGTCAGTGATATATCAACTTCGACTTTGACTGCTGCTTAGAAGATTGATGATTTATAAATAGAAATTGATTAGACCGTGGATTAAATACTACGAAACAATTCGACTTCGAATATTTGTATATTTATGGGAAATTTGGAAGATCCTGTAACTGTTATCGAGATTAAATTCGACTTTGACTGCTGCTTACAAGATTGAAGATTCTTAAATGGAAATTGATTAGATTGTGGATTAAATACTATAAACTAATTCGACTGCGAATATTTGTATATTTATGGGAAATTTGGAAGATCCTGTATTTGTTATCGAGATCAAATTCGACTTTGACTGCTGCTTACAGGATTGAAGATTATTAAATGGAAATTGATTAGATCGTGGATTAAATACTATAAAACAATTCGACTGCAAATGTTTTCTACATTTATGGGAAATTTAAATGTGTAACAAAATACATTAGGTGTGCCAATAAGCAGTCGATTATTTTCAAATCGGTTAATGAATTTATGGTCTGAATTGTAATGTAGGAAGACCCTGTATTTCTCACTGACAATGAGATCATCTTCGATTTTAACTTCTGCTCACAAGATCGAAGATTATTCATAGTGGAACTACCAAAGTGGTTGAAATGGTTAAAACCCATTCGCAATTCTTCTTAAATATTGCATCAATTTATAGCGCTCTAGTTTCAAAGAATTTTTGCTATCTCTCGTAAGAAGAATGGATAAAGATTCGTTTCTCGTGAATCACATTTTTCTCCATTTGAACGCATTAATCATTCGTAGTTCTAGCTATTTAAACACGTACTTCTAGCTAGTTAAATACAAATTAATTATTAGACTGTGGATTAACCCTCCATACATTATACGAAGCCCTGTTTTGAGAACCCAATGAAAGCAAATAAGCATTTAGAATCGTGTTCGCTAAAAGAATAATAATACGTCACTAGATTAAAGAAGCTTTAATTAAAGTTGTGGAACTCGGTAATCGCATAGTGTTTGCAGCAAATAGTCTGAACGAAGAACAGCGTCGTTGCTAATTTGTCTGACGATTAAATTACTCGAAGAGTTGATCAACCATGTTGAATTTTAGAAGCTTTTGTAACAGTTGCACAGTGTTCGAAGGGATGTCCACAAATTCAGCACATCTCCGTTACTAATTCGTTCAAGATTACTTCGAGATCGAATCACCTATACTTTATCATAGAAGCTTTAAAGCTGGATAATCGAACAGTGTTCGAAAAGATGGCCTAAATTCAGCGCGTCTTGATCGCTAACTCCTTCAACTTGCCTCGAGATCAAACCAAAAGCCTAAATCGAGCATCGCTTCGTTATCAATCCCTTCAACGTTCGAACCGCTTCGGAATCAAACGAACCGAGAAGTGGAATAGTTGAAGGGCCGAATGACAAGCGTTTAGAAGAGCACTCCACCTGGTTACAGAAGCTTTGGCTGAGATTTTACACGAGAGAGTAACCCCATCGCGCTGATGGGACACATCCGATAGCTCTAAAGATCCTTCGCCAAGATGACCCATAAAATGGCTAGTCGAGAACTGAGAGGAATGATCGATACGATGCTCCAGTGTCGCCCTGCTTTCTGCCCGATTGCCGAATCTTACCAGCAACATTTGCTTTCTACTATTCAAAGCTAAACGTCTACGTCTTGATGCTTCTCTGTCTCACATTACGCATTGTTTCTTTGATCAAGGATTCTAATGATTCTAATCTTGACGCGATTAGCAGGATGAATGTACCAATTGTTGCCACTTTACTTAACTATTTTAGAACGTATTCGACCTAAAAATCGAAACTTTTCGAACGTGCAATCGGATTTTCTTTTAACCCCTTTGCCTTACAATTTTTAGGCTACTGTGATTGCATAAGTTATCATTAACAGATCACAGTTTTCGTATCTCTTCGTTAGAATATTAAAATATTCTACAGAATTTGTGTTTAGCGATCCTGAATCTTCCGAAGTGAAACTGAAGCTGGAATGAAAATAACACTGTACAGCAAATAGAACTTACGTTTAATAAACTTATTTATGATTCGTGTCGCGAGTGCGATTCGTCATTGTAAGCCAAATGGTTAATACGCAGCACGATTAATCTTCGAAGTGTTATGCAGTTATGGACGTTTAAATTTCCGTAACATCGGAACGCTTCGATTTAAACGAGCCAACTCCAGTTCACAAAATCTTGAACGAATCTTGTCTTCGAGAGAAAATTTACAGTAATTCTCTGCCTTTTCGAACGATCTTAACTTCCAATCGAATGATTTCGAAGAATTCCCGACTTTAACCACCGCTGACAAAATTTTGCGAAGCGTAACGGAGATTTCGCTCGCTTAAAACCGCGCAGAGTCGCGTTTTGCGTAGCTTTCCGCGTTACAAGTGCTCTTTTCGCTCGTACCAAAGTTTTCTCGCGTGTCCCGCGACAGCTCGTTCGAATCCGGTTTTGCGATAAAGTTGGGCAAATTAATTAACCCCGTTAATGAACACCAATCGCTGCGTACCCGGTGACTTTCGCCTTTCGACTAAATAGCGGTATAGAATTTCACTCCGCTAGCTTTGTTTCTATCGCTAAATTCGCCGATCGCAATTAATCGTTAACGCAACGTTTCAACTGCAGATTATTATTTAGAACCTTTTGTTCCGTTTTACTGCCCTCGACAACACCGCGAGAAATTCACGAACAGCCAAATAGGATTGAAACCACATTCCTAAATTCTACCCACATCAAATTGTTCACTAATTTTATGTCATATAGGGTTATCCAAAATAGACTATAGGAACACCTACCTTCACTATTTTTCTTTCCCTTTCTGCTTTACCCTTTTCTAATCTGTTTTTTTATTTTTATTATCTTCGTTCGTTCTCGTTTCAATTTTTATTTTTTTCACCTCTATTTTACTAACAAACATGGCGTTTGACAGATATTCTCGTTCAACATCCTAAAAATACTTTTGGATAACCCTTTATTATATCGGTCGCACAATATAGTACTGATAACTTCCAATTGTGAATAGAAGAATTGCTTACGAGCTTAAAAATGATTAGTGGACCGCGGATCTTTATGCAAGTTCATATCTTTATTAACAAAATTAAGAATCCATGACTCCAAATACTTGACTTAAAGCTTCTTTGCTGCTTTTGTAATATTTCGATGTCCCATAAATGCATAAAAACCCGCAGTCTAATAACTGGTATTATTTCCCACAAGAAGCTACTTCTATTTCTTAAAAAGATATTCTCGAAACGGTTAATAGAGACGCGTTTCACTCTCCGCGTGAACGTTAAAAAATTACGAACCAAATGTACTAGTTTCACGCGTTGGATATCGTAAAATGTAATCCGCTCTGGATATTTCGTACAATTTTACACGCCGCACGTATTCCGTACTTTTTGCACGTTAAAATTCCCCGATAAACGCGCGAGAATCCGCAATCTGGTAAAACGAGCAAGAAACTGAAGCCTGCAACAGATGTTCATCCCCGGAATCGGGGATGTAGAAAGGGCGCGCGACTGATTAATTACGGCCAGCTAATTAATTCGCACCCAGGCAGCGGAGAAGCAGGGCCATAAGCCGGGACAAGTAAATTGAAACTTAGCGAAGGTTGCAGGAAATTAACCAGAGAACACAGACATTATTCGATAACAAAAATTAGCGAGTCTTGTAATGTGGGATTGAAAGATTTGCAAAATCAAAATCGCGTATAATGTAACGTAATATATTATTTAATTAAAACGAAATCGCACTAAACTAAGCTACGCTAAATATGCTAAATACGTCTACTCGATCTAAGCTATTCTACGCTATATACTTCCGCTCAGATCTCTACTCTCTTCGACTTCTCAAAACACACTCCTCGCTTTTTCTTCGACGGTCGCCCTTGTCGCCAACCATTCCTCTTTTTCTCTCTCTTCCTCTCTCTCTCATGTGGACCCCAAACCTAAACAATAAACTTAGCTTAACTAATACTATCCTCGAATGATTGGTACGCGGTTCCGCAGGTCATCGTCGCTCGCCTGCAAACCATCCGCGTGCCGCATAGCACAGTCTTGAATTACTTAAACCTAAATACTCTTAACCCTAACGTTATAATTCTATTCGGACCCCACAGTAATATTGGGGCTTCTTAAGTAAAAATTGCCAACGCGATATTTAAATAATTTGCGAGTTAACCATTTGCGGACGAGCGTCGACAAATAGTCGCCTAATCATTTTTTGGCTTTCCGAAGCCATGCCGACTTTTAAAGCACGGAACTTAATGCAATGAATACTTAAAACGTAATAATAAACATTTGAAATCGTTGGAAATTAAATGGTTTGGAACTCAAAAGCGTGAAAACTCGTGGAATTAAAAACTAAAGTACTCTCACAAGTGTTATTACTTCTCGTCCGCAAAGGGTTAAATGATATAGAAACGGTAAGCAGTCAGTACTACTAGCATACTTAGGTGATAAAATAATCGTAGCGCAAGGGGTTAATCATCATCGAAGCAATAGAATGGGAACGCGCACAGTGGCTTCGTTATATTTGTATCTCGTCCGGTTGTCGTTGATAAATACTCGGCGGTCCGCGTGACGCTTATAAACTCGTAAACGTTGCTGCGAGCAAAATTAAACGCACACGCGTGCGATGCAATTAGCGCGAAGTTACAATCGCGATTGTCGTTAGCGAGACAGAATCGAGCGTACAATATTTCCCTGCCAATTTCATATCAATTATTGCGTCAACGTTTGCAACGATCGCGTTGCCAGCTTTCTCACCCCGTCACTCTGTTCGGATAGCGTTTCAACTTTTTCGCACGGTTAAAAACAAGCTCGTAAAATGGATTGCAAATATTTTCCCTTCGCCGAGCGCGAAATAAATGTAAAAATATCAAAGGTCGATGATATCGTGAGCGGCGGATAAAAACGTGAAACGTTGGCGTGGAATAATCGGCGGGCAATTCGCGTGGATCGCGTTGCGCCGCGTTTCGGGGAACCGGTTGCCAAAATATTTCCCCGTTGACCAATCGACAAGCTCTCAGCGTCGTAAACCTACTTCTCGGCCGAGACGCGAAACGCGGGCTCGATTTCACGCGTACGAAATCGCAGGGACGCGATCGCCCGTGAAATTTACCCGCCTCTCGAACGCGATGCTTTTTGACACTCGACAACGTTGAAACGCGAAACTTCGAAATCCCTCCCAAAACGAGTTTCTCCATTCGCGTAGCTTTCCAATATTCAGTTTTTTTTAATTACACGCTTGATGTTTGAATTTTTCCGCTCGGTAAACCGACGAGATTTTCCATCGATCGGGTTTTCAGTTGCGAAGTATAAAATACGCGTCCGTTTGAGATTATTAACGCCGTTCGTCGAATGCCACTTTAAGCTTGAAATGTTAGAGTTGGATTCGAGAATATTTGCGACTGAGAAACTTTACGATGAACGTTGTAACGCGACGTTTAACCATTTGACTGCGGCGCGATATTCGAACGACCAACGCGTGAGGAGCATTGATAATAAAAAACGCAGGCATAGTTTAAATATGCGAACGAGTTACTTGTATATATGAACAAATTAATTTGAAGTTTACCGTAGTAAAATATTAGATGCGTATTAAAGTATTGTTATGTAATGATAAGTTACGAAATTAATCTATGTTGTATTGTATAAAATCTACGGGACATATGTATATATACGCCTTTCGTAGTCAAAGGGTTAAGTGTAATTCGGTTTTAACCCTTTGCGGACGAGAAGTAATAACACTTGTGAGAGTACTTTAGTTTTGAATTCCACGACTTTGAGTTTTCACGCTTTTGAGTCCCAAACCATTTCATTTCCAACGATTTCAAATGTTTATTATTACGTTAAGTATTCATTGCATTAAGTTCCGTGCTTTAAAAGTCGACATGGGTTCGGAAAGCCAAAAAATGATTAGGCGACTATTTGTCGACGCTCGTCCGCAAAGGGTTAATATATATGTCATTAACAGCTTAACTCTTAACTACTTCGTTCATCTCTATCTTACTTTCTGCATTGATTTACGAACTTGTTACTCTGGACACTTTTCAATTATAGTATAATGTTCACGTACCGAAATCGAACACAGAAAATTTGAAATATATGAGTAATAATTAGCAGCCTTGCAGATGTAAGTTTTAACAGCTGTATTTGTTAAGAGTTAAGTTGGTCCTTAGACCAAGAGAATTAAGAGTTATGCCTTAAACAGATTGACAATTTGTCCATTAGAACTTTTCATCCCTTAATTTTCCTCGCGAGTGTACATTCGGTTTTGTAATCGTTTAATGAAATAACTTTACGTGACAAAACTGTTACACGATACAAAGTTCGCTACAATTGAATCCCTAAATGGAATGAATTCATTTAACTATAATTTCTGGTATGGAAACAAAGATAGTTGTGATAAATGTAAAACTCTTGCCAAAAATATTGCAACTCTAAAGTGTTACAAGTAACGTTTCATAATTCTATTAATTCTTCTACTTTATTACATTAAAACTAAAATAAAAATACTAAAATATATTTTTACTAAAAAATACATTTGTGCCAATATTGCCCCACATGAAAGGGTTAATCAGTACTTGAATACAAAAATACAGTGCCAATGCTTTTTATAACAGTCGCTGCGTAACGTATTTGCAAGAGTGTAACGAAGAACGTCGCCAATTATAGCCACAAATATTATTTTCACCCAGGCGAAACTTTTAACACGTGTTGAGGGGCAAAAAAGAAAAGAAGAAAGAAGTGAGAGGGTAGATTGTGCCGAGTCGTATTCATTGAATCGTCGGGGCATAAATTTCTCGCGTACGTTGCACGCCACGAAGGACTGGATGTGCTTTGTGCAACCGAAATTGGCTACAGAATTTCACGTGTGGTTGAGTGGCTCGAGGAACAACGGGTGCAACGAGACACCGGCGCTCAGAGCGACGCGAGTTTCGCCGCTAAATGAGGCAGAATATACTCGAACGAGATACAGGAAGCTGAATCACCCTTGACCCCGTAATATCGCTTTCGAAACAACGAATATAACGATACAGAATAGAACACAGCAGGAACGCTTTTTGAAATTTAAATGCTAATTTTGCTCCCCCATGGAGGAGACGGTTAAAATTAATCGCCATTTGTTTGGGTTTCGTTTGAAAATTCAGAGATAATAATGATTAGTACTTGGTTAATTATAATTGTGGTTAATTAATACGGGTACACGCTAAGTAGATTGTAATGATACATCTAGGAATGAAAGTTATCCGGTTGGAAATGAATGCTGAGTTTCACCAGAAAAAGTTAAGAGATTTGAAAGCTAGAAAATTCAAAGCTTTTAGAAATATAAAAGCTTGGACATTCGAAGCCTTAGAGATGCACAACGAATTCCGAATTCAAGTGGTTGGAAATGTAGAAGCTTGAAAATTTGAAGGCAATGGAAATTCGAAGTGTTGGAAATCCAATGGCTACGAAACTCAAAGGCTTGGAAACCTAAAAAGCTGATAAACTATTATAAATCGACTCAAAATCCAAATACCTGCAAGTGTAGAAGCTTGAAAACTTGAAAGCAATGGAAATTCAAAGTCTTCGAAATTCAATGGCTACGAAACTCGAAGCCTATCAAATTCGCGATCAATTCCAAATTCAAGTGCCGGGAAATCTAGAAGAGCTAGAAAAGTCGAAGGCAACGAAAATTCAACGGCTACGAAACTCGAAGCCTATCAAATCCGCGATCAATTCCAAATTCAAATGCCGGGAAATCTAGTAGAGCTAGAAAATTCGAAGGCAACGAAAATTCAACGACTACGAAACTCGAATACTTCGAAGTTCGAAAGCTCGACACTTTCGAGGCTCGAAAAATCCAGAAGAGAGAAAATTTAAACGCTACAATAATCGTGCGCTGGAAGCAAGATATCGTCTCCACTGAAATTTCTCTCCGCGTAACGATGAGCTACGTTAAAAGTCCCTCGCAGCGAAAGGGTTAAGGGGTGCAATAGCGTGGCACTTTTCTTAAACGGTTCAACTTCACGTTGCACCGTTTCCCGCTTCGAGAAAACGTACGAAACGAGACTGACGCTTTTATTTGCGCAATAAATTCCGCCAAATGTCGGCCAACACGATACTTATTCGCCTGCTCCCTTCGAACGACGCGCGATAAACCCGGCGGAATGATGAACGAGTAATCTCCGGGACAAGATGATCCGTCGGAGAACGTCATAAGAGGAACGTTAAACGGGCTCGGGACATTTTACACTGCTCGTAAAACGTAACCTGGTTCGCGAACCTTTGGAAGAACTAATTGGGAACTAGGAAAAGGCCGAGCCGGTAGCAGCACCGCCATTACGATCAGGAAGCTCGCGGAATGTCAAGGGCGAATCGCGTAATTTCACGGTCGATGCGGAAGACCATAAAGCACCATCACCTGCGAGGAATTCGGTTCAGTTGTACTCCGTTCTCAACTATTCTGGATTCTGACGAAGATTTAGGACTGTAACGCGAAGCAAGGATTCTAACGTGGGATGTAGGATTGAAATGTGGACTTTAAGGTGGATTAAGAGTTGTAACGTGGATTTTAACCCTTTGACTGCGGCGCGATATTCGCACGACCAACGAATTCGGAGCATTGATAATGTAGGATATGAACCTACGATGTGGGATTTGTGCGAAGGTTGCGTTAAATAATTGAGCTCTCTTTTATATGGATAGATATATATTTCCTCTTAACACTCTGTCTCTTCGCTTGTAACTCGCTCGAACTCTGTCCTCTGACTGTCGCTTTCCATCCATTCAACCCTCATTCTCACGCGGTCACTCTCTTGCTGAGGCTCTCTTCGTCACTCCACTCACACTCTTCATGCATCCTAAGGAAAACATTCGGCGACAGGCACTCAAGACTTTCCAATCATTCCAAAACTCTAACACACAGACCCTCGACATTCGTAACTAGCAGTTGTGCCTCATTCATACCTGAACCCCAGGGGGCCCGGACCCAGGTCTGGACGTCGACCCCCTACAATAATAAAAAAACGCACGCATAGTTTACATACGCGGAATAGTTACTTGTGAATAAATTAATTTGAAGTTTAAAGTAATAAAATGTTAGATGCGTATTAAAATATTGTTACGCGATGATAAGTTACATACGAAATTAATCTATGTTGTATTACGTAAAATCAACAAGGCGTATATGTACACCTTTCGTAGTGAAAGGGTTAAATTCTAACGTGGATCGTAATAGTTCCTACGTGGATTTGTCATTGTAATGGAGATCCAAAATTCTAACAGGGATCCAGAATTCAATAACTCCTAAGTGAATTTCACTAACCCTCGCGAGTAAAAATCTTATAAATTTCTTTCCCTTTACGTATCACGTTAAAGTATAAAACACTTTGCAGAAAGGAATATCAGCCTTGACGATGTTGCGTGCGAGAGGGCAACCTTGAATTTTTACGACAATGAAATCCCCTTTGCCTATAAAGAAAACTTGGGTATATCTACGGAGAACAGGCAGCCATCTCTTTGAATATGTGGTCCTGCGTCAGTGTTTCGAGTTACCACCGAGCCACCGCTATTAAATCAGTTGAGGCACTCCCGTCAACGAAAAGAAAAACGCGAATTCCTCTGCGACCTTTTTCTCTTTGTCGAGCCTTTTTCCTTGTAAATCCGACGCGAACGCTTCGCATAGTTACGTACCTTTTATTAAAGAGAAAAGAGAGAAGTAGCTACTGTTGTTACTCGAACGAGATCTACGGTCCAACCGAAGGGAAGCAAAATTAAAGTTTTTACAGCAGCCGACGAAATTGATGCACGAGAGTTAACCCCTTAGAAATTGAAACAATTCCAAACGCGCAGATGGTAATTATTCTTAATATCACGAATGTAAGTGCCATACTTTTAACATTTCAATGTATTTTATAAATACCACCTATATTCAATAGCTTAATGCTTTACAGATATCACATTTCCAGTATTTTAATATTATATAAATACCATATTTCTAATATCTTAATATAGAAATGCCAGAGTTTTAATATTTTAACATTTCATAAATACCATATTTTTAATATTTTAATATTATGTAAATACCATAAATTGTTGCACATAATGGCTACAAATATCACGGTAAATCTGTCGGAGATTATTTTGACGGAAATAAAGAAAAAAAAAAAAATTGTCCCGCGTATTCACTCGACAACTAACGATAAATAATGTTTTATGCATTTATGAAAAATGTAGAATTACAAAAAAGCTATACAATACACGCGATGCGTAAAAATGCAAAAAATATCGAAAGTATCCACTGCTGCTCGAAACTCTTCTGCAACACTTTTCGCTGTTCGAATAAAATATTTAAAATATAGGGTTCGTACACTCGTGGGCAATATTAGGGGAGCAAAAAATGTTGATGGAAAAATGGTCAATCTTTAAACAGCTGTAACTTTGTAGTGAAGTGCCGTACAGCGATGAACTTGGGTTCATTTTAAAGCTTCAAGTCTCTACTTTCGCACAGGTGAACAGATATCCTTCGAAAATTTTCTTACTTCGGAGAGCAGAGTGAAAAAGTGAAGGTAGTTTTCATTTTAAAGTTTGATAAGTTCAAACGACTCTACGGACCTTGATAACTTTCTTTGCAATGCAATTTTCTAAACGTAAAACCATTTCCAAATCCTCTTCTGCTGCAATAATCCCAGTCTTCAATGCGGTATAGGATTTTTAAAAAATTGTAATAATCGCAGGTCCCAGAAGACAATCAGTGTAAGTCGCGAAAAATGTGATCGGAGATAATCGATTATTTAGAAAATAGGTTGTGAAGAGAAATATTAACTTTTGCTATTATACGGTACAGAACATGTGCAGAGATTTGTTTCACCCCCTAATTATTTTAAAACGCACTTTACTTCGTTAGTTATAGTATTTTGATTACTTTTACGTATCACGCGGATTATGTTCTTTCTGACACATCAAAATTTCTCACAAATGCATCAAAATCGCCGTCTAATTTAACCCCTTGTCTTAATTATAATAGAACAGACTGCACGTATCAATGAACTGTAATCTTAATTCTAATTGTAACTTTAGTTTGCAAGATTGAGGATCTCTAAATGAAAATTCTTCCTATTACTTCAATATTTCGTATTTTACACAATGTGAAATAGTAATTAGTTTACGTTGCAGTGAATAACCTCTGAAAAATTCGCAAAGCAAGGGGTTAATAACTATTATATGTACATAGCTTGCAATACAACGATTGCAACAGGTTACTTCCACAAAAATCGTATCTTCGAAGCCGTCAAGTGCAGAGGATTTTATTTAAAACGACGATTGGGTGGATCTACATTCTTGGCCCGCCTCTATGTTTCCTTTGCCCTTCCTTTGCCCACGGTATCTGCGTTTGAAAGGCTTTCACGGTTAAGTTGCCGTGGGCACACACGGTCGCAAGAAGAAGAAGAAGAAGCAGCGATTGAAGGCGCCTCCAGCCAGGTTAATGCATAAATTATTTCGAAAAACAATTCCGCCGGTGAATTTGAAATAAAGCGGACGGCAGCGTCGCGTTTTAATCCCCCTCGGCCGCGTTTACGCGAGCAAAAAGATCGCGTCGGTGGCGGTGGTGAGTTCAAAGTTGCTGTATTCCAAAGAGCTATTATGCGAGGGAAATTTATGCTTGCAGCCGCCAGGGGTTCAATTGAAATACCAACGAATCGCCGCCGCGTAGCCGTAGTTATCCGGCTGATAAAATTCGGTGAACCTGTTGCTCGTAGCCAAGTCTAGATCACGGTTTGGGAAACTTCTTTTTAGGCGTGGACCAAAAATAAAATAAAGAGAGAGAGAGAGAGTAAAGGGAGCTAGGGTAGACGTAGCAATTAATGCCACTTTAACATTATTTAACTATTTTAGAACGTTGTTGACGTAAAGATCGTTCCAATTTGGAGCATAATATTGTTCAATGTCTCTTTTATTTATGAACATTTTCTTTTATATGTTCGATATAATAAATTCATTGCTACGTAATCGAAAACGTACAACAAAGACCACGGTCCTTCGTACTGTCACTTGAGAACTTTTCATTTGCATGGAAACACACGTTTTACATATATTAACACGTCAGTTTGTGTAACAGATATAAAATGTATAGTAAACGGCGTCGCGCCTTATTGAATTATGACACGTTCCATACTTTATAATTATATTGGTCACGTTTCAATGTTCAACAGCACGTTTACCTACCAATATTTACTTATAAATATCAAATGTTAACGAATATGCAATATCTATGCGTTGTTACGTAAACCGAAGTCCAAATTTGGTATGAAAATTTCTTTACTTACGATTCTTTATACGTTACTTTGCTATTAAATAAAACGAATTTAAGTGGAAATAATAGGAACAGTGACAGTACGTGGGCCATTTACCTTAATTTAACCAATCAGAGGACGGTATCCGTACAATGTACGGACTCTAGTCTTTTTTTACGATTAGTATAAAACGATGAATAATTATTTGGTAGAGGAAGAAATGTTTATCAACGATTATACGACGCGTTGTCAGTCTCCGTATTTTCTAAATAGCGAACAATATCATAATATTGTGGGATTGAAAGGTTTGCAAAATCAAAGTCGCGTATAATGTAATGTAATATATATATGTGGAGCTGTAGAAAGGGGCGATAGGATAGGAAAAGGAAGGGTATTGCGTTTCGTCCTGGGCCTGCTAGTGGACTCATCAGTAAGGCTACCTAGCAGGCCCTGCCTTAGACGTTGGGATATTGGAAGGAAGGTTAAAAGCGGTATATATATGGACGAGGTAGTTGGAGAGAGTACTTTCGAGAAAGCCTATTTCGTATGTCCCTCTAGTGGTGGGTGCAGGAGAGCCGCCACATATATATTTAACTAAATCGAAATCTCACTAAACTAAGCTACGCTAAATATCCTAAATACGTCTACTCGATGCCACGCTATCCTACGCTATATCCTTCCGCTCAGGTCTCTACTCTCTTCGACTTCTCAAAACACACTCCTCGCTTTTTCTTCGACGGTTGCCCTTGTCGCCAACCATTCCTCTTTTTCTCTCTCTCACTCTCTCTCATTCGCACCCCAAACCTAAACGATAAACTTAGCCTAACTAATACTATCCTCGAATGCTTGGAACGCGATTCCGCAGGTCATCGTCGCTCGCCTGCAAACCATCCGCGTCCCGCATGGCGCCCGGTCTTAAATTACTTAACCCTTTACGGACGAGCGTCGACAAATAGTCACCTGATCATGTTTTGGCTTTCCGAACCCATGTCGACTTTTACAGCACAAAACTTAATGCAATGAATACTTAACGTAATAATAAACATTTGAAATCGTTGGAAATTGAATGGTTTGGAACTCATAAGCGTGAAAACTCAAAGTCGTGGAATTCAAAACTAAAGTACTCTCACAAGCGTCATTACTTCTCGTCCGCAAAGGGTTAAACCTAAATGCTCTTATCTTATAACGTTATAATTCTTTTCGGACCCCGCAATATAGTAAGTTCGTTGAAATTCAGGAATCTCTTCTAGCTGCGGCAGTGGAATAAAAAACCGCGCCGTGTATGAATGGTTAGTTTGTTACTGAAGGGGTGCGCGGTGGTAGTAATGATTGAAGGCGTTCTTACTTTTTATAAGTTTTTATTTTTTACTTGACGCGACGTGGGGGCAACGGCAAAACGCACTGACTGAACTATGAAGCATGGAAATCGAAACAAGACTCCCTCGTGGCTGGACTTGCAAGTCCTTAAAAAAGGTTGGCGAAAAGAAGGACAGCGTTAGAATTGAACAAGGAAAGAAAAGCTGGAAAAACGCGGGAAAACCTAAGGAAGACGGAAGGAGGTAATAAAAGAGAAAGTGAAGAAGCGCGGGTAAAATTTCGGAGGTAGTCGGTTAAGGATCGCTCGGGCCTGACCGCCAAATGTTGGTGGACATTGTCCAGGCTCTGCGCGAAACCGTGAGGAAAACTGAAGACAGGAAGTGAAAGCGAAAGTTTCGCAGAGAATAGGAAAAATGTAAAAAATGGCCTTGACGTTGCCGCCACGTTACAAAGAGCAACAAAGGGTCGAAAAAAATAGTGTACTTTGGAAATTCATAAATGAAGCTGCGACTGCATTTATAGGAATGTTGTTTGCCGATCCCGTAGTTTTGTCTAGATAAGCGAGGTGAAATCGGTCCACCGTGTATTCCCTTGATGTTTTACATCCATCAAAAGTCGCTCACATGTGGCTCATTGGTTTTCTCTGTTGCAGGAAAATGGAGAACTCGAGCGAAAACGCGGCGGATTCCATCAGCAGTCAAAGGTAATTATCAGGTTTATCGGAGAGTTGGCGTATTTCTAATTTATTTATTCGCTCCGTTGTTATTTACCCGGTGGGTGGATAATATTTGTACAAAAAGGCTGATACAAAAGGTGCAACGTAAACGCGAGGATTCAATAAATCACGCGTGATATAAAAGGGTAATATTTGACTTACAAATCGATAGAAACTGAAAAAAGCTAGTGACGTTAATTTGGAAGGTGTAACGAGATTTTGTAAAGGTTAAATTGCAACATTTTGTTGAGCGAAACGGTAGACAGAAAATTTGAAAGGCTTTAAAATTTGGTAAAGTCTAGAGATTTATATCTAGGTATTTTATGTATTTTTGTATTTGGTGTTTTTGGTATTCTTGTATTAGGTATTGTAGGTATTTTTGTATTAAGTATTTTATTAGATGAAGGAAAATTTTCGTGTAATTTTCTACCAGAAACCAAATAGTCAAATAGAAGTTTTTAAAGTGATTCCCAAAATTACTATATAATTACACTGCGAATTTTTATGCAAATTAATATATTTATCAGTACAATTGAAGAATTAGGATTTCGCCTTTTTGTTCCTATAATTATTTAATAAATAACTAATAATTTCGATATCTTTTTTAGAAACTTTAAATATTGTGTATATTTTTATATACCATAGGGAATCTGTTCTTTCTTTCAAATATAAATTCGCCATAAATGCATAAAGATTCGCAATCAGGTTGCAATAAAAAATGTTTCTAATAAACAATGTCGAATAATGCAAATTTTGTATCCTCCGCATAGAGTTACAAAAATTTGTATCAGCCGGTTATTCTTATCAAAAATTGTATCTCCCAAAGTGATCGTAGTAAACAAATCCAACTGTACGTAAAAATTAACGTTCAAAGTGTGCTCGTACGCGTATATTAGGGATTTTCGTAAAGCCACGAAATTTAAACTAAAACAGAGAAGTCTGTGTAAAAAATATAATAAAAAAGAAAAAATGAGAGAATGGAAAAAAGTTGTGCGATCGGAAAGGGTAGAATATATCGAACGCGTTGACATTCCCTAGGGTAAAGTTTGAGAGAAAATTCCTGGCCTGGAGTACGGTCGTTGTTACAAGACAGGGAATCTCATTACGACGACCTGCGGTGTATAAACAAACGCCGGTATTAAAAAAGCAGAAAAATGCTCGCGACAAGGTGGCTCGTTACGTCATAAAACTTCGGCGGAGACTCGAAACAACAGCCGTTTCCCCTTCGGAAAAACAAACTAAAATACCAGCTCCAAGAATATAATTCCTTCCGTGTGGTAAACGTGTAATTGCGCTGCGGGGAAAAGGTGGAACACATCGAGGCGCTTGATATCGGAACGGCGAGATAATTCATGGCAAACAGGAAGACGGTCGGTTGTTGGGAAGTGGGCGAAATTGGGGGATAGAAGCTACGACCTAAGGAAGATTTATTATCGCACGAAAATTCCACCTTTCGCGTCTATTTACGGAATTTTGAACTCCTCGGCGGGGCGGCGGAATCTTTGCTGTAAATTTGCTTGGAAAATTTTAGCGCCACGTTAACTCGTTCGCCCTGCTGTCGAAGAATATAAGGGACTCGGGCAAATTTTGCGTAGGGAGCTGATATTAAGTTTTATCGTAACCCTTTCGTTACGATGAAATTGCTGGTCGATGTGGTAAGAGTTTGCAAGAAAATTCTGCTGAGAGTTTACAATGTAAGACATTCGTTCGTCTCTTGGCGTATGTTATTTGTAGAGGAGTATTGTTGTCTAATATAGTATATATATAGTACTATAAATTGGAAAATATTGCAGGAATTTGAAAGAGTGCACAGAATTCAATAAGAATGAATTCTTCGATTCAGAAACATACTAAAAATGATAAGTAAATGAAATATAAAATAGAATAGAATAGAATAAAAAGTTGAGGAGATTTATCATTTATTGATTGGAAATGGTCTAAGTAAATTAACACATCTGGCGATAAATAGAATATAATGCCGAGGTTTATTAAGAGTTCATTGCCAAAGCAAAAAATTGAACGAAACAAAGGAAGGCTTAATCTTGGATATTGAAAATTAAAGGGAGGCTTAACCCTGAATACTGAATATTGAAAATTAAAGGAAGGCTTAGTCTTGAATATTGAAGATTAAAGGAAGACTTAATCTTGAATATTGAATATTGATAATTAAAGGAACACTTAATTTTGAATATTGAAGATTAAAGGAAGACTTAATCTTGAATATTGAATATTGAAAGTTAAAGGAAGACTTAATCTTGGATATTGAAAATTAAAGGGAGGCTTAATCCTGAATACTGAATATTCAAAATTAAAGGAAGGCTTAGTCTTGAATTCTGAAAATTAAAGGAGGACTTAATCTTGAATACTGAATAACTAAAATTAAAGGAAGACTTAATCTTGAATATTGAATATTGAAGATTAAAGGAAGACTTAATCTTGGATATTGAAAATTAAAGGGAGGCTTAATCCTGAATACTGAATATTCAAAATTAAAGGAAGGCTTAGTCTTGAATTCTGAAAATTAAAGGAGGACTTAATCTTGAATACTGAATATTGAAAATTAAAGGAAGACTTAATCTTGACTATTGAATATTGAAAATTAAAGAAATAGATTCTAAATGGGGGGTTGTATCATCCCCGAAATAAAATAATATGTACTATAAATATTTTGTATATTTTTCCACACTATATACAATTCGTGCTTTCTTGCAAATATAATTTTGCCATAAATACATACAAATTACCAGTGATCATCAAAACGCATCAAGATTACGTAATCGAAAATTGTGAGACGCAAACTAGACTGCAGATATTTACAAAATACATGTTTTCTATAGTAAAACGAAGCTAGGAATATTTGACCCTTTACTATTTGCTATTAAGGTAATTGAAACAATATCAAAAATCAGAGTAACCAGAAATGCATCAAGATTACAGAATACTGTGAAACGCAAACTGCAGATATTTATGCATTTGTGGGTAGGTAAAAATATAAGATTTGTATAGTAAAAGGAAGCTTGGAATATTTGACCATTTACTATTTGCTATTAAGGTAATTGAAACAGTATCAAAAATCAGAGTAACCCAAAATGCATCAAGATTACAAAATACTGCAAAACGCAAACTGCAGATATTTATGCATTCGTGGTAAGGTAAAAATATAAGAGTTGTATAGTAAAACGAAGCTTGGAATATTTAACCATTTACTATTTGCTATTGAGATAATTGAAACAGTATCAAAAATCAGAGTAACCCAAAATGCATCAAGATTACAAAATACTGCAAAACGCAAATTGCAGATATTTATGCATTTGTGGGTAGATAAAAATATAAGATTTGTATAGTAAAACGAAGCTTGGAATATTTGACCATTCACTATTTGCTACTGAGATGGTTGAAGCAGTAGCAAGGATCAGGGCAATCGGTGTAGGGGAACGGAATTCGCATGCTGCCGCTGATAATTTAGCAAGGGCGAGAGAGGATGCGGCTTAGCCGATGTCGAGGACAGGAGTGCATTCAGAGGGATGCAACGGTGCGGTTTCGGATTAAACCGTTGAATAAATATCCGGTGGCGCATCAATCAGCAATGTTGAGATTGTTCCTGCTAGCAGCTGCGATCGATAGGATTATTAACAGCGTCCCTCCTATAATCATCCGATTACCCCGTAACCAAAAAAAACCGATTGACAAGAAACCGATAGGAAATTATTAGCTCTACAAGTTATAGAAGTAAAGTTATAGTAGAAGTTAAGTATAGAAGTTAATTCGGTTCCTTTATAAAGTGAACGTGGGTAAAATGAAACTTTGTAAAATCTCGATAATTAAATAGCAAGTTGCACACTGACAACCGTGCATACGTCTTATAAACGATGACGGATCGTATAATAACTATGATAATGAGCAATTACAACATATTCAGACTGCTTGGAGAATTTAAAGCGTACTGTTTTTCGACAACGAAAGAAGTTGCCTTTAATTTGTTTCGCTTTGAAAGATATGAACATTGAATGGACAAAAATAAATGAAAGCCTTAAATTTTAATTACTGCAGAGGAGTTTTAACGTTGTGCAAAGGGTTGAAATATTGGAACAGGTGCAAAGAAGCATGGATAATTTCATTGCATCGAAACCATCGTTTTTCTTTCATCGGGAGATTTGGTATTTGTCTGAAAGATGAAACGAAAACTAACGACAATTATTTGCAAGAATAAAAGATGTATATTAGATCGTTTGCATATGAAATGGCCGATTTTACGCGGCTTAAAATTTTCCAATTACTAATCAATAGCTCTTGTAAAATAATAGTAATAATAAAGTAATAGAACACCTCTAGCTCTTGTAAAATAATAGTAATAATAAAGCAGCTTTCACTGCGTTATAGCTTAAGTTTAATCTGGAAGAACACTCCAAGAATTCGATTTTTATTCGCGGTTCATTTTATTTTTACTACTGCCATTTTTGAAACACGTGACGTGTTTCATCAATAATATTAAATTGAGAAAGCTCTTCGAGCTTTATATCCGTGTAAAGAAAACTTCGTTTAATATCACTTTAATTAATCGATGGTGAAAAAAAACTTTGAACTATACAAAATCGACTATTTCACATACGCAACGACCTAATAAATGGCAAGCTTTCGAAAAACGGCACCGAATTAAAAAATTATTCGAGTTTCGATGGGTTTCGAGATTTCCAAAGAACCTCTTTAACGTTTGAACGAGTTTCTCAGCTATTCCGATAGAATAGAAACTAACGCGCGTGGCGCGTGTGAAATTCGCGTAATTCCGTTCATTGCGCGCGGTAACACGATATTCATGTTTCACGTGGAAGTAACGAGCTCCGGTTGTTCCATACGAGCATCCACGACGGTGTCGGTGAAAAGTGTATCTCGAAAGAACTCGCGGCAACGGTGAACTACAGTGGCTATAAAATATATTGGCACACTGCTAGGTGAAGTTTTATAAGCTGTAATACGCTGTAATATATCGAGTCGTAGTACGCGTTATCGATGAAAACTTTGGACGCGCTAGAATTTTTCAAGAAGGAGAGCAAAGCTTCTTAACCTGCAGTTAACCAGGTAATTTATTAATCGTAATCTTCTTTAGGCATAGAATTTAAAGTTAGTAACATGGAATCGACGTTGGTTAGATATTGAGGAATTTTAATCCCTTGCTTTAAAAACTGTAAACTATAGGTTAATTATAATAAAAGCAAGCTGTATTTTTTAACCAACTCCAGTTCACTTCATTTCAAGTTGAAATATCGTACGATTAAGGACCACCGATGTACAAATTACGTGTAACATTGTTAAAGTAGAAAGTAGCCAACGTTTCGGTGAATAATCTTCGAAAAATTCGTAACTGTTACAAACGCGAGTGTTTAGGTAATTTTTTGGGGAAATAAAGTGTTGTTTCTAAAAGATCGATAATCTGTAAGACGAGTTAACTCGTCGTCCACGGTTAAAAGGTTAAACGTCGCGAAGACTTTGACAATTATTCATAAAGAGTTAAAGTTAATTTAGTATTATCTGTCGAATCCTCGATTATTAGTTCGATTTGAAACGGTCAATATTAAATTTGTTTATTTGTTTCGCGTATGTATTATGTATAACGTTGGAAAACTTAACTGATCAATAAAATGATGTAACTATTATGCGTAGCTATGAATAATTCACTCCTCTCGTTTAATCAAGTATCTAGTTTGAACAACATTAGATATTCACTCCATTTGAAACATAGTTGCTGTTATTCGCTACATTTTCAATGCATGCTGTAAATTCCAATTTAGATGGAAACTTATTTGTTTAATAAATTAAATTCATCAACCCACTTGAAAATAGTGAATCACTCATTAGTACACCTAATAATTAATCGTTGAAAAAATGTGTACAAGAATCACGTAGAAATTACTTTAACCAAATTATACGTGTACCATTACGAATAATTCATTTGCGCTTAAGCGTCTCGCTTTGAAATCGAGATTTCACGCATCAACCTAATAATACTAACAAACTACAACCTAATAATAATACCGATCAACCTAATCGAAGAACGTTTGATTGGAAAAACACGATCACGTTCGAATACCTTGAGCAATCCGCGCAAAGTAACGGAAATAATTCGCGATATTTGTAAAAGGATATCGGCGTGTGAGGATATTAATTGAAAGAGAAAATCGAATTAAAAGCTCGCATCGGAAAGCCTTGCAGAAATATTTGCATCTTCAAATGAACGAGATACGAATCGATGGCATCGACGCGCAAGTGGATTTGTATCTTGTTGCAAACGTTGGGACGTTTCCAATTGATAATGTACGTGACACGCCATATAAATATATAGTCGCGAAGCGCTGCAGCTGGAAATCCCGATCGGATTATAAACTGACGTAACCCGTCGATGCGGACGGGAATCGCGGATAAACAACGACGGGCAAAAATGAACAGCCGTAGTTGAAGTTTATCGAGGAAACGTGGAGCGAGTAGGTAATTAACTACTTTTACGACGCGCAAACGCGACGGCGACAACGTGTCGAGTACAAGAAAATTTTAATTTTCCCCATCCGCTTTTTGAACGAGCGACGAGTGCGAATATTCGATAAACTAACGCGCGTTCTTTTGTCCCGTAGGGTGTACAAGAAGTCGTCGCCGAACAACAAGCTCACCCTCTATTTGGCCAGCAGAGATCTGGTCGTAAGCGAAGCGAAAATCGACAAACTGCAAGGGGTGCTGCTGGTGGATCCTGAATTCCTGCAGGATAAAAGGGTGAGTTCGCGGGTCAGGCGAACAAAATTGACACTTTAATCCGTGTATGCGAGTAAATGGGATAAAACGATGTTTTATAAAGTAACTATACCGATAGGTTGGGAGACGAGGGAATTTTAAGTGGGTCGCGTGAAACATTAAGACATTAGAGCAATTAGTATATTTATTAGGAGACTTTTACGTATTGAAGATTAGGGGGATTTTGGGTAGATCGCGTCAAATATTAAAATACTAGTGCAATGTGTTCATTAAGAGATTTAGTTATTGAAAATAGGAGGAGGGGGAATTTTAAGTGATTCGCGTAAAATATTATATTAAAGTATTGGAATAATTAATATGTTTAAGAGGAGACTTTTATCTATTAAAAATTCAGGGAATTTTAGATGAGTAGCCTCGAATATTAAAATATTAGAGTAATTAATATGTTTATTGAGAAACTTTTATCTATTGAAGATTGAGGGATTTTTAGATGACTAGCCTCAAATATTAAAATATTAGAGTAATGAATATGTTTATTAGGAGATCTTTACTTATTAAAAATCTTTAGATGCGATCGACTTTCCTTTCGAAATAGGGATCAAATTCGCGATCTTAAAACTTCGTATCTTAACACTAGTATACTAGTATATAAAATACATTGCTGTTCGGTTTTCTAAAAAAATAAATTCCTGAGATTTTAACATCTAACAAAATTATTATTAGTAACAAATCAAATTTGCGCTAAACAATTTATAATTCATGGAAACGACGTCTCTTCGCGCTAAATATTCGCAAACCATTTCCAAGTTTCGAATGTTTACCGAAACCTTAACGTACCGTAATCTCGATCATCGTCGATCATTTGCATCGTCCTGTTAAAATTCGGTGTTTGCAATCCTTTTAAAAAGAATGAAAATCGTTTCGCCGAACGCCAAAGAAAATCTGCACCGCGCACGGTAAAGAATCTTTGAAAACGTAGGAGGGAAAATGTAACGCGTTAGTTTGATTGAATGAATCCAACGGCGGATTCGTGGGCTTGGATGAGTTCTCGAAGATCCGCCCACGCTGACCTTAATTCTATCGGTAGTCTTGGACATTTTTCTGACGAACCTAATTAAAGATACTTCGGAAGTTATCACGGGGCAATTTATGGACTCGAAGGAGATGGGGTCGAACTAGATGTCCGTGAAAATATATTATCCCTCGTGAAGCTGACAGGTGCTCGTATTACGTAAACATCTTTTCGTCGGGGAAAACTTGCTGCGACCGTCGAAAGTGCTATAGGAATTATTTTAATTTAAACCGTAGGTGGATTAAGTTACGGGGAGGTAAAAAAATTCTCTTTTAACAACCAAATAAAATGTTTCTTAATACCAATGAAGGGAGCGATGTAGAATAAAGGCGGAAAGGTTGAGTTTTGTTTGATAGAGTACAGTTTGCGTAGGGATCGATTGTTTGAATTCATATGCATGGAATTAGTTATAAATTACAAGTTATAAGTTAGTGCAAGCACTTAAAAGAGAAGGACAAAATTTAGTTTGTGTTAATTTTCATTTTAAGTTTATCGAAGGTTTTAGAGTAATTATATTATACTTATATTTATATTTGCTTTTTATGTTATGCATATTATAAGTAACGCAATGTGTGTTAATTTATAGACAGAAGGAAATGGTAAAGGGGGGGAAGCGGAAGATTTTAATCCTGAACGAAACCAATACAAAGAAAACCAAAGCATACTACTACTACTAAAATGTTTATCAACTCTTTGCCGTACAAATTTCTCAACCACTATTTATTCGGACGATCGCTATTTTCTACTTTAACGCTGACTCGTATGTAAGACGCTAAAATATTGAGACACAGTTTGTTTTCATTGTAATTAGATCGTAGTTTGCAGAGTGTAACTCGTCGTTATACGGCAAGGGGTTAAATATAAAACAACGCACAGAAAACTATCGCTGATTATTAGGTTAAATAACTTCTACAATAACTACATTAATTCGATAAGCTTAAAGTGGCTGGAATTGGAACATTTATCCTAGATTGCGAATCTTTGCGCGAATTCATATATTCATTAACGAAATTAAGGGAATGGGATTTAAATGGAGGGTTGTCAATTAGGGATGGGATACTCGAAACTTCGAAACTGAAATAGCTTCGGGACTGAAATAGTTTCGAGTTCTCGGAACGGGAAACTTTGCGCCAATTTTACGATTCGAAGCTATCGAAACTTGGATCGTAACACAAAGAAACACGAAACTTCGTTATTGAATAACATTTGTATTTTAGGGTTAAACGTTTGATCGAATAACAACGCAAGATATGGAGGCTTGCAAATTCTTATTGATCAACGTTCGTGTATCAAGATTAAATGTTCCATGTTTAATTAAATAATTGCTTTTGGGAAGTTTTACACGATTGAACGGGTTGGATAATGTTAGAAAGTATACTGGCGGGAATATTCGAGACATTAACTAACGTATAGTCATCATTTGCTCCTCTATTTACTAATTAGACACTGGTTGGACGTTTCAGGTGTACGGGCAAATTACGTTGACTTTCCGCTACGGAAGAGAGGACGAGGAGGTAATGGGACTGAAATTCTGCAACGAGGCGGTTATGTGCCTTGCGCAACTGTATCCGCCGTATTCTGGAGCTGATCAGGAAACTACGTCATTGCAGGTGTGTATTAGAACGATCACTGTACAGTTTCGTCATTTAGTTTCTTACACAAAGTTCCAATACAGTTCAATGCGACACGTTGTATACCTAGTCTTCGAAGTCTGAAGATCTGCAGAGATATTTGCGCAATATTTTCGACAACTCCCTTAAATTGGTATAATTAACCCTTTCATTACGAATAGATATGAAAAATTGGAAGTAGTACGATAATACTTTTGTTTTAATTTGCGTGACAATATTGCTACACAATTAATTACATAGAACAATGGTTCTTAAATTTGTTGAGCTTGAATTTAATTTTTAAGAACGGTTACTTTTCACAACACTGTCGCCTGTGCTTACTGTAATTCACAAATAGTTCATAGTATTAATTTTAGTTTACTTTTAGTTTAGTTTATTCAACGGGTCAACAAAGGAGTATTTCCAATTTTTTAATGAACATAAATGAACATAAATAGTTCGTATCATAAATAATTCGTAACGTTAGTATAAAATATACCTAAAGTATAATTTAAAAAGATAGTGGATTGTATTTGATAATTTTCAATTAGTTAATCACTCCAATATTTTAATACTTGATGCAGCTCGCTTAAAATCATCTCGAGACTCAGAGTTTGAAAACCATTGATATGAAGCATTTAAGCATTTGAACGCTTTAATATTAACTAAAATTACCAATTTAAGTATTGGCATTAAATATAGATACTTCATACCGTTTGTATTAACCCCTTGGCTCACGAATTTTTCAAAGATTATTCACTGAAATTTTGACCATTTTTCATTGTAACACTACATCGAATGCAAAGCACTAAAATATAATACGTAATTCAAACCCAGTGATCCTCAATCTCACAATCCTACAATTGAAATAAAATGAATTAAAATTTATCAGAAAATACAGCATGTTTTTTTGTTTTGTAATTGGTGCATAGATTAAACCACAATTGTAGCTCGTTGTTATAAGCCAAAGGGTTAATAAAAGCGGCTTATCTTCACGTTTTCGATCTTCCTTTTTAAGATATCGTAGCGAAAGGGTTAACCAATTTCCACAGACATATTTTTCCACAAAAATTCGTCTCCTATCGAGTTACATCGCCGGTAGTTTAATAACACTCCGTAGAATCTTCAACTTCGGAATATTTCCAGAGATATTTTTCGAATACTTTCGAGAACTCCAAAAAATTGGAATATCTAGACGATTTCACGGGACAAGGGATATATAGAGTAGGAAAATGAAATCGGACCCGGAGATGCGCGTAAACTCGCGAAATCTTGCCCGTCAATACGACATACGCGCAGAATACCGTAGCTTATGATCAATGAAAATTTAATAAAGAATCGGATGCTGCGCGCTGCCCTTTTGTGTTCCACGATAGCGGGACAATTGTTTTTAATTCGTATCGTTAAGCGCCGGGAAACTGAACGTGATATCCGTACTTCAACGCTTAATTTCCGTAGCGATACTCGATTCATCGATAGGACAAAAATACGAGAAGCTTCAAATTTCTCCACTAATCTTCTCATACCTTTCGCTGCATCCGATAGCGACCGTAAACACGTAAAAACGTACAACGTACTTTAGCCAGTCCTTCGCTCGTTGTTTCACGAATGATTAAACATGGAAGTATGTGAAAACAAAAGTAAAGGAGAAATTTAGGTATTCCATTTCGAATAATCATCGCGAACGATTAATCGTTTAAAGTAAATGATGTAAAGATTATGGATTAAAATGGACTTACAGAGTTACGAATACTCGAGAGCAGTTTTGGTTACGAAATAAAAAAAACTTTGTAAAAATCATAACAATTATATTTATATATATTATTATGTATTATATATATTATTATGTATTATATATATTATTATGTATTATATATATTATTATGTATATATATATATATATATATATATATATATATATATATATATTATTATACGTGGATATATTATTCGACGCATTTTATATATCGTTAGGTAAACGCTACGCCAGGAATGATATATTTCAATGCGTTTATTTGAATTCAAATTTTAAAAGCAATTCTAAAGAAAAGTCCGCGTATTTCATAAGTCTGCCATTTATCGAAAAGAACACGTATTACTAACACATGTGAACACGATGATCATCCGAAGCGAATCAACTTGAATTCGCCTAGAAAAGCGGCGAGGAACGAAAAAGGCGCGCGCGGATCGGCTTTGGAACGAACCTTGAAAAAAAAAAAAAAAAAAAAAAGAAAGTCACGAAGAAAAGCGCAAAGTCCCGGATTTCTCAGTCAATAAATTAAACTGTACACGGGTCGCGTTATTCGGGGTAACAAGGTGGTGGCGTAAGTTCGTAATCAATTAATGGAATAAGCCACTCGGCTTGGCAATCAATTTCGTGCCCCGGTAATTAGAAACTTACGTACGCAGAGACGATTGCAAATTACATTAGCGAGTCGCGTTTGCTTCCCCGAGCGTGTAATTCGTGGCGAAAAACTTTTCCCCAGGCCGAGTTTGTTTGCCGTGTGCGAATGTACAATATGCAACGACTTCGTAACTCGGCAAATTTTACATTCTATTGTTCGCTGTGGTATTTCAACGCGATTGCGTCGCGATAATAAAGACGAATGAGTAACTATAGGATTATCGAAAATAGACTACAGGAACACCTACATACCTTCGCTATTTTTCTTTCCCTTTCTGCTTTACCCTTTTCTAATCCGTTTTTTATTTGTGTTATCTTCGTACGTTTTCATTTCAACTTTTATTTTTCTTCACCTCCGTTTTACTAACAAACATGACGTTTAACAAATATTCTCATTCAACATCCTGAAGGTACTTTTGGATAACCTTTTATTAACGGTCTCGCAAACCGCCACTAGTTAAGGGTTAACGGTACCTTTACGCGAGTATAAAAACTTGTTAAGGTAGGATTGATATATAGAATCTAATTTAAAAAAGAGGCAAACTTATGTGCAGATACTTTTCGTAGCCCCTGTATAAAAATTCGAGTCTGCAAACCGCGTAACTATTGGAAATTGGAAGAAGGATTGAAAGAGTTGAAAATCACGGTGCATACGCGTGGAATATCGGCGAAAGGTAAATTAGCCGACGTTATCAAACCGATCGCGTCTCGATGTGGCGTGGATCTATCGGCAAGTGGGGCAACGTTAAAACGATGAACAACGGGCGGAGCATTCTTGCGGGAGAGGCGAAATTTCAAAGACAGCCAACAGAAGGCAGCGTGACGAAGGGGTGAGGCCGTCGTTAACGAGCGGAGGACCTTCAAGTTGGTCGTGATAACGTTCGTACAAACGGGAAGCATTGTTTCACCCCGTCGAACGCGAACCGAGCAAGTTGAAACTCGTCACCAATAGTCGCTGCTGAAAATATAACGCGCGGTTCGGCATCCCTTTGCATCGCGAAATTTCAAAGGACATGTTCGGTCCTTTGGCAAGATTAAACCATTGACTAACTGCTGGATAGACTAGTCATTTAGAGGAAACATCGTATAACTTGCGTGCTTCGGCTAGATTTGGACCAAATTTATAGAAAGAGATCGTAGAAAAGTTTTAACAAATCCAATGCGTGAAGTAGTATAAAATAAAGGAGTGGTTTACTCGTTATTAACATTCGAAACGATAACGAGTTACACTCGTTCTATAAATTCCGGCGTAGATTAAACAGAAATATATATTATTGAAATATATTAATATTAAGATTATATTAACATATTATAAATATACATATATTGAACTCTAATTTTGCAATTGTCTGATAAAGTTAGTGGTTATTAAATACAAATTTCCTATAATATGCAAGTGATTTCAACGTGGCGTGATATGAAAGCAATGATCAACTAATGCGCAAAAAATAGAACACGTAGGTAATAAAATAATCGTAGGGCAAAGTATTAAAGAGATATCTACTCGAAAATATCCGAAAAATGGATAATTTCTACGAATATTTTTCTTCCATACAAAAATGTTTACATATATCTTGTTTCGTGCATTAGTTTATTAATCCCTTGTCGTACAATTTTGTAACTATTACACTCGTGTAAGTTATCGTTAACAGATCGCAGTTCTCACATTGCGTTAGCCACTCGCTGCTTTCGTATCGCGTTACGTACAAATTCTTCGAATATTATGGCTAATTTTTATTTAACAACTCTCAATAATATAACACGACAAAGTTAATATTGGAGTTCGATATTAGCCATAATTCACAAAAAGCGGGCGTGACTCGTTATTATAGCGCAAGGGGTTAAATTAATATTAGAAATTAATAAGAGATGAAATTCGAATTGAAAAACGAATAGAAGAGAAATGTGGAATGGGGGGAGGGGGGGAGTAATATAGATGAAGGATTGGACGAGGATTATTAACGCAAGCATCAATTTCGTTTCCGTACGGAACCGATAACCGAACTCGTTACAGCGGTCAGCTAACCGTGGTAAGTTTAAACGAACAAGGCGTTAAGGGATCTGATAGAACGTTGATCCGCTTGGAAATGAACCGTTAAGCTTATGGAGTACGGGATGCAGGTTATATAGGTCGTAAGCCTTGTAACTGATACGCGCGACGTCACCGAACAACGTGCATCGAACCGTTCTGAAACAACCCTCCCTCTGCTTCTGCTTCTGCCTCGCCCCGAACAGAGATCCTCTTGCTGATCCACGCTTCTGAAAGGTTACCCTAGTAAAACTTGTCTTTGAGATCTTATCGGCGAAGCGAAAAAAAAACCGCACCGTAGAAATGCAGGATTTGCGAAGAACGACGAATAATTATTATTCATTTCCATCGCTGTGTTCGACGTGAAATTTGCGAGGGTTGAAATCTTCATGATGAAACTTGGCTTCGAGATCTTCGCATTGAAGCGAAAAGAATTCGCGTGGAAAATGCAGAATTGTGATGAACGATGAATAATTATTAATTTTGCTCGCTGTATTTGATGCGAAATTCGTAGGGATTGAAAGTTTCTTCTAAAATTTTGCTTCAAGATCTTCGCATTGAAGCGGAAAAATTCGCATGGATAATACAAGCGTAGTGGAAATGCAGAATTGCGAAGAACGATGAATAATCATTAATTTTGATGGAAGTATTTCTGTAGTCAGATGGCAAAATAGGATACGAATTTTCATTTACCTTCATTAAAATTAAAATACATGCTGTTCCTTATATGAATTTTTAAGGGACTTACGTGTTTAATTAAGAAACGACGTGAATGTGTTAATAAGTGAGAGAAATTAGCTACCACTTTTTACGACCAGAGAAATTATAATTTTAAGATTATTGTAACTTTTCACAACTGAACAATATTTATTGCATCATAAAATTCAGAAAACTACACATGCTAAGTTTTGCCAACCGACTACAAAGATACGAAATTTACGAAGACTAAAAGCTTCTGCTAAAACTTGGCTTCGAGATCTTTGCACTGAAGCGAAATGAATTCGCGTGGAAAATGCAGAATTTTGAAGAACGATGAATAATTATTAATTTCGCTCGCTGTATTTGATGCGATATTCGTAGGGGTTGAAAGTTTCTTCTAAATCTTCGCTTCGAGATCTTCGCATTGAAGCGGAAAAATTCGCATGGAAAATACAAGCATCGTGGAAATGCGGAATTGCGAAGCAAGACGAATAATTATTAATTTTGATGGGTGTATTTGGCGTGAAATATTGCGCGAGTTGAAAGCTTCTAGTGAAACTTGGCCTTGCAATCTTTGCACCGAAGCGGAAACGAATCGCATCGGAAATACAAGCAACGAGGAAATACAGAATATTATTGCAAGTTAAGATTTATTATCGTTTACTATCCTACAATTATGATGAAGACATTACGATAAATTGCATAATTGCGCAGATTTCCTAAAAAATAGACATATTATAAATAAATAGTCAAAGTTAAAAAGTTCAGGAGGGCTGAAATAGATTGCAATATATGTTCATATTATTGCATCAATCAAAGTTAATATAAATTGCTAAAACATAATATTTATGATCTCTGTAACTGTAAGCATATATGCGAAATTCATCAAATCGACAGGTTCCGTAAATCCAGCGTTAAATAAAACAATCCGTATGCCATTTCCGAAAGAAAAGGAAAATCCAGCATCTTTTAGAATTCAAATACGCGGCGTTCAAAGTGTTTTGCACTCGAGCGGTGTTTCTAAGTCCCCAAACTGAACTACTTTTGAGAGCTCTCGAGTGCAAAGTGTTAATTCTCAGGCTTGGAGAATCGCGTACGATACAGATGATATACTTCAAGTTAGCCGAGAAAGGTTAACAGACAATCGACGATCACTTTAATTCGCCTAATGGAAAGAACCCGCTGATGGAGAATAATTACTATCGAGATCTACGATCGATTGATAGAAGAAGGTCGCGAGGAAGTAATTTCACGAGCAACTGTATCGCAAGCGCAATAAGACGGACTATAGTAAGTACATCGAGAGAGGAGACGAGGAATTGTTTGCACAAAAGAGAGAGGATGCAGTCGGGTAATTGAAATGGATGGAAGTTGAAGTCTAGCGGGAGCATTTTTCTGAACGATCCTTTGCCAATGGATGGGAAAAAGAAACATGGAAGAAGAAGAAGAAGAAGAACGTCTCAGAATGGAAGCCGAGTCGCGGGAGCTACGACGGAAAGAAGTTAGAGGTGTCTGGCAAGCGACTAACGTAAATAGCAGAACGGAGAGGAGAGGAGAGGATTCTCTCTCGAAAAGCAAACAATTCATAAACCCTTTGCCTGTTGGTCGTGTCTCCGGTTGCAAGAAAGAGAAAAATGGAAATGCAAGGGGACGTGAATGGGATACGCGGGAGGGAAAAACTTAATTCTGCCGTTGGAAAACGAATGAGAAATTTTATCGAGGCAAAAAGAGGTCCGGAGCGTAACTCGATAACGCGGAATAGTGCTATAAGTCGGCGGCGAACTGCGAACAGTTCGTTTTCAACTGTCTCGAGAATAAAACGTTACGCAACGGGGGAAAAGAAAGATTCTTCGCGATGGTGCGTTGCTTTTTTTTCTTTCACTTGCAATTTCTTTGGTTACTTATCTCGGATCGGAATGGCTTCCATCGCGGTACATGTTTTCTCATTTTTCTTTTCTTTTAGTCAAGCGTTACGTAAGACGGAAGAAAACATATCGAATACGGGAAATTCATCCTTGAAAGATTTAAATTAACCATGCTACGGTGTGTAAGATTTTATTCGATTCAATCGCGTCCTTCTTTCTTTGGACACTTTATATGCACTTTATTATTGCGAGAAAGAAGAAGTGGAACTTAAACTTACGAATATTCACCCTTTGAATACTATAACTATATATTCATGGTGAATTTTGAATACTAAACGTAGGGCTTGAAAATTCAGGTTTTTTTAAAATACTGCACAAATAGTGCGAATATAAATCTAATAAAATTCTAGTCTCTTCCTGTTTGATTTTCTTTACTATCTTACGATTTTGCGAATTTCTATTTCACTTTATACAGTATCATAATAGGAATAAGGTAGTAGAACTTTTAAACGAGGTATTCGAATAATTGAAGAGTTGAGAGCCAAAAATTGTTCAACTTTGAGTTAACGCTATTTTTGACATGTCCAAGGCGATGGCAAGATGACTCAAATCATCATCAAAATCAATTTACTATATTAATCGATATACCTAGATATAATATAGGTATAAATATTCTGATATTTTACGTAACTAATTGTACCGTAATATACGTGTGCTTCTAACAAACGTTAGTTCAATTTACGAAGGCGTATGTAAGTACACTTGCACGTTAGCCAAAGGATTATACACAAGATCAAATGACGAATGCAAGTTATCGTTTCTCGCGAAACAACTAAAACGTGCTTCACATCGCTACGTATCCGAAGCCTCCAATTGTTAAGCAAATAACGGCGGTTCCACCGCAATTGAAATCGCCAATGGAAACTGCAATTCGTTTCGCGATAACGTCGAATTACGATCTACTACGATGGAGCGCGCGTACGTTGGAAAGCCGCGCAGATGTTGCCGGGATAGGATGGTAAACTCGAAAGGAAGAAGTAAATTTCCGTGGAATCATCGTGCCACGGTGTGCACCATTTCACGCGTGTCGAAGGAAGAGGAAGAGGAGGAGGTCCTGCGGACTTAAGATCAGGCGCACGGGGTTACGGCGGCCTTGACATTGACCCTGACCTGCAGCCAGGTCGTTTTAACGCGACGCGAAAATTATTTATCGAACTCCTCTCCCTTTTCCTGGATATTTCACGCTGCCTTCGACCGCCGCGCGATGCATTATTTATTCGATCGATGAATTAGGCATGAACGATACGAAGGCCGTTTCGCAAGCAATCGAAGGACCATTTGGCCGCGACAACGTGTTTCGAGGGTCGATACGTCGTGCCACTTTGGATAGTTTTATCAAGTTTAAATAACGCTTCAACCCTTTGCACTTGAGAGTTTTTCAAACCGATTGATTTCGGCGAACGAGCATTTTCCCTGCACTGCAAACGGGTAAAATTAATTAATAGGGGTAGCTTGTTATTAGATCGCGGATTTCGGTGCTTTTGACGAACAGCGCGTAACGTACAAAAATATTAGATCGCCGGGAAAGTTCTGTTCGCTGATATTTTGAAAATATTTTCATTCTTGGAGACACTTCGTATAGTATTTGTATTCGTTTTTCATCCAACTGAAAAGCATACGATTATCGCTTTTCAAAAGTTTGCGTCTTTATTATGGAAGAAAAATTATGGTTTACATTGTGGGAATATCGTTTAGATTATGGTAAACTAAGAAGAGTATATTGCAAAAACTTTATACGGCTTGTACAAAACTTCGAAAATAACCTGATTATCTTTTTATATTCGTAATCGTTTAACGTAAACTTGATGTATCATTTAAATGGTATTGGTGGGTAAATATACTACAAGGTTGCATTTTATTAAATAAAACGCTCTATATAATTATTTATAACGTGTACACAGAATTTGAGGACAGAAATTATGCAGCCACCTAATATATCTCTTCCCTATTTCGGTTCGATTCTCCTTCATTTTTCAACACCATTTGCGATCTGTACCCTTTCTACATATTTAAATTCCCTATAAATGCATAAAGATTCGCGGTCTACCTATTCCCATTTATTTTTATCATTATTAGACTGCGGATTTTCATGCAAATTCATATTCATATTCAGCTAGTTTAAAACTAAAGAAACGAAGTCTAAAAAGAAGATTACTTCAATCCCAAATAAAATAATACAAACTCGCATAATCCTGTTTAACTTAACACATATTTAATACGTCTGAACTTTCTGCGCGTTCAGAATTTTCCCGTAAATGCATAAAAATTGCAGTCCGGTCCATTAAATGATGATGAGAGAGTTCGTTGCGTTTGAATAATAATAACTTTCGCCGCGGAGCCCACGAGTGGAAAAGGGTTAATTATGTTTGAAGGAAGGAAGCAAGCGAAGTCAAGAAGCTTCCGTTGCATAAATGCGTTTCACGTGCTGCTTCTATCATCATTTATGGACACGCAAGGATCGATATCACCGGCGAACCGAGCGTTGGGGGAAAATTTTTCCACGTTTTTTGAATACATATCAATCGAAGTTCAAAAGCTTGTTCGGAGTAAACCGAAGGTGTTCTTTCGATGCTGTCGGATGCGCGCGTGACGCAACGAGGTTCGATCCTGGCCAGGAGCTGACCCTGGCCTGTATCCTGCCGACGACGCGACGCGTGCAGTAACAAAACTTGCCTTTCACACTCCGATCCCACTTTCTACTGTCAGAGCTGCAGTTTTTTGTTTTTTTTTTTTAACTTTCTGCAAAATTCAATGATACCTCGATGAATGCTCTCGAGGCTGCAACGAAATTTGCCGCGAGTTGGGGAATAATGCAAACTTGGCACAAAATTGTATACAATAGCATCGTAAAAGACTGCTACTCGCAACCCTGTTTCTTTACTGGTGGTCGAAGTTGTTCAATTTGGTATAAAAGTAAAATGGTAGCTTTACAAAGACAATCATTGCAATACGATTCGGTGCAAGTTGAAGGATAATGCAACAACGGTACAAAAGTAGTTGCTATAATAAAGGATTATTCGCAAGCCGTTCGTTTATTGGGGTTGGTGTTTTTTAATTTCTTAGAAAATTAAATGGTACCTCTATGAATGCATTCATTACGAAAGGATTTGGTGCAAGTTCAAGAATAATGCAGGCGTGGCATAAAGCTATTTGCATACTATAACGAAAGACGACTCGCATTCCATGTTTATTGGGGATCGAAGATGTTTAATTTCTTACAAAATAAAATGGTACCTTCGCAAAGACATTCATTACAATACGATTTTATACGAGTTGGAGAATAATGCAAACTTGGCACAAAATTGTAAAGTATAACAAAAGATTGTTGCTTGCATCCCATTTCTTATTAGTGATTGGGAATTGTTTAAATGCTACGTGAATCAAAACGTTCACTACAATAGGATTTGGTGTAATTTAAAGAATAATTCACGAATGGCATTTTCATACTATAATGAAAAATTAGTTCAAGTTAAGTTAGTTTGGTTCAACGAAAAGTAAGTTACTTTTATACTGTAATGAAAGATTACTTGCAACCGGATATTTAATTGGGAGTATTTATTATTTTGTTACTAAATTAAATAGGACACCAGTAAATGCAATCATTATTAATGTTATTATTATCTTATTAATATAGCGTTACGCTTTGGCCGGAAGCTATCAACAGCCACTGTTATTATTTCTCGAAACCTGATAAATTCTCTATTACGTTTCATAATTATACAACAGCACTTTGCATAACAAAAACATTAACGTTTTTACTCAATTTCATATTATCGTAATTGGCCAAAAACTTTTTACCATGGATAGTATTTGCACACTATAACGAAATACCATTCGAATCCCGCTTTTTACTCGAACACGAAATTCACGTCAACGAACGCGTTATATTCGGTGCAACAAAACACGCCGAAAATGAAAGAATAACGCAAAAGCGACTCAAAGCTGGCGAATAAAGGAAATCCTTTTCGTTGCTTCGATTTTTCGTACGAAATTTAACGCAAACGGTTGAGGCGAAAGGGAAGAACAACTTTGGAGCACGCAATTAAGAACAGCATACACGCGCGCGTCCATTTTCTCGGCCTTTGGGGAGCAGGCGAAATTATCCCGAGGCAGGGATGTAAACGAGAGAAAGTTGCGTTTGCCAGCAGGTACGTATGCTTCCGCGAATTGTAAAACATGCTATCCAAGGATCCTGCAGCCGGAAAATTCCAAATGGACGCGTACAAAAGGACGACGTCTGCGAACCAAGTAATTCGCCAACTCCACTTTTACAGGCTTTCGACCGCGATCGATACTAATCAGCTCGGTAAAAAGCGAAGTTGAACGAGGCTCGCGATACTCGGCGACTTTCTCTAACGAGAATTCAAGCGGCGAATATTTCACGCGACTTTAGCGAATTGTACGAGAAACTCTGGACATTCTGGCGCAACTTAATGCTGAAAGTTTCGGGTCGTCTCGGTTCCAATTTCGCGGCGACCGTCGAAATATCGGAACGCATCGAACAAAGCGCCCGCGGGCGCGAAACTTGCCCGGCATAAGTTTCTTCTCCGACTACTACTTCCGTAGTTGATCAACTTTTCTAAAGGCACCGTGAAGGTTCCATGTCTCCGACAGAAGTTTAACTTTTACTCCGCGGTGACCTGCATTGTGTTTGGCTTCCTAGAAATGCCATAAATTCCTAAGAGTACTCCTCTCCTTATGTTAACCCACTCGCAACAGCTGCGATCACCAGCGAACTGCACTTAAACGTCCAAGAATAAGGAAAAAACCGATCTCTTATATACATTTATGGAAGGAAAATTTAACCACGGTTGAAAGTATTTATTATTATCGTTTGTTATTTTTTTTAATTGTACAAAGGAAGGTTTCCTATTATAATATTAGTCGTTGAGTAGCATTTATTTTGTGTTATGTCACGTATTGCTTTATATCTTTTTGTTACGCTTTAGATGTAATCATTAGATACTAACGATAAGTTTAATTAACTAATAACGAAAAGAAGTTTGAGTGTAATGTGCATACGGAAATTGGAAACCATCCAAAGCTGTAAGGCATGGATTAGGAGCAAGTAAATGAAATGAATAGCAGTTGGGTGGCAGGTAACAATCAGCTGATTTTTAGTAATAAAGAATTCGTGTCGAAATACAGGGATGTAGACTTTAATATCTTAGTAGACTTAATAGACTTAGTAGACTTAATAGACTTAGTAGACTTAGTATACTTTAGAAGGTATATACTAAATGGAGGAGTTGATAACGTACTAGTAGCTAAGAGGAAAAATTAACTTATTGCACGTGTATAACCTTACTCTAAGTAGTCTTAGTCTTTAGCATACGAGATTACGTAGTAACAGACATATATAGATATTAGGAGCCGTAACTTAAATTAATTAAAGTGGTGCTATGGTAAAAATTGCAATATACGCGTTACATGCGAAATTATACGAGATAAAAGTAAAGTTCGAGTTACCATTATTATACACTTGTCAGCAGAATTAAAGGACGAGAAAATTCTGATGGAAAAATTGTCGATATTTGAATTAACGTAATTTCGTAATGAAGCATTGCATGGCGATCAACTTGGACTCATTTTAGAGCTTGAAGATGATTCTTTACGAAGTTATAGCAATTTAAAGATTGGCCATTCCTCCATTAGAATCTTTTCATCTTTTGCTCAATTTTACTCACGAGTGTATTAATAACATTCCTATTAATATTACTAAGTGTATGCAAAAGGTTTAGTCTTTATTTGACGACATCGTCCAATTAAAATCACACGAAATGAGGGAAGATACTTCAAAAACTAATTGTAAGTTATAACAACCATACTATATACGTCTGAATAAAATAGAATTAAAAATAAAGGCTGAAACTTTTACACGCGGCTAATAATACCGTAATAAGTTAAACCGTTACATTCGAAGCGGTATTTCTGCCTCGTGACTGATCGAAACGCGTTAATTTTTGCAGAAATCGCACATTTTCATTCCACCATATCGCGAAAGGGAAATTTCAAGAATATCCTTTGTTCGGTCGTGTTCCGCGGGAAAATTAATTATAAAATTAATTGAACGGCGAGTGGAATTTTTTTCCCCGGGAAAAAAAATTGCAAACGTCGCGCGTCGTTCGGAACCGTGAAGGCATTTTCTCGTTGAACAAAAAGTAGAAGGCAACGGTGGACGACGCGACGAACTCGAATCGAGAATCGAGCGAACTCGAATGGAAAGTCATTATGACTAGACACCCTTTTAAGGCCGGCGATCAATCATAATTTGGTTCCACGCGTCGACTCTTCCGGGATCGCCTCTCGATATAGTCGAATAAAAAGCTATCGATAGGGAATAAATAGCAGGCCGTTGCGAAACGAACTATTATTCGCATGGTATATTCGACCCTCGACGCCGCGAACTTCCATAAATCTTGGATTTCTCGGTAGTCTTTCCCTAAAATAGTGCAACTCTCGTCGTTAACCCTTTTCTTTACGACACACCGGAGACGGGGAAAACAGCGTTGCCTAACTTTCGTTCCAAACAACGAATATAAAATGTCGAGTAAGTTTGATTTAGTCGTCGTTTGTAAATATTAAGTCGCTGTACGTGAAAATGGCGGAATTGGGATCGCGGTGATTATGGTAAAAGCAAAGTTTTATTAATCAAAATTGGTTGTGATAGATTTAGCAGATTTCTATATTTTGTGTAATATTTTGCAAAGTTAGTTTAGGAAATGAATTGCTGATGAGCAGGCTTTGATCTTCGATGGACCAAAATTAAAAATATAATGTTTAATACGAACGTAATATTAGATGCTTAACCCTTTCGTTACAATTATTAGAGGCCTCAAAAATTAGACAGGTGTTTATTCAGAATATGTATATTAGTTCTATATAGATAGTGTAGCAAATGAAATTATTCACTAAGGTGCACAAGATACATTAAATGAACCAGTTGCATTGATACCTACATCATAAAATGTATCAGCGTTTCTAGACTGCTTAACACGTTGACTGCCACGCAAATCAACAGACTTGAATACGTTTCAATTTATTACAAAATACACTGTGCAAAATATCATATTTCAATAAAAATCTTTTTTACCTAATTGTAGAATCGTGCGATCAAAATGTTATCTGATTATCCGTGTCGTTCGAAATTTCTACGAAAAGTAAACTCCGGTGTCACGAATGACCAACGTGGCAGTGAACGAGTTAAAAAGCTTGCGTATTTTGATGCAACCGCGGCCGATCGTTTCGCGCTCCAGAAATAATAATCAAACGCGTTGGGAGCCGCTTAATTTTTGACGATCCATTTGGCGTAGGAGAGAGGGGAAAAAAAAGGGGAAGGCAATTTGGAGACGTCAGCTAAACGAATTCTGGTCGACACAAAAGAAGGACAAAAGAGGAGGAGTTCGAAGATCGATGAAGCCCGAATCTTCGAAAAAGGGACGCGAGAAATTATCTGCGCCTCTCTCGGGATGAGTAACGAGAGGCCATCATTTTCAAGGACGGGAATTAATCATCGTTGACGCGAATAACGACGGCCAATTACATAAGACGCTTCGCTGATCCTAAAATTAGAAAGCTCCTTCTTCCGCTAACGAGAGTTAACGAAACTCCTAGTTTCCCGGGTTCATCATCGTTTCCATCCGCGGAGAAGCGCGCGCAAAAGGGAAAGTGACGAACGCGCGTGTCACCGATTTCACAAGGGGGGGGGGGGGGACGAAGATGAAAGGTGCGTGAAGGGAAGCGTAGCGTGAAATTGGGAATTACGATAGTCGGCGATGCATTTTCCAGGTCTCTCTTGCAGTGACTACAATTTTACGAGAGAAGTTTGCTAATCAGTTTCGCGAACAAACGGATATTGAATATTTTTGGGCTCTGGAAATATTAGGCGTGTGTGCAGAAGTTTTAGTCTTGGTTGAAATTTGGCAAAAAGGTGACGGAAATTTATACAATATGGGGGAAAAGATTTCAGAGATCGATTGGCAATAATTGTATTTATAAACTGATGTTTGAAAGAAATTTATGCAAAATGGGGGGAAATATTTTAGAGCTTAATTAGCAATAATTATATCTCTTGGATGACATTTGTATACAATGAGGGGAAATATTTCAGAGATCGGTTAGGAGTAATTATATTTCTTGGCTGAAACTCGTAGAATATGGAGGAAAATATCTCAGAGATTAATTAGCAATAATTATATTTATAGACTGAAATTTGAAAGAAATTTATACAAATGTTTCAGAGATTAATTAGCAATAATTATATTGTGTAAAAGCAATTTATTGCAATTTATGCGATGAGAGCACTTCATTATCAATATTTATTTATATTATCTGTAAATAAAAGCACATTGTTTCAATTTACGCAATCAAAGCAATTTATTGGCTATATTTATACTATATATAAATAGGGGTAAAATTAAAAATAAACAGTAATTTATCAAAATTCGCTCTCCTTTTCATCTTCTTTGCTTTATAGAAATTTGCGCGCGTAAATCTTGCAAGCTAAAAGCGATTTTACTTAGAAAACGCGGATCGTCTGCCAAAATAATTGGATGCGGAAAATTTGCAAAATGCGCGTTTGCAACATAGAAAATATCTTCGCGAATCTTTTATTAACGAGACTCAAACACTTGCAATTTATAAGCGTAACAATTAATTACTAGACTGCGGATTATTATGTATTTATGAGAAATTTAAATATCAAAAGTAAAGCGCAGCACATTTTGTAATGTTTAAGGAACAAAACCAAAAACAGTATTTAGCTTCTAATTCTTTATTAGGTGTACCAATAAGTAATCCACTATTTTTAAATGCATAGATGAATTTCATTGATCAAAAGATGAAGCCTAAACAAAATTCGTAAAGCATTAACTAATAACAGCAATAATATTTAAGATAGGATAGGTGTTTGATTTTCTTTAAAGCGAAAAGATTGTACTTAACAAAATAAGTAGATTACTAATTGCTACACCTAATATTTACCTTTGTAAAACCATAAATTTGCATAAAGCTCCGCGATCTAATCATCAGACGAATGGAATTCTTTCTCTGGAAAAATTACTTTAAATTCAAGGACCTAATTCGGCTCGACAGTCACAATTTTCCGACCTCTGCTTGAAAACATAAATAGAAGCGTACACGGCCAACAAAAGCTGTTCACCAATCATCTCCGATATTACGCAATAAACGTTACGCGACAGGAGCAAAGCGGTATTGGCCAATTGGGCATAATATTCGAAGCAAAGAAACGTTTGTGTTGGAGATAGAAAATCTTCGATGGTCCGTTTTGCGTTTGAAGTCGCGACGCGATATCATCGTAAGAAGATTATTCTTGGTGGATGAGGTGCAACACGGGTGCGCTCGAAGTAGCGAGATAATGTCGTTTCACGGTGGACTACAAATGTTACGATTCTACGGCCGATAGGTTTCAAAAGAGGCAATGCGATGGAGCTGAAAGGCGCTACGTAGCTCATCAATCATGCATACGCCGGCTTCACGGCGAATGGGTAAAAAAAAGTGGAAGAAAGGGGAAAAAATGAACGAGCGAAGGTGCGATGTACTTCCCGCGAAAAGGAAGAAAAATGGTAGAACGGAGGGAACGGTGCGATTCGATGGTGTTCAGATATACCATCGACCAAAAGTTCGCAAACTCTTTCCGGGTTGTAACCACAAGGTTACACCTTTCATTAACCCTTTCGCTACGGTGTTTTAAAATTAAAGGAACTGACGATGCACAGATGAAGGGCAATTTTTATTGTTAGAAGAACAGCGTGATAGATAGATCTTTATTCGTTTTCTTGTACGAATACAATGAATTATGTTTCTTTACAATTACAGTTATGCTTACGCCTACTTATATTATTAAAATTAAATTCTATATCGTCCTAGATATACCAACAACAATAAAATAAGGCAAGGCAAACACAAATACTCCTCATGTTAGAAGAACAGTATGAGTTTAACTCTTTTAAGAACCAATGTTGCATTAGTGGAATGTTTTATTCGCACGTCTTATGTATTGCATGAATTGACAAAGAAGCACTATTGTACTATAAAGAAAATACACGTATGCTTTTAATGAAAGATTGAAAAAAACGATCGAAAAACAAAGAAGAGAGAGTTAAATTAGGGATAGTTTCACCCCCTAAACATTAAGATATGTTCATCACTTTACCAGTCTTAATGTTAATACCAACTTCCTCTGCTATTATACATTTTTAATCGAAATATCGTCTAACATAAACCACTCGAAAATTCGCTTCATTTTTCTTAATTATTCTAAAGCCATAGCTGCACCAAGCTCCGCAAGTCCAGCGATTAGAAACACGAGCGAAAGGCTAATTCGCCCGGGAAATTTCACGCAGCCGGAGATAATTGGTATTTTTAGCAGAAAGGAGAGTTCATCTTTGCCCAGGATATTGATTTTGCAGCAGGTTGCCGGTCTCTGTCTTTGAGCACGCTTGATCGTAAAACTTCGCCCGTATTACGACGACAGAATCGACGCTTTAAATGAACGTGCCATCGGAAAGACGCTGACGTTAAACTACATACATCCATATACATACGTGCATACATACTTATATACACACGTACGTGCTTACACACATACGTAAGTACATACATACGTCCATACATACATACATACATACATACATACTTATATTCATATGTACGTACATACATTCATACGTACGTACATACATACATACTTATATACATACGTACGTACATACATACATATATACATACGTACGTGCATACATACATACTTATATACATACGTACGTGCATACATGCATACTTATACACATACGTACGTACATACATACATACGTACATACATAGATACAAAACATACAACATGCATACGTATATACATGCTTACATACATTGGCATAGTGTAGCAAGCAAACTCACTGCCTACCATAGCAATGAATGCTTTCGAACGGCGTGTTTCACACAGCAATATCTATTGAAAGTTTTTCGCTGGCTGAAACGACGTACGCGAGCAAACAACAATAGCGTATCTCGACAATGCTTTACGCTTAACCGTGATAAGTCTGGGACAACCTTTCTATGCAAGCTTTACGCGTCACGCACGGAATTATTCATAACGCGTGTGTCGCGCTGGCAAAGTACTTTAACAAACGTTTTACTTTGTTTCGAAACGCAACGCCGACAACTTGTGGGATTTACCCATCGTCATACAATACAGAGCTACGCTGGTGGATGGAAAATTATAATCTAAATAGAACGGAGATGCGCTGCGTTTGTAATAGAATTTAGATTTAGTTGGAATTTCTGTTTCGGTATGCGAGATAGAGCATCGTCGAGTCTAAATTAATTCGTTAGTCTTTCAATAGTGTAATCCTGTTTGAAAAGTTTTGTACATATAGTATAATTTATATTTGTAACATAACTTTGAGTTACCTTTATGATTCGAAACTTTCGAGACTTAGGTAAATAGTTTGTGTAAGCAACGCGAATATTGTCGTGATACGAATTTAACTAATTGTTAAGTAACAGTTAGTGTTTAGATTTTGGACTTATTTTAATCGATACTATTTCATCAATTCATTATAGTCATTTATCATCGGAAAAAATAAAAGTTTCTCCACTTAATGATTTGTTTAAATTGTAACTAAATTTAAGTTTCATTTAATTAGATTCGATAAATACTTTAACTTTCTAAGAGGGATTTATTAGAATCTTAACTCGAGTTTCGCGAATCTAGAAATTAGGTTTCAACACACATCTAGCATTTACTAAAATTTAACTATGCAGAAGGATTCATACATTGTGATATGGAAAAATGTAGTTACAAAGTATTCAAAGTAAATCTTATATTAATAATATTTGCAAGGTGAAACCAATCTGTATTTAAGTTCCACTTCTTTATTTACCTATATATTTACAAAGTAATGAATTAGCATAAAGATCTACAATCGACAGATAAGAAAATATTCGGATAGCAAAAGATTCTCAGATATTAGACTGTTCGGGATAAGGTTTTAACAAAATTGTAATTTTTCAAGCAGCTTTCGGTGGACAGAATTTTTGCAACGCCATAATAGATCTCATGGGACAATAAAAGGTTGTGATCGAATCGAAGCGACAACCCCTTCTTTGGTTCTTAGAGAGCACCAAAAGATTCATTGCTCTGTTCGGTAAAGAAAATCTCAAGAGGGCCATAGAAGCTATTGGATCTCTTTGTCGGTTTCAAAGAGCGAGCAAATCCTAACGTTTGATTTCACAACGAAAGGAGGAAGATTTCGATGCGAAAATCCTCGCGCTCGTACCAGCGAATCTCTATTAATTAACATCTGGCGAAGATCAGCCTAATGCGCGTTGGTAATTTGTCCGCAAATCCTTTATCGACCCTCCCAAGTAACACGAATTTCTGGGGATCAGTCCGTTATCGTGTAATCAAGCGATCATCCATACTGCTCCGCAGTAAGCCACTGAATCTCTCTAAATGGGAACCGAATGATCTCTGGATTTCTGCGCCGCGCTGCACAGGTGTAAAATCGTAAAGCCTTCGATCGTAGCGATTTCGAAAGCTCGCAAAAATTGGATTTATGCGTGTAACCTTTGTCATTCAATCGTCGACGATCAAATTGAAGCTCGGTTTAACCTTGTTAGCTTTGTAACTCGCGACGATCCCCTTTTGAAATTATAAAGTGATATCTTTTGCGGGCTTGAAACAATTTCAGTCGACGGTGCGTTAAACGCTTTTGCCGCGGCGCTCAATAATTTTAAAAGCGTTTCCGATGCACGAGGGCAATTTTTATCAACATGCAAATAGTACGAGTAGCTATAAATATTTAAATACTCCGTACTAATAATTGTAGTGCGAAGTGAAAAATAGGAATAGTAATAGATGTAATTCTACGTGAGATAAAAAGATATGCATTATCGTTCAAAAGTTTGGATCACTTCTATCATTTGTAATTTATCAATTTATTCAGTAAAACAAAATCGAAAGATATGCAGTTCATCATTTCTTGCGTTTGGTAAAAATTAATACAAGTTCTCTTCCTAATAATTTAGAAAATCAAAAATAAAAGAAAGACATGAGCATATGATGAAGGAAACTTGATTAATGATAAAATGGATACTCCATACAAATATAAGAAAGAATATAGAGATTCAGGGTTTTAAAAGTTTCGAGTTTCGAGAATATCGAGGCATTGCGATCATTCGGATATAAATTTCGCGACTGTAGAAATTAGATTTCGACCCATCTCTACTTAAAACTGAAGATCCGAGTTGCATTCTAGCGAAATGTCGGTTCCTTCCATCGATTCTAACTGGGAACAATTTCACACTCTCTCGTTCCCACTTTCACGGTCCCTTAATGGGACAATGGAGGATCGTTATGAGCGTTACCGTGGAACGATCGGTCGACGACGCGACGAGAAAAGTGAACGATCCGATTTGTCGTTTCAGGAAGCGCTGGTGAAGAGGCTAGGTCCGAACGCTCACGCGTTTACCATGGAGATCACGCCTTTAGCACCCCCATCGGTGCAATTGGTGCCAGCTAAGGAATACAACGGTGCGCCAATCGGTACAAGCTACGACGTCAGAGCTTACGTGGGTGAGTAAACGGAATCCAGGCTGATTCATAACTACTCTACGCTTCGGATAAATTGGCAGCCGCAGGGAACGCGAATCTGATTGATTAGACTTTTCCCGTGTGTCGGATAAGACTGCGTCCTAATTGCATGTCGTATAACAGTTGACTAAGAACAGGATGGACCACTCGTCCAATGGTTATCTTTGTCGCATGGATTTGGGGCTCATGAGTCCCCAATCCGTTTTCATCTGTACCTATTCGATTGTCTAAATCGTATAACTTTTGCGTTTGCTCTTACATTCTGTATATTAAAATACTTCATAAGTGTCTATATTCTTTGTCAGATAATAAAACGAAAGAATAGCGAGCGATGATCTTAAAACTGTCCGGCAAACAGCAAAGCTTTACACAACCGCAGAAATCGACGATAGTTTTCAGATCCATACTCCGGGAAAATAAAATTGCAAGCGTAGAGAAAAAAACGCACTAAAGCATTCAAACGTTTCTAACAAGCATGTTTCCAAGCCACGAAGGGGGGGGGGGGGGGGGGGAGAGATCAATGAAATTCGAGCCGACAAAAGCTAGGGGAGAAAAACGTGAGCGAGAGAGGAGGGGAAAAATGGTTGTTGGAAAACCGTGGATGCGGATGGATTAGTTGTTCTTTGTTTGTCGAGCGAATCTCGGCGTGGATATTCGGAATTGATTTGGAGGAGCGAAGAGGCAATCGTTGATTGCGTGTCTCGTTTCTCTGCCCACGGTGTGATTGCTTCGAATCGCTCCCGAATTCTCGTACGACCGCCGACGGCGCGTTACGTCCGCGTTGGGAAATTAAATCGCGCCTACAAATTGCAACGCGCGACGGAACCGTCGTTTTGGACCTCGATTATTCGTGGAAGCACCCTTTACTGTCCGTCCGCGACAAGAAGGCAGGCAATTATTTACGTTCCCGTTTTAATTACTATCCTTCCACGGAAAGAAGGCACAGCGTGTTTACATTCCCATTCTTGTTGCAGTCCACTGACTCGCCTACGAACACGGGCAGCGTGATCGCCGTTGATCTTCGTCGTCTTCGATTCAATAGCGACCACTGCCCGTGTTCGTAGGCGAGTTAGCGAACTGCAACAGAGGAGGGAATGTAAACATGCTGGGCCTTCTTTCCGTGAAAGAATAGTACAATCTACCCGCTTCCCTACAATCGCATGCATTGTTTACTATTAACCGAAGACGATAAAAATCGACAGTGGGTCAACAGCGAAGAATGCGTGCGGTGATAGAGAAGAAAGTAGACCGTGTATCTACAGCGAGGATGCAAATACTCGTCTGTCTTATTTTCGTGGACGAACAGTACTAGATAATCCGCTCGCGAAGGTAGCTGGTAAATAACATTGTAACCGCCTATTGAACTTCGGACATGATGAAATTCAGCTGATCGTGCAGACGAGAAGTTACATCGAAAAACGACCGTGAGAATGGGCATCCGGGTGATCCAACGAACCACCAAAGCGGTATTACCAACTGCCAGTGTGTACAGCGTGCCGGTGTCAGCAAGTCCTTTCATCGGATCCAGAAATCAGACTTGCAAAAATAGAGTGTCGTTTGTGGAAATCACGGAAGACGTAGGTAAGCATTTTATTTCTATACGCGCCCGGTATGTGTAAGATCAAAGAGTCGTTGGAATGGTTGGTTTGCTTTAAAGGTGCACGAAACTGGTCCGAGTAAGGTACAGCAAGGTTCGGAATTATTTGAACGAGTATAAGCGTCGATGGTTAGTTGTAATAAATCTAAAGCTTCGAGATTCAATTGCTCGGAACCGGAGCGATGCAAATTCAAAAGCTTGACAATTTGAAGGCATGGAAATGTACAACCTTCGAAGTTTCAACGCTTCGGAATTTAATGGCTTGGAATTGGAATGCTTGAAGATTAAATCGTTTAGGAGCTGAAGAGCTTGACACTTTAGAAGCATGGAGATACCAAACTTTCAAAATTTAAACGCTACGAAATTTAATGGCTTGGAATTCGAAAGCTTGCAAGTACACACGCTTAGAAATCCAAACCTTCTAAAATTTCAACGCTTGGAAATTTGATGACTTAGAATACGGAAGCTTACAGATTCCAACGCGTGGAAATTCGATGACTTGGGATCGGAAAACTTGATAACATGGAAGCCTGGAAATCCAAGATTCCAGTGCTTGGAAATTCGATGGTTTCGAATTTGAAAGCTTGGAAATCTAAAACCTTGAAAATTCCAACGCTTGGAAATTTAATAGTTTAGAATTGCGATGCTTGGAAATTCGATGGCTTCGAATTTGAAAGCTTGGAAATCTAAAACCTTGAAAATTCCAACGCTTGGAAATTTAATAGCTTAGAATTGCGATGCTTGGAAATTCGATGGCTTCGAATTTGAAAACTTGAAAATTTGAAGGCCTAGAAATCTAAAATCTTCAAAATTCCAACGCTTGGAATTCCAATGCTCGGCAACTGGAATGCATGAGAACCCAACACCTTAATAATTCAAAAGCTAGAAACTAAAATAGTTTAAAAAATAGTTTAAACAGTTTAACTTTAAAATAGGTTAACCATTCTAACAAAGAGTACTTGTACCGAAAGCAAGATAAAAGTAAAATCGTATGTCGTTCGAATGATTATGCGCTGCACCGTAGCATATTATACGGACGAATTGAATGTTTGATTCCCTGTTTCAGAGAATGCGGGTCCGCACGCAGCAGTGGAGAAACCGTTCTTATTGAGCGACGGTCGCGTCAGCCTGGAAGCTCGACTGGATCGTTCGATCTACGCGCACGGAGATTCAATCACCGTGCACGTCAACGTCAATAACAACAGCAGCAAAACCGTGAGGAGGATCAAGGTAAGACGCATTCTCCGCCGCTCGAACCGATTGTATAATGTATGAACTGATATCGCTCCCAATATTGAAATGCTAACAAGATGCTGAATGTCTGATTCGAGGAGCAATTTACCGATTTATCTCTTAGCCTCCGATGCCACGGTAACATTCCCTTCGATAACTGATGAAATTACAATTACAAACGGCTTAATCCGCGGTGGTCCTGTTTGATAAATTAATCGGCCGGGTCCCGTGTGTGTTGTTCGTTTCTCTGTAGTAGTAACTGTCTTTAATAAGGTCACGGTGAAACTGTGGATGATTAAAATTTCAGGGAAGATGAGGCTCCCTCGACCGAGGGAGCCTATTATTAATTCATTCTCCGATTCTCCGTTATGAAAGGAACGCGGTAGATTCGTTTCGGTTGTCGATTGCTTCTAAAAGCCTTTTCTTTAGCCTCTCGAAGGATACCGGTACGCATTAGTGCTATTGTTTTGAACCGAGTATCGAAGACACCCGAGTACCCGTGTAACCACGAAACACTCGGGTGATGAAAAATTACACGGCTACCCGAGTATCCCGTGAGACACGCGGATCGATGAGATAGCTGTGAATTTTGGCACAAGAATCGATCGTCGTCTTTCATCATCGCCGATATTAGTCGTAAATGATTGAACAAAGACGATAAATTAGCTCCTGCGCCGAAATTCGCGGCTACCTCATCGATCCCGCGAGATACCGTGCGTGTATGTGTAAATTATATTTCTCAAACATTTTATAATATATTTGCGCAAGGCGCGAATAAGTAGAATGAGAAAGGGGACGCAGCGCAGTAGAGTAGGCAAAGCATTAGTCGGACGCGCGGCTGACCGTGCATCGACTTACACTACTACTCCCGATCGCATCAGGAGAAAAAGAAACTGCTCGTTCAGAAGTTATGGTTTTTTGATCGATTCGGTAATTTTGTCGAATCCACAATGACTAAAGGCAGAATTCACTCGTACGTGACAGCATTCGTGTGTTTGAATGCTATTAAATGTGACGAAAATGCAGAAACGATTCGAATGCTGCCTTTGATCGTTATATTATAGATTCGGCGAAATGACTGAATCGATTAAAAAACCGTGACGTTTAAATGATCTGTAACACAGCCTTTTCACATTGCCCTGTTTCGCCGTCCGATTGAATCTATTCTTTCTTGTTTTTGTAATTGAAAACGAAACGAAAACAGGTATGCGATATATTTCATTTGTTTGTAACCGGGTAACGTAAATCGGACAGCGAAAACTGAGCAACGTGAAAAGGTTCTATAACTCAACGCTTGGAGAAATAATTAACCCTTTGATTGCCGATTATTCGGAAGCAAAACTACATCAATAAGGGTTTTATACATCGAGTTGAACGGGAACTTCGCGCGCTTTTATTGTATTACTTTCAGTTACGTTGTAATTGTAGAAATTGGTTGTGTAAACTAATTTGTATCAACGTGTATTGCTTTCTGATAACAAGACTGCGATATTTTGTACCCTTCGATATTTTCTATCTCCAATTTGTAAATGAAAAATTTATTAATAGACAAGCTGCCAATTATGATTGCCTTCGAGTCGATTTATAAAATGCACTCTTCGAGTCGAGTTAAAAAAGATGTAGACAAAGATTAAATGGCACCAGCACTATTCAGCGTACCATTAACGCTTTGGCGTGTCGAGTATTAAAAGACAGAAGCTTCGCACAAAATGAAATCGGATGGTAGAATAAAATTCCACAATTAAGATAAAAATGAAAAATTGTTCCTCTAATAACCATGCACAACGTTTCAGTATCCCAATTTTCGATCAGTAAATCATCAAATTAATTGGACTGATAATTTATATTATTATTACTGTGGACCTAAATCCTATATACACACATACATACATAACCAGTATGAAATATCGAGCTCGGTATATCAAATGGTTTATTGGCGCCCGCAGCAATCAATGGGTTAAATAATCAAAGTAAAATCCACATACGCGCACGCAAAAATAATTAAAAGTTTGCACGGCCATGCGTACAGTTTAGATTTGAAATTTGCGCGGAGTTTAGAAGCTCGTGAAACCCTTTCAAAATAAGGTAATCGCATTTATTACGCACGCTTAAACAGTGTCACGCGAGACACTAATGGGTCGTGCATGGTAACATTTGCAGCTCTGAGAGCATTAAACAAGGCAGAATTTCATTCGTGGGACATGCACAGGTAATCTGGCTGCGTATCACATTTGAAGGAGAGCCGGAAATGTTTTAGCTCGACTCTGACTACCGGCTTACGCTTTAATGCCGCAACGTTACCTTCAACATACAAGGGGCGAACTTCCAATTCAACTACCATCGAGCTGATACAGGTTTCGCATTCCAAATCCACCCTTTCATGGATCGCATTAACTTTTTTCTTTTTTGCAAATCAGATCCAATCTTCCGCAAACTAATTTCGCTTAATTCGGATTAAGTTAAAAGACATCTTTGTTTCGCAGAAAAGCAGATGCAAAAATGTTGACGAAGCAACGCGTTGCGGTAGCTTTGGTCTTTTTATATGATTCTTTTAAACTCCGCGCAGACAGAAATCTTAACTGCGAGCAAATAAACTCGCAAGCCAAATGTAATGCCGGCGATTTGAATGAAAATATCGTTTACATCCCTAAAAAGCATCGGGGGATTCAAAGGCGAGGGGAATCCGAAGAAATACGACAGAAAGGGTACTCGAAACTTTGCAATGCCATTTTCCAGAAGGAAATTACATGAAACGTAAAAGAATCAGAAAATAGGAACGTGAAATGTTGTAATTCGTAGACTGCGAATTTTTATTCAAATTCATATTTCTTAATTCATTCATAGCATCTGCTAATGATGTGATAAGAAGTAAACAAACGCTTGAGTAGTAAATTGTAAATATGTAATCCTTCATATTAATCATCGATGTAATTTATTAGCAGCTTCTTCGTTTTCTCTATTTCTCTATCAGTTATTTGTATCTCCGTAACTCTGTCACTTTGTAATATCATTATCCTCTATTTATTCAACTGTGTAACATCTCATTTCATACGGACCAAAGAAATAATATAATGAAAATAATAAAAATAAAAGTTAGAGCTGCGATCATACTCGAATATTTGAGCAACACGAAATTCGAACCAACATGAAACTCGGTTTCCAATTTAAGTCGAACGTCGACAAAATCAGCTTGAAAGAATCGAGTAGCTGGAAAAAAATTCGTACTCTGTTTCTTCCCGACCTACACGATTTTTTTCAAACCGTTCGGATTTTTCGAGTACCCGTCTCGGATCCGTTATCCGACCCAAGTAAAGCTCAGCTTGTTTTTCCATTTATTCGCCAGCTTTGATAGAAATCCGCAGTTTAGTGACGAGAAAAAATAGCAAAGGAGAATCGTAGGAACAGTAATCCGGAACAGCGACAGAATTCGTTTGAAGTTAGAGGGGGTAAAAGAAAAGCGGAGCACAGAGACTGATGAATTTCCTCAGATGGCTGGAAGGACCTGAGCTATATAAAGGGATCGCGTTCGTGTCAATTGCCTTTGCGCCACAGTTCATTAGCGAGCGTTGGCGTACATTGTTTGGAAACGAGAACGGACGGGTTTTGATACGCTAGTGACTGGCGTAGGAGTTCCAAACACGTCTGCGTTAACTTTGTCCCAACGCGCCGGCAAACAGACACACGGCACTAACCTCGACAAGTTACATTCGGCTCAAAACGACTAGTCAACGTTTGCTCTTTTACCGGAAAGTATGGTAAACACCAAAACACAACGAAGTCGTAAATTGAAGCATTAAACAGCTGCACAAGTTAACCCTTTTCGTTAGGGTGAAAATGGTCGTCGGTGCATTTTTCGTTAAGGCCGATTTATACTATACTAATATTTATTCTAATCTATCCTCTAATCTTAGCTTCATTCTACTCTTTATACTAACGCACGATTCGGTTCAGGCACGAAACGTTTATGACACGATTCGATTCAGGCAAACATATTTTGTGAAGAAAAATATACGAATGTTTATATACAGCGTGGCGAATCAGTTCAGATAGAATACGTTTCAAAATGAATGTTGCGATTGTATATTCTTTCTTGTTTTCTTCATTGGGAACGACGAAAAAGAGCATACAACATTCCATCTTCTTTTAATCAGACGACAAAAATCGGACAGCGAAAGGTGAACACCGTACAAAGTACTTTTAGGCTGTACAAAACAATTCATGCACGAATTTGCAGCGTACCTATCGTTAACTTTTCATTCTACTCTTTGAAACAAGAGAATTTTCAAAAAGCATCTGTGTTCACCTATGTAAAAATAAGAGACAAAGTTTCAACAGTTCAATGATTGACTACTTTTCATTCCTGCCGTTTTTGTTAATATAAATCGACAATACACGAAGAGAATCAAACAATACTTATTAGAGAAAGTAGTCACATAAAGCTTCTATTATGTTTTTTACGAACAATCCAACAACTCTTCTGTTCGATTTTTATAATTAATAAAGTAGTGTGCACATATACAGCTTGACGAATAACAAAACCTAAGAACGACACGAACATTCTTCGTTAATATCTTCAACGCAAGTAACTGAAAACATTTCGTTCGTTTCGATGCGCAAATATGTAAATTTTCACGTCCGATTTTATGATTTTACAACCCCCGTAATATCTTGTTATCTACCATAACAGCTCCCCCCATTAAATTCTAATTAACCTTCCCTTTGTTTCCGAAGAATAAACCTTTGTTTGGGCAGTGCATAAAACGGAAGAAAATAAAGCAGAGCAAGGATTACCGTCCAAAGCTTCTGTTTCCCCCCCGGATTCGCGCGAACCACGTTTTACACGACCATTCCCCCAATTCTCTGTTATACGATTTACACTCGAGTTCTTCCCAAATGCAAGCTTTCGCGGGCCAGTTTCCATAACACCGACAAATCCTCTTAAAAGTAGTTTAACCTACAAACAACCGGCAAAACAAACGGAAGTGAAAGCAACTTTTGCATAGGGAAATGTTACGCGGCGCTATTCCCCCGAGTTAAACGGATCGATCCCGCAGGTTTTCATCGTGCAACACGTGGACGTGTGCATGTTCAGCAACGGCAAGTTCAAAAACGTGGTGGCCCTGTTGTCCTCGCAAGAGGGTTGCCCATTAGGACCCGGAGCATCGCTGGAGAAAAGCTACACGCTTAGACCTATCAAAGGGTCGACCAAAAATTGGATCGCCCTGGAAGATAGCTACACGAAGGCGGGAGCCACGTTGGCCTCCACCGTTATTTGTCCTGGAAACGGTCCAGACGATAGGAACGTTTTCGCCATATACGTTTCGTATTACGTGAAGGTAAAGAGGAACATTCCTTTGCGATCTGTGTTCCGAGCCGTTAACCCTTCCAGTCCCAAATTATTTCACCCGCGTATTATATCCCGACGGCGAAAGCATCGGACGCTCACTATTTATGAGCAATAATAATGTTCGCGTATAAATAATAATTAGGTAACCAAGAAAATCTACGCCGTTTTATTCGGTAGAAATAAATAATATATAGGCTGGATTGTACGATACTCTAATCAGAAAGCTTCCACTGTTCTTTCGAATGATGTAGCAATATTTCTACTCCTCTTTTGTAATCGATAGAGCATGCGTGTACATATATAGTTTAAAAAGATGACGGAACTTAGAAACAGCAGTAACTTTCCTGGTTACCTAATGTTATTAAGTATTATACGAATATTGTTTGCTTATAATTTGCATTCTTATTTCTTTGTGATTCGAAAAATACAGAACGTCACCTATTCACACGTAGTACACCTTAATAATTATGTTGTGTATAATATAATCAGAGATGTAAAATTTATAGCTTGGTTGAGTCTCTCTCGTACTAAATTGCAAAATAGTCGAACAATCGCTTGTCTAATACTTTTTCGCGTATCGCGTGTTCTATTGCACTAATTCTTGTTTCGCGCCCTTCTTAAACACTTATATAAGTTTGATTAAAATACTATACAGTCTTGTTTCACTTCTCGTTGAGTTTTAGCATTCTAAGCTGTTGCGTATGAAACAATTCCCAAACGCATATATTTCTGCGTCCGTAGCAATGAAAGGGTTAAACCTTTTGTAATCTCAGACGTGATCTCAGATCTGTTTGCTACGGATTATCGGGGTTATACGAAAGCAATTTGCTACAGTTTATCTTTCGATTCTTGCAGGTGAAGCTGCTATTATCGGCAATGGGTGGCGAAGTGTCCCTTAAGCTACCATTCACGTTAATGCACAGCAACACGGATCCAGATTTGGTAGGTTTTCCGTCCCCGATCAGAGAGCCGAAATTTTCAGGAAAGAGCGAAGAGATGGCGGAGAATCTCGAGAGGCAAGAGGACAGCAACGGGCACAAATACAAAGGGAGCAAATTGGAGCCGATCAAGGAGAAGCTGAAAGAATCGAAGGACGTGGACGTGGATCTGATAGAACACTACGAGGACAGCGACAGTACCTGAGGGCAGGTGCAAACGACAGACGCATCGTCGAGATCGTCGACGAAGAACAACAGTGCGGCAAGAAATGTAAAAGCTTCGAATCACAAGAACTGTAAATTGGGATTCAATATACAGAGGGCTTGGTGTTGCTTTCGGAGAGCTTCTTAGTAACACGAAAGCCGAAGTATCGTTCGAAAAAGTTCGCTACGGTGTCACCTATCTGCACTTCCAAAAGAGGATCGCCTTCATAAGAGTTGACTCTCGGATCGGTGAGAATATCGAAAGTGGTGGAGGTTGAAAGAATACGCAAATTTCTCGGAGTCGCGTTCTTTAAACGCCGCGGATTTTTATTCAATTTTTAAATCTACGTATCGTTTCATCTTCTTTCCTTGCAAGGAAGAAAGAACAATCTACGAAATCTTTATTCTTGATAAAATGTGATGTAATCGCTTTTTAACTCTCTGCGGTCGAAGTACGGAATGTTCTCGCTAAAGCAGTTTTATCATTCTTGTCGTAGATCGGGAAAAGTATTGCTTGTTATGAGAACCCAAGTAAGTGGAATGAATTTATTTAAGTATTGGGTTGTAATATGGATTCGCCCCGTTTCTCAAGCCCAAGAAGTTCCCCCATTAAATGGCAGAAAATCATCGATCAAAATGCCATATACTCAACATGATTAAAAAAGCTGGCAGAAAACCATCGATCAAAATGACGTATTAAGGGCAGATTTAAATTTCCACCGTCTCAAACTATCATATTTTTACCGCAACTAAATGTTTATTTTAGCTAAAATGATATATTATATAAGAAATAATGCATATTTATTCAGTTCATAACGATCGGTTGTAAAATCAATTAAAAGCCCATAACTTTGCACTGTGTATAGAATAATCTCAAGCAAAATTTTTCCCTAAACACTTCTGCCGTGTAAAAATTAATTAAACTCATTTATGAATCCACAAATAAACGGTTTTAAAGATATTAATGAAACGAAACGAATGCAAGTTACAGCCCAATATAATTTGCAAGTTTTTTAAGTAATAATTCATTGAGTCTACAACTTCCGATATGTAAGCGATGACAATTTTGATAAATGTGAAACTTGTACCAAAAATATAACGACCGCAAAGAATTAATTGCAAAAGAAAAACAGAGCTGTTGTTTCGAACTAATTATCCGAGATTCCTGGGTACAGAAAACTGGGGCTAGAAGTTGCAGAAGTAAGTTGTTTCGATGGTTATATCTTTAAGATGAGAAAGCATAGTGTTGTGCTTTCAATTACTCTCGACCTTCGTGATCGACTCGCGCGTCGAAAATAATTGAAAGCGCAACACTATTCTTTCTCATCTTAAAAATACAGCTACAGGCTAGGGATAAGAGTAGACCAATCGTGCAATTTATTTTTGTGGCGAATTCTCGGCTTCTCGGATATCTCGCGATTAACAGCTCTAATAAAAAAAAAAAAATGGTAAGATTGATTCAGAGACGATGTTCGCCGCCGTGAAAATACACTACGATCTGTGCAGTTCCTACTCGCGCTATTCCTACAAATGAAAGTCGTACTGCCCTTCTAATTATACGCAAACTGGCATCGTATGTAAAGGTCCATTCATCCACGCACTCGATCCAATCAATCATTAACAGAAAAGATCTCGAATCTATTTTTTTAGGTGGAAAATGTCTCCTACTATTGGGCTTGACTTTTATTTACTATAAAATAATCTATGTAATCTATGTAATCGAACGGATGCTACCGAACAAAAAAAAAAGTCGCTGTACCTTGATAGGATAAGTTTCAATCCGGAGGCATGCTTCAAGATAATCGATGCCTAACTTATGGATTCTATTGTACATGTGCACACACAGACACGATATACACAAAAACACATAAGTATGTATGTAAAGCTGTACAGACTATCTTTGTTATTGTAAATAATAATGTACTTGAATATGACTGTACAAGAATATATGTGAAACTCTAGCCTAATATTATGAACCTTCTAATAAGTAATTTACAATTAAATAAAATTTTTGTGTAAGATACCTGTGCAACCCATGATTCTTTTATTTTCTGGCACCAAAGGTAATCGAACGATTTATCGTGTGCAATGATACTTTAAACGAGAAACATTTGGCAATGCAAATATACGAAAATGGAGAATTGATGGATAATATTAGATCATCCCATAGGTAATTTCGTTTCTCGATTTATTTTTAATACTTTGTTAATTGGTCATGAGTTGACACTAGAAGTATTGGAAATTAAACTATACTTATTATATTGTAAATGAATAAGACGATAGAAAATTTCATTCGTACTATTTACGGAAAATCTCCGAAAATCTTTAAAAATGCATTGCGATAAGTTTATAGAATTTTTATAAGAAATTTCAGATGGATCATTTTCACGATTTTTGGTGTTAACTCGTATTTGCGTTTATATTAGTTTATGCAGTTTGTAAGCCTTGAGAGCAATACAGATCAATATAGATCAATGCTCTAGATCATATTCTTAGTTATCATTAGATCGCGGTTGTTCATGCAAATTCATAGTTTCGTAAACCCAATTAATTTTTAAAGATATCGCAAATTATGGAATATAATCAGTACTTTTGATCTAAAAATAGTTTGATAGATAAATTAAAAATATTTCATAGATAAAACTCTTAGTATCAATAGAGCCAATATATTGGCTTTCCAACTCTTTAAGGGTTAATGAAGTGCATCTTAAATAAAGACTTTGTTCAATCTTCAAACACTATGATGCTCACTTTACTTTGAACTTTTTTTATATCTTTGCATCTTACTTGCCTTTTGTAATTTTGTGTTTTGCATAAATGCATAAACATTCATAGTCCAGTTATAATATTTCAACTAGATTTATTAGACATTATCTTTTATCATTTTTCTGATTTAGATATAGTCAGTCACTAAGGTCTACGTACATTTTGGATTATTAAAAATTGGTTGAAAATTCATGAAATATAAAATAACAAACTAAACAATTTCTAAAGCACATTTCATAAAAAGAATATCATCTATTATATAAATAAAATTGTTCTTAAAAGCATACAAGTTGTAATTTTGTTTGTACTAAACAAATTATAGAATGTCACAAATACAATCAAAAAGACTAACGAAAATATAAACATAGTTGTACTAATCAATTTTGTATATTTTACTAGGCGTACGTAGTTTATTCGATTTATGCATCTTTGTGTAAAAAACTGGAAAAATCGTAATCATTTCTGATTGTATTTTATTTTAATTAATGATGAAATTAATGAGCTTGAAATGGTCGAAGCTCCTGTATTTTTTTACATAGTTGAAATGTACAGATGTATGTAGACCTTTGCGATAGACTAATTACTTTCAGGATGATCTAATATTCTATGATAATTACTTACCGTGCCACTGAGCTCTGGCATAACCCCGGACGATCGGTTTGCTCACGTTACTGCCTTCGTCTAGCACGTTGATCAAGATGTACTTAAATCTTCCGTAATCGTCGATATCCACATCGGGCACTTTATTTAAAGCCTCTGACATCGTAACGAAACGTCTATTATTCGCAAGTACCGCTGAAAAAACAAGTAGCATACATTAGCAACATAACCAAGAACACAGAGTCATTTTACTATCCGAGTACAATTTATTAGTACAAATTTATCGGGAGAACATTCATAAGTAACACGTGGGTCTTTTATTAAATATTGTATTCGGACACGCATGAACATATGTTAATACGTATTTATTTATAATAAGTACCTTTAATAATAACACGCCGGGCGTGCAGTGTTCCAATTCCAAAATTCTTTAAACTCGCAGCCATTTACAAAAGCGGACGCTAGATGTCCTTGTTCAATATCAAGGATTAAAAAGAGACGGACAATGAAGCTTATCAAAGTTCGCTCACATGTGTTGTATACATTTGCGAAACGCCGTGTTAATTATAAAAAATAGACCAGTAATATAAAGTAAAGGGAAGAAGAGTGAAGAATTTGCATCCGCTGTTCGTACAGTCGTGTACTCATTTGCATATCGCAGATGTTCTTCGATATGGTTTAAGACAACTGGCAGAAGCAACATTCTAACCGCATAACGTTCAGAATGGTGCCAAATTATGCACTGGTTTGTTTAAATGATGCGCAAGCTTTGTTCAAGGCATTAAATGGTGTATTTCTTGCTTTTAAGCCGCAGTGTTTGCCGTCTTATAAAGTAGCGGAAACGATAATTCTCAGTTTATGCAACGGTTAGAATTTTTTCTTACAGATACAGTAACTACAAACAGTGTTTGTATATCCATCATATACAATAATTTAATGTTTAGATACTTACTAATTTAGCATTTGAAGAGCCTGCAACAATAAGCAGGCAGCTCCTCTTTTGGGTGATTTGAGTAGATTAAGAAAAAATAATTGAGAATGTAAAAGAACGATTTCCACACTGAATATCAAACCTATATGTTTCTTATCGGTGCAACAAACATGATTTCATTATTAGAGCTGCCTTTTTTTTGTGCCAAAGTAGAAAAAAAATAATAAGTATCCATTAAAGAGATTTAAAATGGGAGAACAAATTTTATTGTAATTGGTATGGATTATAAACTATATTATAATGGATAATGTACTTAGATGTAGTAATATTTTAATAATGCTATTCTATATATAGCAAGAAATCATCTTCATAAGATTCACCTTTTATATATTCTATATCTATTCTATTTTACATATATATTTTATATGTTTTATTGTATGTACAATGTCTCACTTAAAAGAGGTAACACAATTGTCTTCTTTAGTTGCAATAGTGCAACAAATGTTTCATATGTAATTGAAAATAGAATATTAGAAAATGAATTCCCTGTGAGAAGTATTTTTATTACAGATCATTTTTTTTAAGTTTTTAATACGAATGATCATTAGATGATCTGTTTTGGGTGGAACACCCTGTACATGTATTTTATATATTCTGATTCTATTCTTATTTATATCTTTTCTTTATTATAAAACCATATCTCATTGTCTCCAATATCTTTAATACATCAGACATATGAAACATAAATGGTACTGTTGATTCTTTTTGACATTAATCACAAGATCACATTTTGATATATGAACTGGGATACATAACAAAAAATGTGTAAAAAAATAGGGTTGCCTCCTTATTGCTATATACCCTTCAAATATATTAAATTACCTATAATTTAGTAGCTTTCTTATGTAACTACAGAAATTTGGTGTCTGGAAAGTTGAATTTAGAAGCTGTTTAACTCATTGACTGCCACAATAAAATTTAACATGTTTCAATACAGAACCCCATAATAATTACTTTGTGTAAAATGTTGGGTTGTAACATAAGTTTTCTTATGTTAACTATAAACTAGGGCGTTTTTTAAGTCCCAGAAATTCTATGAGAAAGGAAGGCTTCATCTACCAGAAAAGTTAGAAAATATTATTGATCAATGTGGCACATAATTAATTAAACTTACTTCTGAATGTACACATAAATGGTCTTAAAGGTACTAATAAAACAAGAAGAATTTGTGTTAAAACCCACTATCATACTTTAATAAAAATTGTTTAATTGTTGAGTAGTACACGTTTTATTCCATAAGATAATCTAGTTATTTATATCGTTTAAAATTTCGCAATCAACAATGTTCATTTTGCTTTAATTTATTCTAAACAATTACAGTACTTTGCAGTACTCACTGAGAAAACAAACTATAGTGGTAGTCAATGTGTTAAAATACGCCTAATTGAAAAATATAAGCATATACAAATACTTTTTGTAGCCATTGCACAAAATTGTTTCACTGATAAACTTTATTCGTATCGTTTACCATTTTTAGATCTAAATAGTATGAAAACACGACCACCTAAGAAATATATAAGTATAGAAGGTAAAACAAACGAAAGAATGGAAGTTATAGTACGAGACAGCTTCGCGGATCATCCATTAGTAGTAGGGCCACGCTATCAGCCGAATGATTTTAGATTATTGCCTACCAAACTGATGTCGTTGCATGTGTCTGGTCTTCTCGTTTTCGGGATTAATGACGGTACCAAATTGATACGTCAAATAAAACAAGCCACGTCTGTAAGAATTTATAGGGTAAAAGGAATACTAGGTCATGCTACGAATAGTTACTTTCATACGGGAAGAATAGTAGAAAAATCTACTTTCGCGCACGTAACACGCAATCATTTCGATAGGATATGCAGCTCGATGCAGTCGTCTCATCAAAGGAAAATGTTCGAGTACGTTGATGATACTTAATTGGTACATTTATCTCTGTTATAGACTTCGAGATTCTATTAAATTCGATTGCATCCTCTTTTTCTTTAACACTGCAAATTGTCATAATTTAAATTGCTGTAACTTCGTAAAGAATCTTTTGATGCTTTAATTTTGCTCACAGGTTTATTATGCGACGCTATGGTGTTTTATATGTTTGCAGATTGTGCGGGGTAGATATTCAAAGTCAAGCCGCGTACGAATTAGCGCTTAAAGGTCCGATTAAGCCAGCAGATCATAACATTCCTATGATATATTCGATCAAATGCGTAGATTTCTCGTCTCCAGAATTTACATTAGGTACATATTGGTTTCTTACTAAAGAAAGCAATTAACCACTTGTCTTGGTAATTTTTCAGATATCAATCGAAAAATCCTGTTCTACATTTCGGCTTTGTAATTTTACAGAAATCTCTTGCACAAACGAGAACGCAATGTATTTGAAAACCATAATTCACGATGTAGGAATGCAAGTTCGTAGCTCAGCTACTTGCACCCAAATAATTTGCGTGCGAGACGGTTTGTTTCATCTAAAGGACACGTTGTTGCCGAAACACTGGAATGTGGAAGAAGTTATTAGGAATATGAAACTATGTCGAGAAATAATGAGACAAAATGAGGATGCATTCTCTCCATATAAAGCTAATCTTGAAGACCCCGCTAGTAATGCTACAAATGTACGTCTTAGCGAAGTCTCTGAATAAATATACTTACTCGTATACCATTTATTTTAACATTCGTTATTATACATGCGATAAAAAAAAAAAACAACAGATTTTGTAAATATTATTCGCACCAGATTAATTATGAATGTTAATTACGTTTCGCTGCGACTTCTTTTAGACCGCTGACTGGAATCCGAATCGTCGTGCCTATCTATCGGTTTCATAGATCTTCCCCTAGTTTTATGCTTATTTGGCCACTGTTGCATTTTCATACTTTTCGCTATTACGCGTTTTTGATGGTCTAATTGCGGGAATAAATCTGTAAACGAAATAGTAATAAATCAATTAGGATAATAGCAATATTCCTCAATTGTACACTGCGGAAAATAATTAGGCGATCGTGTATTGCAAACGTTCTTTTAAATTCAATTTTTGTTAGAATACCGTAAAAATAGTACGCCAATCTATTGAGTATATACCACTTCCTTTTTTTCCCCTAATCTTTCCTAATTAATTTGTGCAGTATATTGAAAAATTTAATCTTGTACCTTGCGATTTTTCTAAAGCCTCTTTCGCCGAATTCATCTCGGCTTCTTGAATACTGTGCCCGGATGCTTTTGCTAATCGTTTTCCTTGGAAATACACAGCCACGGTATAAACTCGAGTATTTGTTGGTCCTTTGCACTCGATCACTCTGAAAAAAGGCAAAATTGAATGATCCTGGGGCGGATTCAATTTTTTGCCGCCCCACAACTAAATGTTTATTTTAGTTGAAATAATACAGTGTACAAGAGATAATGAATATTTGTTCGATTCACGATGATCCATCCAAGAACCTAAAGCAGTGATGGAAAATAAATAACGCGCGTGCCAAGCTTGACACGCGAGAGATTTTCGACGGCACCCTAAATTTGTGTTGAGTAAATATTATTACATCTATGGACTTATCTATAGCCTGTACGCATAGGTATCGGCACAGCGAAAAATTGCATTAAATTTTATCTTACAAGGAGAGCCCACATGCGTGGAAATCGTTTTTATCAATTTAATATTGTGTTAATCGAACTTACTTGTACACAGGAATATCAGGCTCTCCGCCGTCCATTGTTCTTAACGTTAAGCAACACTGTTGCAGTTTACTCTTCGGATCGTTCCAATCTTGATTCATAATGAAATCTTGTAAACGCGGGAAGAAGCATACATCGCAAAAAACGCGGCAGTATTCTAAGCCCTTGTCAACGTAAAGAGCTCCCAAAAATGCTTCCAACAAATCCGCTCTGTCTTTCGTTTTCAATTCGGCTTTCGGGTTACCGTAAAGCGCGTATTGGGTCATTCCCAAGTCGTCGCACACCACAGCTTGAGTTTTATTATTTACCAGGGAGCTTCGTAATAGCTACAAATTATAAAAATGTACAATTTCACGTTTGCAGAAAAGATTAATCGTTCGAGTGCCAGACAACGCAATCGCGCTTTTTTTTCTTAGTTGCAAACTTTTTATTTAAATACCGATAGGTGTATCTAGAAAGGTAGAACAAAACTAGACATCGTTTACAAAGGGTTAAGAAGCTACTCACAGATAAGTGGCCTTCGTGATGCTCTGGGAAATACTTGTACAAATATTCGGAAACTATAAGCTGTAACACGGTGTCTCCCAAAAATTCTAAACGTTGATTAGAGCCCAATGTTAAATTAGTGTATCCTATACTGCGATCGGTAAACGCTCTAGCTAATAGCCGAATGTGAGTAAATTCTATACCAATGGATTCCTCGAATTTCATTAATTTCTAAAAACATGAAACAACATTATTATTATTGCTATTGTACAAAAGATAGATTAGATATTTTTTATACGACAGACACAGAAGGTATTTGCACATACTTCGATTTTTCATTAGATTCTATATTTCGATTGCAAAGTGATAAATTTGTATAATCGCGCAAGGGTATTATTTAACGATAGGAAATTAAATATATTTAAGACCTTATTAATTAATACTCAAATGGAAAGATAAATACAGCAATGTACAAATTCTTTACATAGCCACTATATTTCTATACATACTTGCAACAGTTCGAAACTTGGAATCCATTGTCTGTCGCCTGTTGGTTCCTGCTCCTGCAAAGGATGTTTCGGATAATTTACCCAAACTTTCCCAAGATCATCTTCATCTTTAAACAGCGTTTCCCCGAAAACTCTGTCTGCGACTTCTATGCCTCCGTCCAAGAACAAAGAACCCATTAACGCCTCGAAGCAATTCGCCATCGCGTGTCTCAACTCTAAATCGTGGCAAAGATCGCTTCCGTGCGCGTACAGCATATACTCTTCCAAGTTCAACTTCTTCGCCAACACAGCGAGATGCTGATTCTGAACGATCGCTGCTCTGTAAGTCGCCAATCCACCTTCTTCCAAATCGGGGAACATGTGAAACAGATGAATGGACGTAAGAAACTCGACCACTGCGTCACCCAAGAATTCCAGCCTTTCGTTGTGCGCGATCGAAGATTCCGTTTCGGTTCTCGCGCCGAATCGCGACATTATGTTAATCAGCGTGTTAATACCACGTTTTCGTGTATTCATGTAATGTATCCGGCGATCGCCGTATTCGGGTTGCCTTATTCCGCAATTGGTCAAAGAATTCCGCGCGTGATCCGGATTCGTGCCAAAATTCTCGCGATAGCTAGGATGCGTCAACGCTAATTGCAAGAGATACCTATTCTTAAATTCGTAGCCTAAAGTGCACTCCAAGTTGTCCAGAGATTTGTGAAATCTTAGGTGACAAACTAGTACTGGGATTAACATGGCGTGTTGCACTATGTCGCACATTATTCCAGTTCTGTAAAAGCCTTCGGAGCTAACATCCACGGTAACGTCGCGTTTCATTTTGCTCTGCGTTCGCAACTCTTGAAGCTTGTTCTCTTTCGCTTCTAACTTTCGCTTATCTTCGAAGGATGGTTTTGGCATGTTGGCTAACAAGTGACGGAATTTCACGTAATCTCTCCATGCTTTCTGATAGCTAAATCGAATAAAGATAATTTTTAGCGAGTGTTACTGTTATTTATTAGAGAAATACAGTACTCAAAACAATTAGGGGATCACATGAATCATCCAAAATTATGATTTCCTAATTGAGGAGCTTTCCGGAAAAAGGATCTATAGATCTCTATACCCCTTTTCAGTAAATTATCTATCATTAATCGCCATTCTCTAAAACTTCTTCTCTAATATACTATTCAATTAAGTTTGGAGCAGTATTTATTATTGGCTCGCATAACACGTAAATTTTTCGACGCCATTTACTCAATTTACCATTTTGTCTTATGCGCCCTTTTTTCGAAAAACTCTCCTCAATGGTTTTGGGTAGCATAATTTCACAGTAAAAAAGATAATTACTCCGCGTTTCCCGCGTAGCTGAGTTGCGGCGGCCTGATTCCAAAATGTACAATTTCGGGGTAAGCAATCACACCAGGCGGCTGATCGTTTTGATTTCTATCCAATTGATCCACGCGAACGCTGCATGGCTTTTTCCCAGGATAGGTAACGATCATGCCTTTTACTTCGTCGGCGAAATTTTGCCACTTACATTGCGGCATTTCTACCAGCCTAGGTAGATCGTCTGGATCTATGAGTAATTTGCTACTCTTTATCAAGTAATTCAAGACTTCGTTCATGGATAATATTTCTTGTCCGTTGTCCGCTAAATCGCGCACGAATCTCGGCATAAAGTGGAACTGTCCGCAGCCGGATTTATTTTGCGCGGCTTGCAAATCGAAATCCACCAGCTCCAATATTTCCTTAAATAGATAAGTTTCTGAAAAGAGTTAGAAGAATTCTTTTTGTATATACAAAATATTGTAAACGATGTATCAAGTATATGATGTTAAGTAATATTAATAAATTCGATCATCTTATGGTAATTTTTCTGTTTGGCAAATGCTATAAAATTGTAAAGGAAAAATTGCGAGAACTTATTTATGTACGCCTAATTAATACGCAACGAAACGAGACTTACGAAAGAAGTCCAATTCCCGAATGGTGAAATTCTCCAGCAACTTTTCGTCGATATAAAGGATCGTATATTCGATATTAAATCTGATCACTTTACAAGTCGGCAGTTTTACAAGCGGGAAATGCGAGAGCATAGAAAATCCTTCGAATATAAATTCGTGTTCGTCGTGCTTGATGATCGTCGGCGTTTTGGTCAGAAAATTAGTCGGCGGACTAATCGTTATCCGATAATGGTACAATTTGTCCGCATTATTCGAATTCAAGTCGCATCTATTTATTGCACCTTCTCCGGCATAAATTCCATGCCTAATTCCTGATCTTCTCGACTTCGCGCTACATCGGCACAACGGTCCATCGTTCATCTCACCAGGATCGTTAAACCACATCTCAGGATGCAATCTCTGAGGATGTTGCTTCTTCGCCATTAACTCTTCCATTGTCCTATCGTCTTCGTCCATAGAACTATCGCTGTCCGACGAAGAACTGCTACAAGCTTCGGACTTGTGTCTGCATAGACGAGCTCTGGTTTTCCTCGGCGGAGGTTCGTAAGGAGGCTGCAAAGCTCTCGCGGCTGCGGCTCTGTCCAGCAATATTTTTTTGAACATCTCGCACAGCTCGTGCAACTTCGAAGTGCCTTTCATTATCTTTGGATTGCTTTCGTCTCTACTGTAATACAAATCTGCCGGCGCGGTTCGCGTCCAGACTTTTCTTGCATTTTCCATGATTCCCTCGGGTCCCATCGCCGATAATTCGTCCATTTTCCTTTCCATATCCTTGCTCGTTGCGCAATAATCTTGCCTATATTTCTCTAGAAGCAACTCTCTTTCCGTTGGATCCCTTTTACCTGAAGGATTGATATTAGGACTAATAGTTCTGGAAGAGTAGGATTCTTGCGATCGCGATCTCTTTCTGCTTCGGTAACTAGTGTACGATCTCTGAGATCGCGATACGTGAGAAGTGCTTTTCCTGTAGGAAGATCGTCGATCAGCGTCGTCGTCGTTATGCAAATGTTCTCTAGAAGCGGATCTATTTCTGGGATACTTCGAATGCCTGTCTCTCTGCGAACTGTGCCTGGATCTATACGGAGATCTACTGGATCTACTCTCTCTAGATCTGCTCTCTGGGCTTCTGGATCGTTTTTTGCTAACCGAGTGACTAGTTGAAGGTTGGTTGTCTCGATATCTCCAATCAGATTTGCTGGATTTCGGGGAATCGTTATACTTCTTGTACGAGGACTTTCTGTCTTCCTCCTGGGCTTTATTGGTTTCGTACCAGGAACCTTTGCTATTCTGTGGCTTGCTCCAATCGGAAGAGTAATTATTAGGATTCCATTCTGCGGTGTTATCGCTGTGAAACGAACCAGCTCTTTCGTTCTCCCAATTAGAGTTAAAATTTCCAGATACCGACTGAGAATAATTAGGCACTCCATAGTTCTGATTGCTACATGATAATTCTGTTTTGTACTGGTAGGGAACATCCTGATAAGAATTTGGAACTTCATTCTGATAGCATGTACCCATTGAGTGGTAAGATGGGACAAAATTCCCACTTTTGTTCTCAGGCAAATTGGGAACAGGCATGTTGTAAGAAGGTGGAGGTTGCCTAAAATTTGGAGGAGGAAAATTTGGGGGTGGTACCGAATAGAATCCCATATTTTGTGGCTGAGATACTCCAGAACCCCAGAAATAAGATTGGCCAACGTTTGGTGGTTGATTTGCCATTTTTAATATTATGCTTTACCTAGAATAAATCTTGCATTAAGTGAGCTATAAATTAGTTCTAACTATTTACTGTGATTAACTAATTATTTCTTGAATTAAAAATGGATAGAAATGCTTATAATTTTGTACTTCTTTTAATGCAGAAGAACCTTATAATATATTCAGACATTATATTTTATATGAAATACATATTGCAATAAATAAATGATACATTAAATGTAATTATTTGTTGTGACTATCTCAATATTTATTGAATTAAATATAGCAAAAAATGATTACAATTCATTGTTTTTCTTAATGCAAGTAAATCTCATCTTTTAATATTATATTCTACTTGAAATATGTATCGCATCAAATGAACACATTAATTATAATTATTTACTGCATTAAAAATGAGTAAAAATGCTTACAATTTTGGGTCTTCCTTAATGCAAGAAAGTTGTATCTTCTAGTATTATATTTTACCTAAAATACATAACGCAATAAATGATTAATGCAGTGTTTCTGATTATTTATTGAATTAAACAGGGCTAAGTGTTCTTACGTCCGTGTTTTATTTTAATTCATAAACATTCATTGTTGGTTAAAACATTATCTCCCAATGCCATTGAGAGACCAATTCGACACTGTACGACACTAACAAATAAATCGAGTGACAATGGTTCCGACAAACTACGCAAACGCATTTGGTCATGAAATTATCACATCGACTGCTAACTATAGTATATATAATCCATGGCGACGGCAAACTTGGCAACTAAAAAGAGAGGACTATTTAAATGTAAGTATAAACTAAAAGTATACACAATTTTTTTTAACAAACGATAGTGGAATAATTGATGGAAAATCAGAAGCGTCAATGATACGAGTGCAAACCTTTGGTGTAACAATTAGGGTAATAATTAATCGTGTGAGGCCAAATTACAGTTGAAAATGATACGTAAAAATAGCTAAAGGTTCTGTTTGTAAGATTCAATCGTAAAAGTCTATAAATTGATCGCAGAGCACGAGTAATTAGTTAATTTTTTCGAAATAATTGCGCACAGTAAGTCGCCATTTTGTGACGTCACGGCACGACTCGTGCGACGAGCGCGCGCTTGCTCAGTTTGCCGCAGGCATTCGAAGGGGGAGGGTGTTTCGCGCTCCGTCTTCAATTTTTCTATTTCGTAATATTTCCCTTTTTACATTCAATATATTATTGCAAACTAGGGAATAATTATAAACTTTATAAAGAATTTTGATAGATGTTAATGTTTGGCTACATTCATTATACTTTTTGATCATTTTATTCGTCTCTTTTGATTACCATCTTTTAAATAACAACTACTACGTACAATAATTATTTACTGATATATTTAACTGTGTGTGCAGATTCCTTGAGACTTCTACTTGTATAAATATGGACAGTGTCGACAAAATAGATGGGCTTCCTTGACAAACATTTAGTGGAGAATTATAAACAATAATTAGGCGTCTTGGAGTGTAGGAGAACAAGAGCCATAAAGCAGTGGGCGAGACTTCATTTTTTCGACTACTTGTTGGACAAACATTTTACTTCACGATTCTACAAGGAGTTATAAACTAAAGGATTAATCAACAACATTCGCTGCACCTGCTGCTAAATTATTACTGGAGCAGTGGTCAGCAGCTTCCAATCCAAAACAAGGGGAAAAAAGGGATGAAAGAAGAACTTGAGGAGATAGTTTAACAGACATTATTTTACTTTACTTTTATTGTAAATTGTGGAAGTTATAGTTATAAGACGTATTGTAAATAGGTTTAAAGTAGTAATTCGTAAGAATCAGCTTGTAGAAATATTGTGAACCTGTTACTTAGTTTTATTAATTATAAAACAGCATGTTACGTAGATTTTATTATAAATTAATTAGCTTTAAGTTATATTGGAACAATTTTTAGCTTGTAAGAATGTTCAATGTTGTTGCAACTTGTACTTTGTCAGATAAAGTTTAAATAAACATTCGGTTAAAGATAATTAATGGTTTAAACATTTACTTACCTGTCCAGCGATCCTAGAAAGACCAACCCCAATCCTTTACAGAGAAGTATCGTGGAGGAACTTTAATAAAAAAGTTCCGAAGCGAGAACCTCTAAAAAATAGTTCTCCGCCTGTTAAACTACTTATAAGATACAAAGTTAGAAACCGGCGAAAATTCGAGGAACAAGTTTCCTGGGAAACTAGTTCAGCTAAGATTTTGCCAAAGCGATAGAAGAATCTCGATAGTTCCTGGAAAATGACGTCATTTCTCAGAATTGCCAAAATTCTTGGAAATGACGTCATCCTGCCATGTTAGCAGATACCTCCTCGCATATCATATTCGCCTAATACAAAGTCGTCAAATCGGTCATACGTTTACTCGAAAACCTAAGAATCTCAGGAATTCCTAGAAAATGACGTCACATCTCGGAATCGCCAAAATTCTTGGAAATGACGTCATCTCGCCATGTTAGCAGATACCTCCTCGCAACTCATATTCGCCTAATACAAAATCATCAAATCGGCCGAAATTTTGTACGGAAGCTCGAGAAACCCGGAAATTCCTGGAAAATGACGTCATTTCTCGGAATCGCCAAAATTCTTGGAAATGACGTCATCATGGCATGTTCGCCGGATACCTCCTCGCATATCATATTCGCCTAATACAAAGTCGTCAAATCAGTCATACATTTACTCGAAAACCTAAGAATCTAAGGAATTCCTGGAAAATGACGTCACTTCTAGGAATAGTCAAAATTCATGGAAATGACGTCACCTTGCCATGTTAGCAGATACCTCCTCGCATATCATATTCGCCTGATACATAGTCGCTAAATTTTTCGGAAAATCTTCGAACCTTTGTATCAGGAGAATATAAGGTGCCAGGAGGTCGTCGAGAGTTATGAGCTATGACGTCATTACCAAGAATTTCGGCGATTCCAAGAAATGACGTCATTTTCCAAGTACTGCCGAGTTTCTCAAGTCTTCGGACAAACGGTCGGCCGATTTGACGACTTTGTATTAGGCGAATATGATATGCGAGGAGGTATCTGCTAACATGGCAGGATGACGTCATTTCCAAGAATTTTGGCAATTCTGAGAAATGACGTCATTTTCCAGGAACTATCGAGATTCTTCTATCGCTTTGGCAAAATCTTAGCTGAACTAGTTTCCCAGGAAACTTGTTCCTCGAATTTTCGCCGGTTTCTAACTTTGTATCTTATAAGTAGTTTAACAGGCGGAGAACTATTTTTTAGAGGTTCTCGCTTCGGAACTTTTTTATTAAAGTTCCTCCACGATACTTCTCTGTAAAGGATTGGGGTTGGTCTTTCTAGGATCGCTGGACAGGTAAGTAAATGTTTAAACCATTAATTATCTTTAACCGAATGTTTATTTAAACTTTATCTGACAAAGTACAAGTTGCAACAACATTGAACATTCTTACAAGCTAAAAATTGTTCCAATATAACTTAAAGCTAATTAATTTATAATAAAATCTACGTAACATGCTGTTTTATAATTAATAAAACTAAGTAACAGGTTCACAATATTTCTACAAGCTGATTCTTACGAATTACTACTTTAAACCTATTTACAATACGTCTTATAACTATAACTTCCACAATTTACAATAAAAGTAAAGTAAAATAATGTCTGTTAAACTATCTCCTCAAGTTCTTCTTTCATCCCTTTTTTCCCCTTGTTTTGGATTGGAAGCTGCTGACCACTGCTCCAGTAATAATTTAGCAGCAGGTGCAGCGAATGTTGTTGATTAATCCTTTAGTTTATAACTCCTTGTAGAATCGTGAAGTAAAATGTTTGTCCAACAAGTAGTCGAAAAAATGAAGTCTCGCCCACTGCTTTATGGCTCTTGTTCTCCTACACTCCAAGACGCCTAATTATTGTTTATAATTCTCCACTAAATGTTTGTCAAGGAAGCCCATCTATTTTGTCGACACCGTCCATATTTATACAAGTAGAAGTCTCAAGGAATCTGCACACACAGTTAAATATATCAGTAAATAATTATTGTACGTAGTAGTTGTTATTTAAAAGATGGTAATCGAAAGAGACGAATAAAATGATTAAAAAGTATAGTGGATGTAGCCAAACATTAACATCTATTAAAATTCTTTATGAAGTATATAATTATTCCCTAGTTTGCAATAATATATTGAATGTAAAAAGGAAAATATTACGAAATAGAAAAATTGAAGACGGAGCGCGATACACCCTCCCCCTTCGAGTGCCTGCGGCAAACTGACGAAGCGCGCCCGTGCTTATCGCCGTAAGGGTGAACCGTGACGTCACAACATGGCGGCATCATGCGCGCAGAGCTGCGCTGCTATTATTTCGAGAAAATTAACTAATTACACCTTCTCTATGATCAATACGTAAACTTTCACGCTTGAATCTTATAAACCGAACCTTTAGCAATTTTTATATATAATTTTCAACCACAATTTTGTTTCGCACGATTAATTATTACTCTAATTGTTAAATCAAACGTTTGCACTCGTATCAGTGACGCTCATAATTTTCCATCAATTATTCCACTATCGTTTATTAAATAAAATCATTAAAAGTCTTAACTTATGCTTACATTTAAATAGTCCTCACTTTTTAGTTCTCTACTTTGCCGTAGCCATGGATTAAGTATACTATAGAGTGCTGTGGCTATAATTTCGTCACCAAATACGCCTGCGTTAGTTTACAATTGCCCACTTGTTACACGTCACGTTGCATAAAGGTAGAGTTAGGTTTGTTTTAGGTTCAGGTTATATCCCGTTTCATCGCGCGCTTTTATTTTATTATTAAAATACAAGTGTGATGACAGCGCGTGAATGATATTGTTTCAGTTTATAAAATTCTCACACTATAGTAGAGGAACTGAAACAGTGGAATTGTATTGGATTTACTTCAGTTGTTACCTAAAGACGTTGGTTTCATTTGTCATAAAGTTGTTGACAACTTTTCGCGCCATTTTCCAGAAACGTTATTCACATTTGTTTTTACGCTTTATCATAACTTATCGCGTTGTTTTAATAACTCTTAAAGTGCGAACAGCAATTAAAAGTGTTCAAAAGTTACGCGAATTGTTAGTTTAAGTGAAAGATAACGAAAATGGTACGCCGAAAAAACACTTCCAGGTTAGTTGACATTTTTTCTGTATGACCAATATATCACATTTTAAATAATCAGTTAACGTAACGAACAATTTTATTTTTAACCCAATTAGAGTATTTTATAGTCGTCTATTTTTAACCAAATTAAAATATTCGTAGTCATCCACTGTTAACCGAATTAAAATATTTACAATTCTCTATTTTTACCCAAATTCAAATATTTATAATCCTCTATTTTTCACGGAATTAAACTATTTATAATTATCTATTGTTAATCAAATTAAAATATTTATAGTCCTTCATTTTTTACCAAATTGAAATATATATATGTAACGCATATAATATAAATGTAATCTCGTGATATTTTTGCAGTTTAATTCTTCGCTGACGGAACGTAATTTCTAATAAATTTTTGTTTATTTATTGATAAGACTATTTATTAATAATAGTCAGCGTTACATTAATAATTAGTATCTTTTTTCGTCGTTTGACCCGTTTGAGCGGTAATTTACCGACGGCATTTCGCAAAAGGCTGAATTCGACAAATTATCTTTCACAACGCTTCGAAAATTTTATATTACACGGAAAATATAGAATACCATTATTAATCCTTTTTTATTGTAAAGCAAATGAAAAAAAATAGTGTTAATTGTTTCAGACACGGCTCTCCGCAAAGGACGCCCAACAGCAAACGTTCGGTAAGTTAATTTTCGGTCGAATTACGTGTGAATAGTATTATTTGTTAATTAATTGACTAATTGTTTCAAACTTTTTGCAGACTGACGTTTTAGTGAGTAAACGTACTCGACGAATGCGCGTTTTAAAAGAAATTCGGTATCTCCAGAAGTCTGTAAAATTGATCATACCAAAGCTGCCTTTTTCTCGTTTGGTGATGGAAATTATGAATGATATAGAACCGAATGAGAATTACAGGTAAATGTATTTGATTTTTAATCCCTTAAGGGGCTACACCACCTAGATGGCCTATGAAAATAAATAAATTTAAAGTTTCTTTCCTGAGATAACTAATCGCATAGAATAGTGAAAATGTTCTCAGCTAATGTTAAGCAACACCTTACCTTTATTTTCGTGTAAGATTTGTTAATTTAACTTAAAAAAATAGCAGAGTTATATAACGTTATCTATTGATTTGTTTGATAAAACCTTGTACAAATTTCATTTCTTCAACAGTATTCCCTGTTTTAAGCATTTTTTTTTTGCGAAAAAAGATCATTAACACTAAAACTACCGAAAGCAGTCAAAGTTATTAATTACAAATTAATCATAAAAATTACATAAATTTGCAGCGATGCATTTTTTATTACCGCAATATTTCAGCGATTTTCTGTACGAAATATAAACGAGGTCTAATTGTACTTTAATCGCACGCGCTTTGTAAATATCTACCATTATTAATTCTTTGGTATAAATAGGTATACTTTAGTAGTCGGTAGTTATAGTGTTAAGTAAACATTACTTTTAGTTGATTCGTTTTGTAATTGATGCGCAGAATTCAGAGATATGCGCTCGAAGCACTGCAAGAGGCAGTCGAGATGTACTTGGTTCAATTCTTCGAGGATTGCGTTTTACTCGCGCATCACGCGAAGCGTATCACACTTCAAGTTCACGATTTTCGTTTAGCGAGACGATTAAGAGGAAGGGACGACGTAGGGAATAAATAGATGTAATAATCTTATCCGTATTTAAATAATCGTATTTAATAATAATGTGAGTTTGCTGGATCGTTCTTTCTATTTTTTATTTCATATATTTATATAGTTAAACAGAAAAGATGCTTGGTTTTAAAGTATTGACAGATCAAACCAGCAAGTGTTTGTTCAATAAAGTTTATTTCACAAGGAAACATTCAAATTTGTCGTCTGTTCATTTGCTTATATACGTTTACTTTACGAAACTTTGGTAAAATATAAGTTTCTCTCGGTTCTTAGAATAATCACGCGTGGCGTCGTTTTTATTTTTTTGTTTTTTTTTCCCTTTTTCTTTTGTTCTGACTTTGCTATGCGCGTAAGATAACATCGGTTAAAAGAAAAGTGATACAGTAAAAACGCCTATCGAACGATAAAATAATAGCGTAACTTTCGGCGTCGTTACGATTAAAAATTCCTCTTGTTATTTCGTACGGGGTTAGTTGCCATTTACTCGTGTAACGCGTGTCGCAAGTGGAACGTTACTTTATACTGATATTCTAAAAAAAAAAAAAAAAAAAAAAAAAAAAAAATAAAAAGACCGACTATAAAATAGTATTACAAATAACAATGGTACCTATCTACGCGTTTGTAATATATATTTATATATGTATAATTTATAATACAATTCGACAAGGAAATATAAAAGCCGCCTGTGAAAAGCGGGCCAGTGTTTCGCGCGTACAGCGAATCGGAAAATTATTAGCGCAGCGCAAAGATTTAGTAAAAGTAAAATAAAAAAAAAGGTAAAGGAACTTCTTATAATTCTTACGATGTATAATTTAGGCTTCGAGCTAATAAAACTATTAAACGGAACAACAAAATTTGCAGACACGAAAGGACAAAGTGTAATAATATTTTGCATTATTGACATATTTTTTTAAATAATAATTGATAATTTTGTCACACAACCAGACGCAAAAGATTACGTAAAATTGTAAATTTCAAATAGTTAACCAAACACAAGAGTTTCGATCTACGTTTCGTAATTTATTTGTTGATTAAAATTAGACAGATTAGAAAAATAAGTAATAAGATTGTTTCCCAATTTATTTTCAACAAAGATACGATGATTTCACGAAAGCCTAGGTAATTAAAGTATACAAAATTGATTATTATTACTATATTTATACCTTATAAAATTTTCTGATACATCTGTGATGTCATATAATTTAACATAAATAAAATCACATTTTATGTATTTTTAAAAGCAATTTTATTCGTGTAATCGACGATGCTTCCTTTATAAAACGTCTCTTTTAAAAATCTCTCTCGTTAAGAATTTTCCCGTCAAAAAGGAGAAATGCTAATTTTATTATCTCTTTACATTTCCGTATGATACGATGTTTTACGCGTGCCAATAATTTTCTGACTCACCGTATTATATCGAGAAAAAAAATCTCGCCGTTTCTTAATCCTGAATTTCTTAAGAAGACACTTTGTAATTAGGCACAACATCAGTTTACAATTCTATGCTGCCTGTCATTGTACAGTTGTAAAATTACGAACGAACACTCGTAATTAATCTTTATATCGTGCGATGCTTCGTAACCACATTTTTATTCGCTGTACATTATATTCTTCGAATATCGTAACATGTATAATCGCGGTTAGTAATAAACTGGCTTTCTTATTAAAAACTGTATAATAATAATATATATATATATAATTTTTTTCGTTTTGTTTTTTCCTCCTTTCGTTCGAATATCCTAAGTATGTACAATTCGTTACACGATGCGATGATCGAGAATAGAAAATAGGGAAAGGAAATACTGTTTACCGAGTCGGTAAATCTCGAAAACAACTGCACTTGTACCGGAGAGTAGAAAAATAGTTTAATCCTTTGACGCCGATTTCAGAATCTCGTAAACTATTTGTATAATTAACTTCACGATTCCTTGATTAAGGATTCGAAGGGCGTAGGGCAGAGTTTCGTTTAATAAAAATCTTAATCGATTAAAGTAAATTTTAATTTTATGTCATTTACTTATTTTCTTTTTTTATTTATACAATATGCTTAGAAATTTGTTTTAAAATTTCTGATTCAAATGTAAAAATCTGGAGGTTCGTATTAATTTTAAAATAGCTAGTTTAAAAATTAAGCTTGCGCTTAACTTTACGTAAAACTTCTGTCTTCCGATGTCCGGCGTCAAAGGGTTAAACGACGAGCGAATATATATAACTAGACTACAGATCTTTATGTCGTTATGGGAAATTTAAATGTGCGAAAATAAACAAAATGCACTTGATATGCAAAACTATCCAATATAATTAAAGTAAAATACAAATTATTATGCATTGGGGTTGGAAATGAAGTTCGTAGTAGTTTTATTATATTACGTAGCTTGCAATTTTCATCGCTTAAAAAGATGCAATTTTAATGATTCAAAGGTGGCAAAATGCAGTGCAACAAGATAGCAAATACATAATAAAATAAAATTATATACAGTTATATAAATTTTATAATTAAATTTTCTTTGAAAAACGCTACGAACTTTCTTTCCAACTCGATATCTTAAGGGTGAAACAACCCCTCCATTTATGTACCATTTCTTTACCTATATTTAACTTCGTTTAAGTTTCTCGAACTTTGTAACACAAAGCTATGAAAATTCGCATAAAAATCCGCAGTCTACGTATAAACACTTGGCAGCGAAACATCGCGGTTGGAATCACCAAGTTCTCTCAACAAACACGTCCATCGTAATAATATACTACACAATTAACCACAGTAAAATTAAATAACAAGTCTTTGTATCACCGTCTGCGTAACTATCTTAGTTACTTCCTTATGAAAGACCGCACCTTGTTCACGCATTTATCCATAAAGTTCTTCTTTCGTTTCGGCTCGGCTCCCGTAGGAAGCGAGAGAAGCGAGCCCTGCTCCCTCGATTTCGCTTTATACTCGTTCGACGAGATACTCTCGTCCGAATCTAGTCCCGCACCACAGCTCTTCGCTTTCAGCAGTGTCGATTTATCGTTTCCCGTCGCCACCAATCGTTCTTTCAACTCGGCATCGTTGTCACAGGGATAAACAACAACGTTTTCCAAGTTCGCTTGACGATCCTCCTTCTCGTCATCGATAGAGGACAACGCAGTGTCCACGCTGACGAATCGATTAGGTTTCGGTGGTCGCGTCGGTGGATGTTGTTCCTCCTTATCACTGTTATCTTCCCCACATTTTTCCACTTCTTCTCGCTGCTGCACGCAATTCACCGGCTCCGATTTCATTTCCACGGCTTTCGATCGTTGCCTAGGAATCGGTTTCGGATTACGAATCTCGTTCAACTGTGAATCGTTCGAACTTTCCGAATGAAGATCGATCGTTGAAGCTTCCTCCAGTTTGTCGTCTGTTCCTTGCGATACTGTAAGTCTATCTTCTACTTTAGTATCGGAAAGTCTGTCCAAGGGATCCAGTGACAGTCTGGAGTCAACTTTGTTGTCGCTGTTTGGCTTCGATGTTTCATCGGTCTTCATGTCGGTTATTATAGGATCTTCGTCTAATAAACCGTCCAAACTTCTGGACCTCGGTCTCGCCTGTACTTCCGGTTCTCTGACAGGGGAGACGGGTTTCTTCTCGTCTTGATCTAACAGCTCCAGGGAACGAGATCTAGCGGTTGGGGAAGGAGGATGACGCGGTGGTCTCCTTGGCACTGGACTTCCACCAGGATGCGTGTGGGTGAACTTCAATCGAGGAGACGTGGGTGGTAAGCCCATTAACCAACGGGACGGACTTGACGATTTTCTAAGCCTACAAATGCGAATAAAAATACTTGTTGCTTTGAACTTTATCGAGTAGCGTAGAGATATACAATGGCTGATAAAAGTGTCCGGCCGAAACATAATTTTCTGTAGCAATTTAAATTACGGTGTAACGCTAATTACGTTAATACAATTTCTTTTTTTTTTTTGCGAATGATTTGACGATACGATATATTGTACTGGCTTTTATTTTTATGTAATTTGTATGTTAATAATTTAATAGTATGTACTATACTTCGGCCGGAAATTTTTCACAGACATCGTATTTTAAAATACAGTTATTAGGTGTTTGCAAAAACTTTAATTCTCTGCGAATTTTTGTACATTTATAGAGAAAAATAATTGGCGAGTGTGAGAAAGCATATAAAATTGAAAAATATACAATGGCTAGAAAAAGTACGTATTTGTACGACGTTGTATTTATTTTTATATTTAAGTGTTGATTAATTAGATCGAACTACTTCAATTACCCTATAATTAACAGTACTTTTATGTGACTATAAAAATTCGGTGGCAAGTAGAATCTAATTAAAAAGCGCCTGTTTAAAAAAATGATGTAGCAGAAATTAATCTTTAAAGTATTTTTCCTCATTTCGTATAACTTTGCGAAACTTCTGAAATAATGAACTGTTGGAGTTTTGCATACACCTAATGTTCCGATACAGTAACGAGTACGACGATCATGCAGCCCCTGTTCCCGATTTTATTATTTCAAGATACGAGGATCACATTAACTAACCACTATCTTTTGCTCTTACACCGAACACGAATAATTCATTTATCTTAGAACAACAAGAGATTATTCTATAGTTAATTACACATTCAAGCATACACATAAATGTATCGTCACATGAATAATAAAACTAACATAAAGCGGACAACATTTGACACCGATGATACTAACAAAAGACACCCAATAATTAAAGACATGGATACAAAAAAAAAATTAATTTCCTCGACTAACCTAGTCGTGCGATTGTCTTTAGTGTGATTGTTATTCCTGGCTGCGTGGAAATAAAAATATCGTGTTAGAAGTGTTGCACCCCAAACTTTACGATTCTGAACGATCGAACTGATCTTATTATCTTTTTTTATGGTTAATCGTGATTACCTGCTCGGTATGGCCGTGGGCGGGCCCTCTAGTCAATCTCGCCCCCCTGTCGAATCTTTGTCGCTACCCCTGCTTTCATTGCTATGCATGCGCTGGTAGCTCGGTGGTTGTCGAATGTTCGTGTTAGCTGGGGTGTTCGGTTGCGTCACATCCTTGGTCGCGATGCTTCTTGGAATATCTGACCTGACTGCTGGTATTTCGCCTCGCATAAACCTGAACAGAAAGCAAATATTCGATGAATATCTTATAAACAAATATCGACAATATAAGTTTTCACTTTAGAAGATATACAGCATATAAAGACATAAAAGACAGGCTATATTAAGGGTGGTTAAGTGGCAACTTCATTATTGCGATTTTACCGCGACTCGCGTGAATTTTCGAGATTTATATTTACGAATTACATTTTTGTATTCGTAGTTTTATTAAATACCGCGTTAACTGTGTATTAAATACTATTCCAATAAATGCCAACATGTGACTTCTATTACGATACACTACTGATGTTTATGCAAATTCATACTATTACGAATCAAATTCAAGAAACGAGACCTAAAGTTGAAGTTTACCTCTCAAGCTTGTCTACGCAGGCATCCTGGTAATCGTGAATCCATCGCACACCATTAAAGTGACAAACTGCTCTCATGTCTTCGGGAAGTTCTTCGGGCTCTGGCCACTGGAAGTTGTCTATGATGGGAATTATGTTACATTGCGATTGTAGGGCTGCTACAATCTCCTGCAAATAACACCCCAATATTAAGTCAACCCCTTAATAATTATCTAACATAAACGGATATGTAATGTTACCGCGTATAAAATATATTGTTAATTAAATTTCACCACTGTTCCGAATATCCGACTATTTATCAATCAAAATGAAAGCACAAGTATTCAAAGTATTCTCTATTAAATTCAACTACTTTTTCCTACTATTTTTCAGCGAGATAAATACCTCGACGATATCAATATCGGTCTTCAAATGATACATTATTCCTTCTCATTAATAAACAAATACATATCGAAGATAGTGCTAAAATTTACTTTACAACCCGATATGTATTTATTATTCATTTATTTAATATATATACAGGCGTATAAGCCGAATATTGCAACGCGTAGAATGTAATGAAAATAAATATATCGGAAATAAATACGATAAAAGTAAAATATGATATTTCACGAAAGTAAACTTACTCTGTGAACCCAGTCTTTGCACTCGCTGTCTTGTATACACCTTTCCAAAGCCTTGGGCGTGAGCACAAGGAGGAAGTGTTTCGCCTGCTTGATGCTCTGCAGCAGATTATTATCAAACTTGCCAGCCTCTAGCCTCTCAACATCGATGAACACAGAGAAGCCTCTCAACTGCAGATGGACCTTCAATAAACTGGCCAACTGCGATCCATTCGATCTTCTATAACTGACGAAAACGTCCAAAGATTTGTCCCGCGATGCATCCAACAAATTTTCCTGCTGATTGTTCTGCATAGCGTTAATAGCATTGTATATCCTCAATCGATGAATGCTATTCGTGATCCCGCATTCGGTTAACAATTGATCTTCCGATATACTTTTAATCGAATCTTTATCAACGCCCGCGTTGAGCATGCTGTACGTATAAATCGAAAACTCCTGACCAATTGACTGCAGGAAGCAATTCAAATTGCCGGTGTCTCTGCTGCTGTAATCCGCCATCTTCTTAAGATTCTGCAACTCTCTGGTGAATCTCCTTCTCTTGATTCCATTCGTCAGGCCTATATCCTCCGTGAGATTCTCCTCCGTAAGTTGCAGCAACAAATCCCCGTCCACTCTGCTTTCGACAAAGTTCTGCGCGCACTCCGCGAATCCAATTTGCTTCACCCATTCCCTCACATCCTCCGTCGACCAAAGCGGAACCTGTTGGCTCAGCTTATGCGGAATCTCCTCCCCGATCAAACGCAACGCCTGCGCCGCGTACTTCGATGCAATCGCGTTCGGGCAACTCGCAACTTTCTTCAATGGTTCGATGGCTCCGATCGCGCGAAATATTTCCGTGTTCCCCTGTTGCTTCTTAATCCCAGCCTCCATGCAGAAGTGAAATGCCGCCAAATTTCTAGCCTCCTCTCGTTTCGAGCTTAACACAGGCACCAACCTCTCCAGCCAGTTTTTACTCTGACCATGCGCGTGGGCTAAATTCGATTTGGCGAATTCGTAAGGATTGTGCGTGGTGACGAATGGTTCCACTAAATCCAATGTTCCCGACTTCAACACCGCGGCTTCTATCTCTTTATTGGCCACCAGCACGGCGATCGCGAGGCACGCGTAATATTTAATATTGTCGTCGTTGTGAAAAGCTAACGGGAACAACCACATGGGTACCTTCCTCTTGATCATGGCTTCCTGGTTCTCCGCGCCACCGTAAAGAGACAAATTTGCCAAAGCTCCGGCGCAGTGTCGCAACGTTTCCACGTCGTTCTTTCTGCACTCGAATAGGACCGCGTCCAAGCCACCCAGCCTAATCACGTCGCTGCAAGTACCTTCGCTGTGCTTGAACAAATGTTCCAAGATCCCTGTACCAACTCTGGAGTGATCCACCGAGTTAGCGTTCTTAGTGCAAACGCACGCGACGTTCACGACTTTTTCCAAACCGTTCTCGACAACGTGCGCCCTGTTCTCCGTCGTCAAACATTGTTCCAACAATCTAGCCGAGGAGAATTGCAATTCGTGGTCGTTGGCTACGCAGTTCGACATTAGAAGGTCCAAACCGCCTCTCGTTCGTAGAGTATTGCACAACGTGTAGCCTAATTCGTGGCCGTGAGTGGGAACTGCCCAGGCTTTCCTGATTATTTCGTTTACTCGATTTAAAAGTAGCGGAGCTTTGCCGTTTTTCCCGTCGTTCGCTTGAAGACGTTCCACGAAGCTGTCTAGGAAGCTGGAGTATTTGGCTTTGGCTCTGTCCACCTCCTGGGGATTGGATTTTGAACATAGAAGGTCCAGATCGTCCAGAGGAAAGGAGAGAAGTTCGTCCTCGGCGGGCCTCATTCCGTTCATCAATTGATTCACCGCGTTCGCTGCGGTGATCATCGAGGATTTCGATGTGACGCCTTTCGACGCTATCGTGATGCTGGATTGCGAGCTTGCCGCTGAAATGTGCTTCTCGTGGTTGTAAGTCCCCGTTGATGTCACCGTTTGCCTCTGCTGTTGCGCCGCCATGGCTTTCTGTAACAGAAAACCATGGCTTTGGTTAGACATTTTGTATTAACACGTTCGCAAACGATTTCATTCTTACCGCGTTGTCGGAAAATTCAATTTCGCACGCGTTTCTTATGTGCCACGCATTGGAAAATTAACATATTACATTCTATCGTGTTTATATTTGTTAGATTTTAGTAGCATGCAAGTGAAAATTTGCGGTGCGTTTCGTTAAAGTTTGAGAAAGCGAATGAACAACAAGCATGGTTCTTTACAGCGTGGCAGCGAACGTGTTAAAAGTAGATGCAGAATTACTTGGTTTGAATAGACTTGTGTTAGTTCAGGCGGACTTTGTGGTGGTTTGAAGGGAAGTGAATCATTGTTGGGCAGCAAAGGATGTGAGGCTTCAGAGAATGAATTCTAGGTTGGCGCCGAACGCGTCGCAACTTGGCGTCGTAGAGAATTATCACACCACTGTGTCATGCCTGCTCTGGGTATCTTTATTATTTCTGTATCGCTACGTAACGCGTCGAGCACGGACTCACTTCCAATCTAAAATCCAATGGGAATATTCCAAGATCTTCCACTTGTCTCTTACAAACTTTTCCACACCTTTTTCCCACGTAATCGTGATGATTGATCGTATAATAATTTATGGTATGATAAAGAAACATACCGCACTACTTGTTGGGTGACCTAACTTGGTAACGAAAAAGGATTAATACCAGTTTTTATACGAAACATAAAAAGAAAAGCTACTTATCGAATGATCATCAAACTATCTAATTAAGTATGCTACACAAAGATACCATGTTACTCGTAGGTTGACCCAATACTCAATAATGAAAGGGTTAGTAACAGGTTTCATATTAATCGTTCAAAGAAAAGCTACCTTTTAAACGATCATCGAACTACTTAACCCTTTGCGAACGAGCGTCGACAAATAGTCGCCTGATCATTTTTTGGCTGTCCGAACCCATGTCGACTTTTAAAGCACAAAACTTAATGCAATGAATACTTAACGTAATAATAAACATATGAAATCGTTGGAAATTAAAAATGGTTTGGAACTCATAAGCGTGAAAACTCAAAGTCGTGGAATTCAAAAGTAAAGTATTCGCACGAGTTGTCATTACTTCTCGTCCGCAAAGGGTTAATTCATTTTGCTGGAGGAAAATGACGGTATTACTCGTAGAGTGATCTGATATTCAGTAAGGTAATAGTTAATACCAATTTCCATATTAATTATTAAAAGAAAAATTACTCGCTAAACGATCATCGAACTATCTGATTAAGTTTAATAGGGAAAAATACCGTACTACTTGTGAAATGACTCAATACTCAATAATGAAAGAGTTAATACCAGTTTTGATACTAAATATTAAAAGGTAAACTATCCGTTACACGATCATCCAACTACCTCGTTTAGTTTGATAGAGATAATCACTGCTTTACTAGTGGAGTGAACCAATACTTTATAACGAAATGGTTAATACCAGTTTTCATATTAAATATTAAAAGAAAACCTACTTGTCAAATGATCATCAAACTACCTAATTAATTTTGCTAGAGAAAAATATCGTATTACTCGTGGGTTGACTCAATACTCGATAATGAAAGAGTTAATACCAGTTTCCATATTAATTGTTAAAAGGAAAACTACCTGTTAAGTAATCATCGAACTACTTAATTAATTTTACTAGAGAAAAATATCGTATTACTCGTGGCTTGACTCAATACTCGATAATGAAAGGGTTAATACCAGTTTCCATATTAATTGTTAAAAGGAAAACTACCTGTTAAGTAATCATTGAACTACTTAATTAATTTTACTAGAGAAAAATATCGTATTACTCGTGGCTTGACTCAATACTCGATAATGAAAGGGTTAATACCAGTTTCCATATTAATTGTTAAAAGGAAAACTACCTGTTAAGTAATCATCGGACTACTTAATTAATTTTGCTAGAGAAAAATATGGTATTACTCGTGGCTTGACTCAATACTCGATAATGAAAGGGTTAATACCAGTTTCCATATTAATTGTTAAAAAGAAAACTACCTGTTAAGTAATCATTAAACTACCTAATTAATTTTACTAGAGAAAAATATGGTATTACTCGGGGCTTGACTCAATATTCGATAATGAAAGGGTTAATACCAGTTTCCATATTAATTGTTAAATGGAAAACCACCTGTTAAGTAATCATCGAACTATCTACTTAAAAAAAGGCGCATGAAAAAGGAGCGATTAAGCTAAGAGGAATGGAAAAGAAGAGGTACCAGTCTGGAGTCAAGGCTGCACTTGCGCATCACGCTGTCCAATGCTTCCGACAAGATGGCGCGAGTTATTGGTCGGGAAATCGAGGAAGACTGAACGCTACCGAGAACCTGATCACCGTTTAAATGCGTGTGGTTCCCACTTTTCGCGGCGCGAGAATTGCGTTTCTGTTATATGTCGTGTGTAAATGCTTGAAAAGCGTCGGGACGCGGCCGTGGCCTACACGTGTGCCAAACTCGCCGGATAAATATATTATTATGGCCGTAGAACGGTACCGGGACTCGTGCTTTTTGCATGTTTGCTTGGTGCACAGCCAAATGTGAACGATTTTAATTGAATGGCGGCTGAATTCGATCGAAAATTTATATCGCTTTATCTCACATCATAATCATTTCGTGGAAGAGTTTCGAGGAAACATCTATACGCGATGTTTATTGCAAGCTTTTATGCGACTGAGTGGAAGACGAGTTCTTGGAGATTTTGCGAATAATAGATTGATATTAATTTCTTTCTTTCTTTCTTTTTCTTTCGGTGTGAATGATTAACGAATCGATAATTGTGAAAGTCTTTCAAATTTTTAAGAAACAAATTTTAACGCTAGCTAATTCCAATGTAAATAAATCCTAGTATTAATAAATTTTAATGTTTACAAGTTCTGATTACAACAAATATCAATGTGAACAAATTCTACTATTAATAAATTCCAATGTTAACAAACTTAAATTTTAAGAGATTCTAATCTTAACAAACTCTAATGTTAGCAAATTCTTATATTAACAAATTTCAATCTTAACGAATTCTAATATAAGCAAGATGCAATGTTAACAAATTTCAATCTCAACGAGTTCTAATATCAATAAATTCTTTGCTAACATCGGTAGATGTTAGCAACTTCTAACGTTAACAAATTCGTTTGTTAAGGCATGCTAATGTCAACAAATGTTTACGTTAATAAATCCTTACGTTAAAACGTACGGTATTGTTTATTTTTCCTACCTTTTCCGAACTAAATGAATCGCTCTGCAACTTCATCGTGGATGCAGCCATGTTATTGCTTTCCTGATGCGAGAGGTCGCCAGCTTTTAAGCTTCTCTGTTCCTGCAACGCAAACAGAAGCATTCGATTTATTAATATTTTTACGAGGAGCGAGTCGCATAAGACGATCTTTATATACCTCCCAAACGACCGATATAAAGATAACCGGTTGCAAGAGTCGTTTAACGGGAAAATAAAAAATGTAAAAATACTTTCCACATTGTTGTTGAAAAGAATAAGTTTCGAAGATGCTAAAACTTCGGGGAGTACTTTATCAGAAAAACCAACCGAATACGTGTCTAAGTATATTTGCAGCAGAACGATGTTTAAAAATATTTCCAAGAAATTCCATGCAATATTTTCAATGCATCAGCCGGATGCCACATATACATCAAACGTAATGGATGTTTTTGCGGTACCAGGAAAATTTCGATACTGAGAGCAACCGAGCGAAACGATAGCGAAACGATTAAAGATAAAAGTCAGTAGAATAGATTTTCAGGAATATTTTCCAGAACCTTTTCCCATTTCTAAACGCCACTGAATTTCGATATTAAGAATAGGAAATCTCGTAGCGAATTCTATGTAATTCTGTTGACGCGAGTGTGCAATATATAGATGGATATACACACACACACACACACACACACACACATATATATATATATATATATATATATATATAGATAGTTATATATAGATAGATATATAGATAGTTATATATAGATAGATATATAGATAGTTATATATATAGATAGATAGATATATAGATAGTTATGTGGAGCTGTAGAGAGGGGATAGGATAGGAAAAGGAAGGGTGTTGCGTTTCGTCCTGGGCCTGCTAGTGGACTCATCAGTGCGGCTACCTAGCAGGCCCTGCCTTAGACTTTGGGATATTGGAAGGAAAGTTAAAGGCGGTATATATATATATATGGACGAGGTAGTTGGAGCGAGTACTTTCGAGAAAGCCTATTTCGTATGTCCCTCTAGTGGTGGGTGCAGGAGAGCCGCCACAGTTATATATATAGATAGATAGATAGATAGTTATATATATAGATAGATATATAGATAGTTATATATATAGATAGATAGAAATATATATATATATATATATATAGATAGATAGATAGATAGACAGCTAGATAGATAGATATATAGATAGTTATATATATAGATAGATATATAGATAGATAGAAATATACATATATATATATATATATAAAGATTCGTAGGCGAATCGAAAGTAATTTATATTACACTCCATCTATATAGATAGATAAATAGATAGATAGATAGATATACAGATAGATAGATATATAGATAGGTAGATATATATATATATATATAGATGGAGTGTAATATAAATTACTTTCGATTCGCCTACGAATCTTTTAACGTTGTATTTTAGCGGAGCATTGATCTTGAAGTAAACCGCAGAAAATACGCGCGTTGCAGAGAATTAGCATGCCATCGAAGGTCCGGTTACGCGCGTTGGCTAATACCGACGTTAACTTTGCTACGAGCCACGATAGCATCGCGACTCTCACAATTAAACCACTGTATTTCCATCATTCCTTCGTTAAAGCATACACGCGTGAACCCTTATTACTCGAGACACTTCTGTGTGATCCTTCTTTGCGCAATAATCGTTGCGAAAGTGTCTCCTCATTGTAACTCGTAGCGCGATTAGAGTTTAATGGGAGTTCGGAGGGCTTCGTGATAGCGAGCGTCTATTTTTAAAGATTATGCGCAATTTTACGTAAAAGCAAGATTCGTCGTTTAAAGAATCTTTAGAACTTTTGTTTAAGATGGAAATTTCTTTTATGGGACGTGGAATTATTAGTAATAATTTCATTTTTAATCGCAGTGATTCTCGTAGCATTTTATGGTTAGATCAATCGAATTTATATCAAGGAAGATCGATACGAAATTGTATTGAATCACGCGTCAATTTCAAGAGACACTTGTGAACATAACAAGATGCTATCTCGTAAAAGGAAATGATTTATATTTCGCGAAACGTAATAGCAATCTGAGTATCAATGTCTTTCTCTATTCAAATATTTAAATTCCTCACTAGAAGAAAATCATAAATCTAACACTTATCTCGAACTAGCATCTCTTGCTGTTTGTAACATATCAAACAGTATACTAATATTTCATTCTTTAGTCCCTTGGTATACAATAACGAGTCACGCTCGTGACACGAATTAAGTTGTTGATTCAATAAAAAAGGAATTCTACTCGCAACGACGCCAATGTTTAACTTAATGTTTGCTCTCGGTTCATACGATTCAGAATCACCGATTAAAAATTACTTGTAACATTCGAATACCTTGCGTACAATAATATATAAGGCTAACGAATAACTTACGTGGCGTGCATCGATAATAAAATAACGTTACGTCAAGACGTTAATATCTAACTATATCGAATATAGTAGAATAATCAACGAGCAGCAATATTTTCCATATCTTCGAAACGCAAACGCAGTGAAATAAATCATTCAATTAATAACACACACCGGCGAAGACACAAAATTATCCACAGAAGAAAGGATCCTGGTTCACGCGAAGAAGCTTCTCGGCTGCTAAACGATCAAGTAGAAAAGAAACAGCGTCCACAGCGCGAGTAGACGCGCAAAGCCACTAGAAGTAGGACGACTTTTCGCGACAAACTTCCATAACAGTCTGTTCTGTCGAAAACTCATCGGCCGCGGTTCGACCTCTCCACTCGCAGCGGTTGTCTTCTGACGTATTTCTCTAAATATAATCGGAGCGTGTCGTCACGAAGCCGGCTTCCCTCTGTTTTATTCGTCCCTGCCACCTTGCGCTTGGACGATTCCCCTCTAAACGCGGTTCCCCACGTGGCGCGATTCTCTCTTATCGTTCGCGCCGGACTTTAGAGCGCGATACCGCAGAGAAACGCGAGTAACTATGCTAAGATCATTCAGAAATTACCTTATAGGGTAATCATGGAACATTGACTATTTACGGGTTTGCGACGATGAGAAGGACAAAGGAGACATATTTTGGGGTTGTTAAATATTGGTAGAAGCTAAGGAAAAGTATGCATACGTGATGAACATTGTTGGAGAATAATTAAGGAAGATTGTAAAATGATGAAATAATTAGTTGTTGCTTTGCGACGGTGTCAAGAGTAGAGGAGATATATTTTCGGGGAATTAAAATAGGGGATGATTAGAAGAACATTAACAGAAGCTATGAAAAGTATGCATACACGTTGGACGCTATTAGCAAGAGTTTAGGAAGATTGCAAAATAGTATAATAACTATTTATGGGTTTGGGACGGTAGCAAGACTAGAAAAGATATATTTTGGGGGTATTAAAATAGGGGATGATTAGAAGAATATCGACAGAAGCTATGGAAAAGTATGCATAGACGTTGGACGCTATTAACAAGCGATTAGGAAGATTGCAAAATAGTATAATAACTATTTATGGGTTTGGGACGGTGGGAAGATTATAGGAGATATATTTTGGGGATATTAAAATAGGGGATGATTGGGATAATATCAACAGAAGCTATGGAAAAGTATGCATAGACGTTGGACGCTATTAACAAGCAATTAGGAAGATTGCAAAATAGTATAATAACTATTTATGGGTTTCGGACGGTGGCAAGACCAGGAGATACATTTTGGGGTCGTTAAAATAGGGGATGATTAGAAGAATATCGACAGAAGCTATGAAAAAGTATGCATAGACGTTGGACGCTATTGGCAAGCGTTTAAGAAGATTGCAAAATAGTATAATAACTATTTATGGGTTTGGGAGGGTTGCAAGACTAGCAGATACATTTTGGGGTCGTTAAAATAGGGGATGATTAGGAGAATATCTATAGAAGCTACCGAAAAGTATGCATACATGTTGAACACTGTTGAAGACCAGTCATGGAAGATTGGGGAATGGTGTAAAAACTATTTACGAGTTTGCAATGATGGCAAATATATAAGGGGTGTATTTTGGGGGCATTAAAGTAGGGAATGATCAGGTGAATATAAACAGAAGCTATGGAGAATCAATGCATACATGAAGTATGTCGCTCGAGAGCGATTATGCAATACTCTAAAATGGTGTAATAACTATTTATGGATTTGCGACGATGGCAAGGGTACAAGGATTGTGTTTTGGGGGTGTAAAAATAGGCGATGCAAAAGAGGATATTAATAAAGCTATAAAGAGGTATGCATACGTGTTGAAAGCTATTGAAGATCGATTAGGAAGATCTTAAAATGGTATAACAACTATTTATGGGTCTGCGATGGAGGCAAAGATATAAGGAGCATGTTTTGGGGGTGTTAAAATAGGGGATGCATAGGAGAATATGGATAAAAGCTATGGAGAATTATGCATACATGTTGCATGTTGCTGGAGAGCAATTAGGTAGACTGTCAATTAATCTGGTAATTATTTATGAGTTCGCAATGGTGGCAAAGGTGTAAGAGGCATGTTGTGAGGGCATTAAAATAGGGGATGATTAGGAGAATATGGATATAAGCTATGGAGAATTATGCATACATGTTGCATGTTGCTGGAGAGCAATTAGGTAGACTGTCAATTAATCTGGTAACTATTTATGACTTCGCAATGGTGGCAGAGGTGTAAGACGCATGTTGTGAGGGCATTAAAATAGGGGATGCATAGGAGAATATGGATATAAGCTATGGAGAATTATGCATACATGTTGCATGTTGCTGGAGAGCAATTAGGTAGACTGTCAATTAATCTGGTAATTATTTATGAGTTCGCAATGGTGGCAAAGGTGTAAGAGGCATGTTGTGAGGGCATTAAAATAGGGGTCGAATAACAGAATATAGATTGAAGCTATGGAATATTGTGCGTATATGTTGTTTATCGCTGAAGAGCGATTGTAAAAGATTGAAGAATGATGTGATAACTATTTATGGGTTTGAGACCGTGGCAAAGATAACAAGGGGTCAGTTTGGAGGGTGTTAGAATAGGGGAATATGTATAGAAGCTATGGAAAATTATGCGTACGTGTTGTATATCGTTGAAGAGCGAATACGAAAGATTGAAGAATGGTGTAACAATTATTTATGGATTTGCAACGGTGCCAAACATGCAAGGGTTGTGTTTTGAATTCTGTACACATGTTGTACAAATCCATAGCACGGTGAAATTTCACTGGAGGATTGTAAAATGGCGCAATAATTGCTGATGAATTTGCGATGCTATAAAAGGAGCAAACGATATTTTTCAGCTGTAAAATAGAAGATACCGAAGTGGATACGAAAAGTTGTGCATATATAATGCATGAATAAGCGATATGATAAAATTTTGCAGCATAACAATTGCATGTAATTGTTATGACACTGTATAATAATTGACGAAAATCAGAGTGACGTAAAGGGATGCATTTTAAGGGTAAATTAATTGAATTAGAAATTTGGGAATATTTTCTATACGTGCTGCAACGTTTGACATTGTACGAATTTCACTGAACTGTGTTGAACAATCATTTTCGCATTAATACTGGGAAAAGGATTGTCTAAAAATAATACTAGACACTTTTTAGACAAAATGACATAACCAAACTGAGTCTCAAATGTCAAAGAGTCAAACCACAGCCGCTTCTTTTTTTTTACAATCTGAAATACGTCGTCAGCCGAATCCCAGCGTTTATTTAACCAATTTTCACATCATTTTTCATTGTACTGATTCAACGAAGTTAATCTACCGTCGAATAGCGAATCGATCATTTTTCGCACCTCGTTAAACGTACGAGAAATACGCCACGTCGTTTGCAGAATTGTTTTGTTCTTAGAACAGCGGGAAACGGTAAACAAAATCGCCAAATTTAAATGCACATCCGTTTCTACGATCGTTTACGTCAGCGACAAGCGACTGTAACAAATGGAATTCGCGCGAAAATAAATGCCGGTGAATGTTTCGAAAGATCCATCGATCATTCAATTATCGCGTTGCAAGGATATGCGAAATTAAGTTGCAAATTTAACGTCGCGATTGTTGGTTCACTAAATATTGACAGCGATGCATACGAAATGAATCGTGAAGTTAAACAACAGCGATTCTATAGTCAGAAGATCATTTGCTTAACAACTGCAAATACCAAAGTAGTCAAAATGTGATCCATTCGTAATTACCTGGAAAATTCTATAGATTTTGCACACTTGCAAGTAATTTTCTAATAAGCAATAATTTTGTAGCATTGTACAGGGTGAGTTACTGAATGTTGTTAACATAACTCGTTATTTATTGTTTTAATAAAAGAAAATTTCTATACGAACTAAATTCTATTTGACGAAGCTATTTGAACAAATATATCTCGATCTTTTGTGTCTTAAATTTTTTAAGATATCAAGGAACTCCTTTTTCTGTCGAAATGCATTGCTATGTATTTCAAGTAGTATATCTTACTGACTCGCTCTGTAAATTTCTTCAGCTATTTATTACTTCGATCTCTTTAGTACAAATATATCCTAAAAACTTTAACTGCTGGTAATTCTTGTTTGGAATATTATTCGTTAGCCTGTTTAGAGGTTATCTTATGAAAAAACTGAACACTAAAATTTTGTGAACATTTCTGGACTAACCCTTAAATATCTTACGATTAGCACCATTTTAAATAGTCTATATACGTCAAAAGAAGCTTGGAATATTTTTTCGTTAGCCTGTTTAGAAGTTATCTGTATGAAAAAAGCTGATCACTAAAGTTTTGTGGACATTTCTGGACCAACCCTTAAATATCTTAATGTTAACACATTTTTACATAATCTACAAAACGTTCGAAAAAGTTTGCAATACTTTCTTGTTAGCCTGTTTTGTACGATAAAGATTCTCTACAATCTAAACATTAACACTGTACAATTAAAATTCTCTATTTAATCACTATGTCCACGATACTCTAAACTATTCGCAAGATGTGGTAAAAAATATTCCAAACCCTTCTACGATACTGTAAAAATATTCCAAACCCTTCTACGATACTGTAAAAATATTCCAAACTGTTTCCGGAGTGTGTAACAAACTTCGACGAGTAAATTTCACCATAAATCGTGACGCCACCGAAATGTGAAAGCCCGTAATGATAAAATTAATGTTCCCACGATGCGTTTGCTCTCTCCGTGGCTTCTTTCGATGGTTTTTAGCCCGATTCTGAATCACCAGCACTTACCACGTGCGGTTGATCGAACACTTTCCGCCGCATCACGCCGCGATGCACTGGCCACGGTGCACTCATCTCGCCAACAGTGCATATCACCACAAGCCCGCAACGATAAGACAACTCTGATTTTCCTCGCGCCGCCAACACGCTCTCGTCTCTCACTCGTCGAATTCGAGGAGCGCGACTGCATTCAACGGAGAACGCCAACTCTAATCCGAATCATCGAATCGATAAGATAAAGCAATTATCGCGGTCACAGATAACACAATGGCTTCTACTTCTTTATCAAACGTGGAATAATAATTGTGGGTACGATGAAACGGAGGCGACGCTCAGCGTCCAGTCGAAGCAACGAGACATCCACAAGTGGCGCGCACGGTTTCAGAGATTCGCTCAAGTTTGTATCGCGACCCACGTGATCGCGAAGTTAGGCGAATTTTTCGGTTGAATCCCGTGGCGCTATTTCTATTTTTCCGCCACTAGAAATAGCGGTCGCATCATCCCGATGCAAGGATCGTCGCTTAACTTTCGCATACGATTCGCATCGCCAATATTTCGTAACCAGTCTAGGACAAATGCTTCCGCGATCCAAGCAAAACGTTAGAAGAGAATAGGTAGCCAAAATTTCCGCCATTTCTTGGATTTAGTGTCGCGAACGTGGGCGGAGAAGATTCCTTTGTCGAAGGAGAAGCTCAAGTGTGGCGCTTTGCTTCTCCTTTTCGGGTTTCGACGAATGCAGGCGGTTTCCAAGTTTTTTGGACTCGTTTTCTAAAATTGTTAACTTCTCGCGACCTACTCGTTTATTCTATAATCATTGGCGAAGCATATACGATAGCTATCCGTTCTTAAATAAGAATCGTTTGGGAGCTACTTGGCCCTTTTTTAGCGTCACATGCAACATTATTATAATAATTTACAGTAGATGAAGACAAGAACTGAATTAAATTCTACAGTATCGCGATGAAATCTCTTCCTACCAAGTTTCAGTTCTATGAAGATGAAAACTATTGAAACAGGGACTCGAAGAAGATTATACAAGTATAGAAATAGGTGAACATTGATTTGCAGAACTTTTCGTTGGATAGAATGTCAGAAGGAAGATTAAACGATCCCGAAATTGGCGATTTTTGTAAATACATAATAATGAAGCTAGTTACGTGTTAGAAAAAAGTGTACAGAATTATTGTACTATACTAAATACAGATTCATCGTTATGGCAGAAAATAAAATAAGATAGTTTAAAGGACATAGTTTGTAAAATGATGCAGATAAGAAATTGTCACTAGGGGAGGAGAACAAAATGTACAAAACCGATTTCTATTTCATAGCTTGCAAAAGCAGAAATTAATATATATTAATATATTAATAAATATTAATTTATATATATAATTGAACTAAATACTTCTGTTGTGTTTTAAAGAATTCAGCATTTTCTTCAACAATTCAGAATTTTATGCATAAATCTAATACAAATACTTTTCGCGGTCGCTGTAATTTCTGTTCGCCAAAAGGAAATAAAATACCTGTGTAACAAAAAAATAAAATGTGAAAAATAGATGTGGAAAGTTGAAAGAGGACATTTTGGTATTCGTCACTTCGGCGATGCGCGGTTGTTTAGTTAAATAATCAGGGGACATCGTTTTGGGGAATACAAGGAACGCTTTGTAGCGGGAAATCCCACGTGCCAATAACAACGATAGCTCGTTTCGTTAACAAGAGCTGATTAGCGTGTTGCCATCTTTTAACAGATGTAGCTATAAATAATCCGCCGAACCACGCGATTATCGTGTTGCAACGTGTGCCGCCTTCTTCCGTCCCGTGAAATTAAACATTCCAACGCGACTCTGCGCCTCGTCTTAACAATAGGAACGTAAAGAAAGATAGTTTCGAAGAATTCAAAAGATGAAATTTATATCGTATCGCGATATACATTTTGACTCATGGAGGGAAATTTACAAAAAATTCTTTATCTATTCGATAACACTGACAATCGATTCTTGATTACGGACAACAAGTGTATTGTATTCATTTGGAATAGAGGAGAGGGTAAGAAGCATAAAAGGAAGTTGAATTATAAAATGTTTTTATGATTCATTATCGGTCGTCAGCTCGATAACGCTATCAATCCCTTCCTAAAAATAATATTACTCTCGATTATTACGACAGTATCAACGATACCCCGCATGAATAACACTTCGATCTTCTTCCGTTCTTATCTGTTCACACATTTTTCTTTAGGTATTTTTTCTTTCTTTTGTATCGTATTCCGCGAGGCAAACATTTGGAAGCATTTCCTATTTTGCATCCCTTCTGTTTTGCTAATTTATATTAATATTAGCTTTGGTCTATGAAATTAAGAAATTGGCGAAATATTGCAATTTCAAAAACTAGGAAATTCGAAGGCTTGGATGTCTAAAAGCTTGGAAATGGGAAAGTTCGGAAACCCAAAAGCTTAGAAATCCCAAAGCTTGGAAATTCCAAAGCTTAGATATCCAAAAGCTTACAAATTCAAACGCTTAGAAATTCGAAAGTTTAGAAATCCCAAAGCTTGGAAATTCGAAAGTTTAGAAATCCCAAAGCTTGGAAATTCGAAAGCTTAGAAATTCCAAAGCTTGGAAATTCCAAAGCTTAGAAATTTGAAAGTTTAGAAATCCAAAAGCTTACAAATTCAAACGTTTAGAAATTCGGAAGTTTAGAAATCCCAAAGCTTGGAAATTCGAAAGTTTAGAAATCCCAAAGCTTGGAAATTCGAAAGCTTAGAAATTCCAAAGCTTGGAAATTCCAAAGCTTAGAAATTTGAAAGTTTAGAAATCCAAAAGCTTACAAATTCAAACGTTTAGAAATTCGGAAGTTTAGAAATCCCAAAGCTTGGAAATTCGAAAGTTTAGAAATCCCAAAGCTTGGAAATTCCAAAGCTTAGGAATTTGAAATTTTAGAAATCCAAAAGCTTACAAATTCAAACGTATAGAAATTCGAAAGTTTAGAAATCCCAAAGCTTGGAAATTCGAAAGTTTAGAAATCCCAAAGCTTGGAAATTCCAAAGCTTGGAAATTCCAAAGCTTGGAAATTCCAAAGCTTAGAAATTTGAAAGTTTAGAAATCCAAAAAGCTTACAAATTCAAACGTTTAGAAATTCGGAAGTTTAGAAATCCCAAAGCTTGGAAATTTGAAAGTTTAGAAATCCAAAACTTTATAAACTCCAAAGTTTGCAAGTCTGAAAGCTTAGAAATTCAAAACTTTATAAATTCCAAAGCTTGTTAATTTGAAAGCTTGAAAATTCATATTTAAAACTTCGTAAGCTTGGATCGGTGAGTGATCCAGTCGCTTTCTACGGCGGAATAATTATCGTAATTATCGTGCATCCCTTTTATTAATCATCGTAAACGATCACGGAGAACTCGTTCTCCGTTCAGGGAGACTCCAACCCGATGGCCTTGAACGTGTCCTTGAGAAGCACGAGCAGAAGAGCTGGCAATTTACCCGAGACACGAGTTTCGCGGTCGAGCTCTATTTCGGTTTCGCGGAGATATCGGTGACATCCACGTTTCGCGTTGGCAGCGATTCCTGAAAATCCGGCGGAAATTTCGGAACTGATCTCACTATTCGTCACTCAATGAATACAAACGCGGAACGGAGCACAGGTAGGTACAAAGAAACAATATTGCGCAACAATGTAAAACGTTTGTGAACGAATAAAACACACTTGGCAATGATGGGGATGATTTAAGTGACGCAAAGCGACATTAATCCGACTGAGCAATCCGATTAAGACAATATCTTCTTGAAGGAACGATTGCGTTAAGATGATGCATGCGAAACGTTGTTTCTTTTACGTAGCTGAAATTAATCCTTTACGCTCGTGAGATATCAAAATTGATCCGTTTTTTATTAATTTACTTGTTTATCGGAGGGAGGCAAAATACGATATTTCATATAAAATTAATAAAGGCGAACGGTAAAAGTAAAGAGACGAAATTTATAAATAGATAGAAGATAAAATTATTTTGTAAAAGGTGTATTAAATATGGAGACACTTTCGAGTGCAAAGGATTAATTAACCCGTTCGTGATTAAATTTTTCTTTAGTTCACCGATTATAAAGCGACTAACCTTCCTTGCATAAATTGACAAGAGTTTTAAGATTATTGTAGTATAATTCCTTCCTATTTAACGATGCACGAAGTGAAATAATTGATATAGAGAACGGTGGAAGTAGAATAGAAGAGAAACGCGAATTACGGTGACTGGAAAAGCATTTGTTCGCTACGAACCCTTGACTTCTATTAAAAATATCGTTTTCGACGCAAAGGTTAATTAACCCTTTGGCTTATAACAACGAGTTACACTCGTGGTTTAGCCCTTTGCGGACGAGCGTCGACAAATAGCCGCCGAAACTTTTTCGATTCTATGGATAAATGTCGGTTTTCAAAGCAGCAAATTTGGATTAGTGACACTAATATGCACTTTCGATAATAATTCAGCGAAAATTCGTTTTGCGTTATTAAATATATCCGTGATGGATTTGTAATCGAGTGGAAATTTGTTACGTATTATTTTTTCTCGTCCGCAAAGGGTTAGTCTACGGACCACGTACAATAAAAACATGCTGCATTTTGCGATAAATTTGAATTTATTTATATTTCAATTTATAAGATCGTGAGATGGAGGATTATTAGGTACGAATCGCGTATAATATTTTAGTGTTTTGCATACGATATAGTGTTATAGTAACAAATAGTCAACATTTCATTGTATAATCTTTGAAAAATCCGTAAGCCAAGGGGTTAAAACGAGTTACTACGTTAACCCTTTGACGAATACTGCCAAGAATTGTTGGGCCCAAAGAAGTAACTCTACACATGTACGATTTATGTTACATAATTGAATTGACGTTTTTGTGCTCTGTTCGATAGAAACAAATTTACAATATCCTGTTACTTCCATGTCGAAACATGTAAACAAATATCTATACGATACAAACATTTTTATATCGCTAAACGAAATTCCGTACTCGTCGAATGGTTAATAATCAGCTTTAACACGCTTCTACTTTATTAGGATGCTTATTACGTAAGTTTATCACGGATCGCGTAAAGTCAGCGGCTCTAAAAGATCCGAGATCCTAAGTTTCAATTAATGGAAAGTGTAAGAATTACAAAAATCCACGCGCAGAAATTCTGACTATTCATTCGTCGTTGGAATTACCACCACGTCATAGTAGAAACGTTTACCTACTGAACTCACCGCATCGATCGCGTTTAGGAGTGATAAATTAGCAAAGAACGATCGATTACAATGTTGAAGAAGGTCATCGCAGTGCATAAAAAAGCATTACCTGTGTTCCTTGCGCAATCGCGAAATTAAAACACTCTTAAACACACGCTCATTTTTTAATTAACACTCTAATCCTTTATCCTACCGCGTGCAATCATCCTAATTATGTTTGCCTTTGCTATAATCTGGCACCGAGTCGCCTTACAATTATCCGCAATTGCGGTTTTTATACGGAATAATGAGTAGAACCGCGACATTTATCGCTTCCCTTGAGATCTGAGGGGACACGACTATAGTTTTCCTCTAGAAACTCCACAAATGATGTACTATACTACTATTTTATCAACGATTCTTAACAAAGCTAAGGTTAGGTCCAAAACGAAAACCAAATACGCAGAAGCTAGCAACTACTTTCATGTTTCTCACTGTACTTTTAACCACGTTCACGCGAATGTAAAATTACAGCTGAATAAATTGACAATATTGTGAGAAGAAAAAGTGCAAATCGAAAAATAGGATACCACGTAAGTATTCGGCTTTTAAGAAGAGGCGAACAAATGACCCACTATAGTAACGCGTCTAGTAACTGGAACACTATTACGCCAGTAATTGCAGCAAGTAGTTAAACCGATTCATTTCGAAAACCTAATTTCGCATTACTGGTAAACACTCGTCTGGTCGAATGGAACCGTGCGACGAAAAGCTTTGAGGCGAGCACCTGTTTTACACCGAAAAAGAAAAAAAACGCTATAGTACTGCATGATATCGCGTACCATTTTAGAGGGTTTCTCTTGAAAGCCGTCGTTCGCCATGATTCTTGGCCTTTCGACGGCACTTTTCGGCCTTAGAACCGGCAAAATGCCCCGCGTTAAACTCGACAACTGCTGCCCCATCGACGCACGCGAACCGACGACTAACAGCGCCGGGAACTAACTGCCTTGCCCTCGGGGAAACAACGATCGATCGCAGGGGCTTTTCAGACCGCGTCCACCCCCATGAGTCAGAGGGTGTTCCCATAGAAACATCTCTGCGCGTGGGAGAGAATCTCTTCGATAGCTTTGGAAGATTTGTATTATTCGTCCGCGACACGAAGTCACGCAAGTATTTACATTCCCGTTCTACGTACGATCTACTAGTCCATGCTAGAATTATTGTCTTCATAAGCTTCTAGGCGGCGCAAAGGCCCCAAGCTTTGCTGTACCGAGGCGTTAGCCTATACCAGCGATGGAAGGATGCGTATCACCACATTCAAGGGTCACGTCCGTAGATGTTATGGACGGCGGGCTTGGGAAAACCCCTCCTTCACCGCTGAAGGATCATCAGAAGGGTAAACTGTCCCTTTCGGGAGGCAAACCTTTTAGCCGCTACACCTGTGTAACCAGCAAGCCAGTTACACATGTGTAACGTTGCCCGGCGGGGACCACGTGGAGGTAAGGTTGCCAGTGCAAGACTCAGTCTCTAGCGGGCATACGTGTCACCACGTATGAGTTTGGCATCAGAATCTTTCGCTGTTGGGCCGTCCATTTTCTGCACCAATGCGCTGATGCGCACTGTCCCGCGATGCCGCAATGGGGTTTGCCACATAAGAGCCATTTGGTCAACGACGCCGACTCGTGGCAGTGCTGTATTAGCATAGTCTATGCTAGACGCGCATGCATCGTTCACTATTAACCCTTTGCGGACGGGTGTCGCGAATAGCCACCCAATTTTTCTTGATTCTTTTTAATATACATCAGTTTTTAAAACAGGAAATTGAAATTGATATCGTCAATAGTCGTTGCTGCAAATAATTAAACAAGAATACTTTAAGTTCTGTGCTTAAAAGGTGTGTAATTGAACGAAAATTTGTTAAATATCGCTTTGTTTCGTCCGCAAAGGGTTAACCGAGGACATTAAAGATTGACAGTGGTTCGCTAAAATACGTCTATACCTTTATTAACCCCACAATAATACCTTTATTATCATTGGTACTTATTGGATTATAATTAACGACCCTAAAACATCTAAATACTTGCACCGAAACTATTCTTAAATTAATAAAAATTACCCTCATCTTTACATCAGAAACGATTTTCAGTTTTAAGATACCGTAGCGAAATGGTTAAAGTAATAACCTAGCTAATGTTATAAGATGTAGCTTTTAAAAAGATGCTCGTATGGCAAATGGTTAATTAACACTTAATACGTGTGCTAACTATCGTATATCGATTGAACGCGGAACTATATCAAAGCTACACGCGTATTACGAGCAGAGACACGTGTTTCTAGTGATTCACCGAGCAACGTAATCGCATGCAACGATCATCAAACAAGATTCGCCAACGCAACGTCTACGATTACTGTGAGCCACAATTTTTGGCACCGTCCACCGGCTTGATCAGTAATCAGACTTTCCCAGATCGAACCTCGCGTCTGACTAAATCAAGTTTCGCACACTTGCGTAACTGTACTTTAACGGACAAAAACACAAGAGGTTCCGAGAAATTCTTTTCAAGTAACAGTCGCAATATTTTTATGTTAATTACTACTGTGACCTTTAATTGAAGCACGCTTACAAGGTAGAATTTCTAAAACGCTATCGATTAAACAGGTGTAACGTAGGGGGTAGATTTACGATATAGAAGGGATCCACGAGCGGGTCAAGGTTTGCGTAAGAACCAACACGCGATTTCGAGGGAACTATTCACGGGAACTAGGAAAAGAAAATCCATTGCCCCTTGGCTCGGCGTTACGGATACGAATATTAGACACGCGAGCGTTCTACTAGAATAGAGCAGCGGTGTTTAGACGCGCGATAAATTCGCAATGCGGCTTTGAAATATCAGCATACCTCGAGATCCAATTCTCTGGCTGTTCTATTTAATTTAACACCTCGAAGACGTGAAATTATTTCCTTAATATACGTAATATAAACGCTGGTAAAAGTTTCACCGATCAAAGTATGAATCCGTAAATTGTTCTGCAAAATAGTCAACAGAGTAAATACCGAAATTGTAGTCGGAAATCTTATTCGGTAACTTGCAGGATGATTCCATTAGGAATTCTACGAAATCAATAATCTTTTCTTGGCTCCAGTCTAAGAATTACACAACTTTCAAGAAGAATTCGAAGATTAAATTTGTAACGCTAAGCAACTATTCCAGAAGACCAACTTTGGATTATAAAAGGGGAAAAAGAGACAAAGATTCCAATTAAATAAACCTTTTTTCTGCGACGAATACTCGAAGATCTCATTCGAATTGCCATAACTTGACAACGAAAAATCATACATCGACTTTTAGGGGCTCGTTGCAAAGGGCAGAGTTTTCTCTGCAAAATCAATATAAAATGAATCGTAAGAGAAATTATTATGGTCCGTAGAGTTACTTGAACTTATCGAAACTTCTAAAAAGAAACTACCTTCGGTTTTCCACTCTAATTTTGGATGAAAAAAAATGTTCGAAAAACATCTGTTCACTCGTGTGAAAGTAGAGATTTCAAGCTTTAAAACGAACCCAAGTTGATCGTCTTACAATCCTTCTTTACCAAATCAGAGCAGTTCAAATATTGGCAATTTTATTTTGCCTAAATGATAACTCCTATAAACTCTCTAAATCCTGTAATTCGCCTAAATGATAATTTCCCTAAATGATCATTTTTCTAAATGATAATGTCCCTCAATATAATAATTTTCTTAAATGATAATTTCCCTAAATCATAATTTTCTTAAATGATAATTTCCCTAAATTGCGATTTTATTTAACTAACATAAATATATCTAACATCTAATCCTTCACACAAATAAATTGCCAACTCCTATTATATCCAATACTTATATATCTAAATGCTGTGATAATAACGCAAAGCTATTAAAAGTAACGAAATTCAATGTGTCCTTACATTTCCTCGCGAACCACAAATAAAAAGCAAAGAAATAGAAAGGAATAAGGACAATCGATAGAAGAGCAAATGACGACGAAGGAGGGAAGAGAAGAAGAAGAAGGAGAGAAGGCGCAACGTTATGCGCGATGGTAACAGTTTTTGGCTCGGCGTCAAAAATTCCCTAGGTGACTCAAAAGCTACGTAGTCCGTCGAAAATCGGATAAATTTAGCCGCGCACGTCGCGTAAATAGGCGGGTAACCAGTGAAAACAGGCGGCGTTGTTCGCGTAATCGACAACGGATCCCTGTGATCGCGGTCCTTGCGAGTTCGACGATTTCCAACGGGCAAATAACCCAATTCCACAAACCTACATACTCGCGAAGTGTTCTTAGAATAGCTAGATATGTTTCCAACGTGCGCGCGTAAGTATGCACAAGTTGAAATGTCGGAGTCGAGTAGAGCCGAACCGAGTCGAGTCGAGTCGCGCGTCGTCGCGCAATAATGGTTATTAGCAAACGATTACAGATAAGCTATCAACGTCGTGTTTCTTGAAAATTGCTCACGCAACCAGGATCGTTCAATACGATATTTTTCATACCGCCTCTTAAGGCTTTCGTTAACAACTTGCTATTTATAGATCGAGCTTTACCTACTCATCGTTGAATTATGACTTTACAGTTGAGAGCGAATTTGCGAAGCTTCCGATTAAATTAATTTCATTGGGAAATAAAGGAAGACACGATGATCGATCAATTTTCTCGAGAGAATTTTCAAGACGTTTTTAAAATAAACTTTGAAGCTACCGAAAATCGTTGAAGCGGCAAATGTTGGAACTTGAAAATGTCAGGGGTTTCAAATTGGATTTATGGATCGATCAGATTCAGTATTTAAATTGGAAATTTCACGATTCTGAATATCTAAATATTAGGATTCTCGAGTCTTAGAAATTACAAGCTATTGAATCCCTAAATATTAGCACTTGCAAATATTAGATTTTTTTTAAGCCTTTGTAACTTTGAAAACTTCTGAATTTCTAAATATTAGGATTGTCGAGTGTTTGAAGTTATGAAGGCTTTTCAACTCCTAAATATTAGGATTCGCACGTATTAAGATCCTCAAACCTATGAAATTACAAACTTTAGAACCCCTAAATATTAGGACTTTTAAGCCTCTGAATTGCTAAACTTTTAAATACTCAAACATTGGAACTTGTGAATTTTACAACACTGAAATTTTTTAAATTTTAAGCTCTCAAACTATTCAGCCTTGATTAGCTAATTTCCCCTTGCAATTTCATTTTTGCCAGTCTTCATCCCCTAATCGACTCTAAAATTCTTCCTAACGTTCACCACAATTAATACTCAAAAAGTTCCCATAGAGAACTAATCTACAATTAACTCCAAATTTAATATATATCCTATCACTTGGTGATAGTCTAGTAATTAATTAAAAATAGTGATTAATTCTAGTCTAAACTGCAAAAAAATTGAATCTTACGCTTGCAGTTTCTCCTGCAACGATTCCCGGTTACATTTTCGTTTTTCGTGGCACAGATGCGTGGCGAAATTTCGGCGAAACAGTAAAGGTTCCGTTTCCCCGAATGCTGGAGACGGTTAAGAGAATGTTTATGCGGCGATCGCGTGAGAACAGTCGGCTTTGGAACACGGGAGAGATCATCAGCAGGAGAAGCGATCGTGTCAACGACCCGCGAGGAGGCGAGTTCCTCCGAAGCTTAGCCAGTTTCGTGCCAAACTATTCTACGCGAGGCGAGCTTAGGCCGCACCCAGAGCAACGCCTTCCCGTGGATCCTTTTGTCAACACAACCAGCTGATATCTATTCCTAACCAACCATTTAAACGTCAAATATCAAACATGATAAACCTAACAAAGTAGATCGTGGATCTTTACGCGGACTAATATCTCTACAAAACTGGAGACGAATCGAAACCTAAACTCTTCTAGATTCGCGAAAAAACTGGAATACGAAATTTCGCGAGATCCCCAAAATCCTCGTAACTCGAAACTTTCGAAACTGTGAACAATTTTGTTTACCTTAGTTTTTAGGGAGTATCTACTGAGCCAGATATTAAAATCTTATTCAATTTAGGTTGTCCCATTAATGGTAAAATTATTCTGTAGTTCGGAGGCTCAAAAGTGACCAGATTTTATCGCAAGAATTCATTATCTGGGAATATTTAATATAAAAGGACTCGTTGATCTCCCAAAATTATTCACTACTGAAAGGATTAACCATTTCACTGTTAAAAAATAATAAAACGGTAAGACAGAATTTATAAATCTATTTCCTAAATTTTACTCTATCAAGAGCCCTATTTGCGATTGCAACTCGTCGTCATTTTAATGAACATTGAAAGGGTTAAGAGGCTCTAATAGACGGGGAATGCACGGAGGCGTAGCGAAATGTGACGGAAAGGAATTTAATACAAACTCACCCTCGCTGCGGCGACGCTTTTCTCCGCCGAGACGCCATCGAGTTCGACGCGCGCCCTGGCCGCCGTCGCGGCGCTTTGCTCCTTGTAAGAAACGTCGCCAGCTTGTAAAGCTCTCATCTCGGCGCTATTCGCGGTCGCCTTTTCAGCACTGAATCCATCAGTGACGACCTGAAATCCAGAACGATCGAATAAGATTAAATGCCGATGCGAGAGAAAACGTTCGAAAGACACGATAAAAACTAGCTACACGCAGAAGCTTCAGCCTTGACCTGGCAATTTTGGATTGATCCTGGCAATTTTGGATTGATCCTGACGATTTCAAAGAAATTTCATTACTTTGCGACGGAATTCGAATAGAACTTGGTAAAACGTGGTACAAAATGGGGGGGGGGGGGGGGGATATTTCGACGAATAATTTTTGTAACATCTACTTATATAATGTAATGCAAATAAAGGAAAATTAAAAATAAGGACCGCAGTTTTTGCAACACATCGAATAATAATCGATTGAATAATTTTCTGCTCGGATAGTTAAACATAATATACAAGGCGTTGCAAATAAAAGTAGCCATCTAATTTAGTAGCCATCGTATTTTATACAGCGCGAGTCTCACAACTTGATCACCTCAAATAATTTGCGTATCATTTGTTACAAAAGAACATGTTTGAAATAAAAGTTAAATGGTATCAAATAGAACTATGCGACTAATTATGATGTCGCGCAATTTTTATTCCAAACACTATTTCCTATAACAAATGATGCACAAGTAATTGAAGATGATCAAGTTACGAGACTCGTCCTGTATATTATGCATTTATATGGGAACTTGGAAATTACTTAGAAGTAATTTTGGAAAGAGTAAAAATGATTATTTCCCAGTTTCCAGTTCTTAACAAAATTGTGGAATTAGAACCTAAATGGAAGATTGTTTCACCCCCAAAATACAGTAATTTATATATCACTTTAACTATTTTGTATATTTTTACCTTTCTGAGCTTTCGAAAAATTCCCATAAATGTACAGAAATTCGCTATCTGCTAAGTACCTAATTTTAATCATCGTATAACCGAACAAAATTCAGCTGATAAAGGGTTAAGGGTCACCAATTTCTCCAGAGTACCACCGTTTAATAAAAGGGTGGAAACACTGACCTTGCCGTGACGGAAGTATAGTTAAAGATAGAATTGAAGCGGAAAAAGATCAGCTGTCGAGGGAGCAGGGCGTGACATTCGACTGGTAAAAATAACCAGCACCAACCAGTCTGCATTTCTGTACCCACACGCGAGCACAGTACATACAAAGTTCACAATTCAATAAATAACTCGTTGAAAAATTTAATATTCAAAAACGTTTGACGATTCCTTCAAGATCAGCGAAGATAAAAGATTGCAGAGGAGCAATGCGAAGATTGGATAACAAATCACCATAAGCGTGGTATCGTTTTGAATGGATATGACTAGTGACTGAAATATGTTTGATACCATTGATACGTTTATGTTTAGAATTGATATTTGCGTATCAATCTTATGCACGATACGTTTGCAAACGATTTGAGATGCATTGAAACACGCAACTATCACGTGTATTGTGTTCGATACCTATTTAAGTATAATTACGAAGACTCGAATACGATTCAGACAAAGTCTGTATCGTGAAACATGTAATAACGTAAGTCAGTGATAATCAACTTTTATATTCTCTATTGTCGATGTTTTGTCATTTCTATCATACTTACTATTTATACTGAAATCATTCGATCTTTTTGAAAATTAATTCCTAGATTTACGTTCATGTTAATGAGAAAATTATTTTATTTTGGCTATTGAAATTAGTTCAACAATTATAGCAAGTCATTGATCATCACTGATGTACGCTTTACTTTGTCTTATTGATATTTCTATGAATACCACCGTAATTGTTTTGGATCGATACTGCATGAGACGACATCGAACACATATTTTACCGATGCTAATTAAAAATTATTTTGAGAAGCGTTTGATATCACATCAGTGTATTTAGGAATGAATATGTATCGGTATTCATAAGTATGTCTCTGAATTTGTCCCACCGCTAGATACGACACTGGTGGCTTGGCCAGAGTCACCTAGAGATAGAATCGAAGTCCTTGACCTAGACTACTTAGAGGAAACCGCACCTCCGGCCAAACATTGCGCAGCTTCGCCAAACGTTCGCGAACTCCATGTGACATCGATTATTTCACGCGCAATTTCGAACGGAGATGCGATTCCACTCCAAACTCGTCGTTCATTGACAAATTAGCGCGATTAGAATGCCAAGAAGCGAGTTCCTAATAGATTTAAAGCTTAATCCCGCTGAGATCTGAGAAATTATATCCGTTTTTATTTCGGTGAAGTTGTAGGTATAATTTGACGCACGAATTGGAACTTGGATTTATAAATATCCAGTACGAGTCTTTTATAGTTATTTCAAAACTAGGAAAATGAGGTTTTAAGAAAATAAGAATAACAGCTGGGTTAATTAAGTTGATCGAAGCGAGATTTAATTCTGTCGAGACTTTGAGAGATTCTCAACTAAAGCATGCATATTTCAAGTAGTCCTGTTTTTGTAGTATCATTAATTGAGATTGAATAAATAAGTGTATTGAAATATAAGGTATTTTAAGCTTGAAGTTTCACAGAGAATTTTCAGATTCCAACGCAAATACTATAATTCTAAGTTGAAGTTAAATACATAAACTCCAATTTAAATTGAAACGTGTAAATCGAAACTTAAATTGAAACATCTAAATTTACATTTACATTCAAACATTCGAACTCAAATTTTAATTCAAGAATTCGAACTCAAATCGAAACTTAATTTGAAACATCCAAAATGAAATTTATATTTAAGTATTTAAATCGAAACATAAAGTGAAACATTCCAAAATTGATAATTAAATATAAAGAAAAAATATTTAAATGCAAACAACTATATTCCCTATTTTCTCCCCAATGTTAAATTGTCTATTCTTTACCATAATTTCCTAACGAAGCAAAACAAAAAAGATCTGTATTTTACTAAAGAAAAATGGACCTAATGAAAAATAAATTTCATATACCTTCGTCTTGGATGCGCTGGTCATCTTCTTCTGTTCGAATTTCATGGTCTCCTGTCCAGCAGGTAAATTGGCCATGTTCGATATATTTGACATACTGATAGGTGGACTCATATTGTGAAGATTATTCAACGAGTTCAAAGAACTCAACTGCGATGGAGAACCCCCGGTTAGGGTGACAGTTCCCGTGGAAGGGGGTGGAGTATCTGGATCCGGAAAAGTCACCAATGGCTCCGTTAAGTCACCCTCTTCCGTTCCATTTCCATCTCTATAAGAAACACAACAAAATTCACGCTCGTTTAAGTTCTACCTTTCTCAGCGTGGACGCGTGTTTATAGCAGCAAAGGAACGCGCGAGAGAGAGAGAGAGAAAAGCTTTGAAAATAATCGCGGCGCACGCGGCTAAAACCGGCCACTCGTTTATCAACTTTGTATTCATTTATTTATATATGCAGAACAATGTAATATTATCGGCCAGTTATTTTTATTACAAAATTGCAAGTGTCAAAGTGATCATAGTAAAGTGATTGTACCGTAAAGTTCATTCTTAATGATATTTCTCGCTTCTCAACCCTTTGCACTATTATACCGATTCATACTCGATATTTTTCAATTGTTCATTTTAACATAATCAGTGAGAAAAGAGTGTTTAAATTGGTTCCTATCAATTAATTGTTTCTTGGAGAACATTTTAATTAAAACGATTGGGGTAATAGATAGTTATTCGAAAGAATATTGAAAAATAATTGGGAGTGCAAAGGGTTAAGAATAATTAGACGTTTATGGAAAAATTAAAGAAAATACGCAGGCTATAAAAATATATGAAATACTCAAATTAGAGAAGATAATTTAATATTAACGTTAAAGGATAAAACCCTCTATTTGGCTTCCACTTTTTTATTATCGTTTATAAAGAATTTGAATAAAAATTTGCAATTTAGTTATCGCAATCAGTCACTTGCAAAACACTCTATAGAAAATTACTTAAAAATAATACGCCTACTACACTGAAGCTTCGGTTATCTCTATCAATTATGATTAACTGGACTATGGATTTTTGTGCAAATTTATAATACTTTTCTCTAATGATAATGTTCCTAAAAAAATGATATCTCACGAGAGGAATGAATTAATTAATCAACTTAATAGAAACGTGCTAAAGCTACTCAATACTCAAAGGGTTAATCCCTTCTGTTAAAGTTTAATTCAAAGCGATCGCGCCAAAAATACCATTTATTTCTGCTTCACGTATTCCACGCATACGATGATAAAAAGTAAAACAATTTAAATTTAGAACTTAAGTTAGGTTCAAGTTATTTGCTTATACAAAATGCTCACATTCTTATAATACATATATAAAAGATATATTACTTAGTAATAAAAGAAAAATAGTCACACTGGATATTGTAAGAGAAGGGGTTAATCGGTTCAACGAGAAACGATGCACTTCACTTAGGCTTAGGATAAATCTCAGTTGAGGAAATTGTAATTCGTTATTCAGGTAATTTCGACTCGAGGAGAAGGTGAAAAGAATAATGCGAAAGACGTCGTACCTGTCTACGAGGTTCTCCATGCTGTTTCGCAATCGTTGTGAAAAATTTGTCGATATATTATTCTTCATTTCGGAAATGCCGCGTTGAAGTTCCCTTAGGTCGCTCTTCATGGAGCTTGCTTTCATCTCACTCGACGAAGACGAGGTAAGAATCCTCTGAGAGGATTTGGCCACCCTGCTCGAACTGCTGCTGCTGCTCTGGCTCTGGTTCGTCGTCAGCATCTGCCGAGTCAAAAGCCGTTTACGTTCTATTTAAAATCCACGTGAGATGACTCACTCTTGCCTATTCCTCTCTGTTTCTCATCTATCTCTATCTCCCTTGCGTTTTCTCCCTCCATCAAAGCACACCTTTGCTCGTGTGTTCCGTTTTACGCCAGAAACTCCTCGTCACTTTTCTCTGATTTTCGGTTAGTTCCACTTTTCGCTTCTAATCGCGATCACAAACACCCGCTTTCTGCTTACCGCCCGTTACGAAAGATTCGCGTGGCGAGTATATTATGTAATTCCGCGGATTTAAGAAGTTAATGCGCGATTGTTCCGCGTGCTGATTCTTTTGGGGTGCTAAATTTGGAAGTGAAATTTGAAGGAATTTTATAATCAGATTGTTTGCCTTTTGCGAGGGGAGAAAATTGGAATGCGATACACGTAAGTAAGATTTGAAAAAGCTTTGGATTCGAAACTTTTTTGGGGGGTGCAAAGTGAAATTTAAATGATTTGAATTCGATATGCTTGGGAATTTATTATTTTGATAGAGCAGAAGATTATAAGGTAAGGAATTAATAAAAATTGGGAGGATTTAATGAAAGACGAATGCAATTTCTTTAGGGTGCAACATGAAACTGATATGAATTTTCTATGCTTAGAAATTGATTATTTTATGAGAAAAAAAAATTGTAACTTTAAATAGCTATACTAAAAATGAAATTAATCGAGTTAATTAGGTTAATAAAAATTCGGAGAGTTTAACGAAATTTCAATGGAACTTCTTTGGGGTGCAAAATGAAATTAAAATGACTTGAGATATTATTATTTTATGAAAGAAACAAAGTATATTTAATTATCATATATTGAGAATTTCAACGGTATTCGAATTCCAGTTCAACGAAACACGAAATATTTCATTTTCTGCGGCAAAACTCGACTGGAGCTGGTTACTCCAAAAAATAAACACACCTAATTTATCTTGCCAATGCTCCACACACAAAACTCCAGTAACCAGTTTCATAGTAGAAACTTTTAACATTAAATAACCAAAGATTGTTTCTGACAATAATCTATTAATATAAGTGGCGGCACACTTTGCATTCAAACTGCAATAAAACTACAAGAAAAAATCGTACATCGACTTTTATGGGCTCGTTGAAAAGGGGCGACTTTCCTCTACAAATTCATTGTGAAATAAATGGCAGAAAAAAATTATTAAGGTTTGTAGAGTCGTTTCAACTTATATGAATTTATATAGTCTTTCGATCTAATTTTAATTTTGACTCCTCTTTTATTTTATTCTTATAATTTTTTAATATTTTCTCACATACAGTACAGTAAAGCTTGTTTTACACATAAAATAAGTAAATCTAAATCTAAGTCATACGAATCTCGTATATACTCTCAACATAACCATTTGCACTAATATCATATGTTACAAAAAGACTCGTAGATGGCAGTCAATGTATTAAAGAGAAAACTTTGTGTTATATTTTATCCTTTGTTGAACAGATATTAACGAAACTTTATACAAAGCTCAGAAGTGGACTTTTAAACGTTTCGGAATTCGTGGCTGCAATTTTGATCGATTTATTTCTTAATCTCACGAATTAAGGCTAAAAATCCAGCCAAATTTAACTTCGTCGCAAAGAGAATAACTCTCATTATCGAATCATCGTGACTCATGTCACGAGTGCAACTCGTTATCGTATGGCAAGGAGTAAACCAATTTACCGCGCTAAAGTTATTCTTCGCTAAAGGAATGCAGCGGAGAGGGAAGAGAACAGAGAAATAATTGAACCAGGGCGACTTTCCACAATTCCGTCGGCATCCACTTGAAAATAAACCGTTTGAAGATAAGCCAACGTGTCGCCAGAACGAGTTAACTAAGAATTATGGACAATAAGATCACAATGTACAAATGTTGTTTATTACTCGAACGCACAAAACAACCGTTATTAAGCGTGAAAAACGCGAGGAAAGGTGGGAAGATCGCTTGAACATGTTCAAGGAAATTCGTTTAGTCATGCTACCTGGTATCTGATCCAATTAATTCCCGTTTTGAGGAATCCGAACACAGCGCCGGTCTGGTAGATATCCAAAGAAGAGCGACGATGCCAAAGGAACAGTTAAAAGTTAGGCAGAAGTAACATTCTCAACCAAATGAGGGAACGAAGTGGAAGAAGCTTTGAGAAGAATAAACTCCAAGTTTCCGGAACTGGAAGTTTGAGAATTGTGTTTGGTTCCAGAGAAAATTCACGTGTGCGACGATTACGTAAGGCTGCCATAATTATGTGCACTGTATAGTGATTATTTTGTTCAGACAAAGAGTTCTGCGCAAAGAAAGTGGAGGAAGACTTATTTTTGTAATCGAAGTGGAATTAAAGAAGATTGGTGCCTAATTTTCGGGAGAATTGTTTCTTTATTTAAGTTTGAAGTAGAATTGAAGAAGATTGAATTTTATATTCGAAGTGGACTTGAAAGCGATTGGTTTTTGTATTCGAAGAGGAATTGGGAAAGATTTGCTTTTGGATCTGAAGAGGTGTTGAAGAAGATTGGTTCTTAAATTTCTATATTCGAAGTGAAGCTGAGGAGGACTGGTTCTTAAATTCGAAGTGAAATTGGGGGAGATTAGTTTCTACATTCGAAGTGGAATTAATGAAGAAGAGCTCTAAAATTCGGAGTGGAATTGAAGAAGATTGGTTTTCGTATTCGAAGTGAAGTTGAAGAAGATTGGTTCTTAAATTCGATGTGAAATTGGGGGAGATTAGTTTCTATATTCGAAGTGGAATTAATGAAGATTAGCTCCTAAAGTCGGAGTAGAATTTAAGAAGATTGGTTTTCGTATTTGAAGTGAAGTTGAAGAAGATTGGTTCTTAAATTTGATGTGAAATTGGAGGAGATTAGTTTCTATATTCGAAGTGGAATTAATGAAGATTAGCTCCAAAATTCGGAGTGGAATTGAAGAAGATTGGTTTTCGTATTCGAAGTGAAGTTGAAGAAGATTGGTTCTTAAATTCGTAGTGAAATTATGGGAGATTAGTTTCTATATTCGAAGTGGAATTAATGAAGATTAGTTCCTAAAGTCGGAGTAGAATTTAAGAAGAATGTTTTTCGTATTCGAAGTGAAGTTGAAGAAGATTGGCTTTATATTCGAAGTGAAGTTGAAGAAGATTGGCTTTATATTCGAAGTGAATTTGAAGAAGATTGGTTCTTAAATTCGTAGTGAAATTGGGGGAGATTAGTTTCTATATTCCAAGTGGAATTAAAGAAGCTTGGTCTTGTACTCGAAGTGGACTTGAAAAGGATTGGCTTCCATATTTGAAATGAAGTTGAAGAAGCTTGGTTTTGTATTCGAAATGCTGTTATGGAAATCGGTTTTCATATTCGAAGTGAAGTTAAAGAAGGCTGGTTTCTAAATTCCAAGTGAAGTCGAAAAGAATTGGCTTTGATATTCGAAGTGGTGTACAAAAACTTTTGTTTCCATATTCGAAGTGAAATCGAGAAACATTGGATTTTATATTTAAAGTAGCCTCGAAGAAGATTAATTTTTATATTCGAAGTGCAATTAAAAAAGATTGGCTTTCATATTCGAAGCGAAGTTGAAGAAGATTAACTCTTATATTCGAAGTAGAATTGAGGAAGATCTCTTACATTTGCATAAACATTAATTTTAGCACCGACGACATTAATCACCTTTCCGACAACGAGTTTAATTTAGTCATCGTCGCTTATGCACTTTTCTAACTTATCTCCTATTCAAGTATTGCACTGAACAGCGCCTAATTCTGGTTCTTATATCGCAATCATCACTTTTATACCCCCGAATCACCGATTGAAAATAAACCACCAAAGCACCGAAAGATCGAAATTCTCGATAGGCTATTGCACGTTATTCTATATTCTATCTTGAGTATAAAATAGTAGGCTACGTGTTGCGAAACAAATTGGAGATTAACATCGGAAAAGCGAAAGCAGATCGTGCGGGGAATCCGTGAAAGACGAATCGAGGCGTAATTAGAATGTATGGATGATAAGGATATCAGTGGGCGGCACTGAAACACGTGGACTCTGTATCATTGCATAATCCGTTGCCTCCAATAACAGATCGCGCTTCTAAATCTTTAATCTTCCGTTACGCCATGTAACTCGAAAGTCGTACATAATTTTTCTATTTGCATATCACTGTGCCACTGCAATTTATTTTTCACCATTCCATCGGTGCCAAGCAGTCGTACAGTAATTATTAATTCCACGTTTTCGGATTGATTATAATTTCTTTCGCCGTAAAGTATCGAATTGCAACATGTTTGGTTATTAGGAAAGTTCGTTGCATTTTAGCGATATTAATACCTGTGGTGTAATTAGAGGGATTCAAAAGGAGAATTATTTTCTACAAACTTCTAAGTTTTTTAAATGAATACTGTTTCTAGTTACACTACTTAAAAGCGACAACAAATTGGTAGAAAAGATAACGCGTTTTACGAAACAATGTTAGAACTCACGTATAGATAAACACCACTTAGCAAAAATTGTTCTATTATTATTTATTGCAGTTTCCATAAGAATTTATTAATGGTCATGAATGGAATAGAAAAATTGCTCGAGACATTCGCGATTAAGACAGCTGACAATTTTAGAGAGAAAGAAATTATGAAGCTACTTAATAAAACATTGTCAGAAAGAACACAACGATGCAATTCGATAAAATAATAATTACACGTTTATCGTGTTTGAATGTTCCTCAAGTATCGCTACGAACTTTACGAATTATCTCCATTTTTCTGCATTAATTTTGTCTGCATTTTGCTTTGCTATTGCTACGAGAGTCACGTGTTTTAGAAAGAATACGCAGTCGAGTTCAACGTTTTCCACGTGTACCAACCGGTGCCAAGAAGCGAGTTTTGTTTATTGCAACCGGTGTAGCGGATAACAGGTATAGATAATCCTATTTCCGTGCAATTGTGCACGAAAGAAGCGGAAATATAAATAGTTGCAACCCGAGTGCACGTAATTCTATTTTATCAAGCCGCGATACGTAACCGTGACGAAATTTGCGATTTCGTGGGACGATGCTTGGCTATTTTCATCGCCCGATCTCTTTTGGAACCTTACTCCTTTTTTAGAGAAACGTGAACGCTCTGACAAAAGTTAAATGACCATCGAGCAAAATAGCATAAGCAAAATATTACGAAAAGGCTAACATAATCGGTGTAAAAGAAAATTGTGCAACTTAAGTAGTTATAAAATTAATTCTTTGCCATTTTCTCGTCAAACTAGACACTCATTTTAATGCTCGAAAAACTCAACACGATTTTAATGTTTAACATCGTTTCTATCACTCGAAATGCGATGAAAATGTTGAGTCCATAAAATCAGTTAATTTAATGCAAAGCACCGAATTAATTTCTATATCTAATATATTGAATATTGATGATATATTGATTAAATCGTAAAGCTACTCGAAACATGGCTAAAGATTATTCAGAAAAATAGCAGACACCTTCACGACTAAAATCATATCTAAATAAAAGAAATCTAAATAAAGTCTAAATGAAAGAAATCCAAATAAATCTAAATAAAATCTATATGAAAGAAATCCAAATAAATCTAAATAAAGTTTAAATGAAAGAAATTCAAATAAATCTGAATAAAATCTAAATCAAAGAAATCCAGATAAATCTAAATAAAGTTTAAATGAAAGAATTTCAAATAAAACTGAATAAAATCTAAATCAAAGAAATCCAAATAAATCTAAATGAAGTTTAAATGAAAGAAATTCAAATAAATCTGAATAAAATCTAAATCAAAGAAATCCAAATAAATCTAAATGAAGTTTAAATGAAAGAAATTCAAATAAATCTGAATAATGTTTAAATGAAAGAAATCTAAATAAAATCTAAAAGGAATTTTCTTTTGATCGTCGTCGAACCCAATAGATAATACTTTAATCATAATCTTCCCCTAATCTCGTCGACCCTAAAACGAAAATCTAATTTTTGAAGATTACGATTTATCGAAGCCGATTTCTCAGAATCAGCACCTATCACCGGAATGTTTAAATTTAAAAATGATTCCTCCAGAAAATTGTCGCCGACCAAAATATCAGATTCCCGATTTCTCGGAATTTTTATTCCGACAACGATTCGATTTTTCTTTCCCGGTCGAGCTGTTCTCGGACCAAGTGGAGTGAACGCCGTGAAAAATGACGACGCGGGCTTAATTTTGGAAATTTACTCAGGCAGCGAGAGCGGTTGCGGAATCATGGATTACCGAGTAATTTCGAGTTTCCGTGTTCAGGAAACTCGATGTGGGCGAAAGGCGTCGCGACGCTCTAGCGTTCGATTAAAGGTCACTTTTCTCGGAGGAATCTTTAAATAGAAAGTTCGATGGCAGGGATGCTTATTAAATCTTTCCCCAGTGTCACAAATCACTTTTTCACTGGCCTTTCCAAGTTTCCCGCAGATAAGATTAGAGAGGAACAGAGACTTCTTTCTTACGTTAAACGGTATTCGCGATTGAAGACTTATTATAAGATTAAATATAACAAACAACCCTTCTCAATTTTCCCCATTCTATGTTTAATTTTTGTTCGATAACTTTTAATCCATTCTATAGAAAATATTTACCGTACTACAACATTTTTTGTAGGCATTACTGGCAATTATTTCGTAGAAAAACTGTATCGAATTAAATCATGAAATTGTGGATCTCACGATTAACGTTATTAACCCTTTCACAGAGTAATAAAATTACGAATAATGGGAAAAGGGCGAAATAAGAAATATTCCTTCGCCAAATACAAAATGTGTATCAATTCAGCTATTCATATGTAACACGTTTTAACCGGAATATTTCGTATAACATAATTCAAAATACTAAATTTAATATTGCCATACTCAGTATCAGAGTTTCTCTCGTATTAAATTGTGAAAGGGTTAACTTTGACAAGAGTTGTTTCTATTACGAGAACTTCTCGATTTTCTTGAAACTACGCGCGTTTTTAACGCAGATATGTTGTAGAATAAATTAATATGTGGAGTAAAATTTACCTGCGACGACGAGGTGACCTGCGGATGGTGGGTGACATGGCTCCTTCCGGTCACCATGTTGTTCTTTTTTTGGAAATTTTCCATGACAGTGTGCATGTCACCGTTTTCCCCTCCCTCCACTGGGAACTCCGACATCTGCAACAATAACCCAAGAAATTTTCGTTAGTAATACAATCGCAAACTTGCGCCAACAGATTTGTATCATTTTTAATACACTAATTTTCTCCTATCGCATAGCAATCTATAAAGATCGATCGGTAACGCTTTCTAATGGCGAATGTAGTAAAACATTACATAAGCATGAATAATATGAACGATATTTGAAAGGCATCCCCTAAATTGGTATCTTTTCACAATTAACCAGTACGATTTGTTTTATTGGAACAGATTTCATCCAGAAGATTCAGAAGATCTACACAGAGCTTCGATATATTTGCACTTTTAAATCTCCCATAAATAGATAAATATACTCTGCCTACAAATAATAATAGAAACACTCCATTGCCTTATAATGACGAGTCACACTTGTGATACGTATCGAGCCCTAAACACGATTAAAATACACCATATTTGCGGTAAAAACCTTACTTTCAACCGTAACAATAATTTTAATCCATAAGGTTGATGATTATGGAGTATAAATTGCGCACAACATTTCAGTGTTTTGTATACGGTACAATATTATAATAATAAAAAGCTAACGCTACAAAGAATAATCGTCGAAAAATTCGTACGGCAATGGATTAAGCACTCCATGCGTTCTTTAACAGCCGTTCGCACAAACACTAAACAGCGAAACTCGTTGCAGAATGAAATCAGGCGAGCAAACCGCTACCACCCACGTGCTCATTAATAAATGCACAGAGCCGATCTTACCAGCTGATCCCGGATCTTTGAAAATTCGTTCAAAAGTGGTCGACCTTTCACGCTTAATTACCTCACCTTACATTCCGAAGCCAGATGAAAAAGAACGCCACGCGAAAAATATCAACGCAACCGATGTTTCTCTCTTTACTATTACGAGAGAAATTAGAGGAAAGTTCACCTGCCAACCAAAGCAAACACTTTACATCAACCGAATCTTCTCAAAAGTACGAATCTCTAAAGCTTCGAGTTACGAATATTTCGAATTTCCAACTCTTCGAATCCTCAAAGCGCCGAATTTCCAATGCTTTAAGTTTCCAAAGCTTCCAATTTTCAATGCGTTGAATTTCCAGAGTTTAAAGTTTCGAATGCTTGAAACTTTCAGAGCTTCGAATCTTTCAAAGCGCCCAATTTCCAAAGCCCTAAATTCCCAATATGACAAACTTCTAACTCTCTTCAGTTTCTCAAAGCGCCAAATTCCTCAATACGTTGAATTTTCTAACTCTTCAATTTCCCAAAGCGACGAATTCCCAATGCTTCAAGTTTCCAAAGTTTCCAATTTTTTCAATGCTTTGAAATTTAAGTTCTTTAGAACAGCTATTCGGAATAAAAGTTCTCCCTGTAACAGTTTTCGAGTCCTGCAAAAATAAAGGCGCTACCGCGAATCCCGAGTGCATCGCGTGGAAGAAAAGGAAAATAATCCGTGACAATGGAGAAGTTTCTCAAAGCTCCGAATTGCACGTACGCTTCGCGAGCATACTCGGACGGTTCTCGGAAAAAGATACGCGAGATATGCGGGTCTCGCAACCCGTCTGTTACGTAAATGGAACCTTGTGGTCAACGGAACCGAAGGAAACACGTCGCGTACACCGCGAACGAGCGAGCGAGCAAGCGACCGCTCGTGCGTCAACACACAGATGTACCTGGTGCTCGTTTAAAATACTGTTATGGTAATGTAAACACGCTGTACGCGTACGTTTAGAGTGCACAGGTAAACTACGAACACGCGTGCCCTGCGCGATACTGTGACATAGGTGGTGAAACAATTGTAGCGAGGTCGTTAATCGTTAAGTGCACCCTAAGAGACAATTCTCGTATTGTTCGGATTTCACCGTCCGGTTTTCGAAAACCAACGAATCGTCGTATACCTGGTTTCGTTCTTTTCAACCCTTTCGCTGTGACACAGGTCAGGATAATTTTTATTCATAATATATATATATATATATATATATATATATATATATATATATATATATTCATAATTCATTGCAATTTAATATGTGCGAATGATAGTTGAATGAATACAATGCTGCGCAAAACGAATATAATTTTTGCAAATTATTAAAGATGCATGTATGCGTCTCCTGTAACTACTACACTGCTCGAAATAATTAAGTGCTGTAATTCGTACGAGTAATTTTTAATTTATCCACCTATTATTCTTTTCCTATTTTTCGCTCGGTTTGCATAATGAAACTGCTCAAAGTTACAGTCCTTTAATTGTTTTGAGCAGTGTAATTAATTGCAGCGATGACAGTCATTGATGGCCCCTATTAACGTTACAATCGAAACGCATGTCACCATGACATAGGTGTCCACTCAAGTTCGAGAAATTTCCAAAGAAAAATATGTTAAATCCTGCGACGCGACGGAAGAGACGATCCTAAGTTTACATATCGTTTTGCCTTGACCAGGGTTAAATCTCCCAATTCGCCTAAAATATCTCTACGTTATTCCCAACCTCTCTAACGAATTCTACCACCTAGCTTATATTTATTTGATCAATTATACGCATATTATAGGCAGTAGAATATTTATGTTTTTGTCGCTTTAGCCTACTATACTTTTGCTCCTCTTCACCCCCAAAACTGAATGCTAATTTCAGTTGAAAGAAGACAGTATGCGAAAAACACTTAATACTTGTTTTAGTCGTCAATTGTACAGCTAATTAAAAGCGCATAATTTTGTGTTGTATATAGAAGAATCAAAAGGCCCATCGTATTTTGTATGGCTAGTGCAATTGTATTAATCGAACTATTATCAGGGATGGCACTGTTTCTCGATGCATACAAATTTATGTGACATCATATACGTTATTATGGTCTTAATCGAACTTAATTTCGTATGATAGATTTTAACACTCTTCTAGACAATTTATATACTAAACACAATAAAAACCTATAACGTGAATTTGTATACTAATTTCGAACTTGAAGAACGGTACTAAGTCTGTATTGTGTCTGATGGATTAAAGCGATTATCTGTCGACAATTAATTGACTTTTTCTCTTCCTTTCACATTTTTATTTTGTCCACCTACACTTCCTTTTAGCTCCTACTAATCAAAGAATACTTCTCCCGAGAAACAAATAAATAAATAAAGAATCAACAAAACTTTTCCCTCGAATTGTCGTCCCGTAAAATCTGTCACCCCAAGTTATATCCTACTCTGCCTATATTTACTTAAATTCGGCTCCGATTGTAACAAAAAGTAATTGCAAAACGAATGATAATAGACCAAATTCATGAAAATCGAAGAAAAAGCCTACAACAAAATTTCCCCCCGAAATCGCTACCCCGTAAAACCTATCGCTCTAAGTTACAGCCTACTCGGCCTATCTAATTATAAGAACGAATAATAGAAAAATAATTGATCTACCAAATTCGCATGAATGGAAGGAAAAGAGGGCATTTAAAGGAGCACAGTGGCGCACGGGCGGAGGAAACACTAACCATTTGACAGTTCACCGAGGGCACGCACACTTCCTCTTCCAATCTTACTCCGTTTTATCTTCTGCCTCCCCCCACCATCGTCCTTATCATTCGCGGAGAAGCTCAACACACTCGCAGCATCCCGTTTTCTAATCGAACTATCTGGACGCTGGTGTCACATAGCCGAACAATACACGTACGACTTCACGTGTCATCGTTAGTCGCCGCTTTTCGGCGCACTCGCGACCCTCCATTTCGTTTCTAAACTACGCACTAATCTTTTTGGCCGAGGTCTTAGGTTACGCGTTTAAAGGTGGCACAAACGGAGCATCGAACAGGGGTATACGTTTGACGGACGGTTAGTATGCGAGGATAACCTTTACCGGTTGGCATAGAGGACACGAGAAACCAACGCTCTACTCGATAAACGTCGCATGGCGGTCACACGCAGACTGAGCTGCCGCGACGCATTGGTGGCGCGAGAGACGCGATCGCAGCTCCGCCTATTCCGTCACGGCGACCCCGCGAACTTGCGAATTCCGCATAGCACGCGGCACGTGAGAAAATCCTCGAATTAAGAACAAAAACCAGGTCGTACGACGCGATTCTAGGAAAAAGCTAGCAACCGAACGCTGGCGATTAATAAAACTAGGCTTCATTATCATGCCGCGTGTCGAATGAGCGACTTAATAAGCGCTATAACCTTTAACCCTTTGACGACAGAGCTTGCGCGCGACAACGAAAACTTCGCCTTTCGAAAAGTTCGATTTATCTTCTTCAACTTCTCTTGAATCGTTTAAAAATTAGTACAACAAATAGCGTAACGTATAATATTTCGATATTTGGTATCTAGCGCAAAGCTAAAGCAGCGAATTGTTTTCGTTAACGTGCGTAGCTACAAATTTATAGGGTAAAGGGTTAAACCCATTTCGAAATAAAATATGTTATTTTGTTATGGAATATTTAAAAAATGGTTATTTGTCCCCGCTTGTGTATTTAAAATTAGTCAATCAATACGGAGGAAATGATTATGGTTTTGTAAAGGTAGTATATACCTTTTGTCTTCCATCTTGATCGATTTATAAGTTATACTATCCGTTCAGACATGAAACGCATCGCGTCAGAACCGATCCGCGACGTTATGCGTAAACATACGTGTTTTCTTCTCCGAGCAAAAAACGCCGTTTTATGAATGGAGCAGTGAATAAGAAAGACAACGGCCGTGGCGATTTTATCTACTCTCAGTTATGCTTCTTTTTTTTAGCCAAGATAAAAGGCTGCATAAATATACAAAGCCGGGAGGCGACAACGGAAGATTTTAGTCGCGCTAGATTGGTAAAAGACAAAAAGTGTCACGGTGTTCGGAGAATCGAGTTATCGGTGTCCCAGTTTACATGTATTTACTTGGGAGGGAGCAAGTTTGTTAATGGTATCGAAAAATTGTGATCTATGGGTCCGATTCTACGAATGTACATTTATTGGAGCTCGGATTGCTGATAATAAAATTCAATTTATGATCTAGTTCCTAACACAATCTTCCAGATGCGAAATAAGTTCAGTGTGTTAAATATATTAATACCTCTTCGGATTTTCAATTCTAGTTCAATTTACCATAGTTTAAGTCTCTTTTTAATTACATCGTCGTATTAACAAGTGCAAAGTAGTTGCTTTGCAGCGCGAACAAATTGATGAGACGATAAAAGATTAAATAATATAAATTTTCATATAATTGTATCGATATTCATTAAACTATGCTAAGTCTAAATTTGTAAGGAGCCTTTGCAGCGTCCATAATCCGAAGAAGGGTTTAATATTTCTAAATATCTCAACTACAAGTATTAGAAAAGGTAACTAAATATTAAGTTAGGATTATATTCCAATCTTATCTTATCTTCGATGTGTTTTCTTTATCGTATTAAATGTACCTTTGTCTATATAAGGGAAGATTTGTGAAAAGGGATCGCAGATCACATACCTACTACAAAAAAGGGTTGCGATTCAAAGAACGTTGGAGTAACGAAAGTATCCGTCTAACCGAACTATTTACAGTACAACGCAAACAACTTGAATCAAGTTCTAAGCCCAGAATTCCGTACGGAAGTCGCAAAATCGATCCTAGAAAGCATCAGAACAATGAACCTTTCCTCCTCGGCCGACATTTACCACAGCGTTACCTGTTAAACAGACGAACCGAAACCCGGTCCCGTAAGTCATCTTCGATCCACGGCAGAAGGAACGAGCGCGACTCCAAAGCAAGAAGTAGAAAAAAAAAGCAAGCAGCTGGTCGATGGAAAAGAGGGACACAAAGGCTGGAATGCGGTCTAACGAGGTGAACGTAAGAAAACTCCGAGCAACGCACAGTGAGGACATCGAATGTCGTGTGGAATTTTGGCGAGTATACCGGGTGTCTTCGACACGTGTGCGCCGCCACATAGTTTGGAAGAAAATTCATAACTCCTAGGCTACTTAATTTTCGACTCAAGTCCAGGAATACTTTCTTAACCATTTGAGCGGTATGAACGCGTACAGGCGGCCAATTTTAAATATAACACGTGGAGTTTACAAATTCGAGTCTTTCAACGCGATAAATAATTAGCGTGAAACGTTCACCGAATACGAATTTAGAAGCATCGAAACGATTAATAAAGATCGCGATATTCATATTAAATATAATGGATCCGCCTGTGATCCGTGAAAACAAATCTAGATTCGCGCCAATCTCCTAAAATTACTTAACGCTCAAAGGGTTAAGAAGAATAAAAGGATATAAGAAAATATACAATTTCATTGAAGACACTAAAGTGTCTTCTACTTCTTTATCGAATAAAATGTTGAAATATTAAGGGAACTGAAGTATAGTAACCTGTTTTCTCAGTGTCGAAGGCCTTGTATTTTTTTGTTCAAGTATTCCTATGCAAATACAGACTCTAAATTACATTTACTATGTTACACATCGTAGTAAAAAGATGCTAACTTAGACTTTCTTTCATTGACCGCCACGGCGATTTTACTTGTTTCAGTAGGATACATTATGATTACGCATGTATTATATTTATTGTATTAAGAAATATAATTTACTGAACTTTTCTACGATACTTCCGATGTATTGCTGGTGTAACACGAAACGCGGTGAAATTTCTAGAAGCTTGATTATTTATTTGATTTGAACGCTTTAATTCATCGCAACGTCGCCGGTCACCGATGACCACCATACCATAGCAGTCAACGTGTTGAGCGCCGCATTGTGCAGCATAGCGTAGAAAACGAAGCCGCGAAGAAAGAGACTAAAGAGGTACGCGAAAGAGCAGAGAGTAGTTAAGAAGGAGCGTTGGAAAAGAAAGAGCAATAAATAAAGTAGGTGCGGTAGGCTGCCTTGATAGGTCAGCGACCAAATAATATCCGCAGCTTTCTTTTCAACCCGTTAGCGAGAAAAAGGAACGAAGAACGCCACGCGTATTGGCGCCAGTTGATTTATGGGCTCATAAATGGACGCCGTAAACTCTGCTACGGTTCCTTTATATCGCGACCCTCGATTTTCCCGTGCGATTAGATTTCCTTGCTACGAATGCACGTTGCATTGTTGCACGACGTTTGATGGTCGATTGTTCTAAGATAAGGACGCGATCGATACAGTGCAGGTAGGATCTTTGTTTGGATCGTTGATCGCGTGGACTTTGGTTCGAACAGCTATCGAGTGCGAAGCAGCACAGGTGACGGGGATTTCTAGTCGAAGCTTCTGAAGTCGTTGCTATCTTCTGTTTGAGTAAGATAATTGGGAGACTTGTTTAGAATGCAAGTGCTTGGGTAGGTAGATAATTAGGAGGTTCGAAATAGCAGTGAATACTGATGTGAATAATGAACTATACTGATGGATATTGATGGATGTTAAATGATCGAATGACTGACTGATAGAAAATCACACGAAAGAGTAATTCATTTTATTTGGATTGCTTTGTATTGATTTTTCGGTGATTTTTTAAACTCATACAGGTATTGGGAAATTTAAGAAAATTCAAAAGAATTTAGAGGAATTTAGAGAACGTAACAAGAATCCACAGAAATTGACAAGAAGTTACCAGAATTTACAAGAATTCATCAGAATCTGTAAGAAAAAACAAGAAGTCACAAGAATTTAATGTAATTTGCAAGAACATAGAAGAACTTACCAAAACCGATAAGAAATTCCAAGAGTTCACAACAATTATCTACAATTTAGTATAATTTGCCAGAATTTCTAAGAAACTCCAAGAATACGCAAGAATTTACGAGAATTTTCAAGAACTTAAACCAATTTACGACAGCAAGTATTAGAAGAAATTCTGTCCCACAAAATGGCAACACACCATGAATATTTTCCAAGCCAAGAAAGTTAATAAAAAAGGAAGGATTGGCGATTGAATTAGAATTTGATATAAAATCCGAAGGGAACGGAGAAGACGGCGATGAAGAGTGAATCAAAGTGGAGGACGGAACGGAGCGCGTTGGGAATGGTTGGAAATCCGGCTTTAACGGGGCAGAGTCTCTTCGTCAAGGATTATGAACACGAGTTTATACCCTCGTATACACACGGTTCTCTCGATACAACGACAGTGTCACGAAGAGACGTCTCCGAATCGCCTCTTTGTGTCTGGCCAGAGCCAGCACGCCTACAGCTGTCTGCCAATGTTCTCCGGCGATAGAGCCTCTTGCCTGCTCCAAGACACACGGAAGCGCCGGCAAATTGTCTCCGTTATTCCCAGCTGGAAACCTTGAGACTTCTCATTCAAAACCATAAAGTAGAAACATTCCCACCTATTGTTAATCAATAGAACTTTAATTGCCTCCGTAGCATTGCGATATCCAACACAAAGTATTTGCGCACTTTTCCACTGGTTTTCATATTTAGGTACGTACCAATTATTTAACCCCTTGCCTTAAAATGACGAGTGCGACTCGTGATAAAGGTCACGGTTAAATACGAGAAATACACTTCCATATTTGTAACAAATCGTTATTTTATCTTGAACTGTATTATCAAGCTATAAGATTGGGGACTATCGAATAACAATTAGGTGCAATATTGAAATATTTTGGATTGCACATAGTGCACGAGTAGTGAACAGCTAGGTGAAATTTTTTAACAAGTGGAAAATTAGTACGGCAAGGGGTTAAGTCCAACTTGGTTAAGTTCCCCATCGTTAACCTTTTCGATACTAAAGGCGAATAAGAAATAAGTTGAGAAATTTGGCTAAATCTTGTAGTAAAGCGTGACGTTCGTTGCATGGTTAATATTAATAAATAGTATCATTGTTGTTGTTACTATTAAAATATGGATCAGAAGAAGGTGCGTATGAAGCGGCGCGACACGCTGTTGTTGGTTCAAACAAAGAAGTCCTCTGTGAGCTTCGACGGAAACACGTTCCTCCGGTTCTACGCGCATAAAGGAGTTCTCTCGCCTAGCCGAGAGCAGGAATTCCTTGACGACTCGTCGTGGCATTGAGACACCACAGATAAGAGCTACAAGAGTTTCACGCCACGAGGAGAAAGAAGCGCATTGCCGATTTCACGATAACGCGTGCAGCTTTAAACGATCAGGGTGGGAAATTAGTAAAAGCGTCGCGAGATGCACACGGAGAAGAAAAATTCTAAATAAGGGTTGCAGCACGTTCCTTTGTCAAAAGATTACGATTTCTAATTTGGGAGAAGTGAACATTGTTTTAATGTACAAACGTGTATGATAATTGTATGATAATGAAGCTTTAAATTTTGTATTTACCGAAGAATGATTAGGGTAGAAAATTAGTAGAAGGATTTCGAAAAGCATACAGGGAAGAAAAATTCTAAATTGAAAATGCAATAGACTTCTTTCAAATATTAAGCGTGGGGAAACTATGATGTCTAATTGAAAGAAGCAAATGTAATTTTAATAGACAGAATTGTTGGATAATTGAACTTATACCTGTTCATTTGTTTTGGAGTAGGCACGAAGGGATTTATCGAAGATTCAAGGAAACATTGGTAATAATGCATGAAGATTCATGTTCGTATTGAGAGGAACTGCGTAATCCTGGTTGCCTCTAATCTTATTCGATAACTGATAACGCTTATCGACGTTTATATTGTCGAAACTGTACGAGGTCGCAAAAGTATCTCGTTGTGATGTAATTGAGACGTTCGATGAACGTTTATTAGTAAACAGACAGACTACTCTAGCTTCGTTGACAAATTTCTCTTCGAAAACATCTTAAAACGAATTCACAAAACACCGAAATATATTTAATTCTTTGTCTTGCAATTACAAATCACAGCCATGCGCCCCATTGTAGCCCAAATACGACAAAGATAGAATACATTTGTAATTCAAATCAATTTTAAATACAGCCGTGGTTTACTAAACTGTAATTACTATTACTCGTTATGTAGAACAGATTCTTTGATGTACACAAAGAGATACGTTAATAAAATAATATACAAAACGAGTAAAAATATATAGGGACAAAAAAATAAAGTGCAACGAAGTAAAATAAGGTAACGAAATAAAGTGAAATGCAATGAGACAAAATTGAATAAAATCGAATCAAATGAAATCGATTAAAATAAAATAAATACACAGACACAAGTAACAGGAATTAACTAATGCGAAACGTTTAATATTTCAATCTGTTGTACTTGTCACAGCATTAAAAGGATTAACGATGAAAAAAGCAAAGCAAGAAATTAATAGAAGATTTCGAAGCTCACTTCTTCTCAACGCAAATATATTTATCCACATTTTCCAACGTGAACTCGAGATTTCATTTTAATTTCGCAATTTCCACCGTGGTTACGTTGTATCGCGGCAATAAATAATCGGAATGCTTCTGAATTAATCTTATCGAATTGAATAACGATTAGCTAGCGATTCTAGGAACAGGCGAGAAGTATTACCGTACGTGTTTTCGATCCGGGAAGACCGACGAGACCTTTGGCGGGACCGGTTTGTGAAACTTTCACGTGGACTAAAACATCGAAATAATTCTTTGGGTGCAGGAACAATGAATCCAGAATGGATCGGAGAAAAAAAAGGCGACGTGTAAGCACATCTGGTGAGACGAAAGTAACGAATTGCCGGATCTATACGAGAAATTAATCCAAGCTGGCGACATCGCGGAGCTCATTAATTATCTCGATGAGAAAAGAAAGTCGAATGAATTTCATGGAATATTCGAGCGTGATTTGAACTTTTCAGTATACTTTTCAGTATAACGATAACTTGTACCGTTTGTTTGAAGCAAAAATTATTTGGTTGAAAACATTTGCTCCGAATGTTTTCTATCAATTTAGATAAGGTAGTGAAATGTAGAAATTATAAAAGGCAACTTCTCCTTCACTTCGATCGCTTCAATAAAAAGTAATCGAAATAGTCTACGTTTATAGTTAGACCATAAATGTATAAAGTATGGCTTCAGTGCTGCTAGCAGTTAAATGAGCAAAAAGTCAATCGACGCGATTAAGACATAGTTGATCGTAGCTAGAAAAATTCGTAGAGGTTGATGGAAGCTGATGAAACTCTTTCAAGCTCTTTCAAACTCTTTTAGATTACTAAGAACTCGAGGATTCGAGAGTACAAAGATTCCAAGACTCAAACATTGAAAGATCCAAAGATCCAAAGATGAATGATTCGAAGATTCATGATTCAAAAGTTCAAGAATTCAAAGATTTAAAGACTTAAGGATTCCAAGACTCAAAGATTCAAAGACCCAAAGATTCAAGGATTCAAAGATCTATAATTCAAAGGCTCAAAAATGTAGTAGTTTTAGTATTGAGAAATATAAATATTTAAAGGTTCAACCACTCAAGAATTCAAAGATTCAAAGACTTAAGTATTCTAAGACTCAAAGATCCATAATTCAAAGGTTCAAAAATTCGGGAGTTTAAATATTGAGAAATACAAATACTTAAAGGTTCAAACATACTCAAGGATTTGAACATTCAAGAATTCGCCTACTAAATTATTCAGAAATTCAACAATTTTCTAGTTAAAGAATTTAGTTACTCGAAGGCTTAACAATTCAGCGCTTCAAAAATGTAGATATTTGAAAGCTTAACAATTCAACGCTTCCGAAGTATAAATATTCAAGAGCTTCATAATAATTCCACGATCCAAGAATTTAATTATGAATACTCCGAAAGGTTCATACGTCTAAAATTTCTAAGAATCGAATTCCCACGATTAATTCGTTAATTAAAGCATAATGATCACAACGATAAGAGTTAGGTATACTTATGTAGTGCAGTTTTTCAAGAATTCCTAGCGAAACGTGCAGAAACTCAATCGTCCCGATTAAGACATCGATGATTGCGCAAAAAATGTCTTGTTCACCGATTATCAACGGCGGTGCATTTATATCGAGCTTATGGCATCCAGCCAGCGCATTCTGTCGCCTTATGTAAGAGAATTCCGCCACGAGAAACGCGATGATTAAATCTCATTAGACGAAGCGTCGGTTGCGAATCGATGTCGCTTAGTTTGCCAACCGCTTCGATATCATTCGAAGGCTGCCTAAATTAATTAGCCACGCGAATTTCACTCTCAAGGTCGCAATAAACTACATCGAAGAGGAAGAAATTTGTTGCAACGTAGATATGAGTGTATTCTAACAAACGTTTGAAGAGATTCAGTGTTCGACGTCACGAATAATCGGAATATTTTTGCATGTATTTATGCAAATCTAGATTCGACAAATATTTTTTGAGAAGTCAAATATTCGTCATCATTCTGGGTAAAAGAAAAAATTGAGAAATTCCAGAATGGAATTTCGAATCGAATTCGCGAAGGAAACGTGCATTTATGACGTGTGAATTTAATTTACAGAAGGTGTAATTAATCCAGCTACGCTTCCAGGAAATTTCAATTAAGCAACTATGTAACTCGACTGTTAATTATGCAACCATGTAATCAATTAACATTGGAGAATTTGTTGTCGATATCCCGGAATATTTTTTTTCTCAAAGCGGACGATAACTTATGTGCAATAAATTACACGAGTTGAATTATGTAGGAATCAAAGTTGAAGGAGACACCGAGAATCGAAGATGATTCATCGAACGCGAATCCGATAAAGCGAACGATCGTTTTGATACGTATCGATTAATAACAAAGGCGAAATGAATCACGATGCCACTAGAAGAACGTGTATCAAACACAATCAGTAGCTGTTGATTTAACAAGATGCTGATTGCAATTGAAAGAAGAACAAATTGCGTGCAACAAACAGCAGCGTGTGTACTTTTTCTTCTACCACTGTAAATATACTGTTAGTAAATACTCTACCCAGTCTACAAATTTACTCTTTCGCAATGCCTACTTCATTCCTCTCCTTTCTCCTTCTTTTATCATTCCCCCCGAACAAATCGAATAGACGCAACCCTTTCCATCGGAAGAATAGCAGCAAAAATTGTGTACTCTCTTAATTCCTAGCGTAGCTAAATAATATTAAAATTCCTAATATAAATCTTTACGTTAACGACGTTTTAAAATAGTTAAAGTGGCAGTACGTGGTACATCTACCCTATACTTTCGTTCATTCTTTTATTAGATACTATTTAGAGTATCGCTGCGTCGTTCCCTCGACGACTCTTCAATTACCTTCAACCATCAACACCAATTAAACGGCCAATTTTTTTCCCCACTTAATCGTCGTTCAATTAACATCCCCGGTTACGTAAGGGGCCTCCGCGAGTCTCGTTTTATTCGGACAATCAGGAATTCGAGGAGGAGGGCACGCGAACGAAGGCAACGGGTTCCAAGAAGCGGAGACACGGTAGCCAAAGAAGCGGCACGAGACGAATCGGTACCGAGAAGCGGTCTGTTAACCCGTTTGCAACCGCTTCGAACGCCATTTGCGTCACCGTGTCGGAGTACCGGCGAGGAATGCGCACGAAAATCCTCGTGAACCGTTCCACAGGAAATATACACTTCTACGCATTCCTTTTCACAATTCGCCGAACCGAACTCCATTAACTCGTTGCGCTACGATTATTTTCTTACCTACGCACGCTATCGTTAACCGATCGCTGATTTCGTGCGAATTAATCGAATTTTAATTGAAATTAATCGAAAGCCAACATTAGAGTTTAGAGTTTTATTTAATTTCACTTGCAGTTTTTTGCCGAATTTGCACGATAATACGCAGAACAACTGTGACTCGCTATTTTAGTGCAACGTGTTAACGTTCAACTTACATGAAATTATTACTAACCACGATTAAAGTTAACATCGAAATCAACGAGAGATTCATGATCTCCTCGAGTTTACTAAAGAAACCAAAATAGTGTAATAGTATAATTTTATGATACCGTCGCTAATAACCTAGTCGTTGATGCGACGTTAAACTCCCAATCGAATAAAACGTGTTAACAAACGATAATGCAAAATAATCTTACGAATCCTAACAGTTCTACGTACGTAGCATGTTTTAATGAACCGTGAAAATGGGTTCTAAAAGCTGCCGAGTGCACAGGGTTAATGAATGCAAATGTTATTGTGGGCAATGCGATTCTTTTCGAATGTGCACGCAGTGTAAACTAACCGTCAGTTACTTTCACGTCGTTCGTAAGAATGAATGAACGAAGCTTCGTGGAAGTGAAAGTGGACGTGTTTCGGCACGGATGCAATCGAGTTGTGGGCCTCCTCTTCGTGGGAATGTTAACTGCGTGCGTCTCGAATTCTCAAGTGCGAACCCGAAGATCCCCGTTTCTATTATTTTAACTTCTGAAGAGACTGATGACCGAAGAGAAAGTAGGCGAGCAAAGAGGTTTCTACATTCGTGGGAACGTATACGAAATGTTTTGAACCGGATTTGAAATGCGTTTGGCTCCGAATGAAACTGAATTTCGCGACTGGTGTAACAAGTTAATTGCGACTGGTGAATTTTTCAAACGAATCGATATAATTGAATGCAACTAAATATCTACAAAAATTTATGATCTCAATTTTGCATTTAACGAAAGAAGGAAACTTACCCCTCGTTATTCTCTACGCTTTACATTGATCCCTTTTATATACCGTGGTTTTTAAAAGTTGAATATTTAACAATAATGAGAGAATCGATAATTTTAAATAAAAATGTGAGGCTGAGATATTTCTCTCGTCTTTAAGCATTAATAAATCAAAGGATTGATCAACCCCTTGCCTTAAAACGACGAGTTTAGTTCGTGAAACGAATTGTGGACTAAATACAACAAATGTACGCTGCGTTTATAATGAATTACTATTTTAACTCTAAACGGAAAGCAAATTACGAGTCATATATCAATGTTTTATACCCAACATGGTGTTAAAGTGGTAAATATCCAACTTAAACATCTAAGCGATTGAAAAATTCACAGGGCAAGAGGTTAATCAATCGTAATTACAAACAGTCACCTTTATATTTAGTTACGTTAACTCTTTGCGTCTCTAAAGAACAGTGAACCTATTCAATAAAATCGTACTTCAACTACGGAACCTCTAAAACCCATCGAACTCTAAATGCTCCCCCATCTAAAATTCCAAAATCAACGTCGACACAAATCTCGCGTCGCATCTGCAATCAGTTCGACCGAATCTGCAACGCGACTAATGGATAGCGTCGCATTTAATTCATGGTCCCCTTGTTTAATTCATCTTCGAGCACAGCACCTGTCCCCGCGGATCGTACTTACAACGCTTTACTATTCCGCTCGCAATTGTACCCGCGCGAACCAGAAGTCATCGCAACAGTAAACACAAGGATTAGTCATCTGACGAACTTAGAAAACCTGACCTCTCCGTTGCAGCTCGTTGTGTGCAACGCTATCTTCTACGTACGCGTATTATACACGCGCGTTCACTCTCTCACAACCAACCAACCATATGTTAACATTGATTCCCAGACAGCGAGGGGAGGTTGATACGTCTAGAATGGATACACACGCGTTCCGCGTGTGCAGAAGTCCACGGATCGCGTGTAGTATTAGCACGATGATGTCACGACGTTGTAACGGATCGTGACGCGCGCGGTTGCTTTGATAGATGTTACACAAACGCGAATCTCGTTTCTGAACGAAACGATGACGCATACGCGTCGACGGTGACGTTCCGATTAGACGTGCACGCTCGACTTCTCCAATCTTTCACCAGAGGTTATCATCGCAGCGGCGAACAGTTTAGAGTAGCTTTTTAATTGTCTCCGACGACTTGTTTCAATTCCTTTGCTGCTATTTTCTATCGTTTATCGCGCGTGTGCCAGACGATTAATAACGATAACGAGGAGATAACTTGAACGGCGAAGATGTTTGAGTGGCGAATGCAAGGGGAGATCTTTGGGTGCCGATAGGCAAAGAAATATTAGAAATTCTAGTTTGTAGATGAGTACTGGCAACTGGCAAATACAAGGGGAGAGCTTTGGGTGCTATTTTGGGGGAGCATTGGGTGCTGATAGAAAATTGTGGGAGGTGAAATGGGTGAAAGTCACAAATGGATAAAAATAGAAACTAGAAATTAGAAACTAGAAACTTTACTTTGTGGAGGAGTATTGGCAAGCAGAAGATGCAAGGAGAAATGGTGTGCAAGTAACAAATGCAAGAGGTGAGCGTTGAGTGCTACTTGGAGGAGCATTGGGTGCTAGTAAACAAAATTTGGAGTGAAATAGATAAAAAAAAAGATAGTAAACAGATAAAAATAGTAGAAATTTTCCGTTACAGAAGAGCATTGGTAAATATGTAGAAGATGCAAGAGGAAAATGTTAAGCGCCACTCCGAGAAGCGTTGGGTGCTATCTAGGGGATCATTGGGTGTCGACTGACAAAGTTTGGGGCGAACGAAACGGGCGAAAGTAACGGGCAGATGGAGATATTAGATATCTTCCTTTGTGAAAGTGCTGAAGAGTGGAAGAAGATGCACCCATCCTTAATAACCTCTCAGAATTCAACTTGTCCAACTGTTTAAGTGGTTCGTCAACGTAATAAACAACAGTTGCAGGAAAATTGGTTCCCTCGTTACAAGGAAACAACATACCGCATCATCCATCTAGTGAATGAACGACGCCAATTAAAGGCAGCTTCCTCAAAAAGAAGACGCGAAAGGGAAAGATAGAGAGAGAGAGGAAACGAGGTGAGTCACTCGAGACAAGCACGTACAGCAGAGATTAATTTGTAAAATTTTGAATTCCCTCGGCACCTACTCAAATAGAGTATGATGTCACACTGTGCGTTCGCGACGAAGACTCATTGCGAAAATATGCGTAATTATGCGAACCAAACCAACGTATCCATCGTGATTGCGATAAGCAAATCGTTTCTTTCATTTATGATTACTATGACTCCCCTCAACTTTCCATCGAATCGCTTCATTTTCTTTCGAACTTCGCCCGAGATCGTCTGAAATAATGTGAACGATACTTTAAGAAGCAACTGCATCGAATTATCGAGTTCATATGACTCTTGAACTCAATTTGTGTTCTCTTCTATTTACATCCGGATTGACTAATCTGACAATGAATGAAACTTTATAATTTTCATTTAGATATCAACCTTTTGCATGTGTCTTAAATTGCATGGTCGTCCAATCATTTGTGATTCCCGTGAAGTATGTCGACTCTTAGAATAAACAATTTAACTCTTTAACTGCGGATATATTTAAAGAAGTTGTGCTCCTAAATGCAAAAAATGACGAAGCTAATATATGTCGATCAACGATAAACGATAAACTAATTTAACATACATATAAATTTCTACGAACTTTAGGACATAAATACACAGGCTCACGTATAAATACAAATATTTAGTTTGTAGAAAAAAAGTATAGTATGCTCATAAAGCTGTGATTATTCGTATAGTAAAAACTAAACTCGTCAAAAATCTTAAAATCGCTGCTAACTGACAACAGCCGTATTTTACGAAAAATTTGCAATGACTATTAAAGACATCCGTAGTTAAAGGGTTAAATTAACCCTGCCTCAGCGTTTGGATCATGTTTTACCAGAACGTGTTTTCCCTATCTTAAAAGGTTCCTTAATTACTAAAAGACTGCAGAGAAATTGCTATTTAAAATATATATAAATATATATATATAAATATATATATATATATTTATATAATTTATTATTATATATTATATATAGTATTAATATATATATTTATATAATTTATTATTATATATTATATATAGTATTAATATGTATTTATATACGTATAATTTATAAATCTGTATTCCCAAAAATTAAGAAGCTTTTGAAGGATAATTGGGTGCGCAAATTTTGAAAGACCGTAGAGCAGAGTTTATATAAGAGTTCAATTGCAGCGCACCGTCGTTTTAATTCGTATTCAAAGGGTTAATCTACTTACAGACTTAAGAAATGCACCTCTGCTGCCTTTGTACAGCAAGCTGCTTTGAGACCTGCTGCGTCCATGCTTGTGCAGATCGTTCAGACCCCTGTCGATGCTCATTCATAAATCTATTTTCATCAACTGGCACCAAGGAAAATCCCAAACGGGTCGGCAACTGATCCTTGCGACACCGTCCCAAGTTTTCACTTCACCAAGTCTTGGCACCCAATGGAATATTAATCAATCTTCCAGGATCGCGAGAGCCAAAGATCACAATGATTCCTCGTAAGAACTCCAATCTTTGGTTCACTTATGCAATTATTTCCCAATCATCACTCTGCGCGGAAGAATCGAGCGATTACAATTTTTTCCTCCTCCTTCCTTTTTAAGTTATTACATTCTTGCTTACGACACGAACAATTTTACGTAACTTAAACTTTTGTGTTTATTGCTTGAGTAAAAGTGGCGCTAACTAAGACTTGCGATATTAATATTAGGCAAGATTCCACCGAATTTCGATACAATTTAAGCTTGTACAAAAAGATCAGTCGAATTCAACTTCTATCCATTATTTATTCCCTTTTTCTATACGTCATTTTATCTTACAACAATTCAACGATTTATCCACTAACAATAAGTTAAATTCAAGAAGCTTCGTGCTTTATATTCGCATCAATTAAGCGCCATTTGTCTCTATTTTTACTTAATTAACACTAGGTTTACGGACGTTACATAATTTGACAGACTTCCGGAAAAATACGTATACTGCATATAAATACATATGTATTCGAAATTAGAAGGCTGAGGAGGAAGAGAATCAATTAGAATACACATTCATACCATCGTATTAATTAAAGTTAACATAAAGTACCGAAAAATACTATTTATGGTCTCTATAATTTTAGGTATGAAATCTAAAATTCGTCAACGTGACGAGTTCCGTAAACCTAGTGTTAATGCAAAAAGGAAAACTTTAAGCCGCATAAAACTGGTCACTTCGTATGCAACGAAGTATTAGCTGAGTAACGTAAAAGTGAAAATGATTAACTCTCATCAGTTTCAACTTCGATAAGGGATCAGTCTTTTGTCGTCGACGAAGTTTAAGGTTAAGAATAGAGTTTGTTATCGAATAAATGGGTGAGAGTAGCAAGATATACACATGTATTATGCAAGCTCTTATCGAGAGCAAGTGAAATTGAGCGAGAAAACTCACTGACGAGTGGAAATTATGCGAGGAGAAGATAAGGACTTTATGGGAAGAATTAGTACAAACAGGTCAACATGAATCGAAAGATGCGACTGCTATCTGCGGCTTTCCAACACGCAGCTACCCTCTTACTAGCTACCGAAGCACACAGCTGTTCAAATAGAGCCGGTGTTTTCCTCGCCGAGAAATTCCAACGACGTAAACGAGACTTGGAAGTTTTAGCGCAAAATGAATATTTCTTGTTTTCGAAATTCGACGAGGACTTGCTACGCGCGAAAAAAAAGCAAAAAATATAGAAAACGGAATGAGAAACATTTATTATAGATTCTGTTGCATTTGTAAACGCAAATATTCGCATCGGGATGTTGACTGCGTAAAGATTTGCGAATTAAGAATTCAGTGCACTGAACGACGATACCATAATAAGAGAATCAACACGCTAAGGAGAATATTTAATATTTGGCAGAATTATTCCGAACAGAAAAGGTACAAATACTAGAAAATTTAGAATTGCAAAGAATCTTCCATCTTATATTTTTCTGAATTTATGGATTGTAAATATTCCTGCTGGGAATATTTGGAATAATACGTATTGCAATGTAGTAAAAAGAATTGTGTAAATATTTGCAAAATAAGGATTCACTGTACCGGACGACGATACCATAATTAGAGAATGAACATACTAAAGAAAATATTGAATATTTCGAAGAGTTATTTCAAATAGAAGAGGTAAAAAATAGTAGAAAATTTAGAATAACAATGAAGCTTCTATTTTGGATTTGTTGCATTTACGTTTAAAAAATATTTGCACTAGAAATAATACCTATTACAGCGAAGAGAATAAAATCGCAAAAAAGATTTGCAAAATAAGAATCTGCAGCGCAATATTCGCAATATGTAGAAAAGATAGAAATATTCGGAAAATTTAGGATGGCAAAGTGGTTTCTATTCTGGGTTTTTATAGATTCGTGTTTGAAAATATTCGGGCGAAAAATAAGCAAAGGGAATAAAATTACGGGAGGATTTCGTGGAAAAAAATAGGGGGACTTTGACACGCTTTAATTGGGGCTCTTGAGTATGTTAGTTTTCACTGCGGATTTGGGAGAATCGGAATGAGTTACTGCAGAGTAAATACACTTGCAGGAGGTTGTATCTCGAGAAGAACGTTTAGCAGAGACAGTCGATGTTCGGAGAAACGAGAACCATAAAATAAGCGTTTGACAGAACTCTGAGAGCTGTAATCAGAGGTTGAAACTTCACAGTCCTTGGAAAAATGCAGAACACTTTAAACGCTTTGACAACTTTATCCCGAGTTAAAAGAAGCAGAGAAGTTTGTGAAGATTTTACGGTAAAATCCAAACCTCGTCGATATTTTGATATCCAAAGAAATGTTGTAATAATCTCGTTTGAACTTCACCGAAGACTTTGGTATTAAGAATTATAAAAAATCGAACCACTTGAAAGAATCTAAAAGATTCTCTAAGAAAAATATTCAATCTATAAACCGAGAATTATTTAAGAATTGTAAAAAATCACAACATTCGAAACACTTTAAAGGATCCTCTTAAAAAATCTATCTATAAATTAAGAATTATTTAATATATTTATATAACGATAAAAATATTTAAAAGGATCCAAAGAATTCCCTAAAAAATATCAAGTATAAACGAAGAACTACTTAAGAATGGTAACAAATTGGAACATTTAAAAGAATCTAAGGAATTGCTTAAAAGAAATAAAACCTATAAATTGGAGCTTATTTTAGAATTATAAAAGACCAAAACAAATGCAATAATCTAAAAAATTCTGCAAAAAATAGAGCGTACAAATCTAGAATGATTAAGAGTTGCAGCAATTAGAAACAAGTGCAATAACCTAAAGAAATCTCTCTAAAGTCTCCAAGTAATCGAATTCATACGTAAAACCAACAAAACCAAGTACTAACCGAGGAATTTCTACAAAATTCGAAAGCCATATTTACGAAACTAAGGTCGCTAAACAATCCCCAAATTCTAACGCGAACCAAAACGTCTTGCACGAAGCACCTAACCACTTTTAACGCGTTTCATCAATGATCAAAATTTCCTATTAGAATCTAATCGGTCTCAAAAGCTGTCAATTTAAACTAGAACCAGAATTTCACCAAATCTCCCGGCAAACGAAGTTATCGTACGATTGGCAGAGCAAGCATCTCCGAAAAGGAAAGAAAAAAGTATCGTAATACGAAGCATACCGTCGCAAGAAACAGAAGAAGGACACTTAAAAAAGGTTTTATCACCGTTGCTTATCAGAGCCGATAATATTCGTCGTAAGAGACGCCGATAAGGAGACGCTGGGATTATTTTCGATAGCAGCAGCGTAGGCCAATTTTGGCGGCTGGCTGACTCGCTGCCTGTGCATCGTTCTGTTACCTCCCGAAGGAAATCGAAACGTCCGTTTCCGGTAAGGGAAATCACGTATTCACCGCGGCATCGTCTCGAGCTAACGTTCCTGCTAGGAATGCACGTGGCTTTTGTCTTGCCGGCGTCGAGACGCGTCTTATTCGTTGCATTTCTATGCAGTCGGCCATGCGGAAGCGGTGGATGCACGTTCATTACGCAACGCGAGCGACCGAAATGCTGCCTAGACTAATGTTCTAACCGTCCACGTGCCTCTGCAACCTTTCGAAACAACCACCGTCACTCTATTTTGTGCGTTAGAATAATAGAGACTGATAAATGGTGGACAACGAGGGAATAATAAATGGAGAAGTAAGGAAGGAATTTTCTACCGACACTGGAAGCTTTGCAAACGGTTCAAAACTACGTTTGATGGATTAGGATAATAATTAGGGTGGGTTTTTTTAATGCAAATTTAGAAAGAATCGCGAGCCTGTTTCGTGTATTGGAATAATAAATAGGGAAATACGGAATTTTGCACTGATATTAGAAGCTTTGCAAACGGTTCAAACTACGTTTCATGGATTAGGATAATAATTAGAGTGGGTTTCTTTTTATGCAAATTTAGAAAGAATCGCGAATCTATTTTGTGCATTGGAATAATAAATAGGGAAATAAGGAATTTTGTACCCTTATTGGAAGCTTTGCAAAGTGTTGAAACTACGTTTGATGGATTAGGATAATAATTAGAGTGGGTTTCTTTTTATGCAAATTTAGAAAGAATCGCGAATCTATTTTGTGCATTGGAATAATAAATAGGGAAATAAGGAATTTTGCACCGTTATTGGAAGCTTTGCAAAGGCGAATTAGAATAGTAATTAGGGTGGAGATTTTTATGCAAATTTAGAAAGAATCACAAGTCTATTTTGTGCAGTGGAATAATAATAAAAAGAATAACAGAGGCTGGGAGATTTGCAGAGGATTAAAACCACATTTGGTAAATTGGAATATATTGGGGTCTGTTTCACTCCAAATATAATGGAGAATGTAATATATTATATGATGTATAATAAATAATTATTATCATACGATATATAAAAATAATATTGTACCTATTCGAAATTTATAAGGATTGATTGATCTGAATTTAATTAAAATTGTCCGCGTAAATACGACTTCAATCAAGTTAAAATGACTTTTAACTCTGTTGTGTGACCAAAAGTTGCTTAATATAATTGCAGCTTAAGTACATAAACACCCGCATACTAATAAATTATTCGAAATTTAAAGGTGCAAAAAGTGCAGAGTGCATATAATCTACAAAACTGTACAAGCCAGCCAAAGTATAGTAAAACTTATGATATTTAGAGGGTAAAACAACCCCTAATCTAGATCCTATTTCTTCGAACTAATTTATAAAAATACGAATTTGCATAAAAATCCATAGTCTACTAGTAATAATAAATGCAGAATAGATGCACTTTGAGCCCAGAATCGAAGGAGTAACGACTAATAATTACTTTTATGGCGATCAATGTAACTTTAGTGAAGAGATTTTTAAACAAACTGCGAAACGCTGCTAACCGATAACGAAAAGACTCGACTCGATTTTGTTTCCCAGAATAATCATAATAATAAACAGAGATACGCCGGTTCGCTGTTTTACGACCACGTGATTCGAGAGGCTTTCGGAGGAGCCAAGACTCCATTTTGTCGCTGAGAATAATAATAAACAGAGAACGGCGAACAATAAAAATTCCACTTCAACATTTAACGCTGGCGTTTCCGTTGAAACGCGATTGAAATACATTCAATCGCGTATGCACTTATTAACGTCCGATGGAAAAAACTAGCAGCAGGCTAAGATATAATAATCGTATTACGCAAGCCGCCATCTCGATCACGACATCTCGCCAACAACGTAAGACCGATCCCATAAAAAGAAAACCGATTCCAACAGATAACAAATAACAATGAGTAAAATGTTCACCTTCCATAAATCTTCTCCGATAATTCGCTAATTAACTGCAATCAATTCACCGAAACAATCGACACCTGAATAAAGCCAAAGAAATGATCAAATTTGAATTCACTTCGGATAAATCTGACAGAGTTCGATTAAAATTTGGCCTTTAATCGTTTAACTGTTTCAGGTACCGGCGAGAAATATTTGAACGTTCTTTTAATGCACAGAACTTTTTGCTGCATCTTCTTTTATGCGAGCATTTATATTTACAATTTTTCACAGTAGCTCTACAATTTTCTATTATCGCGTAATGACTCTAAAATATTAAAATGATACCCAAATCCTAGCTTTTTGTTTGTAGTCATCAAAAATAAATATTCACTGCTTCTTCTCTGCCAATAGTAATATTTGCAATATTCATGGAGGCTCTATAATTACTCCATTATCGCGTAACGATTCTAAAACATTCAAATGGCACCTAAAATACTAGCTTTACAGTTATAATCGCTAAAAGGAACAATTACTACTTCTGCACTACTAATATTTATACTTGCAATATTCACAGAGTCTCTATAATTTTTCTGTTTAAGTGTAACGACTCTAAAAACACTCAAATGGTACCTAAAATCCTAATTCGCATAATCACGAAAAATGATAACTACTACGAATATTTCCGCTAACACTTTCCCTGTTATTACATAACAATTCTAACACTCGTATGGTACCCAAAATCCTACCTTTACATTTACAATCACCAAAAAAAAAAAAGAAAAAGAGTAAACTACTCCTCCTTTAATACGCGTATTTACACGAACACTTTCCCTGTTATTACATAACAATTCTAAACCACTCGTATGGTACCTAAAATGCAGCACCACGTTTACAATCACCAAAAAAGAAACAACAATTACTCTTTCCGTATCAATATTTATATGCTCGCAATATTCACCGTGACTCTACTAATCGTACAACAGCCAAAATAACAGCACCGTACCCGAAATAGTTAAACGGTACGCCGATTTAAATCGTCCATCACGATTCTCCGTGTCGAAGCGTTCACGACGAACTGTCGACACGTTTTGCTATCCGTTCTCCACGCAGAGGTGATCGAACGGATCCTATCGCCGGCAAACCATTCACCGAACACGCGAATCACCTTGGATCTGCTGTACTACGCCACTCGATCGACAGACTCGATTATAGGCTGGCACTCGATCGGCAGACACGATTCGACTGGCATTCGATCGACGCGAGCCGCGGCGCGAGACTACGGCCACGTTCGAGCCCCCGCCGCTACAAATACTCCTTATCAGCGGCGCGAGCGTTATCAGCTCGTTACACAGCCGAAGAACAACCGAGAATCACGCACGAAAAATCGACCATAAAGGCTTCCAATAAATGGAGGGGAAGCGGATAATGGCGCGACAGAGAGACAAGAGGGCGACACACAGTCTCTTTCGAGGAATCGATGATTCATCGATGAATGGCGGGGGGGAGAAATCGGGTGTTTGCTGGGGAGAGACGACACGGTTACTCCGGAAGATACCAACGAGAACGCACGCTTCTTCTTGTTCTTGGAATCTTTCAATGGCGCCGCGCCCTGAATACTTGATTCGGGATGATCGGGCAGGTGGATAGAAGACGGCGAAAGAGGAGCAAAGGAAATAAGGAAAGGGAAACGCGTAGAATAGGAGTGAACGTGAGAGTTTTCGGTGGTGGTCGAGTTAATTATCGGGGTCTGATTCGGTTCCGAAGAAGAAATAACGATGCGAAGGCTACGCGATGGATAAGTATAGCAAATTAAGGAAGGGAAATGCATGGAATAGGGGTGAGAAAGATTTTGGGTGATTCGATTTGTCCTGGGTAGCAATTACTGGGATTCGATTCGTTTCTTGGGGGAGAATGGTCATAGAAGTGGTACAATGAGCAGTTCTAATGAATGAATGAAAGAAAATGCATAGAATAGGGGTAAGAAAGAGATTTTGGATGATAATTAGGTTATTTGGTTCGTTTTTGGGGTGGAATACTGGTAATTGTGGTTATAGTGGGTAACTGTAACGAATGAGGGAAGGTGAAGTGAAAGAATAGGGGTAAAAAGGAGATTTTGCGTGAATTATTGGAGGTTTGATTCCTTTCCTGGGGGAGAATAGTCATAAAAGTGGCACAATGAGTAACTCTAATGAACGAGAGAAGGGAAACGCATAGAATAGGGGTAAGAGAAAGATTTCGGGTGACAAATGGGTGACTTAGTTTGTTTAGGGTGATAACTATTGAGGGTTTGATTTTCTCTTGGGGGGAGAATACTAATAAAGGTCGTACAGTGAGAAGTTCTCACGAATGAGGACGGGGAAATCCATAAAATAAAATCAATGGAACATTTTGAATGCCAACTGGGTGAATTATCGAGGGTTCGGTTAATTTATGGGGGAAAATAGTGGCAAACGTGGTATAGTGAGTAACAAAAGCCAATATGTATAGTGAGATGAGAGCTTTGGATGCAAACTGTATGACTTATTAGACATTTAACCCCTTCGTCAATTATTGTTTCCTTTCTTCCCAAGAATTTTAATGTATACCCTATAGATTATTAAATTTAAAACGCGTGCTAAATTGCTCATATCAATTATAGGATTATCTAACCGTAAAAAAGGGAAAAGAGTTTGTTACCTAATCCGATGGGGCATATATATGAATTTTTTAGGACACAAGTGGGACACGTTTCACTTGTTACGAAAGGATTAACGCGGAAGAATTTCTGGTGTAAGTTGTATGATTTATTAGGGGTCCGATTTGTCTTCGAAGGCCAACAGATCTCCAAAAAATGACCGTGAGAGATCAATCTTAGAGTCTACATCCTTCTCGCCGCGTCCTCAGCGCGTCCTTTCCGCCTACGATCGTCCATCTAATGAATAATTAACCACTCTCCTCATTGAACAATCCAAACGCGACTTAATTGATCTGTTCCACGAAACCATAAACTTCAATGCGGACGCACCGACGAAATTCTCTCTGGAAAAACCAGCTATTCCGGCGGTCCACATTCGTTTCAATGTCATCCGAATTGGTTCCAATGTTCCGCTTGCAAGGTTTGCGGCGATTGGTAAGCTGGAGAATCGATCGAGGTGTGAATGAGCATCGGCTAATCGGCCTCGTTGAAACACGCTCGGCCATTCAACACAGGCTAACTCACACACGATTGGAGCGCGCGATTCGAGCGTAGTCGCCGGTCCATTCATTGGTCGGTGACGTAATCGCCGAGCGAGTACTATCAACGTGAATTGAGCGACTATAGCGTGTATAAGGGATGCACGATATGCAACGGTCGCGCCGCGGAATCTAATTGACATCCTTACCGCGAAACTTGCCGGGTCAAACTTATTCATAAAGACACCGTATAGTTGCGCTTTTTTGTCCTCTTTGCTGTTTAAATGTTTAAACGTGAGTTCAGAGAAACTTACTTTTATATGATGTGGCGCAAATATGAATATTCCTTAGATATTCTTTGGGTATTGTTGAAGTGGATGTAGTTTTCATATTGCTGGAGGGAATATTCTTTGCATGTTCTTGGATTTGACGCGATTTTGATATTCTTGGATTCGATGTGATTTAGATATTCTTGGATTTGAAATTGTTTGAACGTGTTCTTAATATTCATTGGATATTCTTGGATTCGATACCCACATGATATTCTTGGATTGGACATTTATCGATTAACCTTTGGATTGATTTCCTTCGAATATTCTTGCATTGAATATCTTTCGAACAATCTTTTAAATGATCTTCGAGTTGATGTCTTGTGAATACACTCCGATTTCGTATCCTTTGATGACTCTTCAAGTTGATATGCTTTAAATATTGGTCGAGTCGATATCCTTTAGATACTCCAGGATTTAGATCCTCTCAATAATTTTCAACTTGATATCCTGTGAGTATTCTTGGGTTGAATATCCTTTGAATAAACTTCTAGTTGATTTCCTTTAAATAATCTTCAAGTTAATATCCTTTGAATATTACTCGATTTGATATCCCTTAAATATTCTTTGAGTTGATATCCTTTAAATAATCTTCAACTTGATATCCTTTAAATATTCCTGCATTGGATATCCTTTGAATATCCTTAGATTTCATATCTTTAAACGAACTATGAATATGTTTAAATTTGATATTCTTGGGCATCCTTGAGGTATTATTGAATGAGATGATCTATAAATATTCTCAGATTTGATACTCTTTATTAATGTTCCCCATTAATCGAAGAATATTTTTACCCATGCGGTGTATTCGTTGCATTGCGTTAATATTCCAGGAATCACTTATCTCCCATTAATTCCTAAATCACTCTAAATCTAGTTCAAGCATCTGGATGTTTATTTTCGTGATTTGTTTGTTTTCGCGAACGATGAATTATGCGAATGACGTAAGACAATGTGACTCATCATTAAGCACAGGTCCCGTGAAGCATTTCCAATCTTCTCGCAGAAATACTTCGTAGATTTCTCCAAGTTTGATGTCTACGTTGCACTGGTTCAGCTGCAACGATGACCTAGTTCCATGAACAGACGAACCTTTCGAGGGAACTGCGGTTGAAGCAATGAACTTGGACTCGAGAAGGACGATTAGGTGTCGCAAGTGGCGTAACTCGGCGCGGGTGACTCACTTTCGAGTCAAGGATGTCACGACTCCCAACACCGAGCTCGTACCCCCATTTGACCCGTTTTTGCATCTACTTAAATCGCTTCAATCGCTCCATCGTCATCCATGCACTTACGCAGGGAAATTTCAATCAAGGTTTCTCGGATTCCACCGGCCACACCATAAAGATTCAACTTCGACACGCAAAATATGAGCGATTTTTTTAAACTGGCACAAGTCCGTTTGAGATATTTAATGAGAATGAGATATTTAAGGGTTTAAAAGAGGACATCCATGACTTAACTTATTCTTTTTTCTTTCGAAATTGGACTTGTGCAAATTTAAAATAAGCAGCTCATATATAAACGACGTTTCGAAATGTTTCTCTAAACGCCATAACATAGCTCGTTAAGTAATTTACATATTTTATACGATGGAACAATGGCTCAAATTATCTTGGAGATTTATTAATTTTTCTGTTCTGTATCTTCGAAGTTTTCGTTAAACATTAAATCGTTGCATATGAAGTGATCGATTTTATGTAGCTCGAACATTTCTATTTATTAAGTAATTAAAAATGGTACTAAATGGTACTTGTAACATGTTCAATTAGATTCGATACTCAAATCTAATTAATATATACTTAGGCATTAGTTTTGTCTAGGAGACTTTAAGCCGCATAAAATCAATCATTTCATATGCAACAACCAAATACTAGACATACAAATTAATTCAGAATCTTTATCTTTAAACTTTTGCTTCGTAAATGTGAAAATGTTGAACATTAAAACCTTGTTTGATTTCTTCTAAATAAATATTAAATATTACGAGCTTCTGAAGGTTTACAGGCACACTTCAAGCGAAGTAAAGCGAAGAAGGTACACTTAACATTTACAAACAAATATTCTCTTCTTTGATAGTTCCTCGTTTCCCCTTGCAAAAGAAACACCTGTACATAGGTATAATAGCCATGTTCGATTCGAATACTTCACTGGTTAAATGAAATCAATGATCGTCCCGCTATTATACACCGCGCACTGCTGGCAACTTAGTAAAACGATAATGACGCTCACAAATTTCCCTTTCACCGAAAGATTGGGATCATTAGTCAAGAATAAGTACATTGAGACAGTCGCAATAACGAAAGGGTGAACATCTCTAGATGGACCGTGGTACGCGCGTAATGGCGTCGTAAATAACATGGCGGAGTGAGTGAAGATTAAAAGGCTTAAGATTAGAATATGCTCGGGTTCGATTGGGTCGAATGTTTCGCATAGCGTTCGGTACGTCGAACCTTGCCAGCCGTTTCAAAGATCGCAGCCTTCCTCTATTAGGATGCCAGGCATACCTACCAATGCTCTATAAGAGGATACGCTTCTTTTTCCTTCCTTATCGAACGCGATATGCCCTAGCAATGCGTGTTCCTCAATTCGTGCAAATCCACCTTCTTCTTACTTTATGCTTTGGTTGCGCGTCGATTATTTCTTAATTCGCTTCACGACGCCAACTGCGTCAATTATATATTTTAAGATTTTAATTCTTCGTTTCACACCTTTCGGTTTTGAAAGACTTCCGGTTACATCGAATCTTTATCCTAACTTCTTGCACAATCCAGCTATATAACAATGATTTAAATAACCTAAACGTGTATATATATTATTATAATTTCTATTGTCGCCTAACGATAAACATAAATATAAACTTCTTCTTGGGCTATGAAATATGAAACATTTCATATTAGAATCATACGAATGTTTATATAGTAGGCATTTATACAATATACATAATAGTACCTATAGTACAATATAGTGTATCTAATATTTTTTGCAACAAGTTTCTAATACTCGTCTTATCCGAAAGCTGCATTAGCCCGAATGATTCTAATTACCCAAGAGGTTAATACGGTGAATTCGGCCCTTTAAAATCATCGAGTGGCACTCAAAGGATCGAATTAAACAGCACATGCGTCATCGTGGGCTTGAGAACGAATCTACATGTTCCTAGGTGCACGTTGCCCTCGTGTCTAAATCGAGATACACTTCAATCGTGCAGCCCCTCTAACTATACTTAAACTTAACGAACTCAGCCACCGAACTACGCTGTTTATTTTCAGGCTAATTAACTTGCGCACGCTCAATTACGGAAACAATTTTCGCGGGTGTCAATTGCAACATTTGACAACGTTTGCCAGAAGCTCTGGAGTTTCCCAAGCTCTCGAATACTTTGCGAATGGTAGTTTTATTTAATAATTTTATACAATACTTTTCACTTGCAAAATAATGATGAATAAAGATTCCATCGAAAACGAAGATTCTACGTTGGCTTTCACAGTAGAAACATTACTTAACCATGTGCAACGATCGATAATCAAAATACTAACGTTATATTAATACTTGGACGACTACTTCTGTATTTCATACGAACTCTTATATTATTCGAAGAGATGTTGGATCTCTATTTTCTTATGCTGCACTAAAATTCAAAACAAGCAGATAACTCTTAATTTTCTAACAATTATATACGTTGATTAGAAACCGCAGACTCGGACGTTAAATAATTAATGTTGCTAATAAGGTTAACCTCGACCGCGAGAAATTTGTGGCGACTAAAAGAGTAGTCCATCAAATTAGTTTAGGAAGTGAAATTTCAATGTAATTCCGAAACATCGTGAAAGTTTGACGTATGTATTAGGAAGTCGTGACGCATCGTGGTTTTACGAAATCCAAGAAAAATGTTAGTGAAATCCAGAGCTGTGAAACGCGTGACGAGTCTACCGGAAATGCTGATAGATAGAAGAAACATTGTTCGATTGTCTGGCTCGATCCGATCCTTATCAGTGGTTTTTTAGACTCAACAGACATTATCTACTTACACCGTGAAATTTCCCGTGCGATAAAAATAAAATGAGCCGCAAGAAAAGGTGAGCAAATAAATACTCAGTAACGGAGTTCACAAGAAGGAGAAACGAAAAATGTATAGGAGCCGCTGCTTTGTATTTCTTAATAATTTATACCGTATATAAATATCGAAATTGTAATAGAATTCTAATCTGATCTAATGAAATCCTAATTAAATAGCTGGATAAATTCTGTGAAAATATTGTAATAAAATCCTAACAAAGTGTTATTCAAATATCTAATAAAATCCTAATAAAGTATCTCGCTGAATTCCACTAAAATATCTAACAAAATCATAATGAAATATTTAACAGAATCCTAATAAAACTGTACTCAAGTATCTAGTAAAATCCAAATAGAATTTTACTATTATCCTAATAAAATATGTAATAAAATACCTAACAAAACGTTGATCAAATATCTAATAAAACCTTAACAAAATTCGAATAGAATACTAATAAAATCCGAGTAGAATTCTAATAAAATCCTAGTAAAATTTGAATAAAACCCCTAATAAAATCCTAATAAAATTGGAATAGGATCCCAATAAAATCCGAATAGAAGTCTAATAAAATCCTATCCAAACCTTAATAAAATCCGAATAAGATCCTAATAAAATATCCATGTACCTAAATTTTAGCAAAATATCTAACAAAATTCTAGCGAAATTCTTCTTCGCGTAAGGTTTGTCTTCTCTCGCAAACATTCCAACTAGCCATTTAAAATATTCAGGACCATTCGTCCGTTTAATCATTTAACAATGTGGATCGACGAAAGAGCATGAGTTTCAGCGTATCTCTAAACAGGGACAAACGGTCACGAAATGTGTTTCCATTCGCGACACGATCGAAACGAGCCTGGTTCGTACGTGTTTCGTCGAATTCTTTCTCACGACACAACGAGAGAGACCCTGGCTATGATTCACGCCTTTTATCGAGCCACTTAAGACGCGTGGACTTCTCCAGACCGAGATAAGAACCGCGAAGTGTGCAAGGAAACGAGTAACACTTTTTATCGTTCCACGCTATTTACGATCTCTTTCGCGGAAACGATTGTTCGTCTCCGTAGACTTCCTCAATAATACATAGTTGTCAAACATCCACCGGTGACGTAATATTCGGAAATAACTAGTTTGCTAACTTTTCATAACTGTTTCCCATTTAGCGCCGTGGTTCTGAGAATGTTGGAAGTTTAATTGGGAAACAGAAATAAAAGTTACGAGTCAGCAACGTAACTCCTTTGCTTGCGGTTGTGGACTTTCCTAAGTCTCTTCGTCAAATCTTTTAATAACACACGGTTTACTACCCTCAATGAATCTAAATTCATTTCTAATCTACCAATTTAATTCTTAGATTTAACGTTTTTATTAATTCTTTACCGAAGCTAATTAAAATAAAATTGCTACACTTAAGAAGTATAAGAAACCAGTTCCAATCTACTAGTTTATTTCTAAATGTCAACCCTTTCTTCGATCCTCTATTAGGGCTAATTAAAACGAGATCTACTATCTCCAAAAGATTCCAAACTCATTCCCAATCTATCAATTTACTTATCAATTTACAACCCTCTACTGAAGATAATAAAGATAAAGCTTATTAGTTCTAGAAGACTAATTTTATTTACAAACTATTAATTTACTCCTAAGATTCAACCCTTTCTATAGAACTCCCTATTGAGGTTAATAAAAATGAAGTTTGCTATTCCCAAAATGTTTCAAACCCATTTTCAATCTCCCAATTAGAATCTGAGATTTGATCTTCTACTAAAGCTAATAAAAACAAATTTTGCAACTCCCAAAAAACTTCAATTCTATTTGCAAGCTACCAATCTATTTTTAATTGTTACCTAGCAAACCTAATTTTGTTACCTCCAAAAGATTCCAAATTTATTTCTAATCTATGTATCAATCTTCCACTAATTATAATTAGCTAGTGAATCTAATTTTTCTACCCACAAAAGACACCAAATCCATTTCCAATCTATGTATCAATCTACCTCTAATTGTAAGTACCTAGTGAACCTAATTTTGCCAGTCCCAAAAGACTCCAAATCCATTTCTAATTCTACCGATCTATGTACCTCTAACTACAAAACTCAACTAAACTCAACACTAGGTTTACGGAACGCGTCACGTTGACGCATTTCAGATTTCATACCTAAAATTATAGAGACCATAAATATTATATTTCAGTACTTTATGTTAACTTTAATTAATACAATAGTATGAATATGTATTCTACGGGATTCTCTTCATCCTCACGCTTCTACGTACGAATATTTATATGCAGTATAAGTATTTTCCCGGAAGCCTGTCAAATTATACACGTAAAGTTCGTAAACCTAGTATTAATAAAAATAAAAACTATTTACCCCCCAAAATATCCTCTTCGCTGCTTTTAAACTGAAATCTACTACATCAAAGAGAATTCCAACGGCAAATTCCAAGGCCCCAATTCGTTTGCTACTCTAATTCCCTAAGATCCGCTCTCTTTGTTTACTCTGATTCTTACGGATGCGCGTAAAAATTGGTCGAGCAAACAGAAGATGAGTCGCCGAATACCAAAGAGTAGGTATTTCACGAGGGGAGCAGGTGATCACGATCCTGATCGATGAGTCACGACGAGGTGCGCGTGGCAACGGGAGATGCGCTACCAAGAGGAGACAATTCCACCGTGGCAGATGGGTGATTCACCTTCGCCGGCGGCGCTATCGCTGCCTCTGAAAATTCATTATGCGAGCGTAACGCGTAATCTCGCCGCGTCCGGTCCCGCCCATGGAAATATCGAGCTGCAAGATTTATCATCGCGCCCGAGGGGAAAAAATCCGTCGCTTAGTCAGCGTGAGATCGATAAGAGACGCTGTCGAGAAATTCTCAGAGACTTATCGATCACTTTGCTATGATCTTATATGGAAGTTTAAGATGACAGAAATGTATCGACCCTAATTAGACTGCGGATTTGTACGCAGACTCGTATTTTTTAGCCTTCGTACGATGAATTATACTTTCACCTATGAGTAGAAGGATTTGGATTTCTATGCCTTCGAATTGGTCAGTGTTTTGATTTATAAGCGTCTGAATTATTGTCAAGCTTTTGGAATTGAAAACCATAGAAATTACTGGGTGTTTGAATCGCGAAAGTTTTTGATTTCTATGCCTCTGAATTGTCAAATATTTGGATCTGCAAGCGTTCCAATTTTCAAGCCATCGAAATTACTAACAATAACCCTTTGATTTTTGAAAGTTTTAGACTTCTATGCCTTTGAATCATCGAGTTCTTGGCTTTCTAAGCGCTTCAATTTTGGTGCAATCAAATTTCTAGCCATTAAATTCCCTAGCGTTTGAATTATCAGAAATTTCCACCAATTTTTGAAGTCGCACGAATAATTATAATCGATACCGCCTAAACAGTTCCTTCCTAAAACTACTTTGCAATAAAAAATCGTATTATTTTTAAGTATAAAATAAGCATCGAAATGTAATCTTCGAAGTCATTCCCTTCATTTTATACTTTTATAACTTTCTGCGATCCTTTAATTGATTTGGAAACAACGAAATCGCCAAGTCAAGACCGAACTTTGTGCGTACGCCTAAAAGTGAATCACTCTCCGGTTCGACGTCTCTCGATTTACGATACGCGAATTTGCAAAAATTTCTGCTTGCAATTCTAATTCGTATTTTTACGCGTAAGCGCGGCCACGAGCGCGAGCAGCATGAACGAACCAGCGGGATGAATGAACGAGCCGTGAATCATTCGTGGAGGAAGTTCAAGGTCGTACGTTACGATACCAGCCACGTGCTTCTGTATCGCATTGTGCGTGTTATCATCAACGCATAATACGCATAACACGCGCAGTCATTCTCCATTATCCCCTCGCTAATGGCATTCCTTTCCCTTGTTTCCTTCGACAGGTCGACGACCCTTCTCTATCCTTCCACTTACCCCCCCCTTATGGTCGGAATTTTACCAATCATTAACCCTTTTGCTACGGCATTTAAACGTGGAATCGATTTTCATTATCGTGGAAACAGTATGCGTGTAAATACTTTGATACTCGGTGCAATAATAAGCGTAGAGTAATAAATACGAATGGAAATAGAAATAGTACCTATTTGCGTGCTTTTGGCAAATGCAATCGTCTAATTTATGAGAATGTTCTTCGTAGCGAAAGGGTTAAGGTTTAATGGAGAATCGGATGCAATTGCAAAGGATTAAGAAAATTATGAATTTTGCCTTCTTTGGCTTCATTGTTTTAATTACCAGCTTCTAACGTCTGCGAAAGAAAACTTTGAGGCTCGATACGAACGAGTGACTTTTTGCCGCGCGACTCTATGTTTACCTTCGTTGTTTTCAATTGGAAACATTAGGAAAAACACGGGAGCGTGCGGCAAAAAATCGTTTGCCTGCATTACGACCAAACGAGTAAAAACATTGATTCTATGGGCATCCAGAAGTATACATTCTTATTTTACCAGAATTTGAAAGAAGAAAATTTAAGAAGAAGGGTTCAACAATTACGTAGCATAATTACACAACATAATTGCACTATTTTTCGAAGCTCATCCAACGCATGGAATATTCTAAGCGCGCTTATTTCTCTTAACCCTTTAGAAACTGTGCTGTTTCTGCACATAGCATAGAAGTCTACAAAACAGATTCGTATACTAATTTCGAACCAACATAAGAAAATGTACCACTGTCTGCTGCACCGCGCATAACTAACGTCGTCTCCGATGGGCTAAACGAAGAAGAATTCCAGTTGCAGAGAGGCTTTCGCAGAGTTATTATCCCATGGCGGAGCGGAATGATTCATCGCGGTGTGCAAATGGTGATCTCAAAATCGAGAATTAATAACAAGGGAGAGAGAAGCGGTAAGAAATTTGGTTGAGTCACTCCAGTAAGAGGGGGGGATTGTTCGTGCATGGAAATGCGAAGAGTATGGGGACGGAACGCGAGTTCCCATACCGGGCCCCTTGGCGAATGCCGATGAGTCACGAAGGAATTCCAGACGTGCACACGAGAAGCCCCCCTTTCCTTTTTCTCACCTCTGGGTCAGTAGACATTACACGCCAGTCAGCCGGTTACTACCTCAAACCGGCCGATTTCTCGATGACAATTTGCTGCTCCAAGAACCGCCACGAGTTATGCTTACGCCAATATATGCATTGCCACCCTTAATCTGCTTGAACTCTTCACCCTTTGAATGCCCAACTCATGAACCTCTTCGCTTTTGAATTCTTTAATCCCTGAACCCTTTACCCTTTGACTCTTCTAATTCTTGAACTCTCGAATCTTTCAAGCTTTGAACCCTCAAACTTGTAAACCCTTTCCTCTCAATCCTTTGACTCTTGAACTATTAACCCTTCGAATCCTATATAATATTCTCAATCTTCAAATTATTGAACCCCCTATTCCTTGAATCTTTTAATTCTTGAACCCTTTACCCTTTACTTCTAAAAAAATTCCCACGAACGCAAAGGAAATCTATCGTAACTTGCGAAATAGTAGCTTTCCACCGAAAATGGTTTAGTATTCGTATTCCCTTCTGCATGCCGTGCACTATGCATTCTCTAGGCATACCTCTAGAAACTCGCATATCTATTCTGGTCCGGTTGTTGGATGAAAACACGCGGAGGAAAAACGTACGCCTCGATCGAGTTTCGCGACGAGCATAACACGTGAGTCAGCGGTGGGCTCGTAAGCACCGTGAAAGTAGAATGCTCATCTCGTAGCGATCGTAGGTACAACATGACAGGACTAACGATCGATGCACCGTTACAACGACCAGACAACGCCGTACGATACGAGCCAGTGACTCTCAGGCCACCGCGAAATTCCCTAGAACTTCCGCTCCTGCACGCTCGAGAATTTCTAACGACCCGAGTCTACCACTACGATCTGCTTCTTGGAAATCTGTGCGATTCGACGCGTTGCGTTATTATTGTGAATTATTTTTAATCGATATACCCAGCGAGATTCAACGGACGAGAACTCGAAAGGAAAACCGCGAACGCGAACGCGAACACAACTCTGTAACTTCACGCGTAACGATTACAACATTGCGAATTTGCGAAAAGATCCGTAGACTAATTACGAGTTTTCTTTAACCCCTTGCCCTACCATAACGAGTCACACTCGTTCTATCAATTATTTATTCCTTTATCATTAACGAGTTTCTCCTGATGTACAATTGGTGCTATGGAATTGTTACAAAAAATGACAGCTGTTTAATTGTGCCACAGATTCAACGGAAAAGCTTACTATCAAGGATGATATTTAATTTAAACTCTAATCTTAACTTTGCATTACAGTACGTGGTTTTCGAATCAAAATTTCCCATAATATTCGAATGATTTGTACGCGATACGATATAAAAACACTGATCAACTAACGCTTGGCCAATATCTAAATAGCTAATAAAATAATCGTAGGGGCAAGGGGTTAACTTCGACGAATTACGGTGGCGCGTTCGTTCGATTTACCCTATTCCATCTTTCTACCCTAATTCAAAGCTACGCCCCCAACCATTTAGGCTATCTTTTTTTAAAGAAAGATACAAAAGGAATGTTTCTACCTGTTCGTTTCCTTCGGACACGCCGATTCAAATGGTAATATGCGTCTCGATGGCAGACAGAAACGCGGGAAAAGGCACGTAGAAATGGACTCACCTGAAACAGACAAAGAGAAGACGGTTAGAGGTAATGATTTAAGGATCGAAAAGGCCTAGAGATTATAATATGAAAGGTGGAGGAGCAGCGCTTTTAATTACGGGGGAGATCCGTCGCTTTGTGTACCACCAACGCCCACGTTTTTCTGTCTTTTGTGAAGGCGTCGCGCGACGGCCAGAAAACGACGAAACTAGATTACATTGGCGACGGAAAGTCGCGCCCTTTCTTTTTTTTTTCGCGATCTCTCTCTCTTTCTCTTTCTCTCTGGCCGTCGAGCGATCCGGAGAACCGGAATTCCAGCTTATTTACGAGCAACCGCGACACCCGTCACGTGGGTTTTCTTGTTTTTAGTCGACGTTCGACAGGGAGTGGTGCTTGATAAGGGAAGGTAAGGATTTTTATCGCCGGGAAAATGGAATAGTGTCTGTAGAGTGCGAATAGCTTAGCTGGAAGCTGGGTAGCTTTAGTCGAGAAAAGAGTAGCTCAGCTGGAAACTGGGTAGTTTTAGTCAGGAAAGGAGTAGCTTAGCTGGAAACTGGATAATTTATTTGTAAGAGCAATAATTTAGCAGGAAACTGTGTAGCTTGTTTGGAAAGGAAATAGCGTAGTTGGGAAATCAGCGATACACTAGAAAAGTGAGTAGTTTAGCTGGAAACTTGGTAGTTTAACTAGGAACTAAATATAATAGTATACTTCGGAAGTGAGTAGTTCAATTGCACACGTGGTACTTTTTTTGGCAGACGAAGAGTTTAGCTAGAAACTAAATAGTGTACTTCGAAAGTGAGTAGCTCAATTGTAATGGTAGTAGTTTATTTGGGAGATGAACATTTTAGCTAGGAACTAATTAGTATATTTGGAAAGTAAGTAGTTCAATTGCAAAGGGGATAGGTAGTTTATTTGGGAAGTGAGTAATTCAGTTAGGAACTAAATAGTATACTTGAGAAGTGTGTAGTTCAATTGCAAAAGGGATAGTTCATTTGGGAGATCAATAGTTCAGCTAGGAACTAAATAGTATACTTGGATAGTGAGTAGTTCAGATGCATAGGGAATAGGTAGCTTATTTGGGAAGTGAGTAATTCAGTTAGGAACTAAATAGTATACTTGAGAAGTGTGTAGTTCAATTGCAAAAGGGATAGTTCATTTGGGAGATCAATAGTTCAGCTAGGAACTAAATAGTACACTTGGAAAGTGAGTAGTTCAATTCCAAAAGGGGTAGTTTATTTGCGGGGTGAGCAGTTTAGCTAGGAGCTAAATAGTACATTTGGAAAGTGAGTAGTTCAATTGCAAAAGGCGTAGCTTATTTAGGGGACGAGTAGTCTAGCTAGGAACTAAATAGTATATTTAGAAAGTGAGTAGTTCAATTGCAAAGAGGGTAGATAATTTAGGAAATTAATAGTTTAGCTAGGAACTAAATAGTTTAGTTAAGATCCGAGTAACTCAGCTGAAAACTGGGTAGTTTATTTGGAAAGGAGGTAGTGTAGCTAAAGAACAAATAGTACATTTGGGAAACGAGTAGTTCAATTGCAAAAGGCGTAGCTTATTTAGGGGACGAGTAGTCTAGCTAGGAATTGAATAGTATATTTAGAAAGTGAGTAGTTCAATTGCAAAGAGGGTAGATTATTTAGGAAATTAATAGTTTAGCTAGGAACTAAATAGTATATTTCGAAATTTAGTAGTTCAATTGCAAGAGGGATAGTTCATTTGGGAGATGAATAGTTTAGTGAGAAACTAAATAGTACACTTGGAAAGTGAGTAGTTCAACTGCAACGGGAGTAGTTTATTTGGGAGATGAATAGTTTAGCTAAAAACTAAATAATGTATGTACTTGGGAAGTGAGTAGCTAAATTGCAAAGTGGGTAGTTTACTTGGGGGCTGAGCAGTTTAGCTAGGAACCAAATAGTTTAGTTAAGATCTGAGTAACTTAGCTGGAAACTGGGTAGTTTATTTGGAAAGGAAATAGTTCAGCTAGAAAATAAATAGTACACTTGGGGAGCGAATAGTTCAATTGCAAATTAAATAAATTATTTGTGAGGTAAACAGCTTAACTATGAACTAAATAATTTAGCTAAGAACTGAGCGATTTAACAGAGAACTGGGTAATTTATTTAGAAAGGCATTAGTTTAATTCGGAGATTAAACAGTACACTTGGAAAGTGAGTAGCTCAATTTGCAAAGTGGGTACATTATTAGGGAAGCAAGTAGTTTAGCTGGGAAGTAAATAGTTCAGCTAAGACGCGAGTAATTTAGTTAGAAACTGGGTAGTTCATTTGGAAAAAGAAACATTTCGACCGAAGAATAAATACCGCGATTGGGAAGGAAATGGTTTAGCTACAAAGCGAGTAGTTCAATTATAAAGCGAGTAAAAAGAAACGGAGAGCCGTTTCTCGTGATTATTACACACTTTTTCTCAGTCGAAAGGTTGCTGGCAAATTGCTACAGCAATTTTCCAGTCGTGTATCGCATTACGCCCGGCGTTTCTTCCGTAAAGGTGCACTCACACCGACGTCTGACGTAATCGAGCGTGACCGCGGTCATTTACATTGCAGTTTACAGATCTTGTTTCGTCTTTCTCTCTTTCGGGCCGCACTCTCTTTTCTTCTCGTTCCCTCTTGTCTGTAAACTCGTCTCGCCACGAGACTCTCGCAGGTTGATAATCCACTTGAGTGGCGCCGTGCCTGATTAGTGACACCCACACGCACCCTTTCTCCCTCCTTTTCCCTATCTTTTTCCCCTGTCTTCGATCTTCGATTTCGCGTGCTTTTACTATTGACTATTCGCGACTAGACTAAATGCGCCATTTACTGTAAAAGTGGAGCAGAAATTCCATGTTCGGAAGTATCTCCTTTCGTACTGTTTTGGCTTTTATGGGACACGCGAACGCAAAATCTTCAATACGTATTTCATTCGTGAAGAATACGAAGAACAATACGAAGAAAGAAATGATAAGTAGCCTGGTTTATAGGTTAGTTAACAAAATTTGAGATACAGATTATTAATAGCGGTTTATGGTACCCTCAAAATGTAATAACTTAAACATAATAATGTTTTGAAGAACACGGTCGAAGTAGAGTCTAAAGTAGAGAGAATAGTTTCACAAACATGTGTTTATTTGAAAGCTTGTTAATTTTCATTCGTGTCGCGATTGTAACGTAGAAACATACGCTGTCGGCGCATATATGCGTCCGTACCACTTAAAGGGTTCACGATCATAGTACATACGTTTACCTCTACATTATTAGATAAACATAACATGTAGGTACTACCTGTAATAAGTGCAATAAAGTGAAGGAAAAATCAGTACGTAGTAATGTCTTAAAAGAAAAAAAAGATAAATCAAAGCAAAGTGGAAACAGAATAACTTAACAATAGTAAAACAGGATGGTAATAAATCATGTTAATGGAAACCGTGCAACTTCAAAATCGTGTAAAAAAATACCGTGTGAAAAGATAAAATCAAAGATGCACAAAGCTTTGCAGTCCAATAATAACGCATACTTTACTTTGGATAATTCGTACATTTTTGCTTTTATTTAAGTGTTTTCGTGTTTCCGTATTTCTCAAGCATTATATTAAGCGTTTTAGATTTCGTAATTTATTCGCGAGTATTCATAATTTGGTTAGCTGTCTCCTATAAAACAATACGATATTCAGCAAGTTTTGGAAGAGATTCGATTCGTCTTCAACGCTCTTCCACGGATGATTATTTTCCTTTGTCGGCTGGTTATAAGTATTTACAAGAGGTTCGATGCATCCTTCCGAATGATTCTTTAGCACGAAGTACGTGCAAAAGAGTTTTCCGTGAAAACTCTGCTGCTTTTGTTAAACGTTCAAAGTTCCTTGGAAGTGAGAATAATAATTTAGACTTTTCGCGTATTTCGCTTGCGTAGTTTGTTTTTTCGCTTCTGTGCGAACGAGTGTGTTTGGAATCCGTCGAATATAGGACCAAAGAACAGCTTTGGGAAACGTTTCGTGTCTGGAGTCACGTAGCACCCAACTTTCAGAAAACCGAATACGCGTATTCGATTTCCACGCGAGGAAAAATTTCAATTTCCACGCGAGCGAAACTTTCGGTATTCAATTTCTCCGCGAACGGAGTAATTAGTACTCGACGCGCACGCGAGTGAATTTAATCGTGAGTACTCGCGCGAGTGGAATATTTGGTATTTGATTTCTGTGCGAGTTGAATAATTACCAGCCAATAATTTAATAACAGGCAAGTACTTATGACTCAATTAGTAACGGCGCGAGTGGAATTCTTAATACTTTTTACTTACGCGAGCAAAATTTTTAGCACTCCGTACTCGCGCGAGTGGAATACTTAAGACTCGATACTTTGGATTAAAATGGGTAGAATATTTAGAACTCAATATCCGCGTGAGTCGAATAAGTAACACGTTGCTATCTGCGTGACTGGAATGTTTACATTTACGTCACGTAGCATCGAATTTTCATAAAACTAAATACGTGGTAATTTTGGTACGAGTGAAATGATCATTTTCAATTCCACGCGAGGAAAATTTTAATTACAATTATCGATCTTTTCTCCTAAAAATGAAAAAATAAGTAGCTTGAGTAAATGAATTACGGAGAAGGACAGTTCTTTGAATAAAAAGGAAGAGTTTATCAAGTTCGTATCCTTTAAAAATCACAAACTACTCAACTATAATTCTAGATTATTCTGCCTGTATTAACCCTTTCGTTACGAAAGACGTATATATACGTTTTCAATCAAATAAAATGTAAAATAAAGTCAAACACATCCTACGCCATATTCTTTTTCTTCTTTAATAATAATAATAAAAGGTTGCATCCTATTTATTTGCAGCATAATTTAGGTTACAGTCTTTTCGTTCATAATCCTCATTCTTTTTTGTCTACGAAGTTTTATAGACAAGGATACAGAAATGCAAAAAAAGAAGGATGGCAAAAAGTCGCGAAGAGCTCCATTAAGGTGCGTTACGTACACACGGTGGTAATTGCAGACAGAAATAGAAAGAAATAAACATCGTGGAATCAATTAGCTGAAAAAGACACTAGGCACGGGAGGTTTTTTTCCCGGTTTTTACGTGGCGCTTTTCTGTCGGTGCCTTTTTCAGCGCAAAGAATGTTCTGCTGTCAGAGAGCAAAATTTATGGAGGAAATTTCTAATTGAACTGCTCGTAAACCGTTACGAAACGCAACGTATTCCCGTGTCCAATTGTTCCACCTCGTAAAAACGTTCGCTTGCGCGTTTTATGTATTAATAAAGAGACCGTCGTTCCGCACAAGTTGTTCAACCCTTCGACCTTGCCGAAATTCAAACGAATTTCTCGTTCGTATCCTTACTTTTTAGCGTAACGATAAAAGTTATACGAAACATAAAATAATAATATTCGTACTTAATCGTTTTTTGTTTTGCAATTGTACAAGAAATAGCTATTAACGGTGGGTTAAATTATTACGTTAATGTTGCGGTCTTTGGGTTATTTTTTTACCCAATTGCGTTCTCCTTTTATTTTACGAAGATGTTTCTTAATTTTGAGATTAATATAAAACAGTTGTCATTGATACTTGCAAGTTTATTGTAAGTAAATAATTAGTTCTTTAGTTTTGGAAGTTATTTTTCATAGGATTATAAAACTTTGCTGACGAAAATGGGGTGTGATTGAATCGAATGGAATTTAAAAGATTGCAAGAGGGTTAAAAAATTTGAAAGAAATTGCTAAGTAGAATATATAAATAATGAATAGATTTTAAAAAATTGTGAGAGATTCGTAAGTAGATTTACACTCTACGTAATGTTTCGACCTAATCATCCCCTTTGGAGTTGAAACAAATATATTCCTTAATGGATACACTTTAAAATTGCACCGAAATATTATTTCAAATTGCAGATTTAAAGATTTGTACGAAAACAATAAGCAAAATTGTACTCTATATAAAATTTGGCCCTAATCACTCCTTTCAGTGTTAATAGAAAAATATTGTTCTATGGATACACTTTAAAACGAAGTTCAAATATTACTCTAAACGATAGATTACAAATTGATTTGAGTTTTAAGAATCGAATGCTTCCTAATCAACCTAGCCTAAATAAAAAAAATAATTCCACTATCTAAAATTGAAGATTTTAACAAGGATATTTAAGAATTCTTCAGGAAAGTTAATTAAAAGTTTGTTGCAAGGGTCAAAAAGTAGATTTTTCACCGGATTTGCATTAATTTTCACGATGGAGTAACTTGCATCCCAGTTCCACAACTATGCGAGTTATGCTTCGAAGCGAGGAATCTTAATAACGTTGAGACGCTCTTAATTATCTCCGACTAACCGCAAACCCATGTAGAACAAGCTATAAGTGCAACCATAAATTACCACACCGGCTACTTAAGGGGAAAAAGAAAAAAGAAGAAAAAAACTACAGAAATCTAACGTGCTATTTAACCGGTGTTTCAAAAAATCCCAACAGAAAAGCTACTTATCCGCTTATGAATATTCACGGGAAATCTCGATCTCGCGAACAAAACAACGCGTATCGGAGGCGAGCGAGGATTATGTAAAAATTCGCGATGCAAAATGGCGAGCGCACGGACGATTTCCGGTCATTTTTAGAATCCGCGAGATGGTAAAAAGAAGATTGATGAGAAACGTGGAAAACACGGTTCAAGAAAAGGCGCAAAGGTCGAGGTTAAAGGATATGCAACGATGCCGACACGAAGGGAAAAGGGGGAAAAAAAGAAGAAGAAAAAACGGATAATTAGGCGGATGAGTTCAGTGTGATGCTAATTAACCGGTTAACGAGCGGATACGAGACCGTTTTCCAGTCGTTACAAAGTAAGATGTAAGCGTTGTGATAAACGATTCTTCCATTTGCCAAGGACGCCGCCGTTAATTGCCTTTCGGTATTACGCGCTGCTAACTAGGACAATTTTGCTGAACTCCATTAAAAGATTGCAGTGCAAGTATTTACTGGTTATTAGTCCCAGTTCCTCGGAGAAGCAAAGAAACTACTTGGAAATTGTAATCTCCCGCTAATTGCCGAGTATTTTACGAGATTAACGAAGGGTAGATCGAAACTGAAGAACTTAGGGTACGATGTCCCAATTACTGCCACTTTAGAACTTACATAAGCGTAACTTCATTGAATTATTTTACAAGTTATTTAATCTAATAATGGGTTTCGCTTTGCATCACAACATTAGTTAACGTCTGTTTTACGTTTAATGAGTTTTTTGCGATAACACTAAGCTACTCTATTTTAAAGAAATCCGTCTAAATTTGCAATAACCGAATAGTGGACAACGCACACAGTGGAAGTTGTTTACAGAGTTGGTCTGTTTGGGTTTCCTCTTAGAATGGGACTTAGGAGATTCTTAAAACCCTACGATAAACTTCGGGAGATTATTTTGTTTTATAGTACTTTTAACATCGTAAGGAAGGATCCTAAACAAACAGGCTATCCTTCAGCCGTAAAATAAAGTACACGCGTCTCGTGCTTCGTTCAATTTTATTGCCCTTCGATTCTCTCCATGGTAACGCTGACACGTTTCATAAATTAAAGAAAGTAAATACTAGGGTTCTTATCACGGCGATTAACCCTTTGACGGTTGACTGATCCAAGCCATACGTTAATGTTACGGTAATAATTCGATTGCGGATGTTTATACAAATTCGTAGGTTTATAAATACAACCAACGGAGTAGAAGTCATTCGTAGTTTCATAGTCGTTCAATGTTTGACAAACACTTGACCTATTTGGCCTTTCCGTAGATGTATTTCAAAGATCAATGTCAAGAATATTGTAACAACTCACACGTTCAATAACCTATCTCAACTAATAGGGTTTTCTTCTGTTTACGAATAAAATAGAATTAAAAAATAGCCAATGAAAGCCTCGAAAATGTCAAGATTTTCAGGAATAACGAGACATCAAAGAAATCCTTGCCTCGTCTCGTCTCGAAATTTTCGAAATCTCGGCACATCTCTACCTCGAGTATTTTAAAACGCGCTTTACTTCGTGTACTTTGGTCTCTTTTTGTGCACAGAAATTTCCTATAAATTCCACCCCGAATATAAATAAAAGAATGGTATATATGTACCTGCTACGTATCTTTCACTCAAAGAAACCGCGTTCGCATCTTCATCTAGAAAAACGATCGAGGCATCGACCGGGAGACACGTGTGCACCCTTCAACGCCGTAATCTCGGGCGTGTGATCCCCATTGTCTGGCAAACGTGTAATCTTAGCGCCGTGGAGAGGCGAGAGCGATGCGTCAACGCCGTGACATTTTCGCTTCTGCTTACGCGGGCTCGAGGCGCGCCGCGGTCTGCGTGACATTTCTGCGACAACAGAAATACGATTCTGCCGAGGGGACACGATACTCGATGCCGGGAAGAGGAAACCGGTCGCGCGGACTCCGTTATACTTGTTTCAGTCGCGAAAAATAGATCGATTCGAACGGAAGTTTACGCGAACACCCTTTGCCCTATAAATTTCTCGAACGCTATTTCATCGGGACGTTGGATATTTTCTACTTTAACCCTTTGGGCAACAGTAACGAGTTACACTCGTGCTACGAATTCGAACACGCGTTCAACAGAAACGAATACTGTTGAGGGTGTAAAATTCAATTTGACTTTTGATCTTAGCTTCATTTTACAAGATTGCATGTTGTGAAATAAAAATTGTCTACGGTATCCATATGATCCGTACTTGATACGATATGAAAGCAGTGATCAATTAATACTAGGATACGTAGGTAATAAAATAATTGTACGGCAAGGGGTTGACAACACTGTGTCTAATGCAAAACACTAAAATATTACACGTAATTTCTACTCGATAGTCTTCGATCTTACAAACTGAAACTGTAGTTGTAATTTAAATTAAACTTTGAAAACGGCACGCTGTTTTATTGCAAGTAGACTATAGCTTGCGCCACGAGTGTGATTCGTTGTTAGAAGGCAAAGGTTTAACCCGCTTGACTTATAATGACGAGCGTAGCTCGTGAACTAGATTATGGACTAATTGTAAGTACGACAAATGCACGTTTCGTTTCTAATAAATTGTAACTTTAATTCTAAAGCTATAAGATCAATGTTTATGGAATCTAAATTACGTGTAATATATGAAGCTGCTAGATTTTTCAGGGATAACGGTTTGTTTGGGAAACTGACACCACGCGGCCGTGAAAGGGAAGAAGATGCAGGTGTTGCACGAGAGTGCAGAAACCGGAGAAAATGCAGAAACTGTTTTGAAACGTAAGACACTGAAGAAAACATACGGGTGTAAGATTTTCGAGACACGTAGCGCTACGTGCCGCAAAAATATATCAAAACAGAGGAGATAGAAACAAAAGGGGTGGCTCGTATTAACGTAACATAACGATAGTAATCGCGACAACTTTTATAAGTATATGGATAATAGGCTCGTAGGCTAATTAGGTTAAGTTCCATCTCGGCATTTCGGGCATGTCTGCACACGTTGCGACTCATACCACGTTTGCTTCGGCAGTCAGAGTTAACAGATCGTATCACAATCTACAGTAAACTATACAGTAAAATCACAATCTACAGTAAACCATACACTAAACTACAATAAAATATACGTATGTAATTACGTTGAGTTCGAAGCGTAGCCACTATTCTTTCTAAGCCGTTATCAAAGAAGGGAAAAGAGGAAGTGTAAAATGTCTGCGTTTTACGATTCCCCGCGAGTCTTCGAGACGCTGCAAAGTGGATTAATGGGATCACCAGCCGCGTAAATAATTCTTTCATTCCCGCCGGTTCATTCATCCGCGAGGCAGCTTCTTTAAGCCCCTCCCTCCCGTCTACTCGTTCGTAATTACTGTTACGTCTCTTTCTCTTTTAAGAGAGCATCTCTCGGTGGCCAGATTAAACGCATCCGGTTCACCGTTTCACGCGCCGCTTTTGTGAAAGCGTCGAGGAGACGCGTGTAAGTAACGTAAGTATTGTACGTGCAACGTTCCACGAATTGTTTTCAACTTCGTTCGAGTATTATATGAATGTATGGGGACTCTTCCGGGCGTTGAACGACGACCGGAAGTAACGGCGCCCGACACCTCGCGTGTTCCTGCCCAGTACACGCTTGACACAGTGTGGACTACGCTTCATTGAGGAAATGAGAATACATGTAATGCTGTTTAGCCTCCCTTTCGTCCTTTGTTTCAGCCATTGTTCGATTCAGCATTCAGAATTCCATTCGCGGAGGAATTTTCATTCACGAGCGCAGAATTGACGTTAGATTCTCGGACACTGACGAGAGTACAATTTGTCGGGTTTCCAAAGAATGCATTCGGATAATTAAAGTTAGAGAATGGCAGAGGATGCGCATTGAATTATCAATGTATTAATCAAAGCTATTATAAATCGGTAAGAAATAGTACTTATGAGTTTTGTAACTTGAAGAGTGTTAAATTGACGGGTTCCGTAAATCTAGTGTTAATGGTCAGACTGTGGATTTTTATGTATTTATGGCCAATTTACATTTGCAAAAGAAAATAGATTGAATTTAGTATACAAAATATCTGAGGTAACTAATTGCCACTTGTTTCTCAATTCTAAAACCTTTAAAAATTAGCCAAGATTTTAATCCACAACTACGTCAAATAGTTACCAAAAAATGTACTATTTACCTTCCTTATAATCTATCCCTTCGATGCAAATTTTATCGCCATGCAATTTTCAATTCCAAAATCTCTAAATTTCATTCAAAACTCTAACGATCCCCGAAAAATCTCTTTGATAATTTCAACCTCTTTATAAATGACCTAAAACCGTAATGCTTCTCTAGAAATCCTCAACTAAAGATTCCCCACCCCCATTTACCACACTTTACTATTAATCCGTAGAATTTTACTATGCCTAATCCACGATTAGAAGACACCTAAAATGCACGTAATCTTCGAGAAATCGTGGGGACATCGAAAAGAAGAGGCCGATCTCCCAACTCTCGGCAATTTAGTAGCAGTTACACTTAACGAGCAACGCCTGTCGCTTGATTGTCTCAACGAGGCGCCTCCTCCTCTCTTTTTCCGTGCTCACCTCCCAAAGAAACAGCAGCAGACGAAGAAAACGTGCGCGCGCGTGTGGAACGGAAAAAGAAAACGAATAGCGGTGGTGTATAGCGTATATAGGGACGAGCAACAGAACTTGAAGAGGACGAGAAAGAGAGAGGGGAACCGCCTACAGAGAGCGGATGCTGGGTCGACAGGGTCACCTCTTCGGTAAAATGAATCTTTTATGCCTCGCGCGCTTGCTTTTACGGCGTCCTCGAGACACCAAGCCGCTCTCTCTCGTTTCGTTTCGAGACTGGACCAGACGGTGAACGATTAACCCGTTCAACTCGTCGCTTTTACGCCAGAATCGTATATACCAACTCGTTCCTTTACAAGCATATTAAAAGCTGCCTTTTATATGAAACTTATTTCGACTTCTGCGCCTTTAACGCTAGGTTTACGGACATTACGTGCATACGTTGACAGGCTTCCGGAAAAATACGTATACTGCATATAAATATTCGAACGTAGAAGCGTGAGGATGAAGAGAATCACGTAGAATGCGTATTCATACCATTGTATTAATTCAAGTTAACATAAAGTACTGATACAAATAATATTTATGGTCTGTATAATTTTAGGTATGAAATCTGAACGGCGTCAACGTGACGAGTTCCGTAAACCTAGTGTTAAACTTCCAAGCTTCAGGATTTCCAAAGGTTTCGATCCATAAGTTTGTGAATATTTAAGCCATCAAATTTCCGAAACTTCGAATACGTAAAGTTTTGGATTCGCAAAGCTTTCTACTAATAATAGCGGCCAATTTACTCTACTGCAGAATGTTCGAGCGACTTTTGACACGAATAAAAGCGAAAGTCGCTTTAATGGTTGGAGGCCCATATGGAGAGCAAAATGTGAAAGGCAGGCCTCTTCCTTTAGTAGGGGGACATTGATATTAATGCCGCTTTAACGATCACGAAGTATCCATTTAATGAACGCGATCGTCGCGTGCCACGAGCTACCCTGTTATTCAATTTAATACCGACCACTTAGAACCCAACCTTTCGGAATATATTTTCCTTAAACGTACCTCCTGAAAGATTGCGAACGAACTCGTCCCAGAGAACGTTGAATGGAAGACAGGATCGCGAATGAGGGAGACTAACGAGCGATAATAGAAGAATATTTCGTACGGATGTTTTCACGCTACACGGGAAATGCTAAATTTAAGCGGGACCTAAATTCGGGACGAGTTTAAAATGAGACAACGTTGAATGCAACACGGCCAGATCTTGTCTACGTCAGAAAAATTGGACGCGACCGCGACTTTTGCGAGGCCATTCTCATCATCTCGCGTAGATATATTTCCGTGGTTTTAAATCATCCAATGATAAATGAAGCGACAGAGGCTAGAGACAGTATTCGTACAGACCTACATTTTTCAAACAGGTGTAGTTTAACCCTTTAACTTACGAATTCTTCGCAGACCATTCACTGCAACGCTAACTACATTTTACCCAGTGTAAAACAGTATATAGTTATATATATTTGTGAGAAATTAAAATCTCTTAAGGAAATTACTTTGGAAGAAAAATATTTCCTGTAGTGTGCGTTAATCCTTTGCTACTACTCCAATGTAACCTCCCCTTAATCATTTTTTAAACTATCCACTTCCGTGAAAATTTGTAAGCTTCCCAAAAAATTATGCCAAAACAAAAGTACTCTATAATGCGTTAACAACCCCGTTGGTATTATTCCAATAATTTTCTAAGCTATCTGCTTCTTATGAAACTTCTTACACGTACCCCAACGAATTATTTTGAAGCAACAGTAGCTAATTTTTTGTAGTATTATAATATTACACGTTATACACTTCTATAAAAATTTGAAACCCTCCGAAAGAGTACCTTGGAGCAAAAATATTCTTTAAAATCTATGTTAACCCTTTGGTACCATCTCGATATCCTCTTCCTAATTATGTTCTATATATTAACTTACAAGCTCTCCGAAAAATTACTTTAAAACAAAATTATTCATTGCAGAGTATTGGCAATCCTTGGTACCATTCTAACGTTTAGTAAACTATCCACTTCTCTAAAACCTTAAAACCTTCTAAAAAAATGCTCTTAAAACAGAAGCTACTCCTTACAAAGTGTTAACAACCCTAATATTTCCCTAACATCCTTTCTCTAATCATCCTCAAAGTTAACTGCTTCTGCGAAAACTTGAAACCTCCCAGAAAATTACCTTAAAACAAAACTAACCCTTGTGGAGTATTAGCAATCCTTCGATTTCATCCTAACATCCTTTCCCTAATCATCTTTAAAGCTACGAAACTGCTGTGAGAAGTTAAACATCCCGCAAATATTTGCCTTGAAACAAAACTATTCTTTGCACTGTATTAAGTATTACCCCTTTGGCTACGGCGGATATTACTTGAAGAGTGTAAAGAAATCGTAAGAATATTCATTTGTATTACTTCTAATTCGCATTCTTCTTTCAGTTCTTTCATATTATTCGAGTGGCAAAAAGTTGCAAATGTTTCAAGACCCCAATAACGTTGGATAATCGCGGTTAATCGATATAAATTGTCAACAGCACACGCAAAACAGAAACTCATTGAATGCCTAAAGGCGCCAGCAGTACCGAAAGGGTTAAGTATTAACCCTTTGATATCTACTCTTCGAATTGAACCTATCCTGTGCTCCAAATCTATAGTTTCAGTGGTAATCGATAGTTTCTATCGTATCTATCTAATAGTTCACGGAGAAATCTTTTTTAGGGTGAACAGATTGCTCGAACGGGTTTAACAAACTCGGGCTGGTTTCAAGTTACGTAAGCCATCGGCGGTCCGCGAATCGGCCGGAAAAGAGTACCAGACGTGGCCAGACATCGAAATAACTTTGGCAACCTGCCCGTGGAAAAATATCGCCTGGATGATTGTTTCGCTTGCGTCTTGTTCCTTTCAAACATCCCCTCGTGACTCGCGACGAAACACGGTCACGTTCACGGTCGTGTGCATCGAATCGATGATACGCCAGGATTCATAAATTTTCTCCAGACAAAAGTGTGTACATTTCGATGACGCGTTCCTTTCGAGCAGGTATTTACTTTCACCGATTGCAGTTATAATTTAGAAGAGAAAGAAATATTAATCCTTTATCAAAATTGAATCGATTTGGAGTACTTCCGAGTTCAAAGGGTTAAAAGTTTGCAAGGAAAATAGTTACTGTAAACCTTGTCTATGAAAAAACCGTAATTTTGTATTTATCTTAAACAAATTAGTATTCCAAATGTGCTGTACTTCGTCTATAAAATACGGAAGACAGGGATATTCATGATATAATAGAAAACGATTTTGATATGATTTATTGGTGGTTCCTAACTAGTTTGAAATCGCGGATGAATTTTTACTACAAAACAACTGCGTGGAGCGTAAAAATTACTGTGTATAATTTAAACTCAGTGAAATCACTAAGGTTATGAAACCAACGACTAAGATATGTATAAACATACCTTTTAACAAAAATTATAGACTATAGATTACGGATTACAGATAACAGAAAACAAGAAAAACATTAATGGAAGTTCGTAAAACTTGGAGCACGTGTAACAAATTCGCGGAATACAGTGTTCCGAGGAAAACCAGTTGAACCTTTATCACTTTGTATTGACGCAATTCTTTTAGACTTCGTAAAATTGTACACGGTTAACCCTTTAATGATTACCGTTGCATTTATGCAAAGCTTTATTTAGAATTCTTTCAGACTTCGTTAAATCGTAAAATTTAAGGGGAAGAAGAAGCACCGACGGAAAAATTGCTACGCAAATCCACGTTGAAGATTCCTCTCCTCAAAGTTACGCAATTTTTCTAACGAAACGTAAATGCGATTAAATCGAATGAAATCTCGAAGACTGTAACGAAGTTAATAAGCACTGGTTTATACTACTGTACCGTATATAATTGTATCATTTAAAGTTGAAAAAAAACCTTTAGCACGTATTCCGTTACGCGTTTGCGACCATTGAACCTGGAAGGATCTTAACCTACTATACGTCTCTCTAATCCTATTCCGAGAAACCTTTGACGTAGCACTAACTTTAGAGAGGCTCTGATGTAGTGCCACGCATTTTCATAAACCAAGCCTAGCAGGCCTCCGACATACCACTGTCAATACTATTTTCACTGGCTAGCCTTAGAAAGCTTCTGACGTGCGTACGAGCCACGTTCGAATCAGAAAGCAGACCACAAACCAGAAAACTACTAAGACGAAATTACGCATCTTTCCTTGGGACAAATTTCAAGCTTACGAAGATTTTATCGCGCTTAACGAAAGATTCTACATAAAGCATGTACTAAAACTATTATTTACAACACGTCACTGTATTTATTTACTTTACTCATTTAAATATTAATTGCTTAGGTCCAGATATATTACATTTCATGTTATCAACCTTTTGTGGACGAGTACCACAAATAGCCAGCCAATTTTTCTTGATTTTTTTCAATACACGATAATTTCAAAGGCAAGAAAGTCAATTTTGTATCATCGACAGTCGCTGCTACAAATAGACAAGAATTTTGTAAGTCTCGTTCTCAAACAGTTAATGATCGAACTAAAATTTCTTAAACATTATTTTGCTTCGTCCGCAAAGGGTTAGATAATAGAGGAAATGGTTGAAATATGGGCTAATTAAAGTATGAGGCTTATTAAGAGCTGTCTTGTCTCAGGAATAGTGCAAAACTACAATTAAATAACAAATAAAGTTGTGCAGAAGTAGTAGTAACAAATTGGAAGAAATATTAACGTGATCTGTTGCAAATTCATTGTTACGAATTTCGCGATCGTAAAGGTTTTTACTTGTATGTGTGTTTCACTGTTCTAATAATTATCTATTTGAGCAAGAATTAATTTGCTAAGAACAATTTCAACAAAAGCAAGAATTCTCTGAGGAGGAAACAATAATTCTCATTTTTCTTTTAGCTTATTTTATGAGTAGCCCATATTTGGATCGCTTCCTCTATTTCTATGCGACTATCATCGCAACTCAAATATAGAATCTAACAAAACGAATCGCATAACGAGGAACTGAGCTATTTGCAAATAATTTTTGTAGCCGGTGTAAATAGCTAATGCCTAACGAAAACTATGTATGCAAATTACCACGAGAGAGCATAGAATTTATAAATACTTAGAGATGTTTACAATTGCAACGCGTCGTATTGATCAACACCGAAGGATTTAAATTTGGAGCGCACTCGGGCGCGTTCATTGACACCGAATTCACCTGGAGAAGTGCGAATAAATTTGAATAGAAATAATTTTAACGCGACTCTACCAGCAGGAGCAGGCTTTCCTGCGGCGACGAGGCAACCGGAAGTACCGTTAATCCGAAGAGTCGAGAACAGGGACACTTGCTTATCGCAGAATCAGAGACGAATACCGTAGAAACGGCCCACTATTCTCAAATACCGTTCTCGAAGGATCCGCGATTAGAATAGCGCGCAGAATACTAATATTATTTGTCTTGTAAAGCTACTGTGCCACTATAATAGCAAAGAAGTGAAACTACTATCCTTTTAGCTTGAATTCTGAACAGCTGCAAGCTAGCTACCGAAAGTTTTTGGTCGAACTTTAATTGTAATTCAATTTAAACGATATGTTAACACAATCTTTACCGGAAATAATTCAATAAGATTGTATTTTGTAAGTTAAAATTTGAATCTAAATGGCGAAGGTATACTATATACACGTTTGCTGAATCTACGGTATAATTCAGTGATTCTTAACCCTTTGACTGCACTGTAGGCTTAAAACTTGTGCAATTAAACTACTGTTTATTTTATTAACCAAATTACTGCTGAATACACTACTATAATTTATCAAATAGCTACTTTTGCTTTCGCGTTCATCTCAAATGCTAATAATTTTCATTCGTGCCCTTGTGTAATTCGTAAATGCATATATCCATAGCTCTCAAAGGGTTAACACTAATGTTCCACGAAATTATAAAAAAAAATCACAAGAATTCCACGAAAAGAATCTAACTACGTACAACTTGATATTGGTTATTTTGTTACCAAATTTCTGCACTTACAATTAGCGATTCTAATGTCGCGCGAAATTTTCCTACATCTATCTATTCCGTAATTTCGAAAGGGTTAAGAATCACCGATATAATTTACAGAACGAGCGTGACTCGATCCGAGTCAAGGAATTAAAAGAAATGAAGCGAGATGATACAGAAGAAGAAAGAGCACGGGATAAACATCGCAACGGTGTCTAACATTTCTACGAATCAAACATATTCCACTCGTCACGGTGAAAAAGCCGTGCGACGTTCGAAACGTTTTTGTAACCCTCTACGGTTAAACTTTACTACGCCGCATGTAATGTTTATGTTCGTCCGTTCGGGGAAATTTTCGCGAAACGATTCGTGGAAGCGAGGTTAGCGAACCCGCAAAAAACAGCGACAACAAAGAAGTGGCGTATGTTTACCTTAGTGTGCAGGCCCGAGAAGAAAGTGCGTCGCGGCGCGGAGTACGACGACATGTTGATCTTGTTGACGACCATTGTCATGGCAGCTCTTTAACCGTGTTCCCTCGTTCGATCGATTTCTTTCTCGTTATCTCGGCTCTTCAATCGACACGCAACACCCCGTTCCGTGTCTGCGTTATTTTCTCACTCATTCGCGGCGACGAACAGTCCCCACGCGTTTGTTCTTATAAACCAACTTCCAACCATTCACTGTCTTCTATCACATAACCGAAAAACGCGACCGTTCACCGTGCTTCTCTGTCATCTTTCGCGTCTCAACCCGACTACGCCAACCACCCCGATGCACTTCGTTTTTAACCGGAAATATTACGTAACAGAAAAGCAGCGCGATAACAAAGCTAACACTGAACACGAGAAGACGATTCGGCGGTAACGAAGGGGCGCGTTAATAATCGTAGGGATATTAAAACTCGCGAGAGAAGCAGTAACGCAACGTAGAGATGTAAACGGGACGAAGTACGCGCGAACACTGACGGAACCGCGCGCAACGCGTATTTATATATAGTCTCCCCACCACTCGTCGCTCAGCCAATAGGAGAGAAGCTCGCTGGCGCGGCGTCTGGGCGCGCAGATACGAATAGTGGTGGAGTATCTGGTTGAATAGCGATCTCACCGTGACCTTCGAACTTGGAGGGCTGTGTCTAGTTGGATGCAAAGCAGCCACGAGAAGGGATACAGTTGCGATCATTGGAGGCTGTTGCGATACGGAAAGCTTGGTGGTAGGGCAGATAGGCTGGGAATACGCGAATCACGGATTCGATCAGCCACTGACGACCGCCATTGATCTCTCCGCCCCGGGGATTTCAAATTATCCGATATATTTCTTTTGAATTATTGGCAACGACGAAGCACAGGTCAGGCGAAGCATTCTTACGGGGAATCGTTGACTAATTACAGGATACGCCACTCTTTTATAGGAAACGTCGTAAATTGCGCGTCTGGTTAGACTTGGAACAAATTTATTTAAACAATTGTACACGAGTTTATCAAATCGACTGCGTGCAGTACAATATGCGATATATTTCTTTTGAACTATTGGCAACGACGAAGTATTCTTATGTGGAGTCGTTGACTAATTACAGGATACGCCACTCTTTTATAGGAAACGTCGTAAATTGCGCGTCTGGTTAAACTTGGAACAAATTTATTTAAACAATTGTACACGAGTTTACCAAATCAACTGTGTGAATTAGTATAAAATAAAGGAAGGTGCATTCATTATTAAACTGCGAATGTTTATGCAATTATAGTAAACTTAAATATGAGAAAAACTATAGAATACTACTGTTGTATAAGAAGACGTGAAATATTCTAAGTGAAATGTATCTTATAATATTTGAAGAGTAAAGTTTGCATAAAGATTCGCAATCTACTCGTTATTAACTTCTGACTGGTTACGTATATTTATTTAATTACCAAAGATAGTGTCATAATTTTGTCCAAGTGAATTTTGAACAAATGAACGTTTGATTCAAATTGGATATCTGTTGTAATATTTGTTTAATTTACCAAGGTATTATGGTTAACATAATGAATGGTTTTACTTCACGCGTGACGCTCTTTAATCCAAATATAAAATCAAGCCATCAGTTGCAAAAATCATGAAAGTTATTTTTAAGCAATTTATCTTGACCACGATTGATGTAACAATACTATTATTTATCCTAATTCAACATCCTTTATCCTGTAATCTTGTAACACATATTTCCCCCCAAACTTATTAAATTATACAACCGGTGTCTGTAAATCTGGTGTTAATTCACTATGAAACTAAATGGATCTTACTTTTGCGGGTCGAAAACTATGATCGAAATAATTGTAAATCTCTTCAAATTTCCCTATCGCCAGTCCATCGCATAATTGCTCGAGTTCTTTGCAATATCGCACTGCAATTCCATCATCGTTCACCGCCAAAGTCAGCCGACAGTCATTTGCGCATCAACGCAGCAATAAAGAAACTTCTTTTGATCGAATCTCGAGAGAGAACGGGAAGTTTTTGCGCGGAAGAAGCGTTAATTGAACGCGCACGGTGATGCGATCTACTTTGCATTTAGGATGTTGTATAATATTTCGCGCGCAATCGTAGGCGTTTTAAAGTCCGTTCCCGGCAATTTTTTGGTCTCCCTATGCGTGTCAAGTTTGCCTTTTTCAAGACGAAACGAACGTGTTAATTCATCTAAAACGGAGGATTTTGTCGCGATCTCTTACGGGAAGTGAAATAAAATCTCGCGAGAACGTTAAAGAGCTTCGATACTTGATTTTTAATGCCTCTCGGGCGTTTCGGGTTCTGCGTCAGCGTGGGCTTTTGCACATTTCGCGGGTCCTCGGCGGATGCATAAATTCTACGGTATTACTGAACCCAGGGCGATAAATGTGCGCCGCGTTTCAACGTTTTGTGGTACATTTTACTTAAACGTCACCTTTATTCCCCTGCCTTGTGTCATTTTCAGCCGTAAACGAAACTATTAACGCGCGTTACATCGCTACAAAATCTATTCACTCTGTTCTGAACAAATATTCGACAAATTACTTTTTCATTCTCTTTGAGGATTTCTCGAATGTAGTTGCCTGGATTCCTATCGAAATCTAAACATCTAAACGGATCCCGTTTTCCATGCATTTCCTTCGTTTCCACGTGGAATCCGAAGAGTTTGCGTGGCGAGAAAAAAGAGACATTCGAAGGGTTCGAGTTGGAATAAGAAAAATTTACATGAAAATTGCCAGGTCGGGCTTCACCCATGAGTATTTCCATCTCGTTACGAATCACGTAATGAATAGACGTCACAGGCCACGAAGTAGAACCGCCACCTTGCCAACAGCGATTCTGGCTGTTGATTCTCTTAGACGATTAGCCGCCACTTCCATCTACGAGTCTATAATTTTCTCCGCTAACGTGCACGCATGCGATATGCAAACGAATGCTTGGAAAAATGCCCACTTCCCTTCCAGCCCTACCGAAGCAATTCTCTTTAAACTCAGCCTTTTACTTACTTCCCGTAAGGGCGAACGAATCTTTTATCCGTCGAAACAGAAGAAGAACGAGATTCGTGTAACAGATCAACAGGATCTGCGTTAAGTTCCACAAAAATCGATTTGATAAGGTAAAATATATATTTATTATGTATTAGGCGTACCAGTAAGTAATCCACTATTTTTTTCTTTTAATAAACATAGTTTGAATTTAAAATATGCTACTTTGTTAGATGTAGAAATGGGTTAATGAATTTATTTTGTCGAATAATGTAATAATAAAATAAAATAATAATATAATGTAGTATAATAAGCTTCCATTTTAGTAGGAATTTTAAAGACAGGTATTTTATTTTGTTAAAGATGGGCACTTACTGAATTTGATAAAAGAAATGAATCATTCATTGGTACACCAAATAACATATATAATAAATAATATTTAATAGCTATTATTCGAAGGTATTGAGTTTATCCTTACTACCATCAACGTTAACTCTTTCACAACCAAATCGTCTTCTAACAAGAATTCTTGCACTACGCTTTACTTATTATTGTGCTGCATTTTTAGCCTCGGTTGTACTAAAATTGAATTGCTTGTAACTTACAAAATAAGACAAAATGGATATGTTTATATGCGAACCTTCTTTATTATCTCGATACGTAAAATCCACCTGCTAAGTTAGTATTTGTCCCTCAAGTTGTATTAAATACCTTGGACGTGTTTCATTAGTCACCAAAGGGTTAAGTATCTCAAGTATCCCGCGTTTTAAAGGCTAAAGGGAAATACCAGAAGGGATGTCTATAAATTGGATCACCGCCAAAGGTTTTTGCCTCGAAGAACAAGTTTTTCATCGATATTCAACGTAACTTTGCTTGGTAACAAGAAAGGGACGCCGTTAGATGGGAAAGCCCCGAATTCTGAGTAAGATGACGCTGGCAACGAACAGATGTTACAATGAAATTACGAAGTGGATGTGTTTTTAAAGAAGTCGAGGCTCGACGATGACGATAACCACGATTACTATTTTCCCTATAAAGTGGAATTCTGTAAAATTGCCAAAATGGAGTGGAATTAGATTACGGAAACCACGAATCGAAATTACAGTGCATTAACTATTGAACCTTCTTTAATATGAAAAATATATTCAATGGAATAATACGAAGTTCGACGAGTAGTTGATGCTCGCGTATACAACGAAACGATGATTGCGAAGCAACGTTATTAAACGTAAACGAACATCGCGAAACTGAAACTAGCCAAGTCCAAAAATCACCAACAAAATTGCACAATTTCCTCGACTGCTTTGCTCACCGTTGTTTTACTTCCAGAAACCAAAAAAAAAACATTTGCCACACCTGGCGTTCGTCGAATATTATTGTCCTACAATATTAACCCTTTCAATGACGAATAATTTTGAGAACTGCTCTGGTAGCTATAAATTGAAAAGTTCAGCATTTAACGTTTGTAGCGAGCAGGCTGGGCGGATGTTAAACATTAAGTCGGATGTTTAATAATAAACTGGAAGAAGTAGCAGAGTAAAAGTTGTTTGTTTCTGGATAACGTGGCCGAGAAACACGTCGCATAGTGTTTCTTTTCATAGTAACGCCTAAGTTGACTCACGATCAGTGGGTCATGCAAACCGGAAGCGATCGGTCCAGAGGCGCCACGAACCAAATTAACTTCTACTTTCCGTGAAACAAAGACCCTCCAGTATTTCTCCTCCGCAAACTTGAAATTTAGAAAGACGGCTTTCGCTTTTCTAAAGAAACCGGGGGAAACGCGGTAAAATATGGTGGAAAGATAGTCTTCTGTATGTCTCCTGGAAGGGAGATCGTATCATTTTCTCTGGTGAATAATTTTCTGCGAAGTTTAGGGTAAAATTGTTCCGAAAAGAATACAAACAGATCTGAAGAAGTTTTCCCTTTGAAAGATATGTAGATTTCTTAAAATATTTATGAGTTTTATACAGGAAAAGAAGCCTAATGTTTATTATTATGATATTCAGTATTAGTTAGCGTACTTTGAAAAATTCTATGCTTTCTAAAATTCGTATGGGGAAAAAAATTCCTCCGACACTAATTTCTATGCCTTTAAAAATTCCTGTGGAAAAAAAATCTTCAGTCACTAATTTCTAAGCTTCAAGAAATTCCTGTAGAAATAAAATTCTGAGGACGCTAATTTCTACGCTTGGAGAAATTCTTAAGTAACTAAATTTTTGCATTACGAAAAGTTCCTATAATACTAATTTCTGCGCTTCCAAAAATTCCTGCAAAAATAGGATTCTTGTTACACCGATTTCTACGCTTTGACAAAATTCTACAAACCAATAGTTCCACGTTCCGAGCGATTTCTGAGACATCATTTTCGATGGTCCCAGAAGTGATTATAAAAATAAGTTTCTACGCTCTGAGAAGTTCCTAGAAAAGTGAATTTCCGAGCTCTGAAAAATTCCCAATGATCTCCACGTTCTGAAAATGTCTAAAGCGTCAATGTGTCTATGCGTCCAAAAATTTCTATACAAATTAAATTTCTATATTTTAAGGAATTCCTAGAAAACGGTATTACTGGGCTCTGAGAAATTCCTAAGGAAATAAAACTCTGAGTTCCGATAATTTCGAAAGCGTCAATATTCTAATTAAAGTATGTTTATTTTTGAAAAAACGACAAGAGAGGCAGGTACTAAGTAACACTAGTGCATTACTTACCAAAGAGCATTAAGGTTTGAGTTTAAATTTAGATTTAGGCTTAGGTGTAAAGTTTAAAGTTAGAATTTAGGGCTTAAGGTTTAAGATTTAAATCTTGCACTTAAAATTAGAAGTACGTTATAAGAGAGCTATAAAACTGTATATAAATGTTGATAAATAAGTCACCAGATGAATGTATCTAAATCCCAAAACTGTAAAGTATGGATGGCGAATAAATAAAAATATACTATAGAAAAAAAAATACATTTCTATATTAAACTATTCTAATAGCTAGAAAACAGAGTATCCGTGTTTTGAGAAACTCCTAGAAGCCGAATATTTCCACCTGCCAATTAAGTAGAAGAAGAAAAGAAAGGAGTGAGAATTGTAGGAATTATTGTTGCGAATTATTCGTCGACAAGTATTCAGACAATGGTTTCACCCCGGGGGCGCCGTTTCATCGGCGGAACGTGAACTTTGACACGGTAAATCAGAAGCAGGCGTCGGTGAATCGCGTTCGGCCGCGTCACGACGCCATTAATTTTGCTGGGAGCACGATGATGGAGCTCGGGGGTTCCTATTTGTGACCACGTGAAAAGAAAACGACTTGAACGCTTTACGGAGATCGCAGAAGGGAAAAGAAACGAGGGTACGTGAACAGGCATCGGCGACGCGGAGTCGCGTGTAAATTTATCTTCAAGCAATGCTGGCGCTTTCTTCGTCCGCCGAACTTTGACTGTGTTCGTCCGAACCCTCGATCAACTTCGCCGACTTTCTTCGAATCGTTGTCGCAATGATATTTTAGATCACAAGCAGGGAAAATTGATGAAGGGGGGGAGGGGTGAAATTTACGACGAAGATTCTTTTATAATAATGGTACCGAAATCACAGTACCGTGGCAGGAGTTAGAAGAAATTCCTTTACTACTGGACACTTAAAGATTATCTTTAAATAAATTGCAAAAAGAGACGACGTTTTATTTTGTTCATATTGCATTAGGTTTAAGTTGACATGATTAAAATTAAACATAAATTAGAAACAATGGATGATCGTCGTGATACTGTCTGAAATTAATATTAAACTTGGCAATACGTTTTTAAAGGAACTTTAAGTGGCCACTTTTACTGGGTGCAGTAGAAATTTGAGACAAACTTAAGAGAACTTGAAAATGATTTGTAATAATGGTCACCTATACAGTGGCTGCAAAAATTTTACAGCCAAAGTGTAACTTTATTACACTAATGAGAGAAATAATAATGAACCTGATAATAAAGCCCAGTTCTACGAATGTATCGTTTTACTATAGCTTATAAGATACCATTTTAGTAAGTTGCTTGTGAAAACATTTTATCGATGGGTAGCATAAATTAAAGCAGAATCACAGCTTAACTGCAAGCTTATTACAATGTTTATACTAATTTATTCAATGCCTCTTCCCCAGCAGGAATTTAATAATTAATAACAACGTTCGATGATAATTTTCCTAAAAATTCCATCCAACTGCGACTCGAATTCCTAATTTTCCCAAGTAGTTGACGATCGCAACATTGGGTGCAGAGAAATGCCTAGGGGTATCGAACGATTATAGCGATTATCGTCCCACCTATAGCTGGCAGATATATTTACGCATTCGAGAAAAACGATCACGATCGCCATGTGGACGGAAATGGGGTTTATCAAAGAGGGAAGGAGACGAGGCGATAGTTAATGGCACGTAATGCGCGCGATCGACGCGAATTACTCGTCGTAACTGTAATTTGCGCCTTTTTTCCCCCCTCTGATCCCCCCCTCTCCGTCAGCCCTTGCTCTGATCAGGTTGTTTAGTTACGTAATGCTTGTGCAATACGTGCCGATGTTCGAGCAATTGACCGCCTCCGGCGCTACCGCGCGTATCGTGGCTTGAAAATGAAAAAGGAAAACGTTTTTTTTATTGATCGTACGATCATGGCTGTCTGGATAAACCATTGGCGCGGTTAATTTCGTCGATGGTTGCTGAAAATTGACCCTAATTCGATCCTTCGGACAATTTCATTCTATCACGAGCTATGGAAATTGAATTTCCATTTTTGTATGGTAAAGTTATTAAACTTTATAATTGCATAAACTGTAGCTTCAATTTTGCGGGTGATTTGGGGAATTTTAGTGAATGCTGATTAAAGAGAGTGGACAGCAGAATTTTAAATACTTTTCACACCTTTGCAAGTGGCGGACTTTTTACAATTTTTGTTCAAAGAGGATAATGTGTGTATACTGATTTAGGATGGACAATTACCGGACAATGAATACATATTTCTTAGAAATTAAACGAGAAGCATGCAACAATTAAATTAACATATCGTTTTAATCAGCTTTACGGTTTTACTTACAAATCCAAATAAGAAAGCGTTGCAGATAGTTAATTCGTTTCCCATTTAATTTTTAAGAAATTTACTAGTCGTCCCGTAATTGATGATAAGTACGGCAATTACATCACTTACCCTATGTTACAACTTATTAATACGACGCAGAATATTATCCTAATAACTCTCCGTAATTTAAATCAACTTCTAATAGTCGATACAATATTTTTCTTCGCAACTCAAGGCTTAAAAGGTAATCTTCTTTAATCGTGTTATTAAGAATACTTTTCCAGTAGCTACTTAATTTCAGCAAAAGCGTTAACCCTTTGGCTTGTAACAACTAGCTACACTCGTGGTTTAGCATACGGACCACGTACAATAAAAACATGCTGTATTTTGCAATAAATTTGAATTCATTTATATTTCAATTCTTAAAATCGTGAGATGTAGGATTACTAGGTAAGAATAGCGTACAATACATGTATTTTAGTGTTTTGTATTCGATATAGCGTTATAGTAACGAATAGCGAAGATTTCAGCGGATACGCTTTGAAAAATCCGTAAGACAAAGGGGTTAAAATGGCTGAAAATTAGCGGAAAATCGGCCGTGGCCGTAGGGAATGAATTGAATCGCGCTGATCGAATTAACGAGGCAATTTGTCACGCGACCGATGGCTGTAGCGAGAAATTCACGCGCGAACGGCACGCGAGCTCTCGTCGTCCCTTTCGCCTTTTATCCTCGCTAAATTTCGCCAAGCGAGCCGAACAATTGAACCATTAACCGTGGAGACGTTAGTCACCCGGCTACTCAATCTTCTAGTTAAATCGGCCATTTTCATCCGCGTATTTTCGGCCAGCCAATCTTCCCTTCCGACAGTTCAACGCGTTACGACAATTTTAACCCTTTCATCGATGCAGCATTTTGTTTCGCAATATAAACGTATTTTTATCGTTTCAAAGTTAATTCATTAATTTCTTAACAAAATTCTGTACTGGTGAAAAGGTTAAAATTGCCTTTGCGTATATTTATATATATATATATATATATATAAATATAGAATAGAATAGGAAACTGTTAGAAACTTTATTATGACTATAATTATAAATATATGTGCGTAGCACGTGTCGACAGTTCGACATCAGGCGACAGACTGCGGAGGTGAAACGTTAACGCGCGAGACAAAAGAAAGACGAACGACGAAAATATTCCGTCGGTTACATACTACGTTGCTTAAATATCTTTGCTATTTCAACAGAAACATCAAAGAACAGAAGACAGATGTCCAATATAAATTTGGTATAAGTGCATAATGTTCTGCAGTCTAGTTATATCTAAATCCAATAATGCAATTTTTTCTATCCTCTGCGTAATGTTATCAGCTAGTCATTCTTCTGAAAAATAAGATATAATATATCTTATGAATTCTAAGTTCCGAAGTGATCATAATTAGCGGGCTCCAATATGTAAATATAGTTAGTTAGTTGTTTATTTAATTTTCAGCCTTCTCGGCTTAGAAAATGGACTTGGTTTACATTCTGTCTTAACCCACTCTCATCCCTCCATACTGTTCTCACTCATATCACCTAACTGACTCCTCTCTCTCTTTTTTCTCTCCACCTCGGTTAACCAATTTACAATTCCCTTCTCTGTTGCTCCCTACACTACATCTTCACAACTGAGTTCGCATCTTTCCAGTTTCCTACACTCTTCTATCAGATGTTTTAAAGTGCCCCACCCTTCCTTACATAATTCACAGCTCCTGTTTTCTTCCTGTAACCAGTATCTGTTCCACGCCTCCACAATATGTAAATATATATATATATGTATTTTATGTCTTGTGATAGTTATTCTGCCTTACCGTCTTGCATCCCACTCGTTTTTTATTTCTACTAACGGTATTACAATTACAAAAATATGTATTCTCACAAAAATCTACCGTCTAGTAATCAGATTTCATTTCCAATTAAATAGTCTAAACTTGAAGAAGCTATCGTAGGAAAAGGATTTAACTATTCGACGACGAGCACTGAGAGGCAAAAAATTGATACAATATTAAATTCCGTTGTTGTGACTATTCGATGATTAATAAGAGAATGGCAAATTGCTTCACTGATACTGTAAATGAAGCAATAATCTGAACTACTCGAACAGCGCAATTTTGTATCGATAAACCAGGAAATTAATTAAGCAAATAGTTCATCTTATCGTACGTAAATGTACGGTCAGTACGAAGTAAATACCTAAGTCAACTTCGAAGAATTAAAAGCTGCGGCAACGAAAGGTACGTAATATATTAAATTGTAAACGAAGCATAGGAAATTTTGGACCACACCTAAGGCCAATATATTAAATTTATCGCGGCGGATTAAAAACGGCGTGCAACAGTGTAGTCACGCTGGATGCAGAAGAGTTTGTTTTGACGGACGCTTGGCAAACGCGTGTTCCCCGCTGGCGTGTCGCGATTAAAAAATTGGCAGCTTGGGTACAGGTGCGTAATATAACCTCTGGAAGCCGCGTTGCCGGTTGGAATGTTGCCAAAGTTACGCAAACCCGTTGCCAAACGCAGCGAATATTCAAGTATGATCCGACTCTGCCAAAACGCGCGAAGAATGGAATTTTCTCGGACAGCGGAAAACAGGTTCCCCGGTCTTCGAGTTGATCGAAACGCGATGGAAGAACCTCCACGAACTTTAACGTCGCGGTAGAGAATTGGAACGATTCTTCAAAGTTTTATAAATTCGAATCCAGTTTCTCGAATCACCATGATGACAAATTATCATTCATTATTCGCGTTACGCTACTAATTGTAACATTACGTGCACAAATTTTGAACCTTTCATGAAAACCGCGTACCATCTACTCTGTAAACTAATAGGATTATTCCCGTGTGAATAGAATAAAGTAAAATTGAGTATCTTAAACCTTTGCGAACGAGTGTCGCAAATAGTCGCCCAAGTTCTTTGCGAATATCAATTTTCAAAGCGAGAAATTAAAGTTAATATGATTAATACGCGCTGCAGTTAATAATTGGACAAGCATTCGTTTAATACCGCCCTCAAAATGTTAATGATTGAACGAAAATTCGTTCGGAGTTTTGCAAAGAGTTAACTCCTCCTCTTTTTCTTCTTCATCTTTTTATTTCGACCATTTGTGCGTAGCTTATCTATTTCTCTGAGAATCCATTAAACGATACAATCGTTGATTAAAAGAATACAGGTAAAGTTTCTTCCTGCTCGATATTCTCTTCCTCTTCATCCTCGATTTCCTCTTCCTCGGAGAATTCTTCCTCCTCTTCTTCGTCGGAGGATTCGAGAATAACATCTTCCGCGCCTTCCGGGAAATACTCGTCGATCATCGCCTCAGCCTTCTCGTTGTCCTCGGTGACGAAGTACGGCTCGATGCTCGCGAATGACAGAAAAGCATCCTCGCTTATCCTCGACAAGATTATCACGAATATCTCGTTGCCAGTTTGGAACTTTGCCTTTGTTAGTAGTCCCCGTTTAGTATTTTATAACGCCAATTAACCCTTTCGCTACGAAGGGCGTATATATACACTTTCCAGAATTGTGCAATCACTTGCTAAAATACTACCACATTTTTTCTAATAGTACAATACTATCTCTGTAATCGTTTGCATTTCCCGCGCTGTAATTAATTATATAAAGTACTTAAGCATTTGGGTTTATATTGTACTATTTCTGTATCGATAAAAAAACGCGCTAGAAACGTTTCTCAGTCCTAAGATGCCGCAGCGAAAGGGTTAACGAGATAGCAAATAGCGGGGGAATAAGTTGTCGTAACTTATCCGAGCCGATACGATAAAAGGTGTAACCTTTCTCTCGAAATCCTCGGGACTGGAAGCTATCCGGCCGGCTATTGGAGGTTTATCGAACTCAAATGCGCCAAAATATTCCACCGCGTCAGCGAAAATCGCGCACGTGTCGCGAACTGCGTCAAACTTCGAGTAATCGAACTTGAAAGCGCAGAGAGGCGGAGGAGGCACTGGTTCCTCGTAAGGGTGCACCAGTTCCATGTAATTGGAAAAGAGGGCGGTGTACACGTGCACTTTACTTCTGGCCTGAGAAATTGTTCGTATGCTACTCTCTCCCTCGAGATAGAATCATATTTATTTTATTCCGTTTCTATGTAACATATAGACTCATATTTGGTTGAACGAAAAATTGACGCTGCTGCTACAAAATTAATACACAGTTTTTGCCTCGAAATAAATAACTCAGCACCGGTTATTTGCTTATTTCGGATCAGGTGTAATATTCAGCTTGCCTTTATTCTCTTCAAAATGATTAAACATCGGCTTCCAAATAATTATTATCAACCAGTTAATATAACTATACGCGCGTTAAATAATTATTCAACGTAATTACACGATTCACGTTAAATTCACAACTTTTTTCGAGGTGATACTTTATTCGAGCAAGTTAAATGTGCCCATAATCATGAAAGTGGTCTAAGCGATATATTCCTTGTTTCGAGATATAGAACACTTTCATAATTAACGCTAAATGAATCCTATAGAATGTTGAACGAACACGCAATATCTAACGGTTCATTTTTGACGATATCGTAAAAACGTACGTTGAATTAATTTAGTTTAAAGTAATGCGATGTGAAATAACTGATAAACTCATTCTTTTTAAATTTTGACTTAGACCACTTTTATAATTATGGACACAAATATCTTCACGGATATAATTCACTATAGCTAATTGTAAGTAAGAAAAATAGTCTTTCGATTTTCCGATCAACCTAATACATTATCTAAGTATATATAATATATGATCTACTTGAGGAGGCACCCAAACTGCTGGATGGGTGCGAGGAAAGTCTTCCTCGTCTTCGGGATCAGGTTCATGAACGTACACGTGCCTTTCCATGTACGTATCTTCGCCGGAAAACGGAACAGCGTTTCCCTGAAGCAACGGAGCGGCGCTGGTTAACAAATGCACCAGGTAATCTTCGACGTCGTTGATCTGTCGCGTGGGACACCTTTTGGTTCCTTTTGGACATTCAAACGGGTAAGGCACGGGCCAATCCGGGTGAGGACGTCTACCTTTCAGTCTCATTGCTACGGTTCGACCGTCGGTTAAACCTAACAATTGTTAAGCGAGTGATTCTACGTATTTTAATGTTAAATTAGGCACCTATGTTAAATCATTAGGTTGGAGTATAGAATAATCCATGTTTAATATCAAGTCCTGCATTTATTTTTAGCGGAATTAAATATTTATTCTGATTGAAATATGACTGCGTGTATAAATTGTTACGTGGAACAGTGAATAATCCACTTTTAGTATTAAACTCAGCACTTATTTTTAGCGGAATTAAATATCTACTGTGTCTTGAATATAATTGGATGTATATAAATTGTTAGGTGCAGCAATAAATAATCCACGTTTAGTATTAAACTCAGCACTTATTTTTAGCGGAATTAAATATCTATCGTGTTTTTAATATAATTCGATATATATAAATTCTTAGGTGGAGCAATAGATAATGCACTTTTAGTATTAATCTCTGCACTTATTTTTAGCGGAATTAAATATTTTTCCTGTCTCCAATATAATTGGATATATAAATTGTTAGGTGAAACAATGAATAATACACTTTTAGTATTAAACTCAGCACTTATTTTTAGCGGAATTAAATATTTTTGAGGTCTCGAATATAATTCGATATATATAAATTGTTAGGTGCAGCAATAGATAATCCACTTTTAGTATTAAACTCAGCACTTATTTTTAGTGGAATTAAATATCTACCGTGTCTTCAATATAATTGGATATATATAAATTGTTAGGTGCAGCAATAAATAATCCACGTTTAGTATTAAACTCAGCACTTATTTTTAGCGGAATTAAATATTTTTCCTGTCTCGAATATAATTCGATATATATAAATTGTTATGTGTAGCAATAGATAATGCACTTTTAGTATTAAACTCAGCACTTATTTGTAGCGGAATTAAATATTTTTCCTGTCTTGAATATAATTCGATATTTTTATATTAATATTATTATATTTTAATATTAAATTCAGAAGTTATTTTCAATGGATTCGAATATCTATCTTGTCTTAACCCCTTGCCATATAACGACGAGCTACACTCGTGGTGAATATTATAATTCAAGTGAAATGAAAACACACCGTGTCTATCATAAAGTTTAGCTTCAATAGGAATTTTTGTTCCAATATGCAAGCTGGGGGATTATCGAGTCCAAGTTAGTTACAATATTTCCATGTCATGTATTCGACACAGTATTAAAATAACAAGTAGCTAATGTTACTAGATATAGTCTCTGAAAAATTCGTAGGTCAAGGGGTTAAATATAGTTACTATTATTCTGTAATGATCTACGCCATCTTTTGGGCAAGCTACTGTTGATCTTTTCTATAAAATAAATCGAATAATCGACTCCATGTTATATTTAATTGTTTACGAATTGATTAGACGGAACTGAAATTTCATCTGCAAAATGCTTCGTAATTTTGCGTTAAAGATTAGAGTAGAGGATGCACCGCAACTGAATCAAGACGATGAATTATGAGATAATTGCAAGGAAAGGCATTGAAGAGAAAAAGACCTGTGACCAATTCTTTCGCGATCTCCTCGTTACTCTCCACGAACATCTTTTCGATGGTTTCCTCGTTTAGGTAAATTCGCAGCTCCTCTAGCACGTCGAAATTTTGTTTGAACAACGTGTTGATCAACTCGAGGTACGGGGGGCACTGATATTTGTCCCTGTGCCTTCCCTGTTCGTCTTTGAACACCCAAGGATAGAAAACCAAGGTGGTTTCTTCGCTCAACTCGAACGTCATCTGTGCCAGGAACGCCTCGTACTTTTCTCTTCGCTCGGCTTCTGCTTTGGCACGTTCTCGTTCCTCCTTCGCTGTTCTTGCGTTTGCAACCGACAATTTTGCAATTATTACCAAATGCATTTCCAAAATAAAGCTCTTAAAAGATCGTTTAATCTTCCGATTATTAACCCTTTCGACATTAACATCGACTATTGTCGTCCAGTGTTGAACGACTATAATACCATTGGTAAAAAGTTTTCGATCAAACACGATATTATAGAACTAGTTAAAATTTTGCGGTGCAAAATGCTACTGTACAAATATAAAAGCTAAGGAATGATTCGTAGACTATACGGGAGAAAATTAGGCAATGAAAATGTGCCTAAAAGTGAAAATGAGCTTCGAGAAATGGTAAAATTATCTTGGAAAGAAATTTCATTTATGGATTGCGGAAATTTTATGGTATCAATACCACAACGAGTCAAATCATACGGGGACGTAAAAATAGTAGAAAATATTAGGTAATATTTATATTACCTAATACTTAATATTTATTAAGTGGAGTATATTTTATCTCTGTGTATTGAAAGAGTTGAAATATGTAATGCTACCTAATGGCTTCCAATTCTTGCTATCGAACTACTTCTTTTTAGTAGAAAATATTAAGTAACATAAATATTAAGTGGAGCATTTTTTATCTCTCTGTATGGAAAGAGTTAAAATAATGCTACCTAATGGCTTCCAATTCTTTCCATCAAACTTCTTCTTTTTAGTAGAAAATATTACGTAACATAAATATTAAGTGTTGTATTTTTTATCTCTCTATATGGAAAGAGTTAAAATAATGCTATCTAATGACTTCCAATTCTTGCCATCGAACTACTTCTTTTTAGTAGAAAATATTAAATAACATAAATATTAACTGTTGTATTTTTATCTCTCTGTATGGAAAAAGTTAAAAATAATGGTACCTAATGACTTCCAATTCTTGCCATCGAACTACTTCTTTTTAGTAGAAAATATTAAATAACATAAATATTAACTGTTGTATTTTTATCTCTCTGTATGGAAAAAGTTAAAAATAATGGTACCTAATGACTTCCAATTCTTGCCATCGAACCTCTTCTTTTTAGTAGAAAATATTAAGTAACATAAATATTAATTGGAGCATCTTTATCTCTCTGTATGGAAAGAGTTAAAATAATGCTACCTAATGGCTTCCAATTCTTGCTATCGAACTTCTTCTTTTTAGTAGAAAATATTAAGTGTTGTATTTTTATCTCTCGGTATGGAAAGAGTTAAAAATAATGCTACCTAATGGCTTCCAATTCTTGCCATCGAACCTCTTCCTCAGGAGTCCTGGTGCTCACATCCAGTCGCATATCCGGATCCTCCTCGTTCTGCACTCGCTTGATCTCCGTTACGAGCAACTTCCGAAGATTCGGACAATTAGCACCGAACATTAAATTCACCATCTTGCCGTTTTGCAAAAACATCCACACCGGCTCGCTTTTGCCCCGGAATCGTTCCAGATCGTCGATGTAATTGTTCTTCACGATCGCGTAGCTAATCGTATCTCCACCAATTTCCATTTTCACGTTTCGCAAAGTGCTCACCATGGCGATGCATGGTCCGCACCATTCCGAATAAACGTCGGCGAGTATCAAACCCTTTCGAGTTAACAATTGTTCCCAGTCTTCTTCGCTTTCTATCTCGACTTGAAGGGTGGTTGGCTCTTTTCTGCCTGGTCTCGCCATTTCATTAATTTTACGGTATCTCGATGTTAGGTTTAATTATCGATCTAGTCGATATTTATGTGAATAGGTTAATGTATTAGGTGAATACGTTCGTGAAGTCATTTGTGACAAGTTTCAAAGTTTAAGTATCTTACACTATACTATATATAACTATTACTACATTACTATTACTATATATAGTAATTATACTATTTGTAACCTTTAAATTCTTTTCTGTAATAATTGCCATCACCATTTTTTCACACTCATTAGCGGTTGGATTGTAATTCGCGTGTTTGAAGAAGCTGGCAAAACTGATTCCGGACGAAAGGGAAGAAGGTTTTAACTACAACGACGACAACGACAACGACGATGACGATGACGATGACGTGAAATCTGACATCCTGCGGACGTTTGAAGAAACGCAAAGAGATCGAGGCCGACGATAAGGCGTCTCGACGAAGATCCCCGCATGTCGTCGCAAACGACGAACCTCTCGTTTAGTCTTACGCCCCTAATTCGCGGTCTAGCCGCGATAATTAGTACGCCCGCGATCCTACATCAGCACTACGCAGCTTCACACGTCTCGTTTTTGTTCTGCCGGCAATTTATGCTGCCTTTCATGATACCAGCGACGACGTTTGAGACGCGTGGAAAAGCTTGCATCAATTTCAGCCGCTTTTCAAGTAACGGTTTACAGACATTCTTGCGAACGTTGCGGTTTAAAGTTTCGTTAGCATAATTTAGCGTGGCTCGGGGAATGTTTAAGTGTAGCAAATAGGAAGATTAAGTATAATTGAAGTGTTCGTAGAAAGAAGGAAGCAAACTCACTTCTCACAATTTCGAAGTAAATTGAAGTAAACTGTTTAGGAAATTATTGCCTCGACTTAGTATCGGAAAGAATATATACTAATCGAAGGAAGTATATATTTTCACGCGATAAGTGACGAAATTTTCACCGGCGCATATTTGTACCGAATTTTGGTTGCTTTGCTGTAATTCCAAGGAATAAATGGACAGAATTGTTCATCTCGTTTCGGAAAATGTTGCAGTATTCTTGAGAGAAGTTAGATCGCTGGCTGGTGGACGTTTTCCGTGGAAAACGACGAACAATCGAAGCGGATGTAATCTGTTACGATTTGAGTTACGCAATTTTGTTGCACGAGCCGCGAGATAAGGTGGCTTCGATGTCGCGTGAAACTGAAGAAATTAACCGCGGCTTCTCTGTTTTCGTAACTCTACGCCTGTTTTGTACTCGTTGCGTAATTTTCAGTTGTATTTGTTTCCTTTTTACCATATTTCCGTCGTTTCTCATTAAACAGGAATATTCACCTTCAAAGACAATCAATTTCATTTGCAATTTATATCGTTGAATACATTATTTTCCCTCTGAGGTCGCAAAACAGTATTTCAACCCTTTAAAGACCAACACTATTAAATGAAACATTTAATTGGCTATTTTTGTCGATCAATTTATACGATTGAATTTTGTTTTAACCCTCCAATTATTAAAGATTATTCTTGAGAATTGCGTGACGTATTTTGTCAATATTTTTTCCTTCCCTTAAATTCTATAATTTTACGAAGAGTAAAAGAATTGCAAATGAAGGGGTTAAGGACTTTTATAATAATTTTAACGTCGTTAATTAATTCTTTCACCTAGAATTACCCTATAAAGTTCGAAGAAACCCAATGGGTTAATCGTTAGAATAAATGTACGATAATAATATACTATTATATATAAATATTATAATAAACGATAACGATATTATAAGATAATAACTCAGGTTAACCAGTGTATTTTATTTTAGTTTACAAGATCTTCTTCGTCTTTTTAATTTACACGCTATTTTATGCTATCTTATAGCGTAAAGCTATTATTTTTATAACAGCTGTAATATTCCATAGGAAACCCGTTGATAATAATAATAATAATAATAATAAATAAAACCTTCTACAGGTTAAAGAATATTCATCTGAGATTTCAAACCAACTGCATCCATTTTAATCTTTCTCTAACAGTACCTATTTATTCCACGTATCATAATCCATCTTATTCTCCACCAGATAATAAAAAAAGGGGGATGCTCGGAGTGAATTATCCGGATTTGTTTTCGTTTCCGCGAAAACCGCGAGTGTTGCAATTTCCTATATGTTGTAATTGCGATCGTTGCTAAAATTTTGCTTCGATCGGCGATCGTGCAAACCTCGAAGCGTGCAAATGAACTCGTTTGAACTCGCTAGGAGTTTTCGCGACGTTGCAAATTCCGTTCAAGTACTTCCGATTACTCGGCGAACGGGTCGAAAACTCGAACGTGCGCGACTGCATACGAGTCCTTTCGTCATCTTATTCTATTTTTAATACCCTTGCACTCTTCCTGCGGTGCGTACGTGTTTTTAACTTCGCTGAAGTGTCAAACGATGCGAGCATAAAAACGAAAGATGATGCGTCCTTTATTTCTACCGACGATCTTAATTTTTTTGCCACTCGCATCTTTTCCACTTGCAATATGTAGTAGATATATTTATTTGAACGGATTGCAAATTTTCACGCACTCGTGGGAAATTTAACGCATTGCCTACTACCGTTTAGGAATTAACCCATTGCACTCCGTTGGCGCTTTTACGGCGACATACATAATTTTCGTCGTAATTCAAGATTTAAGGTTTTCATTTATTTCTACTAATTCAATTTCTATTTCTTCCAAAGCAAAGCAAATTAATGGCCACCCTTCCTATTTCTCAAGTACAGAATAACACTAAAAGTTCTCAAAAACGCCAAAAAATAGTATTCAAGTTACCAGTAGATTATATTATTAAAATTGTTTTCGAGTGCAAAGGGTTAAGACGCATAAAAGACTAATTATTTTAAGCTTGCGATTCGGCAATAGCGCATGATTTTAATCTTATGGAAACATGCGAAGTAAAATAAAGATTCAGAGTATCGCTTTGTCCACTGGTTCAATTATTATTGACGATATAGCGAACAGATCGAATTATAAAAAAAAGCCTATTAATCGGTTTCCGGTGAATAATGCGTTAAGCACGCGAAAAATTAGCGAAACGCGTGACACGCGAAAATATAGAACGCGTTCAAAGTTTGCAATTATGCGTATTATTTTATTTAAGGGGCTAAGCGACTTTCTACTTACGTAAACTCTACTTTTTTCTTAACCCTTTTCTGCGCGTCTATAAACGTTATTGAAGAAATCAGAGAAAATTAGGTCTGTTTTAATCGTCGTTACCCTCGATGAGACGCGAAGCGCGAAGATTGAAGACATTTTCGTCGCGACGACGACGACGACGCTTGGAGTCGCCGTTTTCGCGGCGTTGGCTCCTGGTCCCGACCAAAATAAACGCACTAGACGGCATCCTAATTAGCTCGTTCGCGTGGCTTTCGTTAACCCTTCAATTGAAACGAAGAACTTTCGTATTGCTTCGCTTTATTTCAATCTTCGTTAACGTTTACACGTTAGGTACACACATTAGGTTTACACGCATAACCTTCATCGAGATACGACCATACGTACGAACTCCTAACGAACTCACGAAATATTATTCCTTCAGATACTTGGAGAACCATTGCAGATCTTTGTCTCCTTTATAAGGTTATTCATGGTCTCGTGAATAATCCACTGGTTACATCTTGTATTAACCCCTTGGCTTTCAATGACGAGTCACACTCGTGGCACGAATTAATGAATAAGTTTATCAAACGTAAGATCTGTTCGCTATACAGTGTTATTTTTATTCAAGTTTTACTTTCACTTCAGAAGATTAAGGATCGCTGAATAAAAATTGCGTAGAATATTTTAATATTTCGGAGAAATATGAAAACTGTGATTCGCTAATGATAATTTGCATAAGTACAGTAGTTTCAAAATTGTAAGGCAAGGGGTTAACTTTAATGCTTCTTCTAGATTCTCTAAATATTCGTTACTGTTTCGTCCTTCCTTCTACTCTTCTAATCTAAGTCGAATTGATCCGTTTTGCCGATTACGTACATCTATCTGCTAACTATATTTGTCAAAATATTAACTTCTCTTCTCGGAATATTAACGTATTTAACTCTGACTCTATCGTTTTCTATTTTTATGTTAAACGATCTGTGCTCGCTCATTGTATCCTCTTTACTATGTTATCTCTGTTTATATGAAATGGGTTTCTTTGTGCCCGTGGAAATAAATAAAATAATTCGACTGGTTTCCGGAAAAACTAAGTATCTAAACATTCGAAATTAGAAAGTCGAGGGGAGAGAAGTGAATTAGGTTACGCGTTTGTTATAATCAGGCTTTGTTATAATCGTTCCTATTAACCCTTTCGTTACCAACACATTGCAACTAAAGACTAAAAGCGTAAGCAATGATGACGTTTATGAATATAAAAATGATATAGGTACAAATATTTGACTACTCTGTGTAACTAATTGTCCAAAACAATTTCACGTTGACAAACATTGTCAAAAAACAAAAATATGTAATTTAAAACTAATATACGCGTGCTTCTACCAAATTCTCGAAGACCTGTATATACGTCCATAGTAGCTAAAGGGTTAAATAAATTGATTAAAGCGTTGGGTTAAATTACCCTAAGTTTCTCTTTCTCCGAAACTATTCCAAGTAATTCACTTATAAAAGTAAAACACTGATACAAATATTTTTAAACGATTGTCCATTTCCTCGCAGATATTCATTTCCTCGCAAACATTTTCATTCCTCTTTCAATGAGTTTTTCCAACCCGCTTCGGATAACTAGAATAATCCTATTACTTATACGGTGACCCAATAATTATTCGATCTGCCAAGCGTACACTTTTCCACGACAAATATCCTTCTCGCCTCTTTAAAAACCAATTTATACGCACCATCGTGTGTGCTCGTTTTCATTTGTGTATCTGCCTAAACAAACAAGACGTTCATCGCACACCATCATCATCATCATCATCATCATCGTCGTCGTTATTGTCGGTCGTAAACGAGCTCACGTCCGAAGCGTGTTCTCATGAGGCGCGGGAAAAGCCATCAAACTGGCGCGAGAAAGAAATCACCGGACAATTTGCGCATCGCGTCGGTGGTCGGTGCTACAGTTGACGCGAGCGTATGCAAAACGCAAAGGGGGACAGCGGAGCTATACAGCCGATGCCGGAGCTATAAAGACAAATAGTAGCGAAACGAGCCCAACGAGGCCTAACGACGCGTATTTGCATCGGTCATTAAGACCGGCCGAGAAACCGCGCACAGGACGGCAATTCTCCGCTGTCGGCTGGACAAAAGGACACCCGACGCTAAAGTGACGCTTATCGCGCCTCGTGAAAGCGCACTTTCTTGCGTAACACCGCCAAGACCTCTTCTGCTTCCCCTTTTCTTGGCCCTGTTCCCATGCTTCCGACTAGTTACGGCCACACATCGCGAATCAAACGATTTCTTGCGATCCCTTCTGTGAATTTCTCTCTCAGTTTGTGGATTCAACGGTGAACCACCCTTAAATTCCCCCACAGTGGACTCATTTCTGAAAATGTTTGGGTAAACCATCTTAATTCTGACGCAAAGTTTGGCTATTATTCAATTTCTCCTTAATTGATTTCTAAAGTTGTTAGAGTAAACAATCTTAATTCTGACACGAAGTTTGGATGTTATTAGTAACAGTTCTTGAGCTTTGAGTGGCACCCAAGTCTCACCCAAAACTAAGACCTCAACCGTGTCGAAGAGCAAAGAAGTTAAATTAACAGCTTTCAAATCTTCGACGATATCTTAATTCCCCTCGAGATCGCGAACAAAACTACCAACTAGCTTTGAAGTTCGCGGTGTTGCTTCTAATAATGTTGAATCCTTGGGTGTCACCCAAGTCTCACCCAAGGCTTCAAATTCACCGACGGATATAATTGCGCGCGTTACGATTCTACATACGCCACAGCGATTGTTACAATTCTTCTGCTCGTCCTTTGCAATTAATGTCACGTTCGTGGAAGCGATACGCAGCGATACATTAATTCCGTACGCGACGGGAAAAAATCTTTCGCGGATCGATCCGCTTACGTTGTGATATCTCGCAGGCCTTCGGCGTACGCCCACTGATCCACACCGTTCACGATCATAAAACTTAGCAAAATCGTGTGTGCCGTGATTCATTATTAATGCGGTTGTTTCGCGGCGGTGTACGAAGGTGCAGCCGCTCGGCTGCACAATTTATCTTCGCGATGACGAGTTTCTGGAAAATCTGCTCCGCGTCGAACCTATTCCGGAGCGTTCCAGAGGATAACGTCGCGTCGTCGCCTCTGAGAATCAACGTTCAGCTCGGATATCGTCTCTTTCCTCGAACGAAGCACGCAGAAATGGAGATACGAGACTCGCGTATCTTTTTTTTTTTTCTTTATACTTCTCGGAACATTTCCTGCTCTATTGTGTATTTTTAGCGGTTCAAGACTTTTGTTGCGGGGTAACGGTGAAACTAATCGCGAGACTGCGAAAATTTAATCCTTTCACGTACGATTATCTTGTCATTTACATGTGCTAGCATTAATTGATTATGGTTCTCATATCACGTCACGTGCATATCTTTGACAATTTATTTAATAGTCTCCAATCTTGTAAGACAAAGTTAGAGCTTCGAATTGAATTTCATCCTCAATACTACGCGTTTTTGTTGAATTTGTACCATTATAATGTACACTGTATATGTAACAATAATATACATAGCACTGTATATGTAACAATAATATTCATATCACTATATATATATCAATAATATATATATATCAATAATATATATAGTACTATATATATAGCATACCACGAATGTGACTCGTTACTGTAAGTTGAACGTTCAAAGATGCAAAAAAAGTGCTGAATGCATGTAATCTAACGTGCAGTAGAAATTATGATATTTACGGGACGAACGATTTGAACCAACGCCTAAATAATGTCCTTACTATTAACCCTTTGCACTCGAGGGGCGACTCTAAGTCCTCAAAATGAACTAACTTTCAATGCTCTCGAGTGCAAAGGGTTAATACTCGTTAACAACTAAATTTGTTTTTGCACACAAACCGAGTAACACCCCAAACGTACATAAATAAATAAATGGAGCAATTTAGATTCCATTTCTTCGAACTTGTTTCTAAAAATATGCGTAACTAATAAGTAATAATATATAATTATAATAAGTAATTATAAAAATTACGTAGTAACACGAATTTATTATATTGAACATATACAAATAATGTTCATAAATAATGTTGAGACTATACTTGACTCGGGCAATCTGATATAGGTACTGCGTGATGGAAATAATATAAGTAGTGATTTCACTCATATTATTGATTATATGCGTATATTTACTGTAATACTACGAGCATCGTTAGCGCAGCGTAACGTATGTACAAGAATTCCGTTTTTGGACGCGTACATTCATTAATCTATGCGTATACCTAATCTATGCACGTGTACGCACGCATTATAATATTCGTGCGCAACATCGTTTAACAGCGCGACATTTGCGCGCATTGACGACAGCCGAAGCACTTTCAACAAATAAAACAGCGGTCGAACAATCGTATGCTCTAAACAGGAACGATCTTTACGTTAACGACGTTCTAAAATAGTAATAATAAAGTTACTTCAAGCGCGAACCTTAAAGTGGCAGGACGTGTGTGAATACTAAGTAAGAATACTATATTATATACTAAGTAAGAATACTCTATTATATACTAAGTAAGAATACTCTATTATATACTAAGTGTAGACTCGTAGGTTTAATTATATGGTCGCGTAGCGAGTGTTAGAGGGTAAGAGCCTGCCGTAGCAACAATAAAGCCCAAGGAACCAGTACTTGTTAATTTTGCAGCTGGTCAGCGCGTGAACCCAAGATTTGGGATAGTTGTAATTTCGTTATTTTCGCATGTGATTTCAAAGTCGTGGCGATCCTTGGTTTTTATTGCTGGCTGCCGAGTTCCGGATAGGTAACGGGAAAGGCCGAGTGACCGTTGACGGGGAAGTAGGAAATTCTAAGGGGCAACATACCCCTTAGCTCTCTCCATCGGGACTCTTCCCCACCATTCGAATATTGCAAAATATAAAATGGTACGCCAGGCAACGAAAGGTCTGTCTGCGTCTATCGCTCGTCGAAAGAATAAAGTAACGTTAAACGAATTGAATTGTATCTTCCTCGCCTCCCCGAGTTCCGGTCTACATAAGTAAGAATACTATATTATATACTATATATATACTAAATATATATAATAAGTAAGAACCCTAGTAATGATTATTATCCGAGCGAATACTTACATATTTTGCAAAAGAATCGCGGAAACTTGTTAAGCGAGGAGCAAAGTTGGCCCTAAAACGGATCTCACAGGTGTTCGTAACAGGTCCGCTTTGGTAGTTCTCGGAATCGAGCGCGTTCCACTTACGACGCGAGCTCCGCTGCCAGCCGGCGCGATGTTTTAGCGGTTAAATATTTTATAACGGTGTTAAAAGCGCACGCGAGCCCGTCGTCGACGCATAAGATCGACAGAATTGGGCGCGCTCTGGTGAAATTTATGGATCATGTCGGCATGGAAGCGAGTGGATCAAAAGGCATCCCGCGTCACTCCGCGCCAGGAATCCGACGAGTGTTTTGCCTTCGATTTGTCTCCTTCCTTTTGCAATGTTCGCGGGCTTGTCAAATAAATGGGTTAAACATCGGGAAAGTACGAAGGCTACGAAGATTAATTCGGGTTAGGCTGTTGAAGTACAGAAATTTGCATACGATTCGAGCAACGCGGTGTAAAGCAACGATGAACAGTTCTTTGTTCTTTCGCGGGACTACTTTGACAAGCTGATATTTCATATTGGTCACGGGGAAGGTGATATTAAATGCTTGAATATGTTAATAAAAAGAAATTCGTTTGTTATTTTCGACGCGGATTGTTATTAGTGGAGTGAGGATTTTTATGCAAATTTAGATCCTTAAAATTGGGAACGTAAAAGAGGGATATAAATAGGTGTTCGTTTCACCTTTTAAATATTGTAATTTCTAGTATACCGTGCATATTTTTGCTCACTATATTTTGCACTTTCTTGCACATTTAAGTTTCCCAGGAATGCATAAAATTCCGTAGTATAATTATCACTTTTACTCTAAAGTATAATTTAACTCTTAAACTTGGCGAATCTTTAATTTTGAAGATTTATATGTTGCGTGAATATCAGTGATTCAAGATGAATACTAATCGTAAGAATTTTTATTAGGGAAAAAATATAATTTTAGAAAGCGACTGATCAAAAAAAAAAAAAAAAAACGGCATCAAGAGAATAAAGATTGCGAAATACGAATTAATAGTATTTTTAATTAAAGATTGTAAATCACGAATCTTCGGTTCTCTACCACTATTCTTTCGCAATCGAATATTTTATTTTACTCCGTTTAATTAGCAGCAATTCTTGGCAAAAATAGTAGCCTTAAGACTATTTTAATTTTCTCTTTCGCAATCTTTTATTTCGAATAGGTTAAATGTACCGCGTACTGCCACTTTAAGGTTCGCGCTTTAAGTAACTTTATTTAACTATTTTAGTATTTATTTAACGTAAAAATCGTTCCAGTTTGGAGCATAATATTGTTCAACCTCTCTTTTTATTTATGAACATTTTTCTTATACGTTCAATATAATAAATTCATTACTACGTAATTGAAAATGTACAACAAAGTCCACGGTCATTCTAACTGTCATTTGAAAGCTTTCCATTCAAATAGAAACACGTTTTACATATATTAACACGTCAGTTTGTGTAACAGATATAAGATACACTTCGTGACAAAAGTTAAAAAACATGGTACGTATTTGCGAAGCTTCACGTCGTCGTTATCTTTTGAGATACATGGATTTGAATTAATAAGTAGAAGAACTTATTGCGTTTATCGATGTACGTAACACTATATTTTTATGCTACTGTAAATTCAAAGCTGTGAATCTTTGAAGCGAAAGGATACGCAAAAATTCGTAAGTGACTACTTTGTTTCTTAACTTTTATCAGTAAGTGTATATAGTAAACGTCGTGCCTTACTGAATTATCACACGTTCCATACTTAATAACAATATTCATCACGTTGCAATGTTCAACAGCACGTTTACCTTCCAATATTTATTTACAAATATCAAGTGTAAACGAATATACAACATCCACGCGTTGTTACGTAAACCGAAGTCCAAATATGGTATGAAAATTGGTTTACTTACGATTCTTTATACGATTACTTTGCTATGAAATAAAACGAATTCAAGTGGCAGTTATAGGAACACAGTGACGGTACGTGGGTCATTTACTCTACAAGTCATTACGTAAACCGAACTCATGAAAATATGTTTACTTACGATTCTTTATACATTATACTTTGCTATTAAATAAAACGAATTCAGGTGGCAGTTATAGGAACAATAACAGTACGTGGATCATTTACCCTAATCGTTTTGTTTGATTTAATCGTAACTCGTGTAACGTTCGTAATAATGCACTTGTTCTCATGATGCCTGATGTCCCAATTCGACCCAATTTCTCCAGGCAGAGGCCATTTTCTCAGACGCGGACAGTCATCCGGTGGGATTCCGAGTAACGAAGCTGGGACTTTCCTCGTTTCTCCAAGTAAGTCCGGCGAATCGTGTCAAGCGTGCATCGCACGATAATCGCGAGACGTGAGTCATACGCACGCTTTCGATTAGGTTCTCCGATGAGGAGGGGGCCGGAGGTTGTACCACGATTATTAATGCGCCTCTGGTTCGCCAGGGTGCTCAAATAAATATCGCACGATTCGTTGCGAACTCCTTCGCGTATTCCTACTTGCAACTTTCTTAATCGTTAACCCTTCGACGATTTGCCTCGCGTAAATGTCACGGTGTTTCAATGAAACAGTTGCAACTTAGTAACGATCACTGCCACTTTAACGTTCGCACTTTAAGCAACTTTATTTAACTATTTTGGAACGTAGTTAACGTAAAGATCGTTCCAGTTTCAAGCATACGATTGTTTAACCGCTCTTTTATTTATGAACATTATTTGTATACGTTCAATGTAATAAATTCATTACTACGTAATTGGAAATGTATAATAAAGACCACGGTCCTTCGTACTGTCACTTGAAAGCTTTTCGTTGAAATAGAAACATTTTTTACGTATATTAACACGTCAGTTCTGTGTAACAGATGTAAGAGATATAGTAAACGTATCGCCTTACTGAATTATGATACGTTCCATACTTTATAATTATATTCGTCACGTTTTAACGTTCAACAGCACATTTATCTCTCAGTATTTATTTACAAATATTAAGTGTAAACGAATATACAACGTCTATGTATGTGTTGTTACGTAAATCGAAGTCAAAATTTGGTATGAATATTTGTTTACTTACGATTCTTTATACGATTACTTTGCTATTAAATAAGAAACGAATTCAAGTGGCAATTATAGGAACAGTGACAGTACGTGGGTTATTTACCCTATCTCAAAAAGTAATAACAAGAAACTTTAACCTAATGAGGTTCGATTATTATTTTACAAAGGTATTAATATTTAAGATCGAATATAAATATATTTGTTGAGAATAAGCATTGCATGCATGTATTTTTAATGAAAATTTGTATCCACTGATGCTGTCCCCTCCCTTGCAAAGGTCAGTACTACCTGAGGAGGACACTCTTTTATTGCACCCCCTGAGCGTCTCGGCCTTTTTCCGAGTCTTAGTCAGTTAGCAGAAAACCGTCAAACTAAGAACAGCATTTTCGTTTTGTACAACTACATTAATTAAATACATACTTAGGTTAAAACTCTGTTGTATTTATTTAGCAAATAAATATTCAACAATATTAATAACTTTTCGATGTATAAAATGGTTTAAAATGTTCTATACATAACGATAAGTTACACGTGTCGCATTGCCACGCGGTTTCTCGTCATTCTTTATCATTTTAAACACGCGAAACAACGTTTCGCAGTCTTTGAACAGTTGACGTCACTTTTACCGAAAAAGTGCTGCCAATTCGGGCACTGATACCGTTTACATTTTCCACCTTTTCGCGTATTTAAATTTCCCACAAAACGCGCAACGATCCAGAGTCTATTTATTACGCGACACGATACTGAATAAAATAAAATATTCATAATTTATCAGAGCTAAGGAGCAAGATAAAGCCCTTGACTCCATTTGTTTGTTATACAAGCTGTCTTTCATACAAGTTTCTGCCCATGAGAAACGGGAAAGCTCGTGGAAAACTGCCGTCGACCTTCGCGAGTTTTCTTTCTCCGCGTCTCGTTTTTCCTCGCGCAATCATAATTAACCTGAATCACCGTCGGGATCGCGACGAGCCCACGCACACCGACTGCGCGACGCCGTCGGTGGCTGGTGGCAAAAAAAGGGGGAGGACGTACGCGAGACATGCAGATTGCGATTTTTAATTAGACGAGTCGAGTTAGCGATTATTGTTGTAAATTGATCGGCGCGAAAAAATGGCTTTCTGGGGCACGGGACAAACGGAGACACCGACGGATTTCGAGGAAATGTTATGCTTCGTATTCGCTCTAGTTTCGTTTTTCTCGTTCATTTGCAGAAATAGAAGACATTGTTCTCTACTAGAACGATTGAAATAAATATTCGAAACAAACGATTCGATTAAAATTAAAACTAAAACTAAACTAAACTTCGATAAAAGTAAAATTACTAAAATTGTCAAAGTAACTGGTTCGTGATTTTATATAAAAATTGTAGATTTACGTAAATTTATGCGAATACAGTTAACTTAGGGATGCAAAAATATTTGTAGAATTAAAAACATTTGTACTTCGTTGGTGTTGCTATGGAGAAACGCATAAATTGCGTCAAAAGACAAGATTTATGATTTTTATTTATTTTTGTAGGTCCAATTGTCATTTGCTTCGAAACGAGGCAAATTAAAGACGACTTTTTCCCTATCCGAAATCCGTAATACTTTAAAGTTTAACAAGAGCCTTATCAAGTCTAACAAAGATCATTTTCCAAAACACATTTGTTAAGAGTTATGCTATGATGGAAGCAGGTTCTTCTTTTTCTTTAAATAAAAAGACACGGGTTTAAGAAAAAGGTAACTGATATATATATATTTGATTGTATGTGAAAAATGTAGTATACCAGGATTTTCTATGTCCCGTCTGCACAGACTCTTTACGTCGAACTGTCGAGAAAACGACAGCCTTCGACACTTACAGTTTTACAAACAATGGTCAACCTTTTCATGTACGTTTGACCTTCGACAAGACGAGACGCTGCGACTCCGAAGTTTTGGGTTTTTTTCCGATTACTTTATTACGCCTGCAAAAGCGACACTCTAATATTTTTGAATAGGAAGTTTTTCTAAAGAAGAGCTGTTTTACTTCAACAACATTAAATAGTCTCTCCCCGCGATTTTCCTCGCACTATCCGTTCTGTCGCACGCGCGTCGAGTTCCAATAGTCGTTAACCTTTTGCGGACGAGCGTCGACAAATAGTCGCCTAATCATTTTTTGGCTTTCCGAACCCGTGTCGACTTTTAAAGCGCGAAACTTAATGCGATGAATACTTAACGTAATAATGAACATTTGAAATCGTTGGAAATGAAATGGTTTGGAACTCGAAAGCGTGAAAAACTCAAAGTCGTGGAATTCAAAACTAAAGTACTCCCATAAGTGTCAGTACTTCTCGTCCGCAAAGGGTTAATAAAGTTTTGTTTTCCGCGACACGTCGACCTTTAACCTCTTAGGTACTACGCGCCACTATAGTGGCTTTCGCGGATGTCATCTTTCTGTACGACGCACCACTATAGTGGCTTTAATCGTTAAAGTATTTATAAATTGTTAAAGTTAAAATGCGTGTATCATATCTTTAAGAAAAATTATAATTCAATCGTCAAACACTTCATTCCAATGTACTCGTGTATAGAACAGCATTATCCGTCACACATTGCAGTGCCGTATCATTTACACGTAATTCGCGTTGAACTCTGCCGTACAGAGAAACAGCCCCGCGCAAAATTCAGCCGTGCCTAAGAGGTTAATTGTCCGAACCATCGCGTTACCCCACATCTGCTCTCAATTTTCGAGGAATCGAGATAAACCGGGCATCGCAACGCGAACGTAAGATTCAATCGTGAAAATTAGCACGAAGAAAGTCGGTATTCGCGGCGGATCGTTTCGTATTAACGGTAGACGCATCGGAAACGTTAGTCGATTCGCTTGGGAAACGAAATTACGCCAAGCTCTCCCGTTGTCCGTGGTTTCATCCTTTTGTAATTAACTGCGGCGATTCATCCGCGGGCAGTGTAAGAAGAATAATGAGCGACGCCGCGGAACGAAACGTCGTTCCACCGGCGAACGGTTGATTAATTCGTAAGTTGAATCCTCGCGGAGGTTCGGAGTCCGCTGGACAAAAGGATGATGGATTCGAATCAGCTGCTTTGGAACGGCCACCTAACCGCTCGTCGCCAATGATAAACTACTGTTTCGAGTTCCTCCGGCAACCAAGAATCAGGAAACTCTAACGATTAGTTGAAACTCTAATGTGGCGGCTCTCCTGCACCCACCACTAGAGGGACATACGAAATAGGACTTTCTCGAAAGCACTCGCTCCAACTACCTCGTCCATATATATACCGCCTTTAACCTTCCTTCCAATATCCCAACGTCTAAGGCAGGGCCTGCTAAGTAGCCGCACTGATGAGTCCACTAGCAGGCCCAGGACGAAACGCCCAACACCCTTCCTTTTTCCTATCATATCCCCTCTCTACAGCTCCACATCTAATAAAGCTGAATTTATTCTCCATTTTCTATCATCCTATCGTTGAACTTCGCGGAGATTTATGCAAATTTGTGTAGCCGTAAATAGGACCGAACGAATGAGAGTTAAAGAGGAGTGTGGCGGCTCTCCTGCACCCACCACTAGAGGGACATACGAAATAGGCTTTCTCGAAAGTACTCGCTCCAACTACCTCGTCCATATACATACCGCCTTTAACTTTCCTTCCAATATCCCAACGTCTAAGCCAGGGCCTGCTAGGTAGCCGCACTGATGAGTCGACTAGCAGGCCCAGGACGAAACGCCCAACACCCTTCCTTTTTCCTATCATATCCCCTCTCTACAGCTCCATAGGAGGTTCCATTCATCTTGCGAGTGTATAATTCGTGCGCGGAGAAATTTGCTTCGCGCTCAAAGAAATGGAAATTGAATTGGCGATAGTAGAATTAAAAGAAAAGAAAAACTTTTGAACGTCAACTATTAATAAAGTTTCTGTCTCCATAGGCGAAGGGAACGAAGTGGAAAGGAATAAAAATCTATCGCTTCGCTAAAGAGACTGTAAAAAATGAATCATCGATTATTCTCTGACGTGTAATTAGCCTGCGACGGCTAATAAAGCAACGATCGCTTACTTTCACCTACCTTTTACACCTTTGCGACGACAATTTCCCATTATGATCGTCGGTGGTGAATAAAGAAACCTGCCGGCTGTTCGATCACGATCGATAATCAATTTCTACGTTTGATCGCAGCCAACGATTATTATTATTATTATACAGCGTGCACGACGCTGCTGTGTTGAGTAATTTCAATCGAATACGTTCGATTTCACAAGAGATTTACATGATAGGAACATTAGCGGCCAGCCGGCAACAAACGATTCGATGAAGACGCGGGGTTAAGGATAATTAATTTCAGTCGCTAGGAACGTCTGGTTGGATGACAAATTACTTCCGGATCCCATTACTAGCCTCGTGTAGTACGTAGCGCAAGAATAATCCGTGATCTCAAGCGAGATTAATCACGAAAAGGACGATGGACAACAATAGGAAACGAGAGAATGAACGTTTGCGCGGTTTCCCACTTAAAAATAACCTCCTGCGTTCCGATCATTCGTCTTTTTGCAGGGTTTCTCGATTCCATTCGTTGGTCGATTTTTCGCGAATCGTTGGAGAATTTCTAAAATTTAACTCATTGCATAAGGTAAACGTACTACGTACTGCCACTTTAAGGTTCGCGGTTATGCAGTTTGGAGCATACGATTGTTTAACCGCTCTTTTATTTATGAACATTTTTTTTATACGTTTAATATAATAAATTTGCTATGAAATAAAACGAATTCAAGTGGCAGTTATAGGAACACAGTGACAGTACGTGGGTCATTTACTCTACAAGTCATTACGTAAACCGAACTCATGGAAATATGTTTCCTTACGATTCTTTATACGATTACTTTCCTATGAAATAAAACGAATTCAAGTGGCAGTTATAGGAACACAGTGGCGGTACGTGGGTCATTTACACTACGTGGGTTTTTCGGTATGCGGCGCGGAATTAGTCGCCTATTTGTCATCCCCGCGCTATATTTCGTTCTCATGAATATTCGATCGAGACGAACGCTTGCCGATCCGCCGGCTGCGAGCTCCACGATTCGACCGCGATACCTTAAATCTCCCAGCTAATCGGATACTTCCAGGCTTTATAAATATCGCGGTCGCGTGGGTCGCGTTAACTTCTCTCGAAACTGTCACGGGGAATTCGCCTTCCCATAACTTATGCTAATTTTAATTTCACGCACACCCGGCCACCGTCTCGCGTACCAGTTCGCAACGATTCGCCCGCGTTTCCTCGTTTCTGCCACTCCGAAATGGATTGTTTCGTTGGTACTGTTGAGAGGTGGAAATATAAGAAAAATGAAGGGTGTGCGTTTTGTCCTGGGCCTGCTAGCGGATTAATTAGTAAGGCTAATTAGCCAGGCCCTGCTTTAGATGTTAGGATATTGCGTTGGATATCAAGCCATTGTCAACGGTGAAACATAGAGTGTGCAATAATCTATTGGAATAAATAAGTATTGTAGTAGCGGAAGTATCGATACACGTACACGGAGACAATGAAATCTCATCGAGAGCAGCGAACTATTTACGAAACAGAGGTCGTTAAAGGTGCATCGAAAGTAGAAGAGAGTGTTTCATTGGGTTGTCAAGAAATTTAGTGCCGTATTAAATTTATATTGTATTTCACAAGATGTAGTATCGGAAATATGTATTAAGTTTACCTTTAATCGTACCATCGACCTGTATTAACTTTTATTGAATCGTATATAATGATTTAATTAATAAACAACATCTCTACAATACGTAAGTGAAATGAACCACATAATTTTCGAGTGCAAAGAGTTGAATTAGCTTATAGAAATAATGTAGGAAATTTTTGTAGAACCTATAAATTTTCTTCATTCGCATTCATCCTCTCTAAAGAGTATGGTTAACTTTCCCAAATCGACACAGGCTGAACAATTCACCGCGGAAAATTTATTATCTTCCCTTGGCGGACTATTTTTGGCATAAACAATTTGCAGACTTCGTGCACTCAATTATTTCCTTCGTCCACGCTTCCAAAATCCAAGGCTCTTACGTTCCACTTATATCTTTCGCGATTCGAACTCCAAGGTCTCTATCAATTTTCCATCTCCGTTCGTCAAATTACGCGTTGAACGCAATATTGCTCTCTAGCTTTATCTTTATCTTTCGAGAAATTCCTCGAAGCATCGTTCGAAACATAGGATAAATGGCCCACGTACTGTCACTTCAATTTGTTTATTTAATAGCAAGTAAGTAATGTATAAGGTATCGTAAGTACACCAATTTTCATACCAAATTTGTACTTCGGTTTACGTAGCAACGCATAGTCATCGTATATTCGTTTACGCTTAATATTGGTATATAAATATTATGAAGTAAACGTGCTGTTGAACATTGAAACGCGACGAATATAATTATAAAGTATGGGACTTTAAAGTATGGGAATTATAAAGTAAGTGATAATTCAGTAAGGCAATACATTTGTTGGGTCGCAGCAATAATCCAACAATAAGCTGTTGGATGACCAACACGACCACTCACACTGTAAACACCATAGACGCATCCTAAACCAAATTCATCCGACAAACACCCTAATCGCAGTTCCTAGTCATCCTGTACTCCGTACCTTTCCTTAGTCACCCTCTCCCTTGACCGCTGTCCTTACCATTACTCATCCTTCAAAACACAACGTAAAAGCTCGGAAATACTTCCGAACGCGACAGAATTGAGTATTCACTGCCAGAGTGCAGACCATAGTTGCACGAATAAAAACCTTTAAGAGTTTCTCTAAAAACGGTGTTGTCAATTCCCTTCGCTCGGAATCCAACAAAGCATAACCTTTAGCTTCAGAGTTTCGAAAAAAGAACATCACCAACCTTCGAGTTGAATGGACAAGCTCAATAGTCTAATTACACTCTCCGAACCGTCATACTATCTCTCGTACAGTTTCCATCGAGCCTTTGTAAATTATATTAATCGCATGTACGAACTGTACGATTTCGTTTATTATATTTGGGAATCAGTGAAACGCATTGACCTCCCACTTCGCGTTAAACCAAATGTGAGTAAATAACATTTACTATATCTCTTACATCTGTTACACAGAACTGACGTGTTAACATACGTAAAACGTGTTTCTATTCAAATGAAACTCTTTCAAGCGACAGTGCAAAACACACTGGACTTTGTCGAACATTTTCAATTAAATAGTAATGAATTTATTATATTGAACATAGACAAAATATGTTCATAAATAAACTCGATGTTGAACAATATTATGCTCCAAACTGCAACCGGATTTCTAGATTGAATACGTTCTAAAATAGTTAAAAATAAAATTACGCGGTAACATTTAAAATGGTAATAAATGGTACAATTACGCTATAAAGTTAACGCGCGGCACTTCGGAGTTGCTTTGGTTCATCGATACGATACAGCGACTCAGAGTTGCTAGTATGCATCGTGATTTCCGCCTTCCAGCGAGGAAGATGGGTGTTTAAGCGTAATCGTCGGAAACATCAATTCCCGTGGAAGCGTAGGAGACGCATACCGACACCTACTAGAAACTCTGTTCTGTCTTTTGCGTGTGCTGCGCGATCGTTTCAATGCCCCGCGATATCTGCGACGCGTGTGTAAGGTCAGGGCGCAGCTTGGAGTAGATTGTACATTGCTATACGGTTACCCGTATCAACCCTTAATAATCGAGAGCTTTTTGTGAGAAAAGTCGAAATAAGTAGGCGCCGAGACAGGCCATGTGGTTTATGTCAGCGCGCTCCCCCTTCTTAAGGGAAGTTCTGCCCGAGTAGCAGTTTAAGAAAAGGACACACTGGCATGCGCGTCCTCACGACTAGAGTTTTGGGCGACACTCTTGCTTTGGCAGTCGACGTGACGCATTGTAACGAGCAGAATACAGATTCATTATTTCAAAACGCCCACTTATCATTATTTATTTACCGCACGTCATTCCAATCCTGATTTACCTTACATTTTAATATTGGAAATAGTTTTGGGGGAAGATATTGTGGCGGCTCTCCTGCACCTACCACTAGAGGGACATACGAAATAGGACTTTCTCGAAAGCACTCGCTCCAATTACTTCGTTCATATATATACCGCCTTTAACCTTCCTTCCAATATCCCAACGTCTAAGGCAGGGCCTGCTAGGTAGCCGCACTGATGAGTCCACTAGCAGGCCCAGGACGAAACGCAACACCCTTCCTTTTTCCTATCCTATCCCCTCTCTACAGCTCCACAGAATAAATCGAGTTTTAAAACGTCCTGTTGAGTTTTTGATTTAACCACTCGGAAATCATCCGATCTATCTTACACTTTCCTAGTCATCCTGTACTCCGTACCTTTCCTTAGTCACCCTCTTCCTCGATCATTGTCCTTACCATTAGTCACCCCCAACAACAGTACTTTAAAAGCCCGCAAAATCATAGAACTGTCAGATTTCCGTATTCACCAGTCGAATGCAGTAGCCGTATTAATAAAGCCTCTAAAGAGTTATCTTCTACGTGTTGTCAATTCTCTCGGAATCCAACAGACTCTCCCCTTTAAATTCAAGCTTTCATCCGTTATAGACGTTTCACGAGCTTTTGCCTAATTTTCTGTCGTCTTACGGGCGAGTGTTAACGAAGAAAATCACAGTCTTCGCGCGAAGCAAGAGCCAGAAATATTGATAATAAATACACACGCTTATTGCTGAAACCAAAACTTGTCGACCATTCGTTAGTTCTGAGGACACCTTCGCCAGCATGGATTGTTTATTGACGATACGCTTAGCCCGAAGAAATCCCCTTTGAGAGGGGGAAGCGCGTTGACAAAACGCACGTGGCCCACCTCGACCGCTTACCAATTTCGACCTTTCTAACAAAAGGTACACGGAATACTGGATGACTAGGAACTGAGATTAGGGTGTTTGTCAGATGAATTTGGTTTAGGATGAGTCTATGGTGTTTACAGCATGAGTGGTCGTGTTGATCATTCAACAGCACATCGTGCGGTAATTAGCGTTAGCGAGAGAATAGTCATTTTGTGTTTAATAAATAGTCATTAGTTTTACGTTACAAATAGCCTCGCGATTATTATCCCTTACACGAATATATCGCGTCATGGTAGATTACTCAGACAGTATCTACAATAACATCGGCGATCGTAGGAAACGGTGGAACTCAATCGCGTGACTAAACTTTGATAAACAATTTACCGATTAGCATATAATAACACACCGCAGATCGATTGCGTTGACGATCCAGAAATTCCGAACGACGAAGAAACATACGCGACTCAACCAACCGTTAATTCGCAAATTAATGACTAATTATTGGATCGTCTATAGTAATCTACTCTTTCGTATCTTGCGATCTGCTGATTTGCTCCTAGATGAATATACAATTTTTTTATCCAGGTTTATAATTCCCCGCGACACCTGATAACCTATCATTTTCATCGTAATTTCCTCCCGCTTTATTACCACGCGATTTTTTTCCCCCCCTTTAACGAAGTTTAACCCTTTGCGGACGAGTGTCTGCAAATAGCCGCCTAATCATTTTTTGGATCTTGCGGACGCAGGTCTATTGTTAAAGCGAGAAATTTAAATTAATATCGTTAATAAATGCTTAAAAAGTTTTGGAAATTTCACGGTCTGGAATTCGAAAGCTTGGAAATTTACAGGCTTGGAATTCAAAACCAAAGTACTCTTTTAAGCGAAATTATTCATCGTCCGCAAAGGGTTAATACTTTCCTCGTTCGAATCTCTGGGGGGGGGGAAAAACCATAGTCTGCAGAATTTATGGAGTGGAGCATCAGGTTGGGACACGCGTGACCACATTATTTTTGAAATTTAGTCGCACGAAAAGGACGGAGGCACGGCGAGGAGAATCGCGGTTTTATGGAAAATCGTAACTCAACGGGACGCTTTCGGCGGTGCCTTTTTGTCCCCGCACGAATCGAGATGCGTGCATGATTTTTTCTTCCTCGAAGGGGGTTGCAGCGGTCGTTACGGTGGACATGAGGCGACCATGAGAACGGGGAAGAAAAGAGGCGAGTATGCAACGGTACAAGCTTTATATCCAGCATAAACATTCCTGTCGTAAACGTCAACCGTTTCGACTGACGGAAGCGGCCGATAATTTATGCGCGAACGTGTCTTAATTGTTACAAACAAGCGCACTCGAGCTCGCCCGAAGGCCAGAGATTTTAACGGCCGGTCGAATAGGGTAGACGTACCACTGCCACTTTAAGGCTCGCGCTTTAAGTAACTTTATTTCACTATTTTGGAACGTCGTTAACGTAAATATCGTTCCAGTTCGGAGCATAATATTGTTCAATCGCTCTTTTATTTATGAACATCTTTTTTATACTTTCAATATAACAAATTCATTATTAACCCCTTGGCTTACCTTAGGTAACGAAATTGCCGATTATTTCGTTACCTACGACGTATGTTAATGTTAGCTGATTGCTGCTTTTGTATCACTTCACATACAAATCGTTTAAATATTCGCCATCATTTTTATTTAATAACCCTTAATTCTATAAGACGAAACTAAGATTAAAGTTCAACTTAAATTTAACTTTTACTATAACTTAAATTTATAAATCTTTAGTTTATAAATAATTCTATTCGTTGTTAACTATATACTATAGTAGTGGCTGTCTCAATTACTTATCGCTTTAAGCAACTTCATTAGATTATTTTAGAAGCTATTTAACTTAGGAATCGTTCGACAAATTCGGCGGAGATAAGCAGAGAGCCGAGGAAGAGGTTCTAGCGGTTAAGTGGCAGCGAGATATTCGGCAAATAAATCATGCCACCTTCGTAAATCTCCACGGTAAGCTGGTGGAATCGGAATATTATTAATAGCCACCGCGTCTTGTTACTTCGACGACCGTGCGACGCCGCTTATTTATGGTGTTTAACGCCGTAAAACCGCCCGCCTAAAAGAATCCCTTCCTTTCAGTCCTTTATGTTAAATACGCGATACGAACGATCTTTATGTTAAATACGTTCTAAAATAATTAAATAAAGTTACGCGCAAGCCTTAATGCGGCGCGGTACATTTACCCTATGCCCTAATTGCTGTCAATGTCCCTATAATCGCCACTTAAATTCGTTTACTTGATAGCGACATAATGTACGAAGAATCGAGGCTAAACAAATTTCAATACTAAATTTGCAGTTAATCTTTGTGCTCCGATAATAATCGAGGTTCTACCGTAGTCTTTTACAAGGGAAAGCTCTTAACTGCTCGACTTCGATTTTAACCCTTTGCGGACGACGAATAGTAAAACTTAAAAGAGTATTTTGACTTTGAATTCCAAGCCTTTAAATTTCTAAGCTTTCGAATTGCAGGTTAACAAATTCTCAAAACTTTGAAGAGTTTATCAACGATATTAATTTAAACTTTCTGTTTTAACAGTGAACGTACATTCACAAAACCAGAAAAGTGGCGATTATTTGCAGACACTCGTCCGCAAAGGGTTAATGAGCTTCTATAGGATGGTAAACTATGATTTACTCTTAATGCTGTGTATGAAATATTAAGCGTAGTTACTTAACCCTTTGTGGACGACGAATAATAAAACTTAAAAGAGTATTTTGTCTTTGAATTCCAAGCCTTACGAATTTCTAAGCTTACGAATTCCAGGTCAACAAATTCTCGAAACTTTGAAGCGTTTATCAACGATATTAATTTAAACTTTTTGCTTTAACAGTAAACGTGCGTCCACGAAAACCGGGAAAGTGGCGATTATTTGCAGACGCTCGTCCGCAAAGGGTTAATAGTTTTTGTTGAAGTCAAACATTTCGCGGTAATACGTAGAGAACTCCACGTCTTAGAATATTGGTAGAAGCGAGTTCTTGTAGAGCTTGACCATGGAACGTCGGCTAATTATGGTTGGGGATGCCTGCAAACACCCCAGGTATAAATGTACGAACTGTCGCAACGTTTTGTAGGCAGTTCTAACTGTGCCGCCCGTCTTGTAAACATCACCGAAACTTCTTCCACCGTATTAAATATAATTATTTACCCACTTTATTCCACGCGAGTCAGTTGTTTAATAATAACCCTTCAACAGTTTTAAAGAAATACACACGTGACCCAATGAACTCCGCATTAGAAGTCACGCGTCATTCCAATTTCACAGCGACTGCTTTATTAGAAATCACTTATACGCGTAGTATGTCAACAGGTATGTAATTTCACGCGTGTATTTTTTTACAATTATTAAGTAGCTACGCTTAATATTTCATAGGCATCATTAGGGGCTCATAGTCTACCTATTTACAAAAATTCATTAAAATCGAAGTCGACCAGTTGAGAGCCTTCGCTTGTAAAAGCTCCGCGAAACGTTATGGGTTTTCTTCGCTTTTTTCGGATATTTTTCTCGCTTAATTCGTAATGCGGTCCCCCAAGGCTTTGACAAAGCTTTTTAATGACCATGGGTTGCGCAACGCGGCGACAATTGAACGAGATCATGAATTATGACAACGTTATACGACAACGGCAATTTCAGCAAGTTTACGTTTGGTCAAATCGAGGCCAGCCATCAATTTCGTGTTCGTAGAACGCGTTCTAATTGCAAGACAAACATGACGCGTTCGAGACAGCGTACTCCGGGCGCCATTGTTGCATGCCCGCATTCATTGATTCGTTCCGTGGCGAATGGCAAACGAACGCCAATCATCTCTGCGGATACTCTCGACGATCGTGCCGGAACGTACAAAACGAAACAAATCGTCGCGTTACCAACAAGTTCGATCCAAATACAATCGATACCCCCCCCCCCCCCTCCGTCGATGTCTTTTTACAATTTGCGGTGCATTCAAATTCATGTCGAATCGGATGAATCGATTCGAAGGACGCTTAAATGGAAGTCAGAAGATTGTTAATAATGATCAATGGCGAAGATGTAATTTAATAAAGGGTGGGAAAAAATTGCGACGAAACCTTAATCTTTTCGCGTGTCCCACTTGGGTGGTGAAAAATTAATCACTCATATAAATACTGACGAATAAAGACATACTTTTTCAAGTAAACAAAACGTACACTTTCGCTGTGTTCCTTTTTATAAAACGTCGTAGGTTTGAGTAAGCTGGAAACACCTAAAAACAAGAGCTTCAACTTACATATTCCTTCTAAAATTGTCAAAACAGATAAACAAAAGAAAAGTAAAAGTAGAGGCTAACACTTTTGCATATACTTAACGGTAGACTTACGAAGCTCGGGAAGACGAATTTCAGGTTTCACGTTTAATGTTACCGGGGCCATAAATATTATTTCTCAGCAGTTTACATTGAGTTTAATTGGTGTAATGATGCGAATACGTATCCTAACTTACCCCCTCCTTTTTCAACTTTCTAATTCCGAATATTTAGACACTTTAAACCTGTCAAATCATAGAATCAACGTCCTTAAACCTAGCGTTAATAATAGAAAATTTATTTTCAGTTTTCATATTAATCTAAGTCTAAAGTAGACGCAGAAGAAGAAGAAGAAGCATAACTAAAAAGAGTAGCATTTTTCAACTTTCTGATTTCGAATATTTAGATACGAAAAGCCTGTCAAATTATAGAATCAATGTCCTTATACCTAGCGTTAATAATAGAAAATTCAATTTCAGTTTTCATATTAATCTAAGTCTAAAATAGACGCAGAAGAAGAAGAAGAAGCATAACTAAAAAGAGTAGCATTTTTCAACTTTCTGATTTCGAATATTTAGATACGAAAAGCCTGTCAAATCATAGAATCAACGTCCTTATACCTAGCGTTAATAATAGAAAATTCAATTTCAGTTTTCATATTAATCTAAGTCTAAAATAGCCAAGAATAGACGCAGAAGAAGAAGAAGAAGCATAACTAAAAAGAGTAGCATTTTTCAACTTTCTGTTTTTGAATATTTAGATACGGAAAGCGTGTCAAATCATAGAATCAACGTCCTTAAACCTAGCGTTAATAATAGAAAATTAATTTTCAGTTTTCATATTAATCTAAGTCTAAAATAGACGCAGAAGAAGAAGAAGAAAAAGAAGAAGCGGAATTAAAAAGAGTAGCCTTTTTGATTGCTGCGCACATAAAGTGTGTCACACGGTGTAGGACAGACACCGGCGTTCCTCGCGGCGTTCTCCGATTGTGAAACATTATTTATGACCTTGCCAGCAGATGCTGGCTTGTAGGTGTACGGCGATCAGCAACGGTAAACCACAAACATCGGCGCTGTTCATTGTTGCAGCAACAATGCTTTGTCGCTGCGAGAGGCCGACCACGTGTCCTTGCACCATGCGACCCAAAGAAGAAAGTATACCGGGATTCGCCACGGGAAGTGTTAACCTTAATAACGAGCTTTCAGCCACCCACCATGTCGACCTAATTACCGGACAACTTGTCTGACACCCTTCTTCCACGTCTTCACGATGGACATCGTAAATAGGAAACGGGATCGAAAATGAAGAAATTCAACTTTCCGGGCGACTCGAAAGGGAAGACGAAAGTTTGTACCAAGACGAAAGTAGTCCGTGCAATTTTGAAGTCGAAGCGAAACATAGGGTAAATGTAAATGTTCGGAAATATTGCGGAGCGAGTCTTGTATTCGATTTTGCTTCTTTATTTAATACATCGACGCTGTTTGGAAATTTTTGTTCGTTGTAAGGAAGGTGCAATTTGGGTTTGTATCATAATTAATGAGCTGCGAATCTTTATGTTAATTCCTATTATTGTAGCTTCAACTTCTTTAACTTTATTAACACTTTAGATACAAGAACCATAAACAGTACGAACCTTGGTAACCTCGGAAATATTAAGGTTGAAATAGATTCCAGATGTAAAGCTTTGGTTTTTTTTTTTATTTTAAATTGCCCAGGATATTTGCTAAAATGTCGCGCACGGAAAATTGAACTTAACCCTTTGCGGACGAGCGTCGGCAGATAGCCGCCGAAACTCTCAATTTTCTGGGTAAATGTCGATTTTCAAAACAAGAAATTTGTGACCACTAATATAAAGACACTAATAGAAATGACATAATAAATATAAGAAACTAGTGATACTAATAAGCACTTTTGATAATAATTCGGCGAAAATTGGTTAAGTATTATTAAGTTCTGTCCGTGATTAATTCATAACTGAATGGAAATTTGTTAAGTGTTATTTTTTTCTCGCCCGCAAAGGGTTAAACATCGCCTGAATCGACGGAGACGAATTTTGAGCTACTGAATTAGGCTCCAGACATGTGGATAATCGCGCTCAACGTGAATCAGCCGAGATGCGCCAAAAAGGAAAAGCAAATAGCCGGGATTTAACGGCATTAACCTTAATCACGAGCTTTCATACACCCACCATGTTGACCTAATTACATCGACGCGCCACTGATATAACGCACACTTCTTCTTTATTGCGATCCAGCATCCCCGCCGCTAATCTTTCGATTATCAACCGTTTCGTTCCTTTGCTCTTATTTCTTATCATTATCTCCATTTTTTAGGCGATAAATCAGAGAAATTTAATCTAAAAACCCCCAAAAACTGATAATTAATTAATATTAACCCTTCTTTTGGGAATTTTTTAAGGGTGTATTTAAATTTCATTAATTTTGTAATCATTGATCAAACGTATCGAAATTTTACATTTGATTACTGGAATGAAATTCCGATCTGCTCAATTAATTTTGGAATGATTAAGTATACTAGTTTTCGTAAAGAACTATTCGTAAGGTTGTTCGAGAACCTGTCCAAATATTTATTTTTACTTTTCCAATTATTCCAATAAAATTCTTCATACCTCCATTATTACTTTCACAATGGTGAATAACATTGTTCCTTACGATACTTAATATAGCCTTTGTAACGTGTAATAATAATTACAATACTGTTATAATATTACCCAATACACTTACCATTATTCGAATCTTTCCAAATTATCTGATTAACCCAAATAAACCTCTAATTTTCCAAATCAATATTGCAACATCGATTATTTCACAAGTAGTATTTCAAATATTATCCCTACGTATCCAAAGCTAATTGCCAAGTATTACAGCTGAAGTATAGTTATATAACTAAAGTATTGCTTCCGAAATCTTCGCAATTGCACACCACTGTTGCGTTAATACTGCTATATTAATTACTTCTACTATATTAGTTGGATCCTTTTACATTCCTTCATCCCCAAATCGAAACCCTAATTCTTTCACTATGCAAACCGAAAGCAACCATAATGGCGACCTTCAAACCTACCGAATTCGCCTGCAACGGTTTACCTAGCACGGTAAGAGCCCACGGTATGCAAATAATCGGCGAACGCGTTAACTGTATTCTTAGCTTAGGACGAATTTCGAATTTCTCTGCTCTAAAAATACCGAATCAGCTCGCCCGGATTTAAAGGGAAACCGATGCACGCGATCTTCTGCGTTTCATGTATCCTACGAGGAGGAGAACACACAACACATACACACGCATAAGTTGCATAACTATACGGCTGAAGGTCGTCGCCGAGCGCCAGTGTTACGCTTTTGCAGCGACACGTTCATTAGCGTGCGAGAACAAAGCGGACAAACGGGGTTCAGGCGACCGTTTCCGGTCTCCGTGCTTCCCCACTTATCCCCTTCAGCGCCTTTTGTCCGTTTCTGCGGGACACGCGTAATTTATAACTAATTTGCGCCGCATTGTTCGACGCGTTCGAGCGAACCGAACCGTTTGCATTGTGCACTTCAAACGGCCGCTCAAAACGACACGGATACGTTTAACTTCTGCGCCTATTCGCTTCTTCTTCCTTTTTCAAGGTGAACTCGCCGAGTTTTAATCGCTATTGATGGCAAGTTGAGCTTTTAACCCTTTGACTGCCACTTGTAAACGAAATGCATACGAAAAGCTGTCATTGATAGAATAATTTGGGTTTTTTTTCTTTGAAAGGAGAATTTAGGCGAGTTTTAATCGCTATTGAGGGCAAGTTGAGCTTTTAACCCTTTAACTGCCACTTGTAAACGAAATGCATACGAAAAGCTGTCATTATTGGAATTATTTTGGTTCTTTTTTCCTTGAAATGAGGATTTAGGCGAGTTTTGATCGCTATTAAGGGCAAGTTGAGCTTTTAACCCTTTGGATGCCACTTGTGAACAAAAGGCATATGGAAAGCTGCCATCGTTAGAATAATTTGGGTTCTTCTTGCTTTGAAGAAAGGATTTAGGCGATTTTTAATTACAATTGGGGACAAGTTAAGCTTTTAACCCTTTGGATGCTACTTGTGAATGAAATGCATATGGAAAGTTGCCATCGTTAGAATAATTTGGGTTTTTTTTCTTTGAAAGGAGAATTTAGGCGAGTTTTAATTGCAATTAAGGGCAAGTTGAGCTTTTAACCCTTTGGCTACCACTTGTAAACGAAATGCATATGAAAATCTGCCATCGCTAGAATAATTTGGGTTCTTCTTTCTTTGAAAGGAGAATTTAGGCGAGTTTTAATCGCTAGTGAGGACAAGTTGAGCTTTTAACCCTTTGGATGCTACTTGTGAACAAAATGTATATGGAAAGTTGCCATCGCTAGAATAATTTGGGTTTTTTTTCTTTGAAAGGAGAATTTAGGCGAGTTTTAATTGCAATTAAGGGCAAGTTGAGCTTTTAACCCTTTGGCTACCACTTGTAAACGAAATGCATATGAAAATCTGCCATCACTAGAATTATTTGGGTTCTCTTTTCTTTGAAAGGAAAATTTAGGCGATTTTTAATTGCAATTGAGGACAAGTTGAGCTTATAATTCTTTAGCTACCACTTGTGAACGAAATACACATGAAAATCTGCCATTGCTAGAATAATTTGGGTTCTTCTTTCTTTGAAAGGAGAATTCAGGCGAATTTTAATCGCAATTGAGGGCAAGTTGAGCTTTTAATCCTTTAACTACTACTTCTGAACGAAATGGATACGAAAAGCTACCATTACTATAATAATTGGGTTCTTCAATTCATTCGTCGTGATCTACCACAAATTTTAACACTTGTACGTGTTTTTATTTTGGAAAGGAGATAATTCGCCCTTAATTTTGTTTGTTTCGAAAGGAATGGTACTTACGCTGATAAAAATGAATATAAAACTCTCGATAACAAAGTCAACAGGGAGTAAAGGGTTAAATATGAACCTAAACACAGTAGAATTCGCTACAGGTCCATTTTTGGATATTAAATAGGATATTAATGCAAATGTTCAGTCAAATCGATTCGATAACATCTAAAGTAACACACAAAATTTCATCTTTAAAGACACCCCTAACGATACTCATAGGAATTATTAAAACTACTGAAGAATTAACCCTTTCGTTACTGCACTTGAAAATTAGAAGCATTCTCGATGCTTGGATTAACATCATCATAAATATTTCGATACTTTTTGTACTAATAATTATAATAGAAATGATACGAGTCAGAAGATAATACAAATAGTAAGTTACGAAAAGTATATACTTAATTAAAAATAAAAGTATATATATATATTTGCTTTCAGCGAATGATGGCCTAATTTATGAAAGCGCATACCACGCGATCTTCTTAAAGAAAGGGTTAAAAGAAGACGGGCAAAGAAGATTCCTCTGTTTCCCACAAAATATTGCCTCGTTTCTCTTCTACGTTAACGGATTGAAATTCTAGATGAAACAGGAATTTAAAGGTAGATACGAGTGGCGATTGCCGAGTGTCTCTGGTGATTCTATTAATCCACTTGATTCACTGCCACAATCGAGTTAACAGCGGTTTGCATCAGCTGCACCCTTTGTTCTTCAGCGCATTCCATTGGCGGATCCGCACGTGCGGCTCGTCCACACCGATGCCTGCAAAAGCGTCTCCGGAATGGGGTCAGAAGCGAGAAAAATCGCCTGCTTTTATGTACCGACAGTTGCTTCCAGCGAACAAGAAATCTCGTCACGTCTCCCGTTCGCCGTGTCAATCGAGCCTAACTAGAGACAGCCGGTTATTGTGCGCGCGTCTTCCACTACATATTTCCACTTGTTACAGTAATAACAACGTCGCCATACCTTGCAAGCTTTTACGAGACTTTGTTTATATTTTGTACAGTCGCAATAACAGCATTTTGCTATCCCAAAGATCTGTGTTAAACCGAACTCGGACAGATAAAGTATAAGGTACACTCAGATCTACGCTTTGGATGTTTAAAGAAACATTGTACAATACAGTATAAAGTAACGATACAGTATAAAAGTAACAATACGGTATAAAAGTAACAATACAGTATAAATATAATGCGGCATGAAGTTTCCGGATAACGCAATACTAAACAGTTCTTCTGTCCCTCTATTGAATTAAACTTCTTATCGTTAATAAAATTTTTATTAGTATTAACTGACGTAAATAATAATATTGCTACCTTTAAGATTCAGTGTTACAAGTTATCCTAGCTATAGTTCAATAATCTTTCTCTAACACCGTCGCGTTTTCTCTATTTTCCCAACAATAGCAACATTTTATCACGTACGAGTCTCCTAAACATTCTAACAGCACTGCTCAAACGTTTGCACTTATTTTACGATTCGCCAATGTTTCCTTACGCTCCCTTCTTTTTTCTTCCCATCGTTGCAATTGCATTTAACGATTCTCCGTTTAGAAATTCCGCGACGAGAATCGAAAAATGCGTAGAGATGAGAGAGAGAGAGAGAGAGAGAGAGGGAAACGTTCGGACGAAGAAAAAAACGTGGTTGGCAGAAATACCGACACGCGTCCGCGACTGACAGCTACTTAATAACTATAAAATTATGTATTTATTGCGTAAGCGGGAGCACCGATACGGTGGTGGCTTCAAAGACCTTTAACTGACTAAATGGCACCTCGTATTAGCCCACTTTGTGTGCCACCTTTAAACGTCGTAAACGTCCATTAGACGTTACGCACGTAATACGGTATCCGAGGACGCGTGGGCAGGGAATGTAAGCGAGAGACGTGCCTCTCCGTGCATTGTCTACGAAACCATGATTTCGCCTCTACGATAGGGCAAAAATCTCAACACGATTTGCTCTCCAACCATCCCGCGAACGCATCATCGCTGAAACACTTCGCGTAGGTGCTATCCATTTCAAGTTTCGAGTTGTAGAATCGTGAAGAATGCACCGGAGATTTGATAAATACCTGGGTAAACGTACCACGTATTGCCACTTTTAAGGTTCGCGCGTAACAACATTCAACCACATATTTTAGCAGTTACTTAACCTAAAAATCATTCCTGGTTCGAGCATAATATTGTTAACCCCTTGCCTTGCAACGACGAGTTACATTCGCGATGCAACCTTTGATTTAATTGCAATAAAAATACGCTGAACTACTTAAGAAACTTTACCTTTAATTCTAGCTGTCGTTTCAGTTTCTAAGATTAAGAAGTACCAAATAGAAATTATGTATAATATTTTAGTGTTACGTATTCGACACAGTGTTACAAGTAAAGAAACGGTAAACGTTTCAGTGAATAGTCTTCGAAGAATTTGTTAAGTGCATAGTATTGTTACACCTTCTTTTTCCCCGTATCGATGCGGTAATTTGGATATTTGGATTTCTTTTGTTCGATCCTTTATCGGGATTCGCGAGACTTTTCCGTTCGATCCTCGCTGGGGATTCTTTATTGGAATTTTCTAAAGGAATTTCAAACGAATGTTCGCAACCTTTTGTGCAAAACATAGCTCGCACTTGCGCTTTCTCGCGGCCTGGAAAATGCCTGGTTCGCGGAGTTATTATGTAAAATAGCTGCGGCACGTATCGAATAGAAAATGGACTCTCTTCGAGCGAACAAAGCGCATTCCTGCACGGTAGCTGGCAATTATCGCGACGCGATAATTATCCTAGATAACCGCGTCGTAGAGAAAATATCCAAGCCTATACCTGTCCGTTTCAATATAAATTACACCGAACACACGAATACCACACGCGTTATAATTATAAAAAGAAGGAAACTTACTCCGATTGGCAATCTATTCCCATTTCCGCGCGATTATTCGACTTCGATCGATCACTATTAGCGCTCGATTTAAATTTTATCGCGAATAATCAACGCTGCGTTGAATGAACAGTTACGTAACGCCGCGCAGCGGGAGTAACAAAGAGGGCAAAATGATCGCGCCTCGTATTTCAGAGCAATCGTGGCGAAATGTCCATCTTCATCGCGGCGAATTAACATTTTTGCAGCGGCTCGTGTGATGTTAGCGACCGTTTGAGCAATTTTCGTGGCCGGCGAATTGAAAATTTTGTCGCGTATTCCCGAGTAATTGACGCGACAGCTTCTTGTCCCCGATACGACGTTCCTACTTTTACACGTTCCCTTATTAACCCCTTGCCGTGGAATCGTGACACCATATTCGTGATGAACATTACAATTCGAATGCAATAAAGGTGTCTAATTTAATTCAACTCGTCGGGTGATCTCTCTCGTGTTGCCTCGTGTTTCGTGAGTCACAAGTAAACTCCGGACAGTGAGAATTCTTACAATTAGGGCAGGAAAATGATAACACCATACATTATTATTCGTAGGTTATTTATGGGAAATTTAACTATAACAAAAACTGCGGTTGATATGCAACTTGATATGGAAAATTATATAAAGCGTTTAATGTAATGCATGTATTATAATGCGTTACATAATTGGGGGATGAAACTAATTTCCATTTTAATTCCATTCTATAGGTCGTGGTTTTATAATATTTTCATCCTCCAAATATAGTAATACATGCTTTATACTAGATATCTTATGTAGTTATGCATATCAAGTGCATTCTGCAGTTTTTACTATAGTTAAATTTCCTACAAGTGCAGCTAAATCCGCAGTCTAGTTAAAACAATTTCATTAATCGTGTGATCATCATTTTTGGCTTAATCAACGCTTTCAGGCGTCGAATTTATAATGTTTTAATGCGTACTGCATAAATCTGTTTTGTATAATACACAATACTATATATAGTATACAACTACGAGTGTTATTATAAGAGTATTAAGAGTTTTATCCCACTAATGAATTTAACTTGATCTAAATTAAAAAAAAAACATATTCCCCAAATATGAATTTAGAAGCGTCGTAATAATTAATAAGATGATGCTACTTATATCAACCCTTGTTCGCAATAATTGTCTCAGGCTTCAATATTAAACATTCAAAGCGTGTATATTTACTTTGAAAGCGTAACGTGTGGATGAAATATCCAACCAACAGAAATCTAAAACGACGTTGTCATTTTCTCGCAAGAGCGTAAAGAATCGTTAAATAAAATGGTTAAAGATCGTGCGTACCCGTGAGCGGTGATATTAAATCTCGAAATCCGCCAATCTATCAAACTTACTCAACACTGAAAGGGTTAAAGGCCACGCGATCGACAAGGGAAAATATAATCTCGAATAATTTGCTCGGACTAAACCTTTCAATCGGATCTCGGCGCGCAACGATTCTGAACTTTTGACATAGCTTCGCGGCCACGGCATCGATAAGCGTATCGAACCGTGAAATTTACGATTGCTTAAGCGGCCACCGGTTGAAATTTCGGCCGGAACCGTGCCTCGAATTGCACCGCAAATAAAGGGCGAGTTAAAGTACGGCGCGCGCGAACAAATGAAACATTTTTACAACGTCGGCCTGTCGACGCGGCGAGAAGCACAAGAGCGTCATAATATTCGCGGTATGCGCGAAAAAAGGAAAGAGTAGAGAAGAAATGGAAAGGATTGAGAAGGCAGAGGCTGCGCGAGGAGCAAGCAAAGGGTAACGAGCATCACGGTCACGTAGCAGCGCTCTGGCATCGTCTCTCGTGACGATTTCGCTCGGGGACCAGATGTCTTTACGCTGGAAAGGTATGCGACTCTGGGGAGACTTTGTTCTCTCGCCCGGGAATTTAACACGTTGCTGGCCAACCGTTCCACAAAGCTCTCCCTCTTACAGAGAACGTTGTCCTCCGAGTCTTTGCCCTCTCCGCATAAGGTGGCGACTTTCATTCGTAGACTTTTTCGCCGAAATTGTTGTAAAATCAGTTTATCATATAATACATTAACGTATTAAATAACAATGGATTCGCGTGTACAGTCTACAATGAAATAAGAATAAGTAAAGAGCTATAAGATACTTTAACCCTTTGCGGACGAGAAGTAGTAACACTTGTGAGAGTACATTATTTTTTAATTCCACGACTTTGAGTTTTCACGCTTTTCAGTTCCAAACCATTTCATTTCCAACGATTTCAAATGTTTATTATTGCGTTAAGTATTCATTGCATTAAGTTTTGTGCTTTAATAGTCGACATGGGTTCGGAAAGCCAAAAAATGATTAGGCGACTATTTGCCGACGCTCGTCCGCAAAGGGTTAAACTTTCTGCCTTGCACGCAACGACAGTGACAAGTGTGTCTTTCGACTCTCGGCTATTAAATAAACACAAGGGCGAAAAACCAAAACCCTTGTCCGCACCACGGACAACCCCTCCACAAGGCACGGCTTAAGATGCCTGAAAGATGGGAACCATAGGCCGTCGATGCTTGACACGTCTGGCATCATCGTTGCATTCCAACAGAAATGTTATAATAAATTCGATTTCATTGAGAATCTTTGGTACATCGTGGGGAGGGGGGAAGTTGGAAAATTACGCGGTGGGAAATGTTTTCTTTCAGTGGAGAAATTAGGGTAAATCGGTGAATTTTCGGAGAAAATTAGGGAAACAAAAAGGTGTTTCTTTTGGGAGAATTGGAAGATTTTCTTGGGTGAAATTATAAAATTATAGACAGGGAAAATTTATCTTCTAGGGAATATAGAAAAAGACTTTAGAAGCGACTATCTTCTAAAGATAGAGAAACAAATCAACGCATTTCTTAGGAGAGAGTTTAAGGAAAATTAAAGGGAATAGAAAGATAATCCTTTTAGAAACGAATAAAATGCTGTACCATTGGAATATTTTTGCGGAAAGTTATAAGGACAAATTTTCTTATTGGTGTTTTTTGAGGAGGGAAAAATTGGAAGGAAGAAATTCCTCTTTCGGGGAAGATTAAGGCAAGTGGAAAAATACTTCCTTTGGAAAAAGATAAAGGCTCCGTAATCGAAAGATCTTAGCTTTAGGGAAAGCTAGGAAATACTCGAAGGATCCTTCTTTCGAAAGGTTTATCTTTGAACTCAGCCTGTGATTTACTCGACACCTTGAGAGACGAAGAAAACACGAAAGGGGAAGAAAGTAAGGTAGAAAGACACGATGGACAGAGACGAAAGCGAGAGAGTACCGCGGCAGGATCGCAATTAATAGCTGGAAACGAAGGTGGAGTGCACGCTTCTGAATTAGACTTGCAAAACACCAGCATGCCCGCGACCAGTCCCAGGACCACGGTGCGTGCGCAGCGGTCGTATTAGCAAGTCAGATTTCAGAATCGAGCCTTGGTTAGGCTCTGGCATCGCGGAAAATCGTTCGGTTTATTTGCATCGGCTCGCGTTTTAACGATCCCGAGGGAGATACCCCGAGCGAGCCTTCGAGAACGCGATGAAAATAATCCTGGCGCGTGCTAAACTTGTTGTTCCGCGAATCTAGTCGCTGTTCTCGCAGCGAAACACGCGCGGAGGATTGTTTGTCGAATTTATAAGGAAACCGACTCGACAAATAAGCTCTAGCGCTGAATAGGATCCCGGTATAGGTGTCCGTTCAAGGTTACCTCCTCTACTTCGAATTTTATATTACATATTCAAGTATAATCTATACACGGCTAATCGAATTGTAATAATATTCGACGTACTGACTCAGTACAATCAAATCTATTGTTATTCAACCAATGGTTTACAATTTTGTTTCTTTGGAAAGTGTATCTAACATTACTAAATTAATTTTTCCACATTTCAATTAGTATACTGTTTTATATTATACATAAATTCAAGTATAATCTATACACAGTTAATCGAATTGTAATAGTATTCGATGTACTGTCTCAGTACAATCAAATCTATTGTTATTCAACCAATGGTTTACAATTTTGTTTCTTTGGAAAGTGTATCTAAAATTACTAAATTAATTCTTTCACATTTCAATTAGTATACTGTTTTATATTATACGTAAATTCAAGTATAATCTATACACAGTTAGTCGAATTGTAATAATATTCGATGTACTGTCTCAGTACAATCAAATCTATTGTTATTCAACCAATTGTATACAATTTTTTATTTGGAAAGTGTATCTAAAATTACTAAATTAATTTTTTTACATTTCAATTAGTATACTGTTTTATATTAGACATAAATTCAAGTATAATCTATACACAGTTAATCGAATTGTACTAATATTCGATGTACTGTCTCAGTACAATCAAATCTATTGTTATTCAACCAATGGTTTACAATTTTGTTTCTTTGGAAAGTGTATCTAAAATTACTAAATTAATTTTTTCACATTTCATTTAGTAAACTGTTTTATATTGTTCACGGAAATTCCTAAAATCACGAATTCAAATGGAGGCTGTTCATTTAACAGAAATTTGAATGGAGGTGGTTCCTCGATATCTAATTTAAACGAAAGCGATTCTTTCGCTACGACTACTAGTGACGATGATTCCATTTTCTCAAAGTTCAACGGAGAAGGTTCCATCGTTACAAATGAAAATGATTTCTGCATTAGGAGTTTGAATAGAGATGCTTCGCTTGTCAAAATATTGGAGAAGAAATCAAAGAAATTTTCCGAGAAATGAGGAAAAATTATTAAAGGCAACGTTCAATAATTGGACGACTGAAATTAATTAATATATAGTTGTATAATAAGTATTAGTATAATAGTTGCTACTTAAAATTCAGTCTGGAAACGATATTACTTTATGGGATGATCTAATACAATTTTACTTGTAGCTTTTTACTTTCTGCCTAATATCAATCTCTTTGCAAACTTATTATTTAACCCCTTGGCCTACAATAACGAGTTACACTCGTTCTATGAATTATGTCTTAGCTACAACAAAATCAGATATTACCGAAAGTAGACTTTAATTTGAATTCAAATTTTTGCTTGGTCTTGCAACGTTGGAAGTTCTTAAGTAAAAATTGCCAACGATATTTAAATAATTTGTAAGATAAATGATATAAAAACAGTAACCAGTTAATACTAGCGTACGTAGGTAATAAAAGAATCCTAGTGCAAGGGTTCAAGGGTTTAAACTGCTGAAGTTTATGCATTTGCAGGAATCGAACAGAATAATACAAAATGCCTATGGCTAACGAAAACATATCGATTGCGCAAAAGTTAAGCACGTTTTATTACAAATCTCCTACTTAGATCCCAGTTCTCCAACTGTATTCGTAAAAGTATAAACCTGCATAAAGATCCGCGCAGTGCACTTATTATTTTCCACTTTACACCATTAGAAGTTCCCTTTGTCGTCGATGGCTAGCCAAACTTTTCCCTTTTATTCCGGCGAGATAAGTGCAAAAGCCTCTCCGAGGGGGCGTCGGCGAAAAATCGGCTAGAAAAAGAAACAGAAGAAAGGGAAACCGGTCGTGGCTGCGGTGTGGAACGATTGTTCTTGCAGCGGTAGAAAGTATCGGGGAATCGATCGTGTAAGTCGCTTTAGCTTCTTACATTACCGGTTGCGCATTCTTGCACGTGCGAGACTGTTCAAACGCTGTCGACTGGTTTCCGCCGCCTTGCTTTTCTCACGAGTAGCCAACTATCGACTTACGACCCTTTACAGGCTGCTATTTAACCTTGATCATTTGTCTTTAGGATGCTCGCGACTACCGCGCGTTTCATTGCCGCGCAGAAAAGTCGAATAATTTATCATTTTCCCGAGCACCTTCCGTCCTCTTATTTCGCGGGCTTCGCGATGTTATCTCGTTGGCATTTAATTACCAGCCCGTTAGCCTTTTAAGGCTAATGAAATTTCAAACGAATATCCCTGTTTGGTAGCCGTGGATCGTGGGAAGAGCTGCAAATGGATAATCGTATTCTTTTTTTCCCCCCCTTCGATTCGAGCAATCGTTTCTTTCGTTCTTCGCGGCCTTCGATCTTCGAGAATTTGTCCACTTGCTTCAAGGCTCGCTTCTATATTAGCGACGTTCTTCCTCGAGTTTAAAATCGCTGGTCTTTTCCATTTGCATCGGTTAATCCTTTGGGAGATGAATTATTAAGCGGCGGAGAAATATGCGGGAGAATTTGTGGGACCACATTTTAGCGATACGAAGTTCTTTCAAGTAAATTTTCATCGAACAAAGCCAGAAATAAATAGACTCTTTTAATGATACCAGCATTGTTATAATATCAGGTTTAGTAATAAGTTTACTCGCGTTTTATTGAAACAGTGTCAAGTATTACTAGACACGTATTAAAGTATACAAAATAAAGGATAAATTATTTTATTTCTAGGGTAAAACAACCCTCATTTACGTTCCACTTCTTTAACTAAAGAAAATCCAACATTAAGCCTATCTTTATTTCTCACAACTAATCTGTGAACATTAAACATGAATTTAGGAAAGGAGAACCCAAAAAGGTATGCAAATTTTTCTTAATAAATCTTGGAATTATATCCCGTTTATTTATCACTTTTAGAATCTATCATTTGGTATATTCTTGAGCGTAAGAATTTATTACTGCAAAATTATGATTCTGGCAACTTTCCCTAATTTATAATTAAACTGGAGACCTTTATGCGAATTCAGATTCTTACAAACCGAATTAAAAGACCGAAACCTAAATAGAAGGTTGTCTAATCCTCTAAATACTATAATTTGTATCCTCCTTTATAATATCTTTGGTATTCCTTAATACCATTTGCATTCTGCGCCTGTTTACGTATTTAAATTCCCCATAAACGTACGAAGAAACGCAGTCCAATTATTATATCGTACAATAGTAAATAAAATCCACAGTCTATTTATAATACTAACAACGTTAATAAAACTTCCCAATGCTCGTAACGCGTAATCGTTAGACGAGCGAATTCATCGCTCAACATAATAATTCGTACTGTTCTACCCAATACAATATAATACCTAACAATTAACATCCACCTACGCGTGAGACGAATACGCTTAATTAGAAAAATTCAAAGTCTGCGTCTAAGCGTGAAGAGGCTGGTTAATATCACCGGTAGAAACCGAAAGGGTGAAGCTTTCGCGGATTGATTTTATCTGAGGGTCGGCTTCTTTGAACTGCCGCTATCGTGTCGGCTGAAAGATTTTCACCGAGCGGCGGCGTAGGATGCACCGCTGTACTTCCGGCATGTTTTTGCCGCCAGTTAAGAGAACTGTGCGTGTTTACCGACCGCTTCGAGGAGGAAGCTTCGCCTGAGTTGAATTCAAATAATCAAGGGATGCTTCTGGCGCGCTCACAAAAGTGTTTCTTAGCAGTCGGCGAAGAAATCGAGGCCACGCACTAGAAAACTTCTCCTAAATTATCTCGCTTAATCGAAATCTTCGCTACTTTGCTATTCGTTTACATTTCGTTAACGATGGATTGTATAATATTAATAGTTACATGTTATACTTTGTTGGTTTCCTTACGGATTACAAGCGTTCTGCTTCATTACCACTTGCAACGTAATCTTATTATACCTTTATATATATATATATGTACTTCCATATGCTAGAATTAACAAAACATAGCAAGAATCCTATCTTTAATCTTTGTAAAATTATACAATTTTCTCCAGCGACCTCCGCCATTTTATTTTACCTTAATTACTATATTTATTCAACCCTTAACGTTCGTTTGTAAAATGTGAAATATCGATCTCTTCAAATTGCCATAAAAGACCCACATTTCTAATTTTTACAGCAAGAATCCCATCTTTAATCTTTGCAAAGTTATACAATTTCCTCGACCAATTAGCGACATTTCTTTAACCCTAATATTACATAACTAACGTTTACATATCTACATTTACTCGCTATTTTATTCTACCCTAATTTCTACATTAATTCGTCCCTTATCACTTATTTCTAAGGTACGCGTATCAGTAAAAAAATTCTATTTCTCTTCCAATCTGTTCCACTTCTCCTAAAAAGTATCACATTTTCAATTTCCAAAGCAAGAATTCCATCTTTAATCTTTGTAATGTTGTACAATTTCCTCGAGCAACCTTCACCATTTTGTTTTACCCTAACATTCCTCAATCCATATCTACATACCTGTATTCACCCGCCATTTTATTCCACCCTAACGTTACTCAGCCTATTACCCCAATTTTCCCTGATTACCAAGCTTCAGACAATCTCTTGACTACACCTCTTAGCAAAAATACCAAAAAGAGACTGATTTTAACGCGAAGCAAGGTCCACCGGCGGAGGGAACAAAGCTGTGAACGAAACCGGAAGCTGTATAGCCGACCCACGTGCGAAAAGTTCTCGCCGCGGTGTTGCAATTGCGAGTCTAAGGAGAAGCCGGTCGTTGAGCCGCCCTTTAAATAGACGGGCCGCCTTTTCTCGTCGTGGGACGCCGTCTATTTCAAGACTACTTGCAGCCTCGAAATAAAATCCGTGACTCATAGCCTTTTGTTTGGTGTAGGTGGCCGGCGACAACACACAATTTCCCGTGTGCCTCGTGGCACGGTTACGCAGTTCTGGCCGCGTGTTCCGGTGTCTAAAGGAACACCAGACAACGAGGAATCCGGCCAGACCGCCGCTGGTCAAGGGACCAAGCGGGAAGAAGTCCCGTGGCTGGCCAGAGCCGGTGCGAAGAGGTGTACTCCACTTAAAAGTGGAATAGACGGATGCACGCTGGCGTGCTAAGTGAAAAATGGCCTAATATACACCGCAGGCGTGAGTATCTAACTGATTGTTTGTAATAGTGACATTTTATGCATTGTTAGTAATATTAGGCATAATTGCTGTTGGGAATAATTTGGAATTAATTAAATCGTGGATACTTGGGAAAATTCATATCTGTATTAAATTTCCAACTCCCCAATTTTAAAGTTTGTAATAATAGTCTTCTAATCGTTTCTAAATCTACGAATTATAAAATCTTTGTAGATTATTTTTGGAAATATCTTCGGAAAGCATTGAATTTTCAAGCCCGCGATATTTTCGAACTTTTCAATTCCCAAGCTTGTGAATTTTCTAGCATTTCTTTAATTTCTAAACCTGCGCGAATTTCCAAGCCTTCACTTTTAAAGCTAACGAACGTCTGATACCTTAAATTTTGAAGGTCTGCAATTTCCCAGCTCCCACAATTTTTAATTCTTCGCACTTCTAAGCCCCGAATTTCTAAGCTTTCGAATAATAATCCAAGTCCCTAAATTTTCAACGCTGCGGTTAATTAACGCATTCGCGTATCGCTGTGGCTACGCTTCGTCAAATTCTTCGTTAAATATTTACAGGAGACGACGAATAGCGCAGGCACTGCAGTACATGGATCGATCGAGCGTATTTTTCAGCGACGACGAGTAAATCTTCGATACGCCCACGCAGGCGGCTCTGGACTGATAACAATTATTCAAATCGACTTTACGTGCGGTTCACACGCGCGTGCAGGTGCCCCACGCATGTGCGTGACAACGTCTGCTGTTCTTCGCCTCTTTTTTTCCCCCGTCTTAATAAACCTGATCGCGCCAATCAGGTTCCAAAGGAAGTACTCGCCACCCTAACTTTTATGTTCTTCGCTGGTCTCCCGTGTGTTAATTGACGCGTTTAATATCGAGAACATCGACCAGGTGCCACGGCAATTTCTTTCCGTCTGTTGGATAAATCCGACCCATTAGCAACTTTGTGATACTTTTGTGATTCGAAACATTTGAAGCTTAGCTAAATAATAGTGACGACGAGAATGTAATGACGAGAATATTGTCATAAATTAATTTAATTTAACTTAATCGATAAACTGGATAACTCATTAATTTACTTTATTTTATTATTTTATATACTTAATTTTATTATTAGAGTATACGATGCGCGGTCTTTATACTAATAACATTCGAATTTGATTACGACGTGCAACAATAGAATTAATAGATGTATAATAATCATTCACCATGGACGTAATCATAGATATTGGATCCGAATTGGAAAAAAAACGAGATGTTTAATTTGCGGGAGGAAACGTACAGATACGAATTTATTTAACTAATAATCTAATTTGAGTAAACATTAAGCGTGTAAACTTTACTTACTTGCTCGCTTGAATCGATAGAATTTAGCAATTCTGAACAGTGAAATAAAAACTGTGCGCGAAATGAGCTGTTATTGCACTTTAATCGGGTTATCGAACGCGCCAGTGAGCCGGTTCGATATTTCCATATGCAAAAGACCGGCGAGGAGAGGAAATAGAGTCTAAGGTAAGGAAAGGAAAGGGAAAAATCGACGGAACCGGTTAGAATGCTCGAAAAATGATAGACGTATGGTTGGCATTTAATTACAATGCAGATTGTATCGAACATACAACGGGTGTAGATCGGTCTCGCCCCTAATCTGCATTTATGCGCGGTTATCGTGGCCGCAGAGTGCAGCCTACTTTCTGAAATGATCGCATTCCTCTCTACCATTGTCGCCGTTTCGATCAAAAGAATCATAATCGTAAACTATAACCAATACATCTATTTCTTTTGTCATCCTAAATCTTCATTAATGCTCGCATCAAGAACAATTGGAGTAGGCAATTATAGTAAACTTATTGAAACAATAAATCCTATTACTCCAACTACAACAACCACAGAAACTCCGCCATGACCAGACAATGATTCAAAAGCGAAACTTTCGGACTTGAATTGATCGAAGAACTTATTAGAAACTTTTTATAACCGATAACAAAATGGAATATCAGCATAAAGAAACGTGTAAGTGCAAGAATGAATTAAGAATGATAGAAAAATTCCGTGGCTTGCATCTGGCAATGAATTTTCTAACGGAAATGCAGGCAAACTTTGCGTGTACGACTTTTAGTATAAATAATGAATTGCATTACTTGTACATTATTCTGTACGGAAAAAATGTATGAAAATATAATAAGCGGAAATCATTCTTTATTCATTTTACGATTAAAGCCAATCTTCCATTAAATCTTTCGATTGTAAAAGATTCTAACAAAAATGTATTAAATAGTTTGCATCAATTTTACCATAAATATTGAATTGCATCACTTTTGCGTATCATTTTGTATAGAAAAGTGTGAGAAAACCTGAATGGAAATCTCTCTTTATTCAATTTAACGTTAGAATCAATCCTTTATTAAATTTTTTAATCCAGAAAAATTCTACTAAGAATGCCATATATATTATCTACCAATTTTGTTACAAATATTGTATTGCATCACTTTTGCATCATTTTGTACGGGAAAATCTAAGAAAACACGAATGGAAAACCTTATTTATCCATCTTAGAATATATATCAACAAGTATTTCAATCCATGATTCTTTGACGAATGCACAACATTACTATAAATATTGAATTACATTAAAAATATAGTATATATAAATATAGTATAAAAAATTACTAAAACACAAATGGTAAACCATCTCTACTCATCACGGAACAGATCCAACATTAAATCTTCGGATTTAGAAAGAATCACCCAAGAATGCACCAAATATTACGAACCAATTTTGCGATAAATATTAACCTGCATCGCTTTTGCATCATTCCGTACAGGAAAATCTAACGGAACACGCCTAGAAAATTTGCCAAGTCTCTTTGCAAGTCACTTCGCCAATAAATCCTGCAGTATCGAAAGATTCTCCGAATCGAGTTGAAGGAATCGAAAATGGAAGATTAAAAACGAGAAGCTGTCGCGCCGGATGGAGACGGGAAATCCAGGGGATCGTTAAAATCGCGTCCGGTCGCCCACGTTGAACGCGAGGAGGCACAGGAATCGACGGAGAAAGAAGTATAAAAAAAAAGGGGGAAGAAAGAGAAAGAGAGAAGAGAAGACAGAGAACGGCGTACGATTTCATTCATGCGCGACCCACTTAAATTTCATTCAACGATCGGCTTCGTGGCGAACCTTCAATAATACCGGTCCGCCTTTCTCTCTGCAGTTACTCTCAGAACCTGTCGCAAACAACTTCCACAAGTTTTCCTCGTTGACACGCGTTTTATGATCCGACTGAAAAAATTACCAACTCCTAGTAGTAAATAAATTACATGGAATAGCAATGAATCGAATGTGAGATGAAATCTTTCGAGAGCTAAGATTTTTCGCTAACAAATTCCGTGATCCAGACCACTTCGTTTGTCCAAGGATTAGCGCAATATATTAATTCACTTCAATTTTTATACGATATTTAGCTACGAGTAAAATGAAACTCAATTCGATAATCGTATCAAAATCGAATTTAATCGACGCAAAATTCTTATCGTCTCACAGACATCAATATTTGCAATGATACAATAAACAAATTCCGTAACCCAGACCTCTTTGTTTATACAAGAGTTAATGCAATGTTAATTCAATATTATCTCGATACAATATTAACCCTTTGACGTACTTACAAATAAAACGAAAGTCAATTCTGTAGCCGCGTCAAAATCGAATTTAATCGACGCAAAAATTCCTGCCGTCTCGGAGACATCAATTTTTACGCCTACGCGATAAACAAACGTGGTATCGCAAGCGTTTTTTATATTTCAAGGCGCTAAGACGTTGGATAATTTAATTAGCGTTGAACTTAGATTGCGAGTTAATAATTGTAGATAAAAATATTAACTGAACGTCTAACGCGACCCGATACCATTGTGATCAAACTGTAAGTACGTGCGAGCACGTAGATAAGCGCGCAGAAATGGCTTAATCTCGTGCAACGTGCACCGTGTCTTGTTACCAAACAACCGGTTGCTGATAGTGCAACAATATTCTAGAATGGAGCACAGATAGCCGGCCGTTGTTTATCGTTACGGCGGTGCAGCACAGTTCGATACGTGCGACCCGCGACGCTTAAATAACTTCACCATCGAGTACACATACTCGCTTATCCCTTTGAAAAATGCGAAAAATCCAACCGTACATGTGTATCGTGCGATATTTACTCGCGAATGGAGCGCGAGTTATCTCGCGACGAGATACTCGAGGGGTAATTTGAGGGACGCAACGAAAGGTGCGAATCTATTCGTATTTCCTCTCATTCGAGGAAACGAGATCGGTGCGAATAATAAACGTTTAAAGTTTATTGCGACTCGTGGGTTCTAATTGGAGGATTTCTATTTCTTCGAAGACTTATGTTGGATTATCATTTTGATTAAAAGCAAAAATAAATTTTGTGTTGAGAGACACTGGGTTTGTAATAAAGGAAAGCCTTAACTCTGTTACCAGAGTCATGGGCCTCTGGCCGTGTAAGTGTCTAAAGACCCGTATGACAAACATGTCGCAGACCCAGGCCGTTGGTTTTCTTTCCGGAGTGGGCGCCAGATTTTCTATGTGCTTTAGAAAAGCCCTCACTTTTTAGTTCGATGCTTGTAACGTTAAGACGTCCTTCCTCGTTGCGAAAATAAAATCATAGATCAAGGAAATATATATCGAGTTCTAATTTAAATTAACCCCATATCCCAAGAACTTACCAGAAAGAAAGGGTTAATTATTGCGAGTAGACTCGCGCATTTTTGTGCAAATCTCAAAATCCAAATTTTATCCTTAAAGTTACACAAATCGCAAGTATTATTTTTTAGCGATTTAAGTTAGCTTTCATTGTCGTTATAATACGAATATACGACAAAATTCATTCGTCCTTTTTTCTACTTTTTAATAACCACGTGTATTTATGTATAATACACTTATACTTTAAGAAACCTGTAAAATAGCACTGGTAATGTCCGCAAATTTAATAATATTAATTCTTAGACGGCTAGAAACAGAAGCAGACGGAAATACCAAATTAAACAACGTTTCAATAGCTTCCTATCGTTGATAAATCTGAAACACGGCGATGATCCGATTAATTTCGCATCCTGGGAAGGAAATACCTAAAATACCGAGCAACTTTCCGCTGCGGGTCGCGGCTCCGAAGTTTCTACGCCGCTGCATCCGAGACACGATACGATCGAACCGTGGAATGTCAGGTATTTCCTGATTGTGAAACCAACCCGTGGAAGATCCGCGAACGTGTTCCCCGGAGTTCGTTAAAACGCCGTATGGCTGCCGATAAATCAGACCGCGTCGATGTTCCAACAGTTTGCAATGATGTAACAAAGAATAGTGCAGGATCCTACTCTTCTTCGAGTGTGTTCTTGTACGCGCGTGCGATCTCTCTTTGATCTGCCACGGTCAGAAGAAATGAAGATGTAACACGTCTTGGGATATATATACTACGCGTCGCTGGAAAGCTTTAATTTTTTCGGATATAATTATAAAAATAGATCATTTGCGTTATCGGTCGAAACGCGGAACGATGAGAAAATGCGATATACGGAGAGAAACATACGAAGACACGCAGGCAAACATTTTTCACACGCTATAGAGACTTCTTGTGAACGGTGCACAGTACTTTCAACGAGCTGCGATTTTCTGATCTTAACAAAGCTGTTGCTGCATTCGTGATCCTTATTTATAGTTCGAATCTTTCGTGGTTTCGTTAACACTAGGTTTACGGACGTTACGTGTATAATTCGATAAGTTTCCGGAAAAATACGTATACTGCGTATAAATATTCGAAAGTAGAAGCGTGAGGATGAAGAGAATTATATAGAATACATATTCATACCGTTGTATTAATTAAAGTTAACATAAAGTATTGAAATATAATATTTATGGTATCTCTATAATTTTAAGTATGAAATCTGAACGGCGTCAACGTGAATCTAGTGTTAAGAATGCAAGTGTGTAATTAGATGGTAATCCTTAATTCTTGGAGAATATCGTTGCAACGATTCGAGAGGTCTTTTACTTTGAATCCTCTGCGGTTTGGTATTAGAATTTTGTTAAATATCAACGCTGTCGTAGTATTCGCGAGTAGAGTGATTCGATGCTTCCGTAATTCTAAAATCTTTACTTCGAATCATTTGTGACTTGTCGGAGGATACAAGTGGAGGATGAAGTGGTTACTCTTCATTCTTGAAGCGTATTATGGCAATCGTGGATTGGAACAATTCAATCTTTCGTAATTCTCGAATCTCTACTTTGTATCTTTTCTGGCTTCGTTGAGGACGCGAGTGGATAATCCATACGGGTGGATTTCATTGAATTAGTTTACTTAATAGTACGTAAATTAATTGACATACTAGGCATGCTAAATATAGCAATGAAATTGATCAACTATTCCCACTTATGGAATGTGTAATCTGTACCTACATATATAATTTTGTACGCACTTTTAATGTGTAATTCGAGTTGTTCGAAACTTATTTGTATCAAAAAATTATTCGTGGAGCAATCTTATAACAATGATACCACTCGACTAATTTCGTGAGTTACTAATCGACTTAAATCTTCGCGATTCTGATCATCAGATCTTTGTTTTCAATCATCCGTGCTCTCGTTAAGGATACGAATGCTGAAATCTGGGGGAATATTGCATCAGAACAACTGTGCATCCATTCTAAATTCTCCACTTTGTAATTCTCAAATCTGACGCCTGTCGAAATCCATCGATCATATGCTAAAATCATGCGTTTCACAATTTAGCACTATTCTTGTTATCATTCGTCTCTGCATATCACAGCTCGATTAATTATTAATTTTCACGCACCGCATCCACGTTAATAAAAATTGTGTTTATCTGCTAATTAACAACGCTTTCAGTATTAAGATATCACAGCGAGTGGGTTAAAACGTGATAAACGTGATTCATTTATGTGTCTTCGTAACCGTTTGCACGTTCGATGATACGTTTCAGCGTGCGCCAATCAATCGTTTTGATAAATTAACGACAATCTAAAGCACCGTCAACCGAGGAACTCTTTATACACAAAACGGCATAAAATCCTCCAATTAACTGCTCTAACGATATAAAATCTAACCGACCCATTGCAACGTATTTATCTCACCAGCAATTGACGAGCGCTTCGTTAGCAATTAGATTTCACCAAACCCGAGTCATCATCGAGCTACGAAGGAACTACGTATGTATATGTATGTAGAGAGAAACGACGGGACGAGGACGACGAGCGTCGAGTTGTGCAACGTGCCGTATGATGGTAGAGGAAAAGCTCATCAAAGGCAGGCCGCCGCGATGCGCACATACTGTGTGATAATATCTATCGTGGTGATAAGACGCAGAGAGCATCGTAAACAGCCCGCCGAAAGCTTTATCGGCTGACCTTTCGCGGCTGCGACGCTCTAATTGGCATCGCCCTCTTTGAACAAGCTGCGCTTACGCGACGATAATCATGGATTGTTTAGGTGATTGAAATACTTCTAGTTACTCGATTACTTTTAATTAACCCTGGGCTAGGCTTGGCCGAGATCCGACTCCCGGCTGACTAATCGTTTCCTCTCTTCGAGAGCTTTATTCTATTTCTTTGTGTGCGAGCAGACGTACTGGCTAGTTTGTTGCAACTTTGTATGCGTTAGTTGGGTGCTATTGGGTGCATTGGATATGCTGCACCAATTATGAAACGTCTGTGACAGTAGAAGAGAATTTTTCCTCGATGTAGGATTGTATTTTGTCTTGATTAGGTTGTGCAGATGCCTTGGACACATTGAATCTTGGGTGCTGCTGGGTGCTATTGGGTGCATTCAATGCTGGACCAATTATGAAACGTTTGTGGCAATAGAAGAAAATTTTTACTTGATGTAGGATTGTATTTTGTCTTGACTAGTTCGTGTAGATGCTTTGAAGGTATTGAATCTTGGGTGCTGTTGGGTGCATTGGATATGCTGCACCAATTATGAAACGTTTGTGGCAATAGAAGAGAATTTTTCCTCATGTAGGATTGTATCTTGTCTTGATTAGGTTGTGCAGATGCCTTGGACACATTGAATTTTGGGTGCTGTTGGGTGCTATTGGGTGCATTGAATATGGTGGACCAATTATGAAACGTTTATGGCAATAGAAGAGAATTTTCCTAGTTGTAGGATTGTATGTATTGTGTTTTGATTAGTTTGTGTTGATGCTTTGGATACACTGAGTCTTGTTGAGGCTTACACTGGGTGCTATTGGGTGCCATCAAATGTTCTGTGTTATTGGATATCGAATCAAATATTTGTATGACAATTTTGTACTACTACTAGAGAATATTTCTTACTTTTAGTACTGCATTTTATCCTGGCTAGTTTGACTTTCTTGAATCTTTTTAAATTGTCATTCGGAGCAGAAGCAAGGAACAGGAACAAAAATCACGTTGCATTCACGCCAATACAGAACCTCGCATAGCTGTTGTATGAAACCTATGCATTTTATGACGTTGGAGTAGAATTACTCTTAAATCCTATCTTCCAATCTTTCTAACACGTTAGAATGACTATTCTTAAGTCTTTATATTTTATAATAGCGAAGTAGAATTATTCTTCTGTTTCATTGTATCGAAGTTCCACTATCAAATTTCCACTTTTCCCATTTCACGCGATCGAAAAATTATCAGAATTATCCTCGAATTATCCCCCGCGTGATCCTTCAACTTTCACCTATCCGTAAAGCACCCAATTGCAGAATTCCACTTAATCAAATTGCCAATCCATCTTTCCGTTACCCAACGCTGCGATTCACTATGAAACCCCGCCTTAATCTTTAATCCAGCAATGTTTCAGCCACGGATACCGTGAAATAGGTAACAAGGTACGTCAATGTGGAATAGATCGCGTGTAATCCATAGGAGAGGTCGTAGGTGGTGATAATCGGCTTTCTTTAAATCGGCTCGCCATCAATGAACCGTCTAAGCCTCTTACGATTAACGCCACGACGATTCGCAATAAATTTTCGATACGATCGGTACAAAGTACGCCACACATTGCACACCGATAGCAAAATCTCCTTCTCGATAACTAATTGCCCCTCGGCGTACAATTACGGCCTAACCGTGTACAAATCTTCCTTGCAATGATCCGAGAATTAAGTTTATCGAGCATCATAAGCGGAGAACGTACGTAGGTAGGCGAAGATATACACGCATGCTTATCGCAGTTGAAACTTGGTCTTTTAACGGGTAAATTCATCAGAAGAATTCGTTTGGTAATTTCACGTGATCGGAGTGGCGCCAAGGCCGACGCAATCTTTAACCGCGATGTGGAAATCCAAGTCGAATATCGGACTCCTTATCGCGTTGCAGTCAGGTAACGAGATTAACTTGCGGTAAAATGATCAGCCGCCGAATGGTAAACGCGAAAACTCCACTTGGACAGCGCGTTAATGTTGCAATTTGCACCTTCGAGGATCTCAGAAGGCATTAAGAATCCTGTGGCAGCGGTAGATTTGTCATTGAAAAATTTAAAACGCGTTTCACGTTTGTACGCTGGTCAAAATAATTGGAGGATCGCGAATACGAACGATTGCATAGCGCCAAATATTTTTACGCGAAAAGAAAAGGAACCTGCTATGCGATTCGTACAGTATTGTAAATTAATTTGAGTTTGATGCTAGAATTACCAACTTAGATCAGCTTGCTCGTCTAGATCATAAGAACATAAGCGTAAACTAGGAATTTAGGGTGTAGGAATGAATGGTTAAGTTGAGTTCGTATCGTAAAAGTAAATTGAATTCGGATTATAGAAGATTATACTATAGAAGATAGTAATCCAATACTTCTATACGCGTTATTATAGATCTACCTGTTATAGATCACGTACATCGGAAACAATTACTTCACGCAGTATTTACTTATAATCTTCATCGTTTTAAAAACTTTGCTGCCTTGTTCTACCCTAAATTAGTATTTAATATAGCACGTGATATTAAAATGGTAATATAAGGATGATTCTATATAATAATGGATAGTCTATCCTATGCTTCCTCGATGCTAGTATTCACCTTGAATGGAGCTGTTCAAACTTCAACGAAGCGATCATTTCAAAGTGTTCGCAATAATTTGATCGCCTACTAGGGTAAATGTACCAATTGCCGCCACCTTAAGGTTCGCGCGTAACTTTATTTAATTATTTTAGACCGTACTTAACCTTAAAATAGTTCGAATTATTCAACCGATCTTTTATTTATGAACATTTTTTGATACGTTCAATACAATGAATTAATTACTAATTAATTGAAAATGTACAATGTTCCTGTTACCGTTACTTGTAAACTTCACGCTTAAACAGAAACAATTTTTACATATATTAACAATTCAGTATCGCCTTATCTAATTATGACACGTTCCATACTTTATAATTACAATGGTCACGTTTCAACGTTCAACAGCACGTTTACCTCCCAATATTTATTTACAAATATTAAGTATAAACGAATATACGTCTATGCGTTGTTACGTAAACCGAAGTCGAAATTTAGCGTGAAAATTTCTTTACGTACGATTCATTATACGTTACTTTGCTATCGAATAAAATAACTCAAGTGGCAGTTAAAGGAACAACGACAGTACGTGGATCATTTACCCAATATACTCGTTCACTTGAATCATAAAAGCACCCTTAGACGCAACCTTCGATCGTTCCGAACGACGATGTCTCGTGTTTCTGCAAACGAGCGTCGATGATCTGCCATAGGGGAAAATACAGGAGGACTCTATTATTAGAATTGCAGAGTGTTTAATGGTTGGATATTACGCGGTAACCGCGTGTGCGTGTGTCGAGGAGGCATTCGTCGGCGGAGAGTGGCCAGCCTCGATCCTTATAAATAATTCAACGTGGCGTCGCGTGTACGCCGTGGCGGATCTTTTATAGTTTAAGGTGAAAAAGAAGATACCGAGGGAAATAAAAACAGAGCGAGCGTCAGTCGGCCAAGGCTGCAACTGGTGCACGCGCGTGGGCGGATGCACAAACTCGATAATTCGCAACGATACCGCCGGACACCGAGACCGATGATTTTTCGAACGTCCCTCGGCCACGATCGACTTCGCATCGATTATTCCGGTCGGCTTCGGTTCTCGTATACGCGAAGTGCACGTGTTCCCTGATACGCGGCGAATCATCGCCGCGGCGTTACTCAACGCATGCAACGTGGAAATCGCGGCGCCGCGCCGCGCCGTGTTTTCTATTATCGCGCGGGATCCTTTTTTCCTTTCCGATTGAGTAATCCTCCGGTGTTCTCATGTTTTATTTTCAGCCGCTGCGAGTGTCGGAAGAGGAGATTCTTTTAACGAGAATCATTTCGATCGTTCGATTATATACGTACACTTTGCGATATTCAACCCTTTCGCGACGACGATGTTAGCTGCGGCTGTGCAGGACAATTCGATCGCGAGTTTATGGTTAGTTATGCAACTTGTTAGTTTACTTGCGAATTGGTAGTTTTTTTGACCAATTAATATTTGCAAAACATCGACTCATTTAATAATGAACTTCGCGAGGATTTTTTATTGAGCTTCATCTTAGCATTTTTGGTTTAATCTAATTCGATGACATTACTACTATTGTTATTGATTCGTTCTTTTTGGAAATTGGGTATTTACCCGTATATTGAAACAAATAAATAGATAAATATTCGACGAATACTAAATTAGCTACAAAATATAGAAATGTACTAGTTGAAATTATACTACTTGCTTTAGCTATATTTCTTAATTAATGTGAAATTTCGACGAACTATAGTCGTCTTTAGTATCGAAATGGTTAAACTCTTTGGTTCTGATCATTCTTGTAGGATTTTAAATACGTCACTGAATTTTGTCAAGCTTCCCAATTTTTATAATTTTCTCTCGTTGGCGAGAAATATTCGGTGTACCAACTCTGTTTTGCACAATTTATTTTCAATAGAATGAAATATGTACCTGTCTTAAAAATTCCTAATGAAACGAAGGCTCGATTGTTCGACAAAACGAATTCGTTAACCTCTTTTTATATCTGGCTAGCATACAATATAAACGTAAACGATACTAATTAAAAAACAAAAAAATAGTGGATTGCTTACTGGTATACAACCTAATAATTTAGCTATTCGCCGTTTGCTGCGCGAAACGCGAAGCAAAGTAACGCAGTAATCTCGAATCTCGCGTACCGAGGCAGCGGTTGAAGTTGAAATTAAACTCAATTGCAAATGCAGCGTCTTTTTGTTGCGTTCAGCCCATAAATTCATTACGAGTGGGACTGGTGATTATAAGGTAAGAGGTTAAGAGTTGCGACAGCCACTTTTTAATGGAAAAAATCGCGGCAGAATGCAGCTGGAAGCGATTTCGAGTTGCTGGGTCAAGGCTGGAATACCGAGGCGTGGGCGGACCACATCGATGCACCGATGGAAAATGTGCTAAGTAGATCGTTTTAATGACACAGCCGACGGCTAATTCGATTTGCATAATATCGACAATTTAGAGTCGATAAATTGCCGTTTCGCCGACACGGTAATCACAACCGACCAGCGTGTATCTACTTGCTGCGTGTTTCGTCTGATTATAGCTACGCATTTTTCACTTGAAGTTCTTCGCAACTTCCCTCGTTCGTTAAATTGCGAAGCGATTCGACGAAGCGATCAGCTAATACCGGAATATTAAGATGTCACGAAGAGGAAAAGCTAACGAAGAATATCGAATATTGCCAAATATTGCGAAACACCGCAGAAAAGATTTAATGGCAATCTCTATCACTTGGAAATTGAAAATTTGAGAAGTTGCTTGGGTTAGTTCGAAATTTTGCAGTATCCACTAATGTATATTAAAATATTGCAAAATTGGGAGGAAAAGGTAACGAAGAATATCGAAGTTTGCCGAATATTGCAATGAAAAATTCCTAAAAGGTTCCAACAGCAATTATTATCACCTAAAACTTGAAAATATGGAAGGTTGTAATACTTGTTTTGAAATATCCATTAATATTTGTTAAAATATTACAAAATTGGTAAAAAAAGTTTTCAGATGACGTCCAGATGATGCACGTCAAAAACGAAATTCAGGAAATTGATCATAATAAATAATACTTAAACGTTTACATTGAATATACCAAAAAAACAGAAACCTCAGTATTATTATATAACCTCTGAAAATGAATTATTTTGAAGACAAAGAACTATCTCAAGTATCTGATAAAGCTCCCAAAGAAATGCAATTAATTAATTCAGATGGCAAGGAAATGTATCGAATTTTGCCAAGTATTGCAAAGAAAAGTTCCTAAAAAATTCTAACAGCAATTTCTGTTACTTGGAGCTCGAAAATTTGGAAAGTTCCAACACTTGTATTGAAATTCTGGAACAATTGAGCTTCGGAGGTCGAATGGTGACCGTAAGGACCATTAGATACTCAGTATTGGAATGATGGCGTGGAGGCGTGAAGAAAATTTCAAGGTCGCTTAAGTTTCTACAAATAGCACTCGACAAAGGCACGCGCACCTAAGTCAAGTCTAAGTCAAATGTTACTCATAAAAACACCGATGACCTTCAAACGTCCTTGTCGTTCCCACCTAATGATTCTTCTCCTTCGGATTCCGATACGTTGAGATGGAAAGTAGGAATGTACAAAGGTCAAAGAAGGTCAGAGACGCATTGGAATAGCGAAGAGAAAGGGTGATAAGTGAAAGCGTGGAGAACTCTTGACTCTTACTTCATTTTGAAATATCTCAAATATTTGAACACCGAAACTACCGAAAGATGGTCAAATCGACTCATCCGTAACTTTTCATAAAACTTGCAGCGGTACATTTTTTTCAGATTTATTCTGCGCGAAATTTACACATTCTTTCTCATTAGAAAAAAATAGTTCTTAACCCTTTGCAGTTGTATGTTTGCTCTCAGCCATCAAACCAAAGAAATAAAAACCGTACTACTGTGTTACACGTACGTAAAGTTGAAAGACACGCAAGGAAATTTAATTCCACCGTAATGCAAGGAAAGTACTAAATACTCATTCACACTATTTACGCAAAATTGCCAAAGATATTAAAATAATTCCCCGCTATAAGTTTACACCTACAATTCTTATAAAAGGTTACAGTCGAGTCATTTTAATCATCTTGCCAATTCTAGTGCCATTAATTATTATCAATTTTCGTAGCTTCTTTGATGTTTCCAGTTTAGATTGAAAATTCCCACTTCCGGCACTCGGATCGTTTATCATTATTTCAACTCGTCAATTGAAAGTATGAGTAAGCGTCTCCCTATTTATATATATATATGCTTGTCATTGTATCACCGCCACTTCGCGTGTTGCTCCCTTAACTAGCCTAAACGTGCATTAACGGGGATGGTGATTTCGATAAAGACCACACGAAGCTTCGATTATATGCGTGTCTGAAAGCAAAACGCGAAACAGCCTGATAAGTGGCGCGATACGGCGACACCGATAGTTCTCGAGCAAAGGTGAAAGGAAACTGGATTTAAGCATATATGGAATGAAACCGGTTTGAATTCGAAGCCCGAGAAGGAAGCGTTTTCCTGTGTCTGCTCGAACGGAAAATCGTACGCTCGGAATTCGCGCGATTCCTGCGAATCTCTCGCGATAACGTAATTACAAGAGGAAAAAATGCTCGATGGGGATTACTGGAATACCTGGCCGATGGACAAATCGAAACACGCGAATGTTTCCCCCCTTTACCCGCATTCCACTTTTACTATCTCCGGGTGGAACGAGTTAATTGCTCTCCTTCTGTTTTTAGCAGTTTTAAACAAACGCGGTAACGAGTGTAAGGACTGGTAAGTTTAACTTTATGGAGGATTTTTAACGATACGGAAAAATTCTTTCGCATACTGTATGATCCCTTAGCATTCCGATGTTTTAACTATGTTCGGATTATTTTGATATTAGCTGTTATACTGGGAGTTTTATTTAAAACAGACACCTTAATTGTCTTCAATATCGTGGTACATTTATAGTTAGTCACAAAAGTCTACATACATGATTCAAGCATCAATTATTTGCGTATTTTAGGGTATATTTTAGGATAGCAAAAGTGGGGCGAAAATTCATAAAATATAAATAAGAATGATGCTTAGATTAGGTTCGATAAAGTGAGAATAAATAAAATTGTTAACAGTTTATAAACACGGTTACAACAATAAATTTTCTATACTTTAATTCACAAATGGTGGCAAAACAGCATAATTATCGTAAAAAACATGCAATTTTACCATCAAAACTTACAATGGTCGAAACTCTTGCATATTTTTAAATATTTAAAATTTTGTTGTATTTAAATATGTAGACTTTTGCGACTGATTGCAAAGGATTAATAAAAAAAAAAGCATCATTATGTGGCTCGTTTTAAGTGCAACACCCTTCACGTTTAACTTTGAATATTTGTTGCAAGTCCCACGAAAATTTGAAATAGGGGTTCTTGCGAAAGATGTGATAATGCAATAGTCCTTAGATTATTCGACTTACCTCTTGCTCTTATTAAATACAAAGCATGTATGTACGTGTCGCTTAATTACTCTACTATTAATAGCGACATAAGTTAACCCTTTATTGCATGAATTTTTATGACAAGTTAAAAGGAATTCATATTCGTTAATATAGAAATGGAATGAATAACAAAATATTGATAAACAATGTTATTTCTTGAATTTTATAACTGTTCCCCAATTGGGAACGGAATGCAATAGAGGCTTAAAAGAAAGCGACTTTAGATTTACGATTATCACAAAGGAAATCAATGAATAGTTCGAATCCGCAATTCGTCTTTTTTAACTTGTATCACTACTGCAGCTAATAATCTTGTTTGCTTTGCAATCAAAACGTAAACTAATCTAGGAATCGGATAATCGAGGGACTATTGTAATTGCAAATGCATAGGAGAACTGCTCGTGCAACTATGTATTAACCAAGATAATAAACCGCTTTATATACAGCTAGATTTGCAATTCTCCTTGCGTGGAGTATCGTAACGGATCAAAATCGACGCGTGTAAATAAGAAGGCGATGCAAAGAACATTGACATACCAATCGATTCCTGTAATCCACCGAAGCATCGTGGCCAGCGGATCGCCGGAGCTGCTTGATTCCTCGTGGTGGCGCCGCGGTCCGCATTTTCCGCTTTAACCTCACTTCTGACTCTTCACAGTTCCTTATACTTCAACTCATCGCTACCGTAAAATCGCGCCGCGAGTTATACGCGTGTAACTGTTCTTCCTTTCGCAGACACTCCGTGTAACGAGCTCATTGCGTGCACACACGCGTCGCGTTGATACGAATCACGCGAATTTTCAATTTCTCTGCGCCGCGCCTCGAAAACTCGTCCCGCCAGAAAAGCCGCGTTGCGCGCGCATATTACAGATTACAAGCGATCGTAAACCTCTCTTCGCGAATGACCACCAGAGCGAAGTTACATCATGTCAGAAAGGTCATTGGTCGTCAAGCGTTCGCTGCGATTCACCCACGTGAGTTGCTCCGCGCGATATTGAACATTCGCGCAATTCCACCGGTGAGAAACGTAGCACGAACGCGAAACACGCCTCGTGGAACGCGATCACGCGGCAACAGCTGTTAACGTTCACCTCTGCGTCACTCGGACGAGTCCACGGCAATGTTTACACCACGCACCGAGACCCGATCGTTTTACAATGGATATTAAAGGCGTTTGTTGCGTACTCGCTGCGTAAACGGCCGGCGATAACTGGCGGTAGACAAGCCGAGCCACGAGTAACGAAAGTACGACGTCCGCGCGACGAGTTGTCGCGGCGTTCACTGGCGTCGACCTCTGCGAGCGATTTCAAATACACGCGCCCACGGTTTGCGTTTGACATCGAAGCGTGGACGAGAGGCACGCCGCGGCGTGACCGGGGTAAAATATTACGCGAGCCAACGCCAAATGCGGCATGGCGCCGGATGCGCGAAAAACACGACGCGACTTCGCGACACAAAGCGGCTCGCCTCGTAGTGGGGATGGAATCTCGGTGTTGCCCCGCGACGGGGAGAAGCCCCATCCTTCCGTATTAGATTTCCATGTAGATTCGAATTACTCGCGACATCGAGATCCGCTCGCATGATGACCTCGCGAAAGTTGTTTTTGAACAGCCGGGAAGGAGAGAAGTTTCGCGTTCCACGTTCCACGAAAGGAACACGGCGATCGGGGCGCCGCCTGGCGACGACATTTAGAGACGTCGGCGCCCGCGCGATGGAATTACGAAACGAGGCGATCGCGGCTGTGATTTCTGCTCGAATTTTGCAAGAAATAAATAGGTAAGGAGGTATAAGATACTCGGTAATTTAAGTTTACTACGCGATCTTTGGAAACGCGTCAATGGGATGCGTGTTTAATGTGTCGATACGTATAATATCGGTTAAGAATTAACGGATTTGGCGTTCGCTGAGGAACGACGCCATTTGGCGGTTTCGTTCGTTTCCTGTTTCGGAATTAACCGTTTGGGTTATAAGTATATAAGTTTAATAGCAATTTTAATCAGCACTTTATGTAAAAGTGCTTATGTACTACTACTGACGAAGTATAGGACGGAGTATTTATTCTCGTATAGAATCATTCGTGATCTACTTAACCCCCTCATCATTTTAGTGTCACATACTGATGTTACTAGTTTAAACTAGAGTAAGACAATTGAGCTATTAAAACGATAGGGATTGTTACTAAATATTGCGACAGTCAATTGTTTTCGACGTAATTGATCGATCTCTAAAATCTAGATCTATAATAAGATGTATATATGTATATATTCATACGAGGCGTTGGGTGCAAAAGCAACATAACCTGGTAGAAATTTGTGACGTAAAATAAGTAATCGAATTATTATCAACGATAAAGAACGTCGCGTTAAATGTTAAAACATGAGATTAATTAACGTGTCCATTATTAATGGAACATTGGAAGACTTTTGCATAATGAAAATGTCGGGTGCAGTACACATTCATTTTAACCCTTTCAGTGTCATGACCGCATATGCGCGGTCAATTTTGAATACGATACATAAAGTTTAAAAATTGAAACCTCTTAAAGCAATGAATAATCATTACAAAATGTTAATCGAATATAAATTTAGAAGCATTGTATGGTTAACAAAGATGACGTTATTAATGTTAACGATCGTACGTACATCTAATTCGTAAAATAAATAAAAAAACACGTCGATCTCCCAAATTACTTAGCACTGAAAGGGTTAAAACCTGCATTACAATATAGCTGTTTTCAAAGGTGGGTCGCGAGTCCAAAAAGTTTGATAACTATTGATGTAGAGAATTAATAATCGATTTATAGGCTACTCGTGCCGATAAAAATTCCATCAATCGACTTTCGGTAGATAACGTAACTTAGTAGAACTGGAAAAATATAGCTAAACAATTTTAGGGTTAACGATTCCCTCCTCCTTATTCGTCAGACGAAAAATAGCAACCGTTACGGCGTCAGAAAATTACACACACACACACGCGCGCGCGCGCATTTCGACCGTAGCATGTAATATCGCGTTTGCCATTATCATATTTCTGCCCGGCTTGATTCATATCGAATCACAGTTACACAGGGACACGTCGGTCGTTAGCGGTCCTTTCCTAGAAAGCGGGCATTAATATCCGTGGAGACGCGGCTAGACTTTACGATCGTAGCCGGCACGCGAATGGCTTTATTTTCGCTTAGAAACGTTGATCGACGTTGTATTCTGTTACGTGGTGCACGCCCACGCGATCACGTAGTTAACACGGTCGTACACGCATGAAGCCGTCGCTCGTCGTGTATTGGCCCCCGCATTAGCATACACCAAGGAGTGTACAGGAAATGCCGAGGCTTCATACAGTATTCTTTTTCTCTTCTGCAGCTCTCGTGGAAGCCGCTCTGTGGCCGCGCAGCAGAAATTTAATGCAAACGCGCAGCAGCGTCGGAAACGGTGAACGTGGCACCCTGCGGTTTCCCCGTGTGTTTACAGCGCTACCGCGCGTTTAATACCGACGGGAGACAATTTTTCAACGCACCTAGGAATCACTACTGTATGCTACTAACTCGGATGCGGTTCGTGATTAATGACGAGGAAATTAGCCGCGTCAGGTATTTGGACTGAATTATTGCAATCACGCGTAACGCGAGTTCCTACAATGCGCTAAAGATATTGCAATGAATTTTGTTTTGTAACGCGATACGTAGTCAAATGTGGGAACTCGTCGTTTACGTTAGATTCATTCATTTTACGGGTAATAGTAACTCTTAGTGTATTGGATGGGGCAAAAGATTACAATTTTACAAGGGTGAAATAAAATAGGATGAGAAAGTACAGTAACTAGTAACGATGAATAATTTAAAATGTGAATGATTTAAAACACTTCGAATTGGATGATTAAATGAATTAACACTTTGATGACCGGTCACGAGCAAACTCGTGTTTGCACTTACATTACGTTAGCAGTTTTTAACTCTGAAAGCAATATGCAACTTTATAAGAGCAACAGATTGTATTGTTACTTATCATATTCTAGGAACTCTAATAACTAAAGGAAATAAAGGTCCATTAATAAACAAATTATATTGGTGTTTATTATTGAATTCTTTTGATTTTATATTCGGTTGGCTTGAAACTGCCGGTCAGCAAAGTGTTAATTGAGATAAAAGTGTCCACTGTTGTCGTAGTATTTATTTACTTTTTCAAAAACCGATACTTTGAAGCCCTGTACAAATTCAAATTAGGCATATTTCAGTGGTTATTGATATAATTATTTCAAAATTAATTTAACTGTGTTTTGCCTAGCTAAATGCGCAACACTGCTACGCATTTTACTTTACACTTTATACTTATTAGCGTAGCGATCAGATTAAAAAGAAAAGTAAATTGTGTACTAAATTTGAACGTCCGAATAAGGGCCGAAATGCATGTTTCTATAAAGATAAAAAAGGAATGGAAATTGCGAGATCGATTCGCGAAAACCTATTTTAACGTAGGATCTTCGTCCTTGTTCAAAAGTACAATTTTTTGCAATGGGTTTGTATTTCCTTGTTACGCAAACAAAGTTAAGTGCCTTGCCTCGTAAGACAATTATTTGGTTATGAAAATACTTGCGTTACTTAGCACCTAGCAGATTTGCCGAATTTTTTTAACAATTTAAAATCAAATATAAAGTTACGCGACTATTTCTTATTTAACTCTTAAAATATTTGCCCGTTCGATAAATATTAATCCTTTGAGGATTAAATATTTTTGTCTCGCGAGAATCACATACGAAAAGGCATTAGTTTACCGTTTAAATTTGAAATAAACAAAATACATTTCCTTCCGTTTCTCTGAAGAATATTCACCACCCAAGTTTGCAATAAATTTCGCCGAACAAAGAAACATTTATCCCTTGGTTTCACTGCAACAAAACGCAATGTTGCGTACACGTAACATTGTGCGTAAATGCATCGCAAATGCACGATGCTTAGGGATTGAAAAATGTTGCATAGATGTGTTTAAAATGATCGAGTAGCGGCTGAATGATAAGTAGTATGTTAATGCAAACATTATAAACGAGGCAATACACGCGGATGATTGATGCAAACGTTCGAGGGAACGCGAATTCATAATTTAAGGTGAATATTATGTATATTCGTTTGAAACCGGCGGCTATGCGTACAAGTTTGTCTTGTAATTCCACCTTCGATGCCACTTTTACGCGGAAACGAGCGAACAATTCCATCTATACATTCCCGGCATAATGATAGAGTTAACGGGTCGTTATGCGAATCTCGATGCGGCCTCCAGCGAAATTATACTCGCATTAGATATTTTCCAGAATGCTCCTGCGTGTGGTCTTTTAAAGGTCGTAATATTCTTCGCATAATTTGCTACAGTACCCTCCTGGCCGATTCCTCGAATTTCATTCGTAACTTTTGCTCAATGATCGCGCGTAACGATTTATCGATTTCTATACCTACATTTCCATAGCGCCGATTGCCATATTTCTATTACGTCTTGCCCACAAGCCATGAATATTTTGCTGCTTTGCATAACAGCTATAGTTATAATTTATTTGCGAAACCTTTTTGCTTTTACAATCTGTCTTCTATTTAAATTGTTGCACACGAAGTTACGCATTCAAGGATAAGAGTTGAATACAACGTGGACAGAATTGGATTTTTGCTATTAAAAAGGAGCTTCAATCGATTGCAAATATTTTTATTAAAGAGTGATTATTAGACCGCGGATTTTTGTACAAATTCATTAGAAATAATATTGAAGAAATGGAACCTAAATAATATCCCTCTAGGCAGTCGTTTCATCCCCTAAATATTATAGCTGTCACTGAACATAATCTTATGATTATTTCAGTCTCCAAAATATTATAATTTCTACAGAACTTTCCCTTATAATTATTTCACCCCCAACATATTATTGCCTCTACTATATTTTCATTTATAATTACTTTAGCCCCCAATTATTACAGTTTCTGCTATACTCTATCTTACAATTATTTCATCCTCTAATTATTATAGTTTCTGCTATATTTTGACTTATAATTACATATTTCATCCCCCACATATTATAGTTTCTACTGTACCGTGACTTATAATTATTTCAGCCTCTAATTATAATCTCTACTATACTCTGCTCTGCAATTATTTCATCCCCTAATTATATTATAGTTTCTAGAATTATTTCATCCCGTAAGTATCATAGTTTTCGCTGTACTTTGACTCATAATTGCCTATTTCATCCCCCAAATATAACAGCTTCTACAGTACCGTGACTTATAATTACTTCAGCCTTCAAATATTATAATTTTTGCAGTACCTCGATTTACAATTACTTCAACCCTCAATCATTATAGTTTCCGCTACACTTTGTCCTATATAATCATTTCATCAGCCAACTATTATAGTTTCCACTGAACTTGATGTTTATCTTGCACCTTTTTGCACACATACATATAAATATAAATTTCCCATAAAACGCACAAAAATGCGCAGTCCGGTTATTATCCTCGCAAGATTATTAATCTCCATCTATAATTCCTCGATATTACGCCCCTCTAATTGTAAGCGTACACGATAACGCAGCCCGTGTAAAGACTTCATTCGCCTCGTTCCCATGACGTTTATCTTCGCTCTTATTTCCTAACAAATTAGATCTCCCCGGTTGATTTAAGAACGTGTACACGGCGCAACGCGTTTGACAGTCCGCGATTTATATCGCCAGGCTCGCCTTGCCTTGTTACGCGGCTGTCTCGTTCCCCTGTACACTGCGTAATCGATTCAATCATCCTTCACGATTTGTTGCGCGTCTTAGATCAAAGGCAATTTTCAATGTTGTTTCCTTTGATCCGCTTCTGCGCCTCCGTTGGAACCGGTTGAACCTTGTCCGAGTCGATCTCTACGCCAGGCCTCGTTGCACTTTTCTTGCTTCATTTGCATACTACGCGTATGCAACTTTATACTTTCCTCGCGATTATTATCAGCAACAGTTTTACAATTTAGGAGCAGCCGATTTATCGTAGGCTCGTTTTAGGTACTGCAATTTAGGGATACACGAAAGTCGATGGAAAAATAGTTACCAGGCTGTTGAAAGCGAGAGATTTAAAAGAGGAAATTACTTTGTATCCAATACTTCTGGTATTATAAATCGTAGGTTGCAAATATCAAACGTTATTCAAATGAGAATTTCACATTTATCGAGATACTGCCGACAGAAAATAAAAAAGAAATGGAAGCAAATAAAAAATTGATGTATGATCACTAGACTGCGGATTCGTATGCATTTATGGAAATTTTAAACGCGTAAGAAAGCACAGATCAAAATATAGATCTTAGAAAATGTGTAAGCATTGTAACACGTTCCAAACACAACGCTTTGCATATTTATTTTTAGTATCATTCTGAAGAACTTTAGAGTAGTTTTAGCCCTTTTCACTTCGTTAGCTCCGCTATGGAGACACGCATAAATTTAATCGAAAAGTAAGGTTCAAGTTCCTTCAATTCTATTTTCACCAATTCAATCTTCATTCCTTTGAAATCAAAGCAAATTGCTTCTTACATAACATATTAAGTTCTTACAAGGATTGCACTTACCGTTATATTATATTATTAAAAAAGGTTTCGAGTGCAAATCATGGCGGCGTAGAAAATATTAAATACTAATAAAAATGGGGTTGCGTGAAATCAAAGGTGAAATTCGCTCGCTGTCGATAGGTGCAACATGAAAACAAGATGAATCACAGGGAGCATTATGCAATGTCTCCGTTACAGCGATTGTCGTTTAGATATGTAATCCTGAGCTTGATTGATCACCGTGCAGCCTCGAGCCTGCGTGCCTCGGATGCTAGCGGAATAACTGAATTCATCGACGTCCGATTTCCTCGGTAAACACCGAGTGACATTTAAAATCGATTTTCTGAGGGATTACCCTAAATCTCTTCCCACTCCGGCTGTAAACTGCCAATTCCTTAATAATATCACGCAAAAACTTACAATCGATGATAATAATAATAACGATAATAATAGGTGTGCCAATGAATAATCCACTATCATTGCCAAATGTAGTATCTATTTTTAACAAGAACAAGTATCTATCCTGTCTTAAATATAGTTGACGTTGTTCTTTAATATCTTCCTCTACGATTATTTCATTAGGCACTTAACTAACGTTAGTCGATTGCTATTTTTATATCGTGTCACGAACAAATCGTTTTAATGTCTTGGGCAATTTTTATTTAGTAACATCGTGATGTGATTAAATTGCATCGATTTTATAATATAGCAATTGCATAATTCGCGGAACGAGTCTAACTCGTTATTCTAGGGCAAAAAGGTTAATATTTACAGTGGCTACAGAAAGTATCCGCACACAATTATATTTATTTTACCATCTATATGCTGATTAATTAACGTCGAATATATTACTCTTCCCATCATTTAATCGTGGTATTAAGCAACTATAAAAATTCACTGCTACGAAAACGAAGATGCTTAAAAAAGAGAAAACCAAGTTGGATGAAAACAAAACTCAAAAACCGCAGCAGGATTGAATTAATTTCTGGTTTTCTAACCGAAGTGAATTTAATGATTCATTATCGTAATTCCTGTCACCGTAGAAGTAAATAAAATTCCAATTATAAGAGGATAACGAAGAGAAAACTCGAAACGCATAAAATCGGTTATTTTACACGCAACAGCTTAATGAAAATTCATTTTCTCATTAAACCTTTTACCCTCGGTCTTCATCTATATTGTCGCGAACATTCTGTACCGATTTTTCCAACCACCCTAAGTTTCCCATTAGCCTAAGCCAGCTAAGGTCAAGCATAGTTGCGGTCTAGTAAGGAAGTCGTTCGACACGTGAAATTCTTCGGAGAAATTCCAACGCGCGGGGAATCTTCCCAAGATTAGTTTGCACAATCCATGCAACGAACCCGTGCGTGCATCGAGCTGAAAAATAATCCCACAGCTTTAATAAGGATTAAAAAAGTTTTATCCGTGCTATTAGAGGCTGTTTGAACGTATCAAGTGGGATTCCTTTGGATTCCAACGATCCCACGACGCAGCAACCATTGAATGCTTCATAGTAACTCGTGTGTATGCATCATGATTAGCGGTGGGACAAATTCAGAGACGTACTTACTTACGAATACCGATACGTATCAATTCCCAAATAACCTTATATGGTATCAAACGCGTATCAAAATAATTTGTACGTGGTATTGATATAAAATTATGTTTGATGACACGTCTCATTCAGTATCGATGCAAAACAATTATTTGATATTCATGGAGATATCGATAAGACAATGGAAAGCGTATATCGGTGATGATTAATGACTTGATGTAATTGTTTAACTAATTTCAATAACCAAAATTAAATAATGTTCTAATTCACACCGACACGAATCTGTGAATTAATTTTCGGAAAGATTGGATGATTTCAGTCTAAATAATAAATATACTTATTATTATATGTATACTTGATAGAAGTGATATAATCGACAGTAGGGGATAAAAGGTTGATCATCACTGGCTTATATTATTACACGTTTCACGATACAGATTTTGTTTGAATCGTATTCGGCACTTCGTGATTATATTCAAATAGGTATCAAACGTAATCGAATTAATACATATGGATCGATACGATGGTTAATTGTTTCTGTTTACGCCGTGCCATGTGGCTTCTTGTACTTCAAAGTCAGACTTGACGTTGTCGCGTATTTTACGTGGTGTGCCAAATCAAATGTTGTAACATGGATTGTCGAAACTTTGTTTCGACGACGAATATTGCGAATTGATCGCGCTTAGTCAAATGTATAGTTGTTGTTCCTTATCAGTTTCAATGCATCTCGAATCGTTCGCAAAAGTATCGTGCATGAAATTGATACGTGAATATTAATTTCAAACGTAAACGTATCAAAAGTACGAAGCATGTCCTTAGTCCCATCGTTTAAACGTAATACAATTGATGCATATCGATACGATGGTTGTTTCAATGCACCTCAAATCGTTTGCAAAAGTGTCGTGCATGAAATCGATACGTGAATATTAATTTTAAACGTAAACGTATCAAAAGTACGAAGCATGTCCTTAGTCCCATCGTTTAAACGTAATACAATTGATACGTATCGATACGATGGTTGTTTCAATGCACCTCGAATCGTTCGGAAAAGTATCGTGCATGAGATTGATTCTAACACAGGCATCGATTCTAAACGTAAACGTATGAAAAGTATGAAGCAGTTTTAACAGCAGTACCTATCCGTGTACTGGTTAGTCCCATCACTGATCATCGTAAATGAACAGCACAGGATAAATAGACGATAATCGTATGCGCACTTTCGCCGCGACGAAGAACAATGTGGCTCGATGAACGCCTTGACCTAAACCGCCTCTCGCCACGACGACTTGCCTTGCGTGCAACGAGAAAATGTCGATCGAGGATCATACAGTGGCTATAAATTAGTCCTTAGCTGTCGATGCTTTTCCCAGATCGGAGAGATCGCAAAAGGAGCTAACGTCGGTCCATGAATTATCTAACAACCGTGATTAAACGGTGGACGATGAACGAGGAATCTTCTGAAGAAAAAGGCAATAAAGCAGCGGTGTAATATAAATGTAAATGTGGGCGACGCCGCGTCTCGATAATAGTGCAATAATTAAAGGCTGGGGAAGCTTCGAGTTGCGTAGAATCGATCGTTTTATATGCAATAAACGGAGAGCTACACTGTGGTCCAAAAGATTGGAACTATTCACAGGATTATAGCTGTACGCATAGTCCGGCATTATCACAATAAATTACGCTATAATAATAGATTATTAATGTACCATAATATACTATAATAAGGATAATATTTTACATACACTATCGATCGAAAGTTTGGAATCATTACATATTTCAAGGAACGCAATAATTCAATGGCAGGAGAATTTGGAATTGTGTTACCTATGAAAGTGCTGTAATTAAAAATTTATATGTATGCACAGTAAATTGCTAACTAAGGCCTACAATAATAATCTTCAATCAACGTGAAAATTATTAGAGTGTTGGGCATATTTTATTCGAGATGTTATTCGAATAAAATTACAATATTTACTTTATTACTTTACTTACTTTTTATAAGAGAATTTTTAAAGGCAATACAACTGTAAGCTCTCCTGATGTTTTATCGCGTTTCTTGTAATCTCTAGTAGTTCCAAACTTTTAGCAGACGGTGTACGTGAAATAGCTCCTGGAAATAATGGCAATCGACAGGAGGAAATATTCTAACAGTGTCGAAATTGCATTTGCAAAAAGGACATTTCAATATCCTTGAGTTAGAACACGATTATAATACAATTTAAATATAGGGTTCGCTTTATTCCTACGCATTATTTGAGAGGCAAAGTTATGACGGCGCCTGAATATTTCTATAACCGGTCTATTTTAAACACGGGTAAAACTTGTGCAACGGGGTTCACAAATTGTAGCAATTTGCATAACGCGATTTGGAGTTTTCTGTAACATGCCGCATAGACGTGTATTAAATGTATAAGTATAAGAATATACGTACAAGAAACAGGTGAAATTAATTTTAATGAAAAGTATTAGGTGCGCCAACAAGTAGTTGATTATTTCTGTAATTAGTTCGAAAACGAGATACAAAAACGAATTGGTGAATTTAGTTTGTAATGCATAAATGTTAGAGAATAACACCAATTGTTTTTTAAGACAGAATAAGTACTTGATCTTTTTATTATTATTATGTTTATTCGCCATCCATATTTTACATATATATATATATATATATATAATCTTATAGGATTGTTTTACCCTTAAAATAAAATGACACGTACTTTCCTTTAAATATTTCCTACATTTTTGCATATTATACAGTTCCTCTAATTTTTGGCTTGCTTAAATTCCCCATAAATACATAAAAATCCACTGTCTACTTATTAGAAACATCTGAAAGCAGTCAGAAATTTCTACCAAACAGCAGAAACAGATGAAGAAGTTACTTTCATTACCCTGTTTTGTCAGCTTATCCCATTTTGTTCAAATTTCCGTTACCTAAATCTACTTCTGCCTCTGCCTACTTCTTTTTAGTGACAATCTAAAGGATTTCTCAGACCAACGCGAAAAATTCGCTTCCGTTGTAAATTTTTCATTGCAACCTCTTCGCGCCAATATTTCTATACCAAATGGTTGATTAACCCATAAATAAATATACAAATAAATACACAAATAAATAGAACATTAATTTGTACGTCTGTTTTCTTAATTCGCAACGAATTCGATGCGAAAGCGAATTTTTCGTCGCATCCTCTTCGCGCCAATATTTCTACACTAAATGGTTAATCAACCCGTCAATAAATAAATAAACAAATAAACAGAAGATCAATTTGCACGTCTGTTTTCCTAATTCGCTACGAATTCGAAGCGAGAGCAAATTTTTCGTGGCATCAATATTTCCATACCAAATAGTTATTCAAAATCCGTCGATAAATAAATCAAAGAAAAATTTGTTGGACTGTTTTCCTAATTCGCTACGAATTCGTTACCTCTGCGAACATTTCCCGTTGGCCTTAGTGAACCCGAACAGTTCTCGCATAGGAAAGCTCGGAGCGCTTTCGCGAAGATACAAGATAAATTGGCCGCGACAAGGAGCTGCTAATTAGCATTCGGTTGTGACTTGTCCGAGCGAGTTCTACGTGTTTGGGGGATGCAATGAGTGACTCGTGTCGTATTATGGTCCTCGTAGAACATTGTATTGACTAGTGAGATCACGATCGAGTTATCGCGATGCAGCCGAGAGCAGTTAATCACGAAGCAGGCGTTTGGATCGCGATCGAATCGCGAGATCGCGACACTCTCGGCTACCTTGCATCGCAACTCTCTCTCTCTCTATCTCTTTCCGTGTAAAGTTGTATCACTTACATGGTACACGTTACCTGTGTTAGCTAACCAAACTCCCGCTGTAAATCACGCGATTATCTCGTTGGAGATCGGATCGCTGATCCAGCAATGGATCTCGGTGTTGGATAAAACGGCGTCTTTAACATTCCTCCGAATCGTAGATTAATCTTGGATTGATCTTTCTTTCCATCGAATCGTATCGTTTTGTTTATGCTCGATGTTCTTTGCTGTTCGATAAGACGATGGTTTCCGAAAACGTGAGGCTAATATTAACCCCTTGTCCATATAACAGTGATGGCGAAACTTTTTGAGAAGTGGGTCAAATTTTGTTCATTATTTTTTTTAGTACTAACTCGTGGGTCACTAAGTCAGTGGCGTCACTTGAAAAGAGGGAAGGGAGGAAGGTTAAAAACTACTTTTTTTTTTGGTTCTCACTTTTAAAATCCTCTTAAAAAGTTTACGTTTCCTTTTTGTTTTACAACGTTTACCTTTGCAAGTGAAGAGCAAAACATTTGATCGCCTGTTCTCTCGTTTATGATATAACAAATAAGTTTATAAAAATCAACGCGTGGGTCGTTTAAAAAGACTGCGTGGGTCAGTGTTTGACCCGCGGGTTATAGGTTCGCCATCACTGCCCTATAATAACGAGTTATATTCGCGTCGTAAATTATGGCACGCGTTCGACTAAAAATGTATAATATTCAGATTGTAATTTAACTCGAATCCTAATTTTGTCGCGGTGTTGTAAGGTTAGAGGTTACCAGACAAATATTGTCGATAATATTCAAATGATTTGCAGTCAGCTAATGCTAACTGATTATAATGATTCAGGGCCAAGTCACTGAAGTAAACTTCAATCGATATTTTTATATTCAATCCTAATCATTTCCCATTGATTACTTGTTTCTTTTCCGTTTTCTCGCGTTCGTTTCCTTCCGTAGAATCTTTCGTTTCTACAAAACAAATCTCGTTCTACCTACTATCATTTACGCGGCAGATAGAGGGATCATCTTTGGATGAAAAAAATTGTTTGTCGGCCTTCGTTTACATTTTCCGCAATCCTTGGCTCGCGCGATCGTCCGCGAGAAGAAAGAGCGCGAGATAAAAAGAAAAAAGGGTCATTAAGAAGTAAAATAGCTTCGCAGTAAAAGAAACTATATTATTAAGTAAAAAGAAGCTATTAATGCCTTGACGAAGACGCCTTCGATTAATCTAAATTAAATATTCGAAGTAAGGATTTAAATGAACTGACGCTGATCAAGATTCATCCGTTCTCAAAGGATAATACGAATTATGCCTATAAGTGTTCTATGAAAAAAAAAGAGCAGTTATCAGACGTAATAAATGTGGCAGAGACGCTAATAGAAAGCTATTATCGTCTAATGACACGTTTGATTAATCGAAACGTCGGCTATGACAACGCGTTAGACGAATTATTGCCGGCTTATCTCGATGGTCATTTTTCTTGGATCTCGTAATAGGATAATTACAGGTGAGATCTATGGTCTCTCTTTAAAGCGTCCTACTTATCCGGACGGTTCATTAAGCAACTTTAAGGCTAGAACCACCGGAGTGGTCGAAATGAGTCACTCGTGATTTTTCATAAGCGTCCTGTATATAAATTTATACCGATGCATTTGTGCAACCTTGTGGTGATTGTCTATAAAGAGAATCAATAATGATTTGTTTTTATTGGAGTGTATTGTATAGTCAGTCGCAAAAGTCTACTACACTTCTAAATTAATTATCCGATTCACTGATTGTTTTGAGCATTATTTCGTACGTTTTTACTTTTCTTTAATGCTGAATACTAGCATTCATAGTATGTGTCTTTGTTTTACTATTAAATCCTAGTATTTCTACTATGTGTCCGCGTTCTAGTGTTAAATCCTAGTGTTTGTAGTATTAATCCTTGTTTTAGTGTTGCATCTTAGTGTTCATTGTAATATGTGTCCCGTTTTAGCGTTAAATTTTAACGTTTATAGTACGTGCTCCACTTTTAATTTCCAATCCTAGTGTTTATAGTATAAATCTTGGTTCTACTGCTAAATCCAAGTATTTATTGCAATATGTGTCTCAGTTTTACTGTTAAATTCTAGTATTTAGTACGTGTTTCAGTTTTAGTGTAAAATCCTAGTATTTACAGTATATATATCCTTTTTAGTGTTAACTCCTAGTATTTATAGCACAAGTCCCTGTTTAAATATTAAATCCTAGTGTTCATAGTATATGTCCTGATTTTAGTATTAAATCCTGGTCTTTAGAATGTGTTCCCATTTTAATATTACCTCCTAGCGTTTCTAGTAAAAATGTGTCCCAGTTTTAACGTTAAATGCTAGGCGAAATATTGTAAAAAACTCTGAGCTCATTTTCCTAGAGCGAGAAACTCTCGCCACTCGTAGTAATAACCTTTACCCCACTCTATTTCTTTCACGAAACTCCGCGACGTTCCACGGATTCATTGCCCGCGGCGAAGCCACTTAATTATTATGATTAACTCGATTAACTCGTCCTTCACACCTGCTGCTTTTCTCTTGTCAAAAGTTTACCCGCTCCATAGTATCGTTCACTGGCGATTGTAACCGACCATGGATGCGAGTGCTACTTTTTCCTCGTAGAATACACGATGAATCTTGGTTCTTAGTACACTTCGAACATTACTGACGCGCTGATGAATACCGTGTAACTTGACCAGAGGCAGTTTCAGCAAAAGTAAACTTGGAAAGTTGATGGTACAAAGTAGCAACGTTAATGGATTATTTGATAGACGACGGGAAGATTAAAACTAACGTGAGCATTCAAGATTATTCGACTGTTGCAATGATCGAAATTATTTTGTTGCGGCTCTCCTGCACCTACCACTAGAGGGACATACGAAACAGGACTTTCTCGAAAGCACTCGCTCCAACTACCTTGTCCATATATATATACCGCCTCTAACCTTCCTTCCAATATCCCAACGTCTAAGGCAGGGCCGGCTAGGACCACCAAAGACAATTTGTATTCTAGCGTGCCATATTTTACAAATAAGTTTAGTTCCTATATTGTTTAAGTTTTAATTCTTAAGTTCTCTAGTATCATTAGTTTCGTAGCAATAAGTGCAATACTAAATAGTCTGTAAATGATAGATTGCGAGTGCTCAATATCAGAGCCATTAATCTAGACCTAAGTACTCCGTGTAATTATGATAACTATTTGTGCGTTTTTTTAGTTTATTGTACCACCCTTGTATATACTTTGTTATTATTATTGGCACAGTAAACGCTCGTTAAAAAAAAGGGCCTGCTAGGTAGCCTTACTGATGAGTCCACTAGCAGGTCCAGGACGAAGCGCAACACCCTTCCTTTTTCCTATCCTATCCCCTCTCTACAGCTCCACAATTTTAACGCGTTGATAAAGTTTCATGTCTATGTCTGTTTAAAATACAACAGAACTTTTTGCTCTACCAAATACGTCATCGTATACATTCTCTATTCTCCAAAAACTCTTTTCCTCGTCACGCATCGTTCTACCAAGTTCCCCGTGCATACTTGTTCCTACTAAATAGTCCCGTTTACTGCACGCGATTCGAAACATTTTTACGCTTGAGACGGCACAACAAAGTTGCCCAGAAATGGCGTTGTCCTCTTTTTAAACCCTTCAATTAAGGCCGTAAATCGTAAGAAATTCCCTGCGATGGTTGCGAAAGCGAGCCGACGGTAGTTCAGCGACCCCGTTTGTTCCAACGAAGCCCAACAAAGGATCCACGAGAAAGTTTCGCGCTCGTCACAGCAGATAACACCGCGTCCGAGTAGTCTCAGCTTTTCTGCAACACCTGATACCTCGTAATTACCCTTGTCATCCTTAATTGGATTACGCGTGGCCTGTTGCCGCAATCGTTGCAGCTTTTCACGTGCAGCGTCGCGGTCTTTTTCATCTCCCCTCGCCGCTCGTTTTATACCCCTAACGAATGCTCGCGAATAATCGGAACAATTTGCAAACCGCGTATGGACATTTTTATTGCTCGTTCGCCGCGTTTATTGCGACACTTTCGCGGCTTGGTATTGCGCGTTTTATATTTGGCGGGACGTTCGCTTTAGCGACGGGATATTTTCATATTGCGAATTAAGAATGTGTAAATGAGAAGATGAGGCGGGATTTGATAGGAGGAATATTCTCGTGAGATTACAGGTTTTGCGTAGAAAAATAAAAGGAAATTAGTGTACGAAGCTATTGGAAGATTGGGTTAGGTTTATCGATAAGTTGATTCGCATTGGAATGCTTGGAAATTCGGAGGATTTAAGATGTTAAAGCTTTGGGATCTAAAAGCTTGGGTGTTTGCAATTAAGAAATTTGGTAATTTGGTGATTTGTAATTCGAAAGCTTGGAAATTTGATGGTTCGCAATTAGAAAGCTTGGAAATTTAATGGTTTGCAATTCGATAGCTTGGAAATTGAGTAGCTTGCAATTTAAAAGCTTGGAGATTTAGTAGCTTGCAATTCGAAAGCTTGCAAATTTGGTCGCTTGCAATTCGGAAGCTTAGAGATTTAATTGCTTGCAATTCCATAGCTTAGAAATTTGTTGACTAGTAATTCCAAAGCTTGGAAATTTGAGAACTTTAACTCGAAAGCTAGGAAACTTCACGGCTTGCAATTCAAACGCTTGCAAGTTCGACGATTTAGGAATCCGAAAGCTTGGAAATTTAATGGCTTGCAATTTGAAAGCTTGGAGATTTAATAGCTTGCAGTGCCATAGCTTCTAAATTTGGTGGCTTGTAATTCCAAAGCTTGGAAATTTGAGAGCTTTAACTCGAAAGCTGGTAAACTTGATGGCTTGCAATTCGATAGCTTGGTAATTTGAAGGCTTGCAATTCGAAAGCTTGGAAATTTAATGGCTTCCAATTTGATAGCTTAGAAATTTAATGGCTTGCAGTTCCATAGCTTCTAAATGTGGTGGCTTGTAATTCCAAAGCATGGAAATTTGAAAGCTTTAACTCGAAAGCTAGGAAACTTGATGGCTTGCAATTCGATAGCTTGGTAATTTGAAGGCTTGCAATTCGATAGCTTGGAAATTTAATGGCTTGCAATTCGATAGCTTAGAAATTTAATGACTTGCAACACCATAGCTTCTAAATTTGATGGCTTGCAATTCCAAAGCTTGGAAATTAGAGAGCTTTAACTCGTAAGCTAGTAAACTTGATGGCTTGCAATTCGATAGCTTGATAATTTAATGGCTTGCAATTCGAAAGCTTGGAAATCTAATGGCTTGCAATTCGATAGCTTAGAAATTTAATGTCGTGCAATTTCATAGCTTTTAAATTTGGTTGCTTGAAATTCCATAGCTTAGAAATTTGATGGCTTGCAATTCCAAAGCTTGGAAATTTGAAAGCTTTAACTCGTAAGCTAGTAAACTTGATGGCTTGCAATTCGATAGCGTGGAAATTTAATGGCTTGCAATTCCATAGCTTCTAAATTTGATGGCTTGTAATTGCAGAACAAAGGAAATTTGAAAGCTTTAGCTCGAAATCTAGGAAACTTGAGGGCTTGCAATTTGATAGCTTGGAAATTTAATGGCTTGTAATTCCAAAGCTTGGAAATTTGAGAGCTTTAACTCTAAAGCTAGGAAACTTGATGGCTTGCAATTCGATAGCTTGGAAATTTAACGGCTTGCAACTCGATAGCTTGAAAATTTGATAGCTTCTAAATTTGGTGGCTTGCAATTCCATACCTTAAAAATTTAAGGGTGCCGCAGCTTAACAAAGGTTGTCCCACATCTTACAATTAACACAGGGTACAAACCCACAGAATACATAAATTTACATTCCTTTTACTTTCACTTTTCCCTCGTTTTCCCACATTCAATGCTATCTATAAATTACGAAGATGCAACTATTTCGCAATAAGGCCTTCAATTCAATGCATTCGCATGCATCAATCTATTATTTCTATAATATATTCTTTTGCATTCGAATGGTGCAAAAGAATCTTGAGACAGCTGGCACGAAATCCGTGTTCGTTAATTATACTGACTAATTATACGCACGTCGCCAGGAATTCCACTAAACGCGAAGGCAAAAAAGGGACGAGCAAATATTGTGATCCTCAAGTTTCTCGGTTGACCAAAGAAGAGAAAAAAAAATATGCAGGCTTGAACACGAAATGTGAACTCGATATTATCTTCTACTATACAATTTTCTCCAATTTCTTTCTCGCTGGCGATTCGGATTCGCTATTTTTCGAGACACCTGTGGAAGGGATTAATATTTCTGGCGATAGAGTCGCGATTCGTCGTGTGACTCGCATAATGCCAAGGTTGTCGTTCGCGTTAAACATAATTAATGTACAACGCGTTATAATAAATATTAATTTTCGCGTTGGAACGGGTTTAATCATGCATCCTTTCGGATCGGAGAACTTGAAAATTGTACATCAACGCAACCCGGATATATTAAATCACCGGCTTCGAATGAATCCTGTAATTTTCTACTAATTGTCAGGTATCCGTTCGCGAAAAAAATTGATCGATACCAACGTGCAATTTGGCTGCGAGCTCTGCTCTCGTCCAACGCGAATTATAATAAATGCTCGCAAAAGGAAACCGACTACCGAGTCCGTAATCACTTTTTATTTCTTTTTTAAGCGCCTCTTCGCGACGAGCCTCGGAATTGCTTGTTAATTGCCGCGGAATCAATTTTTCTCGGTTTCATTTCTCGGTAGCCTCTTGATTGATTTCTCTCGTTCCAATTTGCAAAGGAAAACCGTAATATTGTTCGATAAATTATGGGTACGATTCTTCAACGTAATCGAAGATTACCGAGACACTTGTCGTGATTTGCAGGACGACAGCCAAGTTATTTTTCAGACGCTTCCACATCAATTTTTCTCTGCTTTATTTCTCAGCAGTCATTTAACGTTAATTTGCAAATGAGAATTGTAATATTGTTTGGTAAACCGTGCAGTCAATTCTTCAACGTAATTGAACACCATTACCACGCTTGCAAATTAATCGTGAAATTATTTATCAAACGCAGCGGACTTCATTCTTCTGTGTTTCTTTCCTCTGTAGCCTTCTGAACGATTCTTTCCGTTTTAATTTGCAAGAAAGAAATATAATGTTGTTTGGTAAATTATGAGAGCACGGTTCTTCAACGTAATTGAAGACCATTAAGATACTTGCGAATTAAGCGTGAAATTATATATATCAAATACGGTAGGACCAATTTTTCCGTGTTTCGTTTCTCTGCACTCGTTTGATCGATTCTTTTCATTTGAATTTGCAACAGAAGAATTATAATACCGTTTGCTACATTATAGGGCAAATTCTTCAACGTCGTTAAAGATCATTCAGATCATTTGCAAATTGACCGCAAACCGATGGCAATTATTATATTTTACACTGTTCTATTTCTAACTTAGCACAATAATAAATTAGTGGTTAGCCTAAAATGGCTATACATCCGAAATTTTCCACCTGTAATAAAAAATTTCCATCCACATAAATGTTTAGATTCAGAAGTAAGCTAAAACGATGTTAAAGTTCTATAACATATCGATCGACGAATTAACATAAATGCGATCTATATAATATACCCATTAATTGTTACTGAAACCGTGTATTAATTGCAAAGATAAAAATATACTTATCTTATCATTTAGAAACCATTCTATTTTAAGCGAAGAAAATTCAGAATTATACTTTATACTGCCTAAACCGAATTTTCATTAATGTAAACAAATATCAACTATTAGATTTCTTTGGTTCTTATTTATAGATTTATTTATAATACTTTTCTTTGCGTTAATTCACGACTGTCTTTTCTTCTCTTTCTGTACCAAAGGATTAATTCCCGTCTAATAAATAAGTAAATAAATTAATCGCAAAGAATCACAGGTATCCACCTTAACACTAGGTTTACGGAACTCGTTGATGCATTTCAGATTTCATACCTAAAATTGTAGAAACAATGAATATTACTTTTCAGTACTTTATGTTAACTTTAATTAATAAAATGGTACGAATATGTATTCTACGTGATTCTCTTCATCCTCACGCTTCTACGTTCGAATATTTCTACGCAGTGTACGTATTTTTCCGGAAGCCTGTCAAATTATGTACGTAATGTCCGTAAACCTAGTATAAAATCAGCCACCATCCACCTTTTGTACCGAAAAATACAGTCGCTTCAAGTTATCACCCTAAATTTCCACCCTCTTTGCGGCGATTAATTCTCAACGAACGACATTCTAAACCCGCGTCATCCCTGTTTCCTGGTATTTGCTCTGAAAGCGAGGCTTCAACCTAATATCTCTGGATCGCGGAACGAACATGAACGCGTGTATCGAACCGAGAAGGGAACAGCTGCGTAGACGCTGGAAGCAGACTGCGCGACCGACGTCCACGTCGATCGTAATCGGTTTTTTCAGTCGTATATCAGCGGCGAGAGATTGGTTTCAGAAAATAACTCGGAGCCGAGTTATTCTCGACTCGAAGGCCGCGTGCCCGTTCCGCGTGGCACAATTGCACAATCGTGAATCCGTCCGATATCTATCAGCTGACAGCCATCCCCCTTTTCTCCCCCATTCTAACCGACCCACGTATGTACCGGTGCGTCTTCCACTCGAGTTTTTTCCCATGGATATCGGTCCCATGGCTAAGCGGTCGCCGGCTTTTGTTTTTTTCACAACTCGTTAGGATCTAACGAGGATGCCGCTCCTTGTTCAAGCGATTCCTAACGGATTCTATTCGCGGATTCCTTCGATAGTTTTACTTGTTTATTAACCCCCGTTTATCTTCTCGTCTTTCACTTCGGGTTGCTTCGTTCTCTTTTCCCTTAACCCTTCGGGCACGGTTTTCTGTTCAAAGATTTTCTTATTTCAACGAATTTATCCCGTTACATATGTTACCACTTTAACCACTTGGCTTACGAATTTTTCGAAGCGTATTTGGTAGAATTTCGGTTACCTTCTACTGTAACATCGAGTCGAATGCAAAACGCCAAAATGTTATACTTAATTTCTATTCAACAGTCCTTAATTTTACAGTCTTGCAAGTTGATATTAAGTCGATCGAAGTTTGTGAAAATATGCAGCGTATTTTCATCGTAAATTGCGCACAGGTTACACTACAAGTGTAACTCGTTATTAAAAGGCAAAGGGTTAATTCGCTGTTCGTGTAGTATGGAGTCTAGCTATGCGACCCGTAATCGCCTACAAATATTTCTCTATTTTAAATAAATATTAATAGCTTTGTACTGAAACGTAAAAAGAAAGGAGGGTCCGTACATCGTACGGATGCTTTCCCAGATGGGTTAAAATGGGACAAAGATGATTAACCCTTCAGCGATAGAATTCTTTTTAACTTCTTGCCCTGCAATAACGAGTTACGTTCGTTCTGTAAATTCTGGTGTAGGTTCAATAAAAATCGATGTTACCGAGGGTGAAATGTAATTTGAACTCTAATTGCAGCATTGTCTTATAAGATCATGCAATAGTCGAATGATTTTGAAACTTGTAATAGTTTATTCCCTTCCCATTCTGTTAATTCCATTTCTTTCGATTAGTATGATTTTCAAGATTCCTCAAAGGTGTATTTCCCTAATTTATTGCTAAGATCTTGAACTCTTACGATACTTATGAAGATTGTACTTCAGTTGATTCGAATACGATTCCAGTATTCCATAATTGGACGCTAGAAGCTGAAGACTAACCCATTGCATTAACGCGACGTTTTTACTTGATACTATCTACTATTTTACATAACTTACTCCTTTAAGTAAACTTTGTAAACCTTAAATGCAAGGAGAAATAGCGATAAAGAAAATATTATAAAAACTTCATGAATATATATCCATATTCTCAGTATCAAAACACATGATTCAATAATGCAAATAGACTGAGAAAAAATTGCAAATCAATCGTTGCGATAACTCTTTCACAATGGCAGCTTAAAATTCAACACTGTTTCTAATGCATAGATGAGGATACGTTTTGATTAATTTAGGAATAGTGTAAAGGTGAACATTTAGATACTTGGTGTTATCGATCGAATTGCAAAATAATACGAGTAACAATTGAAATATTATTGCGGTGCAAAACAAACTGTGGTCGTGCTTTCACTAACGATAGTCCAGTTTTTAAAGACGTATATATACGTGCTTAGTAGCGAAAGGGTTAAGGAATAATGGTTGATAACGTGTTAACGATCCATGATCTACGGTATTTATCATTTGGAGCAGTCCGAATCGTAATCGAAGCGTGCTGCCATCTCGCAGAATGATCCTGCACCAATTCAACGATATCTCGCATCCTCTTATCAACTCTACTCGCAAAAATTTCGAAAATTTCCAATCCATTTCCACTTCTTTATCCCGAATTTCTTCGTCATCTCTTTCAACAACCCCTGAACCTTTCCTTCGTTAAACCACTCGCTATTTCTTCGTTTCGCAACGTTTGCAAAACACGCGAATCAAAGCTGCCAAATGCAAGAGATATCGAAAGAACGTTAAAGGATAATAAAATGGAATTTAACCCTTTACGGACGGAAAGTACTTTAGTACTTATGGCAGTTATACTTTAGTTTTCAATTCTACGTCTTGCGGTTTTCTAGCTTTTCACTTCCAAACCATTTAATTCCCAACGATTTCAAGCGTTTATCAATGCGTTTACGTATTCGTTACGTTAACCCTTTGAACACTGCTTGCGCCTATAGATGCTCATTTCAAATTTCTGGAAACTAATGGTCAGCACCAATGTGCATTCAACGAATCTTATCAGAATTCTCGTAAAGCTCGTTCCTTCTCTCAAACATAAGCCAGTTTTGACTCAAGACGCGTTGACGATCTCCATATATACATATACTTTTTCAAAACTGACAAATCGACGAAAAATTTCGTAGCTCACAGCGTCGGTCGTCGTACGTCACGCGCAACGTTTATCAAAGTCCTGCCCTAGCCAAAGGGTTAAGTTTTCTGCTTTAAAAGTCGCCACGGGTTCGGAAAATCAAAAACGATTAGGCGACTATTTGTCGATGCTCGTCCGTAAAGGTTTAAAGTAAAGTGTTCGAGTTAAAGAGAACAGAGACTGACCTTTTTGCGATGCGGGCAGCAGGATGATCCATTGCCCATGATTCCCTTGATCCCTGGATCCCTGGATCTCTCAAAGTCGACGAGAACCGAGGCAAGCATCGGCGAGCCGGTTGCCTTTCTGAATTTTCGCCGCACAATCGGCTCTTCTGTTCGTCATCGTTGCGCCGAAACCTGCTCCGAGAAAGTTGCCGTTTATTATCGCGTTGGTATTTAAGCCAGCTGGCCCATCGAAAGTTCAGTTGCCTCCGTTAATCGCGCGCCGAATCGACCGGAATTTGTCTTCCACTCGCGGGAAAAAAATCGTTCGTCTCGGGGAAACCCGAATCGATTACACGCGCGTGTTTTCTCGCTGCACTCGTTTAAGCGGTCGATACATGAGTCACTTAAATAGTCGCGCACGGGATTGTCAATTTCTCGCACTTCTGCTTCTCTTTGCGTTTCGAATTTAAGCAGCATCGATTATTGGCGTAGATGTGTTGCGAAGTTAGAGCTTGCAACCCAAACTTAACATTTGCATAACAAACTTAGAGTTTGCATATGAAGACTAAAGTTTGCACACCAATCTTAGTGTTTGCGTAGCAAACTTATAGTTAGCATTGAAGTTTCGAGTTGAATTAGTAGATTCTTTGAACCTTCATCGAGTTTTTCAATTCCTCTTTCAATTACGAATTAAAGACACATCGATTATTCGCGTGGAAATCTTGCAAATCTAGAATTCGCACACTAAAACTAAAATTTGCATAGTAAACTTAGAGTTTACATATCAAACTAGAGTTTGTACGTCAAACTTAGACTTTGCCTTGAAGTTTAGCATTCGATTAATAGACTTAACGAACTTCCTTCGGTTTCTTAAGTTTCTCCTTGAATTTCGAATCGGCCAGGCATCGATTATTCATGTAGAAGTTTACCAAAGTTGAAATTTGTAGTCTAGACTTGGAGTTTACCTTGAAGTTTAAAGATCGATTAGCGAATTCCTTGAATCTCCTTCAGTTTCTCGAGTTCCCCTTCGAGTTTCGTATTCAAGAGTCATCAATCATTTCTGTAGACGTTTCTGAGTTTAGAATTTCTACCCTAAACACGTGGTTAGAGTCTACCTTGAGCTTCTAAAATTAAAGTTAGTTTGAAACTCAATTAGTGGATTGAACACTTCTTCGACTGCTTATGGTTCCACTCAAATATTTTAAAGCTACTAAAATCTCATTGAAAGTTTAGTCTCCTAAATTGCACGACAAATTGCATTTCCTCGTCGAATCAATACAATTTTTCCTTTTCCCACTTCTTTAAATGCTTATGACATCAAATAACCATCATTAATTTTCTTCAACTCTCCTCCAATTTTTCTATACTCCCCTTTCTTTTTCATCCAATTGGTTGTTTTCGTTAATCGCCTTCCAAAGATCACTTAGCAAATTTACGTATTTGGATCTACAGAAAAATTTGCGTACTCCACAATTTTTAGATTTCAACTTCTTTGATTCTCCATCAAGTGTCAGTGATTCATCTTATCATTTAGTTTATTATTTTTTCTTAATTCTCCTGCAACTTTCTGTCTCTCCATTGCAGTACGTAAAATTGATCTAATTACAATCGGTTGCGTTAATCTTCCACAGCTCGTCATTTAGTAAATTTATGTACCTGGATGCGAAGAAAAATCCGCGTACCTGTTACTCGATTCTTCCCCTCGAACTTCTTTCAATCCGTTACATCGATCGTTCGTCTTAACGTTTAGTTTATAAAATCCAATAGTTATTCCTTCTTTTTTCTTTAACTCTCCTGCTGTTTTCTTACATTCTTCTTCCTCTCGCAGTTGATAGGATTAATCCAACCGATTTCCCGATCGCGTAGGTGAATCCAGACCGTCGAGCAACTGACTGGCATCCACGGTGAAACGACCGCAGGAAACTGAAGAAGCCTTAGCAATGGAGAAGAACGGAGCTGACAGTAATGCTCTGATAATATGGATTACCGTTTCAGCCGTGCGGCCTGTGCAAATATAAAGTTTCGGTCGTGCAACATATTTCCTCGGATGAAGTAGCTGATTTTCGGTGAGTCGAAAATTATACCTACATACGACAGAATACGAGTTTTACTTCGTAAAATCGATATCTTCGACGCGATCGGATCTCGCGATCAATTTTATGAGATATTAACTTCTGTTTCAATATTGTATCAATTTTCTTTATGGAATATTGGGCTTTGGACCATGTGAACTTCTTACTAATAATATTAATATAAAACTTCGGTTCTTTAATATATAATATTCCTTCGAATCAAATCTTCGGTGAGTCGAGAAATATACATACGATAGAATACGCGTTTTACTTAGTAAAATCGATATCTTCGACGCGATCTGATCTCGCGATCAATTTTATGAGATATTAACTTCTGTTTCGATGTTGCATTAAGTTTCTTTATAGAATATTGGGCTTAGACCGTGTGAACTTGTTACTAATAATATTAATATAAAACTCCGGTTCTTTAATATATAATATACCTTCGAATCAAATCTTCGGCGAGTCGAGAAATATACATATACACGTTTTACACTATAAAATCGATCTCTTGGATGCGATCAGATCAATCAATCACGCGTGAAGACTATAAAATTCTGTTTCGATGTTGCATTTATTTCCTTTATGTAATATTGAACTTTAATTTGATATCCGATATCTGATGAACATAGTAATAGTGGTAATAGTTATAATAACAAATTCTGGTCGACAATATATCAATTTTAAAACATCTAACATTCAATTTCAATGTTGTATTAGTTTCATTTATATAGTATTGGGTTTCAATCCATCTGAACTTCTTAATTTCGATCGCCTGATATATTTCCCATACTGAAATTGCCAACCATAGTTGAATTAGTCAATGTAAATATATAAAAGAATGCAGTTTTCTCCATAATTGATCGATCAGTCGATTTATAAAATTATACAATTCCGTTTCCACGTTGTATTAATTTCCTTTACGCAACGCTGAGCTCTCGCTCTTCCGAACTTAATAATACTGGCAATAGTTGTATTAAAATATTCCGTTTCCACGTCGAATTAATTTCCTGTACGCGATATTGAGCTCCGGTCGAAACTTAATAATACTGGCAACAGTTGTAATAAAAAAATTCCGTTTCCACGTTGCGTTAATTTACTTCGCGCGATATTGAGCTCCACTCCAAACTTAATAATACTGGCAACAGTTGTAATAAAAGGTTCTGGTCGTCGAATAAATTTCCCCAAAAGAATTCCCCGCTATTCAGCGAGTCGAATAATACTCGCGTAGCTCGATAAAATCGAATTTCCGAGCGGTTCGTTCACCCAAACCGTTGATTTCTCCGCTTTGGGGAAGCGCGATATCTCGGAATCTATTATATATATAAATTCGTTCCAGACCGTCGATCGCCAACGCTGTTACGCTTCTTTCCTTCGATTTCCTATTCGCTTTTGGCGCAAATGATAGCAGGCACGCGATAAGAGTTCTGACCTCCCGATGCGGCGACTTGCAAACGCTAATGAGTGTCAAGAGGTTGGCCGAGGCGAAAATAGAATCTGACGTGCTACGCAGGAATGCTTTTTAATATCGTCTCGTGATCTCCTGGTCCTATCAATCGCGCCACTTTGCACAATATTGCGAAACTGCGGCAAAATTTCGACCGCAACGCAAGCTTTCGCAACACCGTCGCCGAACTTTTAACCCTTCGCGAATGGCTGCCGCGAATATCTGCCCAAGTATCTTTATTTCTTCCACAGACGTCAATTTTTAAAGCAGGAAATTCAAGCTAGTATTATTAACGCGCACTGCGATTAATAATTGGATAGAATTTCGTCGAGTTCCAGCATCGAAGAGTTCACAGGGTAAAGGAAACTTTTCGTATGTATATTATTTGGTTTCGTTCGAAAAGGATTAACCTATTCGCAATCGATGACGTAGTAGTACGTCAAATTAGTACTGGTCCAGGATAGATGTCCCAATTACTGTTAGTATCTCTATTATTGTCACTTTAATCATTTTATTTAATAGCGAACGAATGTAAATATTTACCAAAAATAGAGGCTAACACAATTACAGTTTACATCTCAACTTATTTAATTTATTACGTTTAGTCACTTTTTACGAATTCAGTTCGGACGCAGTTAAAGTTGCGTAGCACCACAAATTATTAATAATATTTCATTTGTCAATCTTTATCCTCCATCAAGTACTCTCAAGATTTCTCCTACGTTTCCCCCCCACAAATTACAAATTATTCTCGTTTACACAATTCACATCCAATATCTGGGATCACGTTTATGGCGAATTATTATCGTACCACTATCGATCTCTTCGGTGTTTCCATTGTTGTACATCGAATACGTAATTCATTGCAAAGATCTCACGTTATATATTCCAATGGGTTATCCCGTCGATAGATTCAATAAACAAATGTAGAAGTCGCAAGAATTGTTGCAACGTTTCGAAGTGTCACGATTGGTTCGCAGTTTAAATATTGGCGCGAAAGGAGCAAAGGCGCGGGCGGTTCGAGTAACGATTAAAGGACTCGACGAGGACGTTCGGAGGGATCTGATCACCGGATCAGAGTTTTCCAAAAACTGCCACCGAAATTCGAGGAAAGTTGCCCGCAGGGTTTCGCTCGCACGTGTTTACGCGTGCGCCAGCACACGGTACCAATATCCACGCGAGTCACCGCTTTATTTTCCACCGTTACATCACTGTCGTCGGCGTTTCACTGCCATACGCCACGATAGTGCGCGTAGTTTATCGAGCCACGCGAAAATCATCTTCGCAGCAATGATTCCCGCGCGAATACTGTTCCTCGCGATCATTCTTGTCTTACAGTTGCGAATTAAAAAAAAGCTGCCTTTTCAGCTTCTTCCTTCGCCTAATTCGACTTCGGCGGCGCGTAGAATTCGAAACGAGACGTTCTTCGAGTAAAAGTTCCTTCACCTTCGACGGTAATTTGTAGGCGTTTGTGGATCTTATCGCGGGGAAAGGAGATTCCACTTTGCACTCGCGTGATTCGCACCAAACATTCCACTGCAACGATGAGTTGCCGTTTGCTTTTTCCCGTGCCACGCTTTTGGTCAGCTTCTTACACGTGGAATTTTTCCTGTTTCTTACTTTTCGTCAGCTTTTGGAAGTGGAATTTTTCTGTTTCTTACTTTTGGTCACTTTTTAGAAGTGGAATTTTTCTGTTTCTTACTTTTCGTCAGCTTGTTAGACGTGGAATTTTTGTACACGACACTTTTGGTCGCGTTTTGGAGTTAGATTTTTTGTGGTGTATTCTTGGGCCCTGTTTGAAATTAGAGTTTTTCTGTGCGATACTTTTGGCCACTTCATAGACGTGGAAATTTTGTACGTGATACTTTTGGTCACTTTTTAGAATTATAATTTTTCTACGTGATACTTTTGGTCGAGTTTTGGAATTAGATTCTATTATGGTTTATTCTTGGGCATTTTTTAGAATTGGAATTCTTGTACGTGATACTTTTCATCATTTTTTAGAATTGGAAATTTTGTACGTGATACTTTTGGTCACTTTTTAGAATTATAATTTTTCTACGCGATACTTTTGGTCGTGTTTCGGACTTAGATTTTTTTATGTAATATTTTTGGGCCCTGTTTGAGATTAGAATTTTTCTGTGCGATACTTTTGGTCACTTCTTAGACGTGGAATTTTTGTACGTGACACTTTTGGTCCCGTTTCAGAATTAGATACTTTTAATAGTATATTTTTGGCACTGTTTAGAATTGGAATCTTTCTGTGTGCTATTTTTGGTCGCCATTTGAAATTTGGGAAATTATTTTATGGTGCAACGTAGTTTCGTGCGCAACTGTTTGATTTTATACTCGGGTAGAATTTTATAGTTTATACATGGTAGAATTATGTTTGGTTAAAGTTGTTTTGGGTTCGGTTTTCGGGGCCACGTGCGCGAGACTTTAAATCCGAGTTGACTGATCGATAAATATACTAAAACATGGAGCACAGTAATTTTGTACACCGATAGATTTCTAAATCTGGATCGACTAATGTTCCTTTGAACATCGTTTTTAAGTTCTCGAAGGTGAGGCTTTAAATTAGAGGAGACTGACTAATGAATGCGTTAAAAATTGGAGCGCAGGAATTATAAATACTCGAAGAATTCTAAGTTTCCTTTAAGTAGAATCTTCATAACTCATCGGTCGTCGCGCTCTTATTCACAAAATTCCAATCAAACGCGTTCAACCTGCAAGTAGACTAAAACTTGCGGCACAGTAATTTCAAACACTCGAACAATTCTAACTTCCCATCAAGTACAATCTTCTTAAATCACGTCAATGAAGTTCCAGTTGCGAAATTTAAATCAAACGCTCTCAATCGACGACCACACTCAAAATTGTATCATAGTAATTCCATACACTTGAAGAATTCTAAACTTCTGTTAAGTCACGTTGCTAAAGATCAATGTATGAAATTTCAATCGACGAAATCGGTTGATCGATCACTAAAATAAAAGTTGCAGAACGGTAATTTCGAACCCTCGAAGAATTCTAAGTTTCCAACAAATAGAATCTTCTTAAGATATATCGTTGAAGTTCCACTTGCAAAATTCCAATCAAATGCTGTCGACCGACAAGTAGATTAAAAATTATATTACGGTAATGTTAAATACTTGAAGCATTCCAAGTTTCCATTAAGTAGAATCTTCTTAAATCATGTCGTTGAAGTTCCACTCTTAAATTTTCAACCAATCTTGGTCTATTGGTAAACATATTAAAAATTTCAGCATACTCATTTCAAACCCTCGAAGAATTCTAAGTTTCCATCAACTAGAATCTTCTTTTGGTCGTATTCTTAAAGTTTCATTTCTAAAATCTTAAACAAACGCCGTCAACTTGCAAGTAGTCTAACAATTGCAGCAGAATAATTTCAAACCACTCGAAGTATTCTAAGTCTCCATCAAGTAGAATCTTCTTTTGGTCGTATTTTTCAAGTTCCACTTGCAAAATTTCAATCAAACGCCAACTTGCTAATAGTCTAACAATTGCAGCAGAATAATTTCAAACACTCGAAGAATTCCAAGTTTCCATCAACTAGAATCTTCTTTTGGTTGTATTCTTCAAGTTCCACTTGCAAAATTTCAATCAAACGCCGTCAACTTGCTAATAGACTAACAATTGCAGCACAGTAATTTTAAACACTCAAAGAATTCTAAGTGTCCATCAAGTAGAATCTTCTTTTGGTCATATTCTTAAAGTTTCACCTCTAAAATTTTAATCAAGCATCGTCAACTTTTAAGTAGTCTAACAATTGCAGCACAGTAATTTTAAACACTCGAAGAATCCCACGTATAAGTTGCCATTAAGCAAAATATTCTTAACTCGCGTCGTCGTGGAGTTTCCACCGGTAATAATCACGTTAATCGCGCTGAATATCATCTACTGGCATAACGCAGAAAAAAAGTGTCCGGCTTTGGGGACACGGAGAACGCGAGGACGATCGGATGGCGTAGCGTTCTCCGCATAACTGGCAAACGGAGACCTGTGCACTTCATTCTTGCGCAGCACGTGTCGATCGTAAACAGACGCTTGCGTCAGCTGGCATCCCGTGGAAACTCGTTTTGTCAATGAAACAGTGGAACGCGTGAAAACTGGCGTCGTTAGTGGCGATTACAAACGCGGAGCCACCTTCTCGTATTCCGTTCCCTACGCTGAAACAGACTCGTCCTATTTCGAGCAGGACTTAAAGAATTTTCGCCCAATTACGAGCCCATTACGCATGGGAATTATCAAGACTGTTAACTAAGCACAGGATAGACTATTTGCAGGAAGTATCATAAATTTTAAACTGTAATACTGATCGTACATAAAGTATCAAAGGTTTTTTTAATGAACCTAATTTAATATTTTAAGAATTATTCATATTTTATTATTCGTGGTGATTTTAAGAATTATATTTGATACAACCACCAAAATTGATCAAGTTAATCTATAATGCCGTGAGACTTAGAAGTTATATACTTATATATTTAATATTGTTGACGTTTATCTTATTTGCATATTCTCATTTGTACTTATCTTCGTTCCATTTCTTTTTTCTTTATCGTTTTATCGACGGTAGAAGACTGCTCCCATCGTTTTAAAAAAAGTGTTGTCGTTATTTTACTCTGATCTACTAATGTCGCATATTCGACACTAAAATGGTAAGTATTCCATATCTGAATTGATAGTCTGTCCTATGCTTCGTCTATGGTAACACTCGATGAATTTTCATCCGATTATTAACAAGACTGTCTACTAGTGATACTAATCCAAATTTGTTGCTATGAAAATCGACGTGCGATCGGAAAATCGAAAATACTTGGCTCGATCGTCTGCAAAGGATTAACCCTTTCGCTACTGCAAAATTGGCCGTCAGCGAACTGAAGCTGTATAGGACAATTGAGCCGCGAATTACATTAAAGTAATTTAATGTAACATTTACTTGCAAATTGTTAGTTTTTTAACCAACTAACATTTGACGAACACTAGATTAACTACGAAGCTATCAACGTCAAACTATACTATTATATTTAGCCATATTTCTTAACTATTGCGAAATTTCGACAGACGATTGTAGTCGCTGTTAGTATCGAAAGGGTTAAATAACTTCTAAAATAATTAAACGAAGTTACGTGATAAGCTTGAAGTGACAACAATTGGAACGTCTACCCTATTCAAATGATTGGTCATCGAAGTTGTCCCATTATTGATTATTGATAACTCGATTGAGCAAATACGAAGATGACGCGAGGGGAATTTTCACGTTGAGATCTCTGACGCAACGAAACCCGTTTTCGCGAGTCTAATCGTAAGTTTCGCTTAGGATGCGGTGTTTCTCACACCATTTTTTTATTTTAGCACCTCGGCGAATTCGCTAATTGCGTTCAGCGATTGTTAACGCAAACACGTTTACTTCGCGGCTGCATTTTATTGCGAATAATCGCCAGGTTATGTGCGTACAGTTTGAAAATTTCTATTTGCACGAATCGTTTTCAGCGATCATTGCGAGACACGCAAATACCCCACGAGTTTGCTTTGTTTTCAGCGTTTCCTTTATTCCAATTAGATTGCCGATAGCTATGCAAATTTCTGCGTTCCAAGAACGGGAATAAAGGAATGGGAAGTTAAGTAGGGGGTAGTTTCGACCCTTAAATATAAGTCTTCATAAATCTACGAAATATTCAAATTAACTATGAAATATTCAGATCGGAGTACGTTCTGTATATTTTTATATTTTGTTGCACAAACATCTGCAGTCTTTACGCTTTTTTCATACCTTTCTGCTTGCATACGAATAATTTTGATTCACCGTAGCAATTAAGGGATGAAGCTGATCTCTGTTTAGTGTTTAAGCCCCATTTCCTTAATCATGTCGCTGCGAAAGACATATATATGTATGTCCGCTCTTAAAAATTCAGCAATCGTTTGTTAAATGTGTACTTAAATTACCATTATCATTCTTACATGCTGCTTAAAGTGTAACAATACAAAGTTTTGAAATACTCGAGCTCACATTAGTCTTACACTAATAAGAAACTAACTTCATTTAAGAATCACGAATCTTTTAATCTGAAAGTTCGAAAAGTAGCGAAAGGGTTAAATCAGTTCATAAAAATACGAATTCGCATAATCGCTGAATACCATTGTATTACTTTTTATCGAACATTCTCGATGACACTACCGCGTTATGATCCACCGGAAAAATTTCCATTTCGCGCACGATGTTCACTGTTTTCACTTGGCAGGTAGCTAAAAACACCTCGGACTAGCGTTCGTTATCGCGTCGACACACTTAGTTAGCCACTCCGTGATATTTTCCAACAATGCAAGCGACGCGGTTCGATGAAAGCGATGGATTAAGTGAACGTCGACGACGACGCAACGCACGTGTATCACGCGATTCGCCGATTAAGTGAGTTACAGTGGCTAAAAATCGTCGAGCACGTAATCGAAAGAGAGCCAGGCGGAGACTGAAGAAAGCCGGCTTCGGTTCCCCTTTTTCGCGCGTCGCGTCGTCGTGAGCGTCGTTCCTTAACGCCGCGTACGCTTGTAAACATTGCTTACATCATCCTTCGCGTCGTCGTCGTCGTCGTCGTCATTGCTGTAGTTCGTGGGTTAATATTCCAGCCACGTCGATTTCGCGGCGAACTCCGGGCCAAATTCGTGTCGCTATCTCAACTTCCGCTTCTCCTGCGAAGCCATTTGCGAGCGGTGCTTCTTTGTACTTGAAAAAAACGATTCGGGGAATCGAAGACGTTTACGAAAAGGCCAGTGGATTTTACGCGTTTCCAGCGGGAGAAATTAGATTTGGAACTGGGTTAAAAGTGGGACGTTTGATTGTGAAATGATTGGCTTTGGACTTTATTTCTTGCGGCTCTGCGCGTGTGCGTTGTTTTCTTTTCGAGACACTGAATTTGTGGATTCGTAGGCGGAGTTCGAAACTCGAGATGGGAAATTTGGTGGGGAGACTTGGTTGTGAAAGAATAGCAAATAATAATAGTTGTGCGTTTGCGTGTTTTTCTTTCCGGTTTTTTTGGAGGGGGGAAACGTCGAAGGATTTCTTCTGCTCTTTCTTTGTTTACGGTAGAGTTAACAACATTTTAACTAACAGCTTTCAAGTGTTTTTAGCCACGCTATAAAGGCAAAAGCTAGGTTACTTTTGGTTAATAATTTATCGCGCGATTTAGCAATTGCAATTTTGACGATATCGGAACGAGACTCCGTGGATTTGCAGTTTAATGTTCATTCGAGTAATTCTAACTCTAATTCTAAACCTAATAAAAATTCGACTATGTGGAATAGCAATTTATAATAATAAGTCCAAATTTAACTGTATTGAAACGAAGTTGTATTGCAATCGAATTTAGAATAAGGGAAAATTTATACTACAGTTACGAAGCTTTTTAACGTTTTACTGCGAATTAAATTCAATAAACATTTGGTTGAAAGTTAACAAGTGTCCGACCATTTATGGATAAAAGTGGACATATAACTACCAACAATTTCCAGTCAGAGTATAACTTTATCATGTTAATAAGATAAAGAATGCATGATACTGAAGACTCATATTGTTTTACCATAGCTTCAAAATTATCATCTTATCAAATCGCTCGTGAGAACAATTTTATTAACGCGTAACTGAAATTGAAACCGGTCGTAAACTTATGGCAGCCACTGTAAACACGGTGTCGAAAGGCAATCGTACAGAACTTTTATTTTCCCATAAAAATTCAAGCTCACCTCGAACGATGGATTATCGAAGCCCTCTCGTGCAGTTGAATCGCTGTCCATCGATAAATCTCAAGCGTATCGGTCCAGCTGCTGTCAATCGTACGATTTTCAGTCAGTCACCGAGGCAGACGTTTGAAAACGATGCCCAACGCGTGTGCAACGATGTTCGGCTGCAAAACGAGAGAAAGGAAAAAGGCCGGAGGCCTGCCCACGTGTAATCTAAGACTCGCTTCCCTTTATCATTAATCAGCATTGCAAACAGTTTCATTAGGCCTTATTATTTTCTCCGCTGTTATCTGTGACTCCTTAACAGCGTAACTTATGGCGTCCGACAGGCCGATTAGAATCTCTCTGGCTGCAATTTCTCCGCCAACCGACTGCCATTTATCGTCAATGTCCCAACTGCCAATCGGTGTCGCGCACTCAACTTGTGATCTCCCTTCGGCTCACTTGCAAAACCATTTGCCATTGATATTCACTCGCAACCGTTTTCCTGCCTCCCAGATACAGTGAGAGTCAAAAGCAAGTGCAGCTGCCCCTCGATGCGCATAAACGTGTTTGTATCACGTACATATGGTAAAGGGTTATCCAAAAGTACCTTTAGGACGTTGAATGAGAATATCTGTCGAACGCCATGTTTGTTAGTAAAATAGAGGTGAAAAGAATAAAAAGTGAAACGAGAACGAACGGAGATAATAGAAATAAGAAACAGATTAGAAAAGGGTAAAGCAGAAAGGGAAAGTAAAAAAGTGAAGATAGGTGTTCCTATAGTCTATTTTGGATAACCCTGTATAACCGCCACTTGAATTTTATAGCATAGTAAGTAATTGTATAAAGAATCGTGGGTAAAGAAATTTTCACGCTAAATTTGGACTGAGGTTCACGTTACAACGCGTAGACATCGTATATTCGTTCACGCTTAATATTTGTATAATAAATAAATATTGGGAGGTAAACGTGCTGTTGAACATTGAAACGTGACCGATGTAATTTATGAAGTATAAAACGTGTGATAATTCGGTAAGGCGCGACGTTTACTATATATCTTATATTTGTTACACAAACCGACGTGTTAATATACATACGTAAAAACGTGTTTCTATTTAAATGAAAAGCTTTCGAGTGACGGTACGAAGGACCGTGGACTTTGTTGCACATCTTCAATCACTAATGAATTAGTGTACATATAAACATAGTAATGTACATATAAATATAAAATAGTACACCAATAGTACATAGTAAAATAGTAATGAATTTATTATATTGAACCGTATAAAAAAATGTTTATAAATAGAAGAGCGATTGAACAATGTTATGCTCCAAATTGGAACGATCTTTATGTTAACGACGTTGTGAAATAGTTAAATAAAGTTACGCGAGAAACTTCAAAGTGGCAGTACGTGGTACATCTACCCTAGTTAAACATTTTTACGCGGGAATGTTAACTATACGCTGTATTATGTGCACAGGGTAGATCACTTAACGTTCATTGATATTCATCTGCAGATCAGCTAATAATAAAAATAATCGATCCGGTGTCACGTTATCCGCAGTCTATTTATTATTGTTTATATTTTACGAAGGTATATCGTAGCTTTTGTAATTCTCCAAAGTCTTCGAAGACTTCAAAGGCCATAAAAATCTTTTATCACCTTATATTTTAAAACCTCGTATTTCGAGGAGCAGCTGAACAATTATAGCGTTGCTTGCGATAAATAAATTCTAATATAATCGCGATATAATGTACAGTGAATAGATTGTAGTATAATTTCATTTCAACGTTTGGCTCTCACTGTACGATTCTTGAATGGGGAAAGAGTTTCACGGGAAAGGAAAAGGAATCTTCGATGGAAATTATACGTGAAGCTCTCGGTTAAAGGTCGCATAGAAAAGAAAGAAGCACGATTTATCAAAACATGTATAACGATTTATTGAGGAGCTATTCAAGCATGTTAAATTTCATGAAATGCAGGTACCTACCTATCTACTCACTAGCGTTACATTAGACGCGCATTTTACTCGCAAAACTGTACCATCTATTTCATTTTTTTTTCTTTTCTTTTCCTTTCACGGAGATAATCGCATAGAATTGCATTTAGTTTCCGTCGCCGATTTTTCCCCGATCAGCAGAATCGTCGCGTTTCGGCGAATTATTTAAAATAGACCGTGAAAAAAAGATTTTATGAATCGTTGTTGCTAGGATGATTAATTTAATTTTTAACTCCGATGCCAATCTTCTATTCCCCCGTAATCTTTTCGGATTTTCTTCTGTTCTTTTTTTTTACATCTTGCACGTTAATTTTGCGGGATAAATTTAGATTCCGCTGCACGTCGTCTATCAAACGTGAAAATAACTTTTGTATTCGAGTCAGTTGTGCGCCGGCAAGGCCGCGTACAATCGTGCTAACCGGAGAATAAATCTGCGTTTTAAATCTGCTTACGTTAGTTTTGATTGCCAGTCTTCAATGCTCTGGTAATTTTTTTTTTCCTTTTTTTTTTATTATTATTCTTTTATTTCGTTTGCCATTAGAATTCGTCGTTCGCTTTTCTCGCCACTCTTCGCAACCCTTCGACGCTCTGTCGATCTCTCGAAGGCCTACATCTCGAATCTCGATGAAACTTTCGAAATCTGAAGATAGCTCACAATCGCGACGATAATCGTAGTAGTTGAAAAACGGTACGAATCTTTAAGAACAACTCAATAATAGTGAAGAAAGTGCAGCATATTTGTAATACTGGCTCGTTTGAGATGAACAAAAAATTCATGGTAGAGGATGAGAACAAATAGAAATAGATCGTACCATAGGAAAACTGTTTAGTAAACTTTTATCTATATATGAAATTTTTCCACGTTAGCAACGTGACATTAAAACTTCAAATTTCGTACCACGTTTGCTCTCCTCGAAATAATAGCAGAATCGAGATGAAATAATAAAATTAACATTTCGACGAGTATTGAAAAGTTTTGACATATTTTAATCATAGTTGCAATGACTGAATACTTTGCTCCTCTTGTAAATGGAGTCGCAAATTTCGTAAACACGAATTCTTCCACGAATTTTATTAGTTAACAGATAATTCGCCTTTATTATTTGCAGTACGACAAATTACGTAATATTAGTAATTGTTATATACCTCGATATTCCAAATATGCTGCACTTCCTCTGACAACAATAATATTAATCGTTCTGGTACAAATAATTATATTTTATTCAATCGCCGGTAGTTTTAATGTTAACCCTTTCACTGTTGAGTTCCCTGTTATAAATAGAACCTATTAATCCAATGACAATAAGCAACGTAATTCGAGAATTTCAGAAGTGTTTATACTTTGCCTATTCTTTTACGAAAACGCGTATAACTTATAAACCTCGTTTGCCACTATTTAATTTCGTACTACTTAGAATCGTCGTCTATTGCGACGCGTCGTCGATTTAACCCTTCATCGAATTTCCAATTCTAGCTCCATAATTTAATCCTGTTAACCTTTAACAGGATTTAATATCAGTTACGAATTTTTCTCGAAATAATTAGCTTCCGAATTACAGCAACAAAAAAAATGTAACATCACTCGAGAGCTTTTAAAGCTAATTCGTTTCGGGGACTCATTGTTGCCTATCGAGTTGCAAAGGGTTAAGTAAACTTTGAAATAATTCATTAGAAGCTTATTAACACTTTGCGGACTGAACAAGATAATATGTAACTAATGTTAGCATAATTATTGTTCTTTCGAGGGTAGAACTTAACGAATTCTTGTTCCATTGTTAACAGTATGATATATTAATGATATTACGTGGATCTTACTTTAAAAGACTGACATGTGTCCAAGAAATGAACAAAGCTTGGGGCAGCTAGCAAAGAGTTAAGTTTAAATTGACGTAATATTAAAATAATAAGTATATGTATAATATAATAAATAATAAGCGAATAGATTGACAAAGTGGTTATGGAACATAAGTGGAATGTGAATCCCATAGAAGTTATTTTGTTCACGAGTTCGCGCTCCGCACAAGTCAAAAGTTAATACAATAAATAATATAGTTTAAATAACGTTCTTAGCCTTCGTAATCCAAGCAATGGTTAATCAGCAGTGAAAGGGTTAACAAAATTAATTTCTAATCGGTACGCGATACACGTTAATCGTCGAAACGCACAGGTGTAATTCGAAGATATTACATTTTACAATTTTTATCGATCAATTCGACGGCTCTCTGTTATTTCATACTCGTGCAATTGGCTAGTTACGGCACTGAACGCTGTTACGTTGTCACGAGAAATTATTCAAACGTCGCGTGAATGCAAATTGTCGAGCGGTGGCGAGAATTTCATCGGGAAAGTTTAATCGTCTCGCCTTTTACAATTTTCCTTCGCGAACATGAATATTTAGATTTATATCTTTCTGTGTACAAGTGTGTCCTGTGTGTAATTCGTGCACGCGTATCGCTTCTTTCTTATACAATCCTGTTCATATTCTTTCTTCATTTCTTTCTCTTTTACCATTCTTTTTTTCTTTTTTGATTCAAAGTTTCCCGCGGTGTTTGATTATTTTAGTCGACAGTTAGAAAGGCTGCAATCGACTCGGATATCTCGTGTTTTCGTGAACTTCCATTCTACGACGATAAATGTGCATATATCGAGAAGTATCGATTCTTCGCGAAGAATTCGGAAGAGAAAAAGAAGAAGAATTCTTCTTCTTTTTAATTTCCCAATCCTTTATCGATGATCAATTACACGCGGTCTTAATTATAATTCACGAATGCTTTTATAATTAGGTAACTGGATAAAAATAGGGGCTCAAGACCAATTTCGTTCGTTTTGCAATGTTTCCACGGTTTCTTTTTTTTTCTTTTAATCTCCAACACCACGATTTTAATTTTTGCATATCAAATGGCCGATTTTATGTAATTTGAAGTTTTCCAGTCGTCGATTATTAAACGTACGAATTAATTCCATGCCTTTATGTTTACAGTTTCGATGATTTTATTTACTTAAAGCCGTCGTCCTTTTTGGTAAAATCGAGTTTATGAGCTTGTACGAATTATTAGAAATAATTGGAAATTAATATAATTATTGGAAGTAATATAATGGAAATTATTTTGAGTATCAAAATTGTCTCCGATTTTCCATAAATACATTTTGAATCTTAAGCTGCCATAGTATAAAGATTAAATTAAACTTAATATTGTTGAACCTAATTAATTAAAACCTAAATATCGAAACGTAGCTACCGTATATTTTCTATATATTTTCACGCGTCGTATTTCACTTTATTCTTCCCAGTATTTATTATTCTATTCTGTTCTCGTTGCATTCTTTTCTTTCCGCAATTTTTCGTATCAAACATCGTCTCTCCTACAAAATTCAAGTGTTCATGATGTTTCAAAAATAGCAGCTAGATCTTTAATTTTAGTCGCACTTCGCGATCCGATCGACGACTAGAAAACTTCAAGCTGTAATTTATCAGTATCGTACTGCAATTTTAATAGTATTCATAGCGTTTCACGAAATTCGAACGGATTTCGCGTGTAATTTCGCAAAGCTCGTCGGTAGTAACGCGAGTTTTCAGGTTGTGAAAAGCTGCGAATGGGATCCTTTTCTGTTCGCTGTTGTTTGAAAGAATGTCGTAGCAGTTTCGCGTCTGAAAACTGGTCTCCAGCAGCCGGGTGTCTGGACACATCCACGACGTGTGCACGATAAATCTTGTAATATACCGACTGCGATCAAAGATCGCGCGTACATCGAATAGTCATGCGCGAATTCCTCTTTTCCCTCGTATAAAAGGATCGACCCGATGGCATCGATGTTACCATTTATGGCCGCCTCCTTTTCCGCGTATCTTTATTTTACCGGCTAAGTTTCGAAGAAACGCGACACCGTCTGTCGCAAATTCGATTTACAAACACTACTTAGTTGTGAAAGACACGATTGAATCTACATTTCAGAGGGTCGATTTCGATGGAAACGGGCTTTGAATTATTTTACCATTTAACCAATCTTTGATAGTTCCGACGATCGTACGTAAATAACTGCGCCTCTCATAGATTTTGAAAAGATATCTTGAACAGAGAAAGCGTGGGAACTTTTATTCCATCCTTTTTAGAATCTAAGAAGTTGCATTATTTCGTTTCGATCGTTTATATTTTAACTGTATAATTTATAATTCGAGAATTATTTTTGTATTAGACGTAAGCGTAATGTAAAAATAGTTTCGAACTTTATTTGATTTATTTTCTCGTCTATTTATGCGTAACAGTAAGTATTGCAAATTAATTTTCTGTTTACGTTCATAAATACGTAGAACGTAATTTATAGTTCTTTTTATTTTTGTATTAATAAGTGTCAACTTTGTCGAATCAAGGCTGAAACTTTTGCGATACATATAGATGATAATTATGGGTTAATTAAATGGAGCTTGGTTGATTTCCATCGCACGCAGAATCTTCTAATCTCATTATTGGACTGCGAATATCCATGCAAATGCGTGTTTTGCATATTTCCTAATATGGTTTGCATATATTTCTTCGAATGCATATGCAAAAATATATTACGTATCTTATATACGTTTAATATATTCCGTTTTGTAAATTTCCGATATTATTAGATTCAATCTTTTTTTTTCAATTTGGATTATCGAAGATTCAATTGCAATTAGACTGCGGATCTTTACGCAAATTCGTATTACTTTTATCAACAAGATTAAAAGAAATGAAATCTAAACTAACCAGAAAATACAATAATTTGAAATAAATGTATAAATACTTTACTTTAAGTATTTATTATAGTTTTACATATTACACGCATTTTGTACCTCTTGCGTGTTTATCAATTTTACGTAAGTGCATAAAAATCCGCAATCCAATTATAATAATTCCTTTGCAATTAATTTGGATTGTTGAGAACCAGACTACGAATTTTTATACGAATTCATATTCGTACAAATAAATTTGAAGAAGTGTGACCCAAATAAGAAGTTGTTTCATTATTAATTAGATTATTTGAATATCATATTTCTCTATTACACTTCGGATATTTTGCATATCTTTACATATTACGTAATTAATATACAATTGAATGAAATGTCCCATAAGTGCATAAAAATTCGCAGCCCATTTATCATTGATATTCATTTCAATTTCATGCTTTAACAATCCCAAGAAAATTTGAGTGGCTGTCTTTGCACGTTCATTTTTAAAGAATTAATATCAAACATTGCTATTTAAAAATTACTCCTTTTCCGTCCGTCTGTCTTTTAAAAATTAACGATATGAAATCGCACGAATCTCAGCATTGATAGAATGAATGAAAAGAAAGAGCATTGATAGAAACGCACAAAAGTTACGTTTGAAACGTTTCAATCCAAATTAACAAGAATTTGAATAATGAATTTATTTAATTACCATACCGCGTCATTTAAAATTACAAATTCAAGATTTTCACGTGCAATGCTTGCAGATTATTGCTGGACACCGACGACTAAATGCGTAAACGTACAAATATATGAATATTAATACATTTATACATTCATTGAAACGATGGCGTTAAAAAGGTGCTTTGATCGAATTTGTCATTGATAAATCGCGCATCCCTCGAAATCGATCCTCTGGCTACACACCGTACACGGAGAAAAGGGTGATACAAAATCTATGTCCAATCGAAACCGACACACACAGATAGAATAAACTGCTGTTTAGTTAATTAGCTTTAATAGTGATCAGCAATCTTGCATTGCTTCCATCTCGTTACGTAGATTAAACAGAGATATAGGTATCGTAGACACGTAATTGTTACTTAGTGCTTCTTCTTCTTTTTTTTTCTTCTTCTCATCTCCTTAATTCATTTACTTACAACTTTTCGTTCCTATTTACAATTGAGTACACATTTTTGCCTCCGTTTCGCCGACGCGGCCATTTCGAGTCTTATCACGTGTTGTTCTAAGAACGTATCTTGTAAACCGCCTCGGAATTAATCGACAATGCTTCTTTTTTTATTATTATTATTATTAACCGCGGAAACTTCGTACGAGACTCGCTCCAAAATTCATCCGGTCCAATTTCGTAAATTTTACAATTCCCGCCACATTTTTTATTATTTTTTTTTATTTCCACCGCTCTTTGAATTTCGTGTAAAATATCGCGTCTCGCAAGAAAAAGTGTTCAAAAATATTTCTCTCTGTTCGGAGGGCGAAGCTCGCCAGCAAATCGCCGCCATTTGTTTTGCTTTTCTTCTTCTTCTTCTTCGTTTCTGTTTCCGCGCCGCACCCGAGGCACCCACACTATATATTACAAGGATTATTGTAATTACTCTTCTACTAACTGTATTTAATCATAAACGCTGCAAGTTGCAAGTTGTACTGTTTTACAATTACCATTAACTCGGCCGGCAGCCACTCTTTCACGAAAATACAAAAATTACACGGCGGAGATCAGCCTCTCTACTTCGTTTCCTCTATTTTGTTTTTTTTTTTTTTTTACCTACAAATATTAACTCTTGCCTATCGTTGTGACATAGTAATAGTATATTACACGAGGCCCAGCGATTCAACCGGGCTGGGACCTATTCTTCTTTTTTTTTTCCTTTTGTTTTAGATATACATACAGATTATTCCGCGGATCGGCGATCTACTGGCGAGCTCCTTTCGAGATCTCCGTTCGTTTCCGCTGCTAGCTTTGACGAGAAATTCGAGGAAGTCTCTAGGAAGAGGAAGAGAAAACGTACAGTAATTATCCTGCGCACGGGGTGAGTTTAATTAATCCAAACTCCAGCTTCTATTGTTGCATCTCGCGTTGGAAACGATATCGTATCGATATCATTTTATCATTTGTAGTCTCTTACCCATTTCAATCGTATTAAAAGTCGCGTTCGTATCGTTTTATCATTTGTAATCTTTTACCCTTTTGAATCGTATTAAAAATCACGTTCGTATCGTTTTATCATTTGTAATTTTTGAGCCTTTTGAATCGTATTAACAATCACGTTCGTATCGTTTTATCATTTGTAATTTTTGAGCCTTTTCAATTGTATTAAAAATCGCGTTCGTATCGTTTAATCAGTTACAACTTTCGATCGTTTTGAATTGAATTAAAAAATCGTATTGATATCATTTTATCGTTTATAAGTTTTCGATTCTTTTGAATTGAATTAAAAATCGTAATGATATCGTTTCAGATGCATTGGAAATCGTGTTCGTATGAATTTATAAGTTTCGATCATGTCTAATCTATTCTCTATTAATTTAGTATCGTTTTAAGAAGCGTCAACATCGAAAATTAACATCGAGTACATAAAAATATCGATGTCTTTCGATACTTCTCCTCGAGTAATTTAGTATCGAATCGTTTGAATATCGCCAATAGTATCAATAACTACAAAGGAACGAATTTAATTTGCTTTTCTTCTTCGAGCAAAGAATTCGTATCCAAAGTTTCTTTCTTTAACATTAGGTTTACGAACGTTACGTGCATAATTTGACAGGCTTCCGGAAAAATACGTACACTGCATATAAATATTCGAACGTGGAAGCGTGAGGATGAAGAGAATCACGTAGAATACATATTCATACAGTTGTATTAATTAAAGTTAACATAAAGTACCGAAAAATAATATTTATGGTCTCTACAATTTTAGGTATGAAATTTGAAATGCGTCAACGTGACGAGTTCCGTAAACCTAGTATTAAGAATTCTTTCTCGTTTTTAATGTTTACAAACGCCTTTTATAGGTGAATAGATTGGTGGTATATATTATTTTTTTCTGCTACAGTGTAAAAGTTTATCGTATTATTAAAATTGATCGTGTTTTTAATAATTGAGATCCGCCTTTATTAACTCTGCTGCGATTCTTTAGATTAATATTTAGCCCAATCGTGTTCTTATCTTTGTAAAAGATTTCCAAACTTAGTGGCAAGTATAAAAGATCGAAAATTTAAGTGTCAATGTCTATATCGAAGATTCTTTTCGTCAGACAGAATTGTACAACTTTTCAAGGGAAAGTAAACTAGATTTAATTCGATTTAATTGAATAGAATGTGGAAGATATTTGCAGCAGGGTTAAAAATGATCTACGAATTTTTCGATCGTCTTTCAGACAATTTTTATATCTAGAAATTTTTGCAAAGCTAGCACACGATTAGGGAAACACAGATTGCAACAATTGTTCGCTATACTTAAACAAGTTTAAACCGAGTTTAAACCTATTTTACACCAAGTTTAAACCAAGTTCAAACAAAAGAATGAGATACTAATTAACTCAGACGACAATAGTAGAAAGAACGTAAAAATCAAAAGGTGACATCAAACACTTTCAACCCACAATTATATAAGCTTATATGCATTCTCAAAAATCCCTGTGTTAATATATCAACTAACACCATATAAAGACTTTACTACTGTTATCCTAATTTTCCCCGTAATATTTAACACACAGTAAATATCCCAGTTTGTTAAAAATAAATTCCAATTTGAATTTTGAAGAAAGTTACAAATACGACTAAATATCAACCCCTTAGCCTACAATAACGATTAACACGCGTTCTATAATAATTAATACCGCAAATTCACCAAAAAGAAACACTATCGATGGTAAAATTTAATTTCAACTTTAACCTTACCTTACTTAACCGCGAAATAAAAATTCCGTACAACATTCGTACAATTTGTACTCAATGTAATACGAAATCAGTGTTCAATCAACGTTAGATTACGTGGGTAATAAAATAATTGTAGGGCAAGGGGTTAAAACACGAGAAGTGTTTAAACAATTATAATGTAATATTATAAATGCACACGAACTTTTCCGACGCCTAATAATTTGCCACGATCTTTTCGCGCACTCTTCTCTCCTTATTTCCATTTCTTTTCGCCAGATTAAGACAACGGAATCGTTGAAACTTACAATCCCCTAATCGTTTCCAACGATGTATGTATGTACGTATGTATATTATTTTCGAATGCAAACTATTTCATTTTCAATCGATATGAAAAATGGGGGTTGCGACTATTTAATCTGCACCCACGTGCATCGCAGCGTATGCGTACGAATCTTACAATGTGTATGCGTGTGTTCACGTGTATGTGTAGAAGGCATACGAGCATCCCTAAACATTATTTTGGCCGTGAATTTAGAGTGGTTCGAGTGCGAATCGCTCGCCTCTGAAAGTACACAGATAATACCCGCTAATAGAAACGATCCTACGTGTTGTAATAGCGTCGACACGAAAGAATTTCCCTTACATAAATATGTATATCCGTAGAATATTTCGTACACGTACGCAACGTGTTCCTTTCATCCCTTAAATATTCCCTCATAAACCAACGACAGAAGCCCTGAAAAATATTCCACGGGAACATTATTCATCCACGAATACGAAGAATATTATTTGCGCGCGACGTAAATAATTTTTCCCTGAATTATTCCTTTTATAAATATTCCATCGTTAATAGCGGGGAAAATATTTCGAGGGACGAATGCGAATTGCGAATGGAACACATTTCGCATCGCAGCGAAAGGGGAGAATAGTATATTTATACGCTGGGAATTGTTGATTTTTATTAAGAATATCTTTTTCGAGGCGACGATTAATTGAAACCTGTATGGATCGCAACGATCTAAGCTTGCGATCGAAGTGTAAAGATTTGAAATTGACGCGTGCGGCGCTGGAAAAGATATTCTTAATGGAAATGAAAATTCGTGCGGGATAAATACCATTTCGTTTCGATCGCTGCGTGTTAGAAACGTATTCGTATAGTTCTATAAGAGTTCACACGCTTATCTCTTTACGTACACGTATTCGCCGACAAAGTTTCATTGTATATACAAGCGCCGCTTAATTGGCGGCTATAATTGGGGGTTAATTAAACGCACGAGTCCACGAAGAGGTCAAGATTCGCCTGTCAACCCCGGTTCGCCACGCGTTTTCACTGTTTTACGAAGATTCGCTTGCGAACCGGGCTTAAGGAGTCCTACGTCGCTTTTTGTAATCGTATTACGGTTGTCAAAATTGTCATTTGTCCAGATTTGTAATCGCAAAGGTCTGCCGATTTATAATTGCACAATAATATCGAATCTATCGAGTGTAGAAATTAATTAATCAATGCCTTTGCTTTGAAATTCTTGACGATTTTATTTCAGCATTTGAAATCGTTCTTTTTCTTACGAAGGAAATTCTTTTGGTTGCATAATGAATAGGAAAATATTTGCAGTAATGAAAATTGGTTAAAATACTGTTAATAGCTAATATAATGAAAATGATTTGAAATAATGACGGATCTATGATAAATCATTGAAATTATTTAGGATAATGGAATGTTCAAGATAAAGCAATTTTTGGATTTATTCTTCGACGAATTTAAGATATGCTTGGTTAAAGAGAAATCATAAACAATATTACTTATAGGATGACTATATGTAATATTATAATTGGACTGCGGATTTTTATGCATTTATGGGGAATTTAAATGACAACGTAACAAAAAAGCACACAACGCAAGTAATATTTAAAAATATACTAAACATTTATTTTAGAGTACAAATTATTGTATTTCGAGGATGAAACAAACCTCTACTTAGGTTCCAATTCATTAACTATGGTAACAAAAATATAAATTTGCATAGAGATCCGCAGTCTAATAAAAATACATCTCAATCGAAACATCTGAATTAATACATTTTTGTATCGCAACTCAAATCGTTCATCGAAGGTTTTCCGTTTTCAAAATGCCTCGAAAAAGAATTTCATCCATAAATCATGTTAATTATGCAACCATTAATATTTTTTCGACACAATTTTAATCGTGCCGCTAATTATAAAAGTGCTTTAAGTAAAAAAAGATAAAGGAATGAAGCTTCACACATATTTTTGTTACATTAACTTACGTTACAAAAGTATGGCAGCATTTTTCCACTTTTTTCTCTTTCAACTTCCACCACTTTCATAATCACCAGCAGTTGTAATTAATTCAACCGATTTAAAGAGCAAATTTCACCCAATTCGTATAATATTAAATATATATAAAGTGGCCACAAAAATTATTTCTACATCACTATATTTATTTTCTCAGTTTAGGTAGCAATTAAATTAGCTCGACCTAAATTAAACACCTCATTATTCGATAATAGTCTTACGCGACTATAAAAATTTCTTGCGGTACGATTAAAACATTGAAGCTGATTAAACGGTACCTAATTGAAAAAATTACCGTATATAAAAATACTTTTTGCAGCCACTATACATAATTACTTTTCGTGTCCGTGCTTTTCTATTTATGCTTGTTTCAAATCTATCACAGAGAATTTTTCCCTTCTTCCTTTATTTCTTCTATATGTTCAATTATTCGTTAAACGACTCTGGACTCCGTCTGGCAATTATTATTAGACCACGAATCTTTATGCAAACTTCTCGCGAACAAAAATAAAGCAATAGAATTCGGACACAGATTGATTTCATCCTCTAAATATCCTAACATATATTTTACTCCGGATATTTTTCACTCTCCACTTTTCCTCGTATCCAAATCCCCCCTTCCCACAAAAAAAAATCGCATAAAGATTCGTAGCCTAATTACGGCTATTTACAAGTACAAGACACCAAGAACAAGGGACACGCAGAACATTAAATAGACGATCATAAATCGATCAACGATCGAGCACTCGCACTTTTGTATCATTTTCATCTCTTCCCTGTGTTTCGCGCTTCGTCTATAAAAACCATATACAGATCATTTCCCTTCGAAGTTCCAGAAGAAGAAGAACAATAATTTATATTTCCCAGTCGAGGCGTTTATAGTTCATCTCTTTTCCTTTTCCTTTTTTCTTTTCTTGCTTTCCATTTTCCTTTTTATGCTCGTTTTTACCTTTGCGCGGCGAAATTCTGTACAGAGTACTACTCACGGTTCTGGCGTTCGGCTCGGCGAACGCGAGAAAAAAGAGAAGATAGTTCACAACGCACACACAGCAGCGAGTTCTGCGAGTAAAACCGTATGCCGTCGAGATGTATTTCGTTAAAAAAAATATATCCTCGCGCGATGCGTCCGAAGAGGCTAAATCGAAGAAGTGCCGGATCGTTGAGCCTAATACCTCTATAAAGTACCAGCTATTTTTTTCATTTTTTTTTGTCCTTTATTTTAATATGTATATAGAATCATATACGTACGTGTGTGTGTGTATATATATATATATTTATGTATATAGAGAGGGAGAGAGTAAAAAGGAGCTCCGCCCGCGATTCACACGATTTTTAATTAATTCAAGTCATCCCTCGCATCGACGCGAAATATTCACGACTTTCCTAGCTTTGGGCATTATTCGAATCGCGTCGAACGTACGTTTGTTTATCCGAATAAATTCGGTTCAGTTCGATAGTTTATCCGTGGAACAATTTCTTTGTCATACGTAACGAATTATTCTGTAATTGGAGTAAGTAACGATGATTCATTGGGATAATTTTGTATCAACCCTTTGCACTCGAGAGGCAACTTTAAGTCATCGAAATAAACTAGTTTTGAAATCTCTCGAATGACGGTGAATTTCTTAATTATGCTTCTATTTTTCGCGCGATTCTAAGATTAATTATTTGACTAAAAAATCGTAACTAATATTAACTCTTTGCACAACTACGGACTACTACTCAAACTCGCTAAAGTGAACTAGTTTAGAAAGCTCTCGCGTGCAAAGGGTTAATTGTTCGAATAAATCTATCTAAACGCGACACATTTTTTAATTTAATATTTCAGTTAAGGTTAATCGCGAAAATCGATAGGATGAATAAGCTGCGGATTTCTATGCAATTGTGGGGAGTTTAATTAAAATTTTGCAGAGAATTGGACAATGGACATAATATTCGAAATACAAAATATGTTTTTTTTAGTGGGTGAAACAAACCCACCATTCAACTTCCATTTCTTTAATTTGGTTAACAATCGTATTGAATTGCATAAAAAATCAGCAGGCTAATTACGAGGTTTCGAGAAGAAAGTTTGAACTGTTTGTACATTTTAAAGTAAAGAATTTCTAACCTAAATAAATTTTTACATGGATTTTATCGATATAATTTTCTATTCGAATAATTTCCCTGTCCGAATAATTTCTTACTCGATTAGATATTTATTGCGATATTACAACGGCGAATAATTATTCTGTATTTTTATTCATCATCCGACATTCGAATCAAATTTTGCCCATCTCTGTCTGAAAATCAGACCAAAGCGAAACGTTCGCAATAGAAGAAAACTTTTACGTGACCTCTTCATAATACCCACATCGATTCGCATATCTGTTACTCCAATTCTTTAGGAATTTCCTGTCGCCACAAATATTTCGCGTCGATATCTGAGAGATCCTTTAATTCGCGTATCAATTTTTTTCTCCAATTCGCTGTTAATTCGCAATCGTTACGAATATTTCCGCGTCGCTCCGAGAAATCCTTTAATCGTCAGCGGGCGAACTCTCTACGTTATAATTTCATTCGCGAATAATATTCGCGAACGTGTATTGGCTTACAATCTAACTCGAGAATGGAAGGTTTTAGCGAATTTATTGGATCGATAAAAATTGAAAAACTTCCACAGCTCGAGGCTCGCCTTAACGCCCACGCGATAATCCTAAAAAATACGCGCGCGCACAATTATGTTACGCGTGTTCGCCCCGTCGCGTCGCGTCGAATCGAAATAATCATTTAAGTACACGTTACGTACTTACGTTACATACCCTACACGATTAAAACCTTAGAACCTTAACGATTTTTTTTTTTCTTCCTTGTTACCTTAGTTAGATCGCTTTTACCTCTATTCTATAGATACTATTTACAACAACACGGTTGAGGTCTTTTTTCTTTTTTTTTCTTCTTCTTCTTCTTCTTCGTCTCTTTGTGCCTGCTTTTTTTTAACTCCTCTCACTTGCTTTCATTTCTTCGATGAGGGAACAATCGCCTTCCTCTTTTTTTGTTTCTTTTTCTTTATCGCTAATATTGTGAAAAGGCTTCGGGCTACTTTCAAGGTACGCGAATTCTCCAGGTTACACGCTAATATTTACATACACGCTTACGGAGTGCTAACAGGCGAGAAGTCGAGTTTGAAACGTGGCCATTAATTTATTTCGACGGCTGAGATCTCGACTCGACCCTCGCCGTATTTTTCTTCTTTTTTACACAATGTTACACGCGCACGTGACGAACTAGTTTCCTTTTTCATTTTCCACTTTTCTTCTCTGTCACGCTATGCTGAGTTCCAAACTATGGCAGATGTTTATCCTTGCACAGGAAATGTTAAATTCTAAATATGATTATTTCGAGAGATTTATGATGGCAAAGCGATTGCTGTTTAAAAGCGAAGGACCAAAGAAGCATCGAACTAAGAGGAAAAAGTAGAAAAGTACGTCTATTATTATCAATGTGTGCACTGAAATGGCTAACGTGTTATATTTCAATTTTAAACAATAGCAAATGCCGTTTGAATCTGGCGCAAATTTCTCAAAATAGTGTACGAAGAATTTAAGATTTTGTGTGGAAGGATTAACAACAGATTTTGGAAAGATTCTTCGAAATGTGTTTCGTTAAAGTATTATTTTATTAATGCGTTTTATTAAGTATTTTATTAAAAAGTATTATTAAATTATATCTAGTGATTAAAGGAAAAGGTAGATAATTTATGCAGGTGGCTAAATTATTCAAATTGGTAGTAATGTATGTATAAGGAACTTATATGCAAATGAGGATCGTAAGAAGAATTTGATTTTACACTGGCTATAAAGTAGATTAGCAAATCACTGTATATTTACAAATTTAAGAGCTACTTAATCGAGTTCTAATATAGCAAATTTTCTATCATTTCGTAGGCTGAGAATTATAGTGAAATACGTTAAATATGATTCATTACACAGATCGAAAGATTAGAATGCTTTTCAACCCTTAAAATTATCATCTGCTTTAAGATTTAATATAGCAAATTTTCTATTATTTGGTATGTTGAGAATTATAGTGGAATAAGTTAATTATGATTCATTACACAGATCGAAAGATTAGAATGCTTTTGAACCCTTAAAATTATCATCTGCTTTAAGTTTTAATATAGCAAATTTTCTATCATTTTGTAGGCTGATAATTATAGTGGAATAAGTTAAATACGATTAAATTTCATAGATCAAAAAATTAGTATATTTAATCCCTAAAATGATCATCTGTTTAATTTCATAAATTTAATTAACCGAGTTATAATTTAGTTGCATGCTTATAAATTTCAAAAGTACATCCAGCATTTTATAATAACAAATGTAAAACATTATTTACGCTACTATGATTCTCAACTCATCGTTTAATATTTGATTTAATATTAGGCAATTAAATTCACCATATTTCACTGCTATTGCCAAAATGATTTAATTTGCAAAAATGGGCAAAGCTAATCGATTCGAATTGCACTTGTTTCAATTGCAAACTGTTATTTGTTCACCAGTAATATCATCACCAATATCAACAAAATTTTCTTCAATCCTTCGAGAATTTTTCATACTCTTCATTTAACTATTAACTAATCGTACAAATCATTAAGTGCATTTGTCTTTCTGGTTAATTTTAGTAGCACCTTTTAAGCATTCTTTTCAATCGTACAAAATTAACCCTTTGCACTTTGTTGGCTCTATTATGGCATCGAATTTTAATTCCCTCAAAAGTCTTGCACTCATTGTTTCACTAATCCAATTTTAATTTCCTTCGAAACAAAAACTTTTCAACGTATAAAGTCTTGAACAAAAATGCGTTGAAATTGGTGATAGAAATTCAAACCGTTAAAGAAGTTTGAAGTGCAAAGGTTTAAACGTTAAAATTAAAATCAAACTTAAGTTCAGCTGAACCAAATCAAGTAGCACTTACGTCTGCAATAGTACAGAGACGCAAAAATAAATGTTCTAGTCACAAGGTACAATTTTCGAAGAACGTTTCGAAAATCTTGTAATCTACGAGATCGGGGCGAATGGAAAAAGCGATATGGGGTCGATTTCTCCGTTTAACAATGGTAAACTGGCAGTGCTGATGCGAAAACTGTACTCCCAGGGAAGAACTACGATCGGTGGAGTCCTCTTTTAGAATGAGATACGCTGTAAACGTGGCACGTGCGAATGTTATGAATATTCACCTTCCCTCTCTCCTTCGACAGACGTGCGTCCGAAGATTTCGTGTCTCTCTGTACAAATCGCCAGGCATCGCTTCATTCTGCGTCTTTCTAACCGTCGTAACGTCCTTTTCCATTTTATTCGTCCGATCTTCGCTTCGAATCGTAAGTATTTCAAAGATCGCATGCAAATTTGAAGAGTCGAAGCGAAAAAAAAAACAACGAAACAGTTCATTGCAAATTAAAGAGTTCAAAGAAAAACTTTGAAATAGACCAGGGATTTTTATGCAAATTCGTATTTTTATTAACTCTTTTCGGACGTGTGTAATGACTCGATTTATACGCCAACTTCAATGATTTAAATCCGGTTGAGTTTTTCGTAATGCATTTCTCTTTATGCTAAACTTGCAATACTAAATCTTTGTATCATTGTAACGCGTTTTCTTTTTTAAATAGAACTTCAGCACGGTAAAATTCGTGACAATGCGAAATACTAATATATTACGCATAATTTCTATTTATTAGTGCTCAAATCGTCCAAATTGAGATTATGCTTATCGTTAAATTTTAGAAATTAAAGTTTATTAAGAAGTACAGATTGTACCTACGGTAATTAAACCAAAATATGTACCACGAGTGTAACTCGTACAGAAATGGGTGAAATTCTTTATGAACGCATAAAAAATCCCCGTAGCCTAATTATTATCATTGGAAGCATAGTACAAATGGAACGAATCGAATGTTTCTCGGTCCTTGGCCCGTTTCTTCGTTACAAATTGCGCCGCGGCCATAAAACAATTGCGACACGTATCGCAGCAACATATGTCGTTCCATTTTCTCATTTGCATGCCGCTTTTACCGTCAACCATAAACGCTCCGCGAGATTTACACCCGTCTAACGATTCCACCTTCCTTCGAGGCGTTATCTCGCGATCGACGCAGAACAAAGCTTGCCAATTGGCGTTTAAAATTCTTTTCCAAGACCTCACGACTGCGCTTTCGATTCTTAGCTGGCTGTAAAAAGTCGCAATGTTGCACGCACGCCCATTGTTGCTATCGTTCACTGCGACGCGAGATCGTGAACATTTCTAAGACAGCAAGGATGCAATCCTTCTTTACGCGTTGAGTTTTATTCTATTTTAATGTCAAAGGGTTAAAGAATGTATATTTAATCTTGTTCGTAGTCTTTGATAATGAATTGTAAGAGCGTGTAGATTTCTTTAACGCTAATACGACGCGCTTTAAAATGTTACGAATCTCTGCATCAACTCGTCCATCTAATTAATTCATTTTATGTGTCTATTCGATACGTACAGTTGCTCGGAAAATTGAGCGTACACCTATGTTGACGATGAAAAAGTAAATAAAAAGTAAGTATACACATACTTGTTCAAAAGTAGAAACTTAATATATTTCGCATATTCTGACAGACAGTACGTACAAAATTCTTGAGATAAAATTATGTGTACTTAATAAGAAACGTAAAAGTATTACTTTTTTGCTGATAAAAAAATTGTTTTTTATACATATGATACATGTTGATTACTATTTTGTTAACCACCTTTAATATTCATGGCATAGGATTAATTAATTTTGAATAAAGAAGGTGAAATATTGTCCTATTCTTCGTTTAATTTCATTTTCAAATCTTCTCTATCCGTAAAAGTATAATTTATCATTTTGGATTTCAATTTTTCCAAGATATGTTCGATCAGGTTAATAGTTCGAGTACACTGAAAATTAACCATTTTTTAGCCATCTTTTTCATTGAGTTTCAAGGTGTACGCTCGATTTTGTGAGTAATTGTATATCGTTTGAAATTTTGCGTAACTGTACGTTGAAGCTATAGTTTAAAAAGGGTTTGTAAAGCTCGTTATTAAAGAATAATAATAATAGAAATACTTGCTGGATTATACTTTTAGTAACATCTTGGAAAGACAGTGTAGTTTCGTTTTCTTTCTGTTGTAAATAATTAGCGAATAGTAGTTTGAGTTTCTAACCATCGCGTAAATGTTTCTGCATTCTACGTTCAGTAAGTGACCAATGAATTATGAGTGGAAGCGTATGGGTTATTTACGAAGTAAATTTTGACATACGCTTGAAAACGTTTCCACTTCAAGATTTCAATGAAACGCGGTATGTATTTCGTAACATTTCTAAAGGAAAAGCTACGAATTTGTGGTTGAAAATGATTTACAAATAGTTCTACTTGAGGATTATCAAGTAACCCAATATTTCGTAACGTTACTACAGAAAAGTTACCGTTTTATGCTTCAAAATGATTTTAAAAAGCTTCCAATCAAATTACCTAATATTTGGTAACGTTAACTTACCATTTTACGCTTGAAAAGTAATTTCGAAAAGCTTCTACTTGAGAATTATCAAGTAACCGAGTATTCGATAACATTCCTGAACTAAAGGTACCATTTTACGCTTGCAAACAATTTGAAAAAGCTTCAACGCTAAGATTATCAATTAACCTAACATTTAGTAACATTTCTAGAGAAGAGTTACCGTTTTATACTCGAACATAATTTAAAAATGTTTCTACGTGAAAATTATCGAGTAACCCAAAATTTCGTAACTCAATATCTCGTAACTCGAGTAACTTAAAATTTCGTAACATTTTCTAGAGAAGAGTTACTATTTTATGCCAGCCAAACGATTTGTAAAAGCTTCTACTCGAACATTAGAACGAAACGCAGTCGTGGAGTCTATGAAGAGTTCGCTAAACACTTATTTATTCGTAAATCGTAAATCGTGCCCTGAACTATCGAATATTACTTAACACTTCTTCAATGTATGTGTGTGTGTGTGTCTGTCTGTATTTTTCTGCGTGGTACGTGTTGCTACACGTGAAACCGTGAAATCGACATGTGTGTATGTGTGCGTGCGTGTGAGTGTACACATGTTACATGTATGTCATAAACGCAATATATTAAGGCCTCTTAGTTACTAACGACAGGTCGTCACGTTTTCATCCTCGGCTACGACGCTACGACGATTACGAAGACGGCGACAGATATTATTCCTCTGCATTCTTCGTCCGTTCGGCTATTTCATTTTAATCCACTGTACACACGCGCAAGTCGAAAAGTGTTTGGCTTTTGTTATTTTTCCTTTCTTTTTCTCGTGGGAAAAAAAAAGAACGAAAAGCGGCGAAAACGTCCTTCTTGCCTCGTCCATTTGGCCTTCCGGTTGTGTGTCGTGTGCGTGTGCGAAAACCAATTGCGGGGGAGGGATCTCTCAGAGAGACACGCCAGTCGTTTACTTTATCCGAGGTTGTAGTTTTCATAAGTTTCTTCAACCAGAGATTCATAATTCGATTATTACACAATCATTCGACTGCGGATTTTTATGCAAATTATTGTTATTATTATTACTACCGGCAACAAGTTATTTCGAAACAATTTTGGGGAGTATATAATGTGATACAAATTGCTTTGCGTATTTATTATTGTTATCATTATTAACCCTTTGCACTCCGTTGGTACTGCTATCGAGACACACGCGTGAAATATTTCAAAAGTCAAGATTTAAGAATTTAAGCTATCTTCGCCAGTTCAATTTCCATTCCTTTCAAAGCAACGCGAATTAAACACAATTTTACCCCATTCCGAGATACGCAATACTTTAAATTCTCACAAAAGTCATAAAACGTATTAAAATTACCGCTAGGTCCTACTATTAAAAATATTTTGCAGCGCAAAGGGTTAATACGAGATTAGGACTATAATATGATATAAGTAACTTTGTGTATTTTTGCAAATATCGCGTGCTTAATGCAATGTTATGAACTTAAATTGAAGTTAAAGTAAGTCTATTACTTTTGTTCCCATAAATGCATAAATATCCACAGTCTAGCAATAATATTACATCACTGTTCCTAATTTATTTAAAATCGATCGTAAAATATAGAGAATATAGAACGTATAATTATTAGTGTTTTCGTTTTTCATATTTAAAGTATGCAGAATGTATCGAAGCTT